>JAEMGE010000029.1:0-622812 GCA_033884665.1 Argynnis bischoffii washingtonia
ACGTAAAAACTTTCACGTTGCAACTTTGTAAGTCCTATTTTATATATAAACTATTGAGCTTATTTTTGTTTTATTTGCGAGCTTTTTCTATGTAAAATTAATGTAGTGCTTTCTGAAAGCTCATGTGCGATTTATTATATGGAATACTGATTTAGTTATTAAATAAATAAAATAGTTGATGTTATACGTTATTTTGAAAATGATAAATATATGCGACTTGTTTACTTTACTCTCTACTCGCTATTACAAATAAATAATTATATATTATAAAACTAATAAAGGGTTGTTCATGCATTAAAATATATATTTACAAAGTTAAAAGATTACCTAATCTCATTAATATTATAAATGCGAAAGTTTGGATTGATGGATGTTTGTTACTCAATCACGCCAGAACGGCTGAACGGATCTGGATGAAATTCGGCGCAGAGATAGATTATAATCTGGAAAAGCATTTAGGCTACATTATATTCCGGAAAAATTTACGATGTCCGTGGAATTAGTTTTTTTTTGTTTTTCCCAGAGCAAGGGATCCACTTTCAATTCCATACTAACCGTTAAAACGTACCTCGGGATGAACCCGAGTGAAGCGATGATGAGTCGTTAGTTCCTTTAAATATATATTTAATATATGTATACAATATAGGAATTAGGTACACTTTTATGGACTAGCTTTACATAACATATACAATTACGTTTCAAATATATGTGCATATACATACATACGTGTATATATATGTATGTATGTACACAGACTATTACTTGAAGTTACACATAAGTTACGGTTAAGCACGTAGAGACGCCCTCTATCGGACCGAGCGTGAGCTAGTTATCTATACCAATACTATAAAGAGGCAGAGTTTTTTTGTTTGTTCGTACGCGCTAATCTCAGGAACTACTTATCCAATTTAAAAAATTCTTTTTGTATTAGATAGCTTGTTTATTGAGAAAGGCTATAGGTTATTTATTTATTTAGGATTGTCAACAGAAAAAAAACATTATTACATGATAATATAAAATTTGCTATTAGTACAATGATCGAATGCTTTTCTACTTACAGACAAACACAGCATGCACAATATTATATAAAAAAATAAAAAATAAATATAATATCATATAATATATGTATATATAATAAAAAATCGTCTTGAAGGGAGGCCCGTGCCCAGCAGTGGGACGTTAAAAAGGGCTGAATACATAATATATAGTCAAACTATTCAATACTAACTGTTAAAACGTAGTACTATATAAACAAACTAAGCCAACGGAGCTGCGGAAACTTTACCTAAGTTAATAAATAGGTAAATCAACATTAAAAAGAAAAAAAAAATAACCTTTCAAATATAATTTATTCATTAAAAGACTGAACTTTAAAATTTAGCGAATAATCATTTTGCGAAAATATTAATTAATCTATACGTATTATAATAAAATTCTTAGTCAAATCTGTACATTTTATATTTTTTGAAAAATCTTATTGAAATAGTCCTAATTATCTATTCTTGTCTGTCTGTCTGTTTCTCTCTGGAAACGCATCAGGAGAAAACCAATGGACAGAATTTTATAAAATTTGGTATGATGATAACTGGTTATCCGGGTCAAAATATCTATACATATAATAAAATTCTAACTAAGTCGAATCTGTACCTTAAATATTTTTTGGAAAATCTGATTGAAGTAGACATTATTATCGATGCAGAGGCCGAATCTATTGTTTTTAGAATTTTTGTCTGTCTGTCTGTCTGTTTGTTACCGCATCACAGAAAAACCACTGGAGGGATTTTGATGATATTTGGTATGATGATAGCTAGATATCCGGGTCAACATATTGGATACTTTTTACCGCGGGAGATTATCTCATTCCCACGGGAGTACATGTTATAACACAACCCAAAAAATATTTATGATCAGAATTTCTTGAAACTTGGTATTAATTCTCTTCAATACAATTAAATAAATACGTGTTTTGGGGTTTTTTGAGATAAAATAAGAAATGAAAACTTGTATAACCTACCTTTTCAAAGTTTTTTTGTTGTAGTTTTAGTGCGAGCGAAGCCGCGGGTTTTGCTTGTAGCCTATCAGATACTTTTTACTGCAGGAAAATAATTTATCTTTGAGAAATCTATACTAACCGCTAAAATGTACCAAGGAACGAAACCGAGCGGAGCAAGGTTGAGTCGCTAATATATAATACCCTTATATGGCGTATTTCGCCTATTAGAAATCTACCAAAATAATAATAGCCGATCTTTAACGGGTAAGTGTTATAAGAAGTACTTTAATTATAGTTTTTTCTATTATAAAACACCTTTTTAAATTGAGTTTCATCATTATCATCACATCAGAACCTAAAAAAATATTTCAAATATAAATTGAAGCCGTAACAATTAACGTAGTAACCATTGCCAATAACCTCCACTAGAACACAAGCTAACTAATTATAGGTATCATTTACACGCAGTTTAGATAAAATTCCTTTGTAAGTGTGAAATATTTAAAGTATTTAGAAAAACTATTGCGTTCGCAGAAATTAACGTTAGAATTGTGTGATGTAGGGTTGTTTGGAATAATTGTTCGCACATTCTCCCTCGAGCGTACCTTCGAGTAATTAAAATATTTTCATAAACTTTTTACATTCATAAGTTTTTCTTACAAGAACTTGTTTGCCTCAAAATAAATAATAATTTATAGTTTTCTATACTAATATTATAAAGAAGAAAGATTTGATTGTTTGTTTGTTTGCACCGAATAGGCTCCGAAACTACTGAACCGATTAAGATAAAATTTGGTAAAAAGATAGTTTGAGACCCTGGAAAGGATAAAGGATTGTTTTTATTTCGGAAATCATCCCTTAAGGGGGTGAAAATATGGATGAAAGTTTGTATGGGGAAGCAAGCTAGGGACGAACGCGAGCGAAGCACGGGTGAGTCGCTAGTTATATTATAAAGAAGTAGAGTTTGTTTATTTGTTTTATGTTTGTTAGTTTGTTTGGTTCAATGCGCTATTCTCAGGACCTACTAATCCAATTTAAAAAATCTTTTTGCGTTATACAGCCCGTTCTATAGAATATATATCTCCATGCTACTATCCAAGGGAGTAGACCATTAATCATAAATGTCAACAAATTGGACAGTCTTCAATACACTATTGTAAAACTGATGTTTATAATTAAACTTAAAGCAGGTGAAACCGCGGTGTATAGCGAGTATTTAATAACTATACAGTAGTATAAATAAATATTTTGGGACATTAACAGACAGCACCATCTAGTTCCATGGTAAGCTACGAAGCTTGTGTAATGGATACCAGATGTTAATACACTTCACGTATATAACTTTAAATACATGAATATTATAAATATAAACACCCACGACTGGAGTACAAACATTCGTGCTCATCACACAAATGAATGCCCCCAGGGGGACTCGAACCCGCGACCACACTGCAAACTGAGCTAAACGTGTCGTCAAATGTCTTGAAGAGAATATTTTTTTGTTTGCTTAAATGTTTTTCATTTTATATTCTACTCGTATGTCCTGATCTCAGAACCGAGATGGAACGGAAACCGAGTAAAGTAGGTTTATATCCCGGATCTTGCACTCCTAATATTTTCACGTGCAAATCATTTTCAACATGATTACTGCTTGTCTTACGGTGAAGGAAAACATCATGAAAAAATCTGCATGTCTGAAAGAACCTAGTTTTGGAAAGACATGTGAAATCTGCCCTGCACTTGACCAGCGTGATGGACTATGGCCTGATCTCTTTGATATGGGGAGGCCCACCCCCAGCAGTAGGACGTTAAAAGGGGTGAATACAATACTTAACTCAATACGTTAAACTTTTGGCCAAAGCCTAGAACTTCTGAATATTGATGATATTAATCAAGAGCTTATTTTATCATAAGGCTGTAAGGCGATAAAATGTAAATTTCTAAATTTTAAGGTTTATTGTATATTAAAGTACTGTGTTAAGTCTTTGTAATGTTTATTTAAAGCGAGAAATGGTATTATTTATTTTATTTAACAGCTTTAATAAAAGGTAGCTTATTTATTTAATACAGTTAGAAATAACGTTCATATTTGATATAAGCTACTGCCACTGACTTCACTCGCTTTGAGGCTTGATTCACACAGTAGTGCCGACCACGTTCCGTTTACGGTCCGATATCGAAATGGTAAAGTATGTTTATAGAAGAAACGTAGCTGGAGTGTGATTCAAGCGAAACATGATTCTTACTGATAATTTTAATGTAATACTTTCTTAACACTTTCTTTGTAGGTAACAACTATATGATGCCCGCGACCGCTGGCACAGCAAGTAGGGTCACTACAAACTAAGCCAAAAGTCTCGTCAGAATTTCAAGAAAAAATTTACTCTTTAGGATTACCGTAGGCTATTAATATTATATATGTATGTACATATATGAATCAAAAACACTTTTATAAATAAAAGATAAAGCTTATATTTTCAAGATATTTGACGTTAAAAATTGACTCAGTATGAAAACAGTAACAATCAATGAGATTAAGTAATAAAGTTCCAATATTTCTTTTTAATTTATTTACATATTTCTAGCGACTCACTCTCGCTTCGCTCAGGTTCTTTCCTAGGTTTATTTTAACAGTTAATATGGATAACATAGATTATATAATAGCCTTCGTCAATAAATGACCTATCTAACACAAAAAGAATTTTTCAAATCGGATAAGTAGTTCCTGAGATAAGCGCGTTCATACCATATATATATATATATATATATATATATATATATATATATATATATATATATATATATATATATATATATATATATATATATATATATATATATTTCTGAAATATGTTGGAATAAAGATTGATGAGAACTGATTCGTTGAATTTTTATATTCATAAATTAAATTTAACGAAATGAGATAAAACTAAATAAACAAATACACATACTGTAAGGTTTTCATTAACAGAGCATCAATGTATTTCAATGTAGATGAAATTTAACTTGGGAGCATTACTGTGTAGATTAGTTTTAAACTCGTTCCCGCTGAGTGGTTGCAAACTATCTCACGTGTTTACATGCGACCTGACAATCGGTTTAGTTAAATTAGTAAACACTCAGTTAAAGAATGTACGTACGTATATCTGTACATAGAAAAAAATATGCTAAAAACCGAGTCAGGGGGATGTAAGAGAAATAGAACATATCCAGATTTTTTTCAATTTTTTTGTTTCTCTGTGTTTGTTTGTTTGTCTGTTTGTACGGGCTAATCTCCGAAACTGTTGGACCGATCACATCTTAGATACTTTTATTCCGGAAAATTAAAGAGTTCCCGTGGGATAGATAAAAAACTATAGTAACTTAGTAGACAAAAAAGAAGCGAACGAAGCGAGCGGAGCCCCTACTCTATTCAGCCCTTTTTAACGTCCCACTGCTAGGCACGGGCCTCCCTCAATACGAGGGGAATCAACTTATAGTCCACCACGCTGGCCAAGTGCGGATTGGCGGACTTCACATGTCTTTTGAAAACTTGCTAGGTTTCTTCAGACATGCAGGTTTCCTCACGATGTTTTCCTTCACCGTAAGGCAAGTGGTAATCATGTTAGAAATGATTCGCACATGAAAGTATCAGAGGTGCGAGACCCGGGATTTGAACCCGCTTCACTCGGTTTCCCAAGCGAGCGCGTTACCACTGCCACAAGCTCAACGAAAAAATATTTTTTTTGTAATGGAGAAATTAAAAATCCGCTAAACAGATTTAGATAGGTATGCATATATTTTCAGACCCTGGGAAGGATATAGGATAGTTTTTATCCTAGAAATCATTGCTTTAGTAGGTGAGAATAGGGATGAGTTTGTTTGAGAAATCAATAATGTCTAAAGTAAGGGATATAAAACTCATACTCTATACTTTTATTTGAAATTTCGTTTTGTTTGAATCAACTCTTTTTTATAAAAGTCCGAAATTTTATAGTTAAGTGTCTGGGGGTATGGAACTTGAGTATGTTTGTAACTTGTTCATTTGAAAACGACTCAGCAGATTGGATTGAAGAATGTTTGTTTCTTATAAGTATTAGTAAGAAACAAATCGTTAAACATCCGGACAACTCGATCGGTTTGAATATAACTTAGCTACATTATTAATTAAAATAACATATATTTAGTCGCTTACTTAGAAAACTTTTAATGTGCTAATTATTTTTCAACAAACTTAAGAAAACATTGTTAGCAAATCCCATGTTCAAAACCGTAACTAAGCTAGTTCTTGTAAGGCTTGTAAAGTCCGTAAACCCACGTTTAGACATTATGGTGGTATAATCCCCTCACTTTGATGGGAAAACTGAGTATTCTGTGAGAGATTAAAAATCTACATTATACATTTGCAAAAACTTACATATCTAAAATGATCTTTGACGACACGTTTGGCTCAGCTCAGTGACCCTACTTGCTGTGCCAGCGGTCTCGGGTTCAAGTCCCGCTGGGGGCATTCATTTGTGTGAGCGCGAATGTTTGTACTCCAGTCATGGGTGTTTATATTTATAATATGTTTGTATTTAAAGTTATATATGTAGTGTATCAACTATCTAGTATCTATAACACAAGCCTAGCTTACCATGGAACTAGATGGTGCTGTGTTTTAATGTCCCAACATATTTTATTTACATCTATTTTGTGCTGAAAATTCTAAAAAAATTAAAATTATGTGTGTATATAAAAAACTTACATTGGCTTCCATTTCAAACATTATATAACTAGAAAACAAATTTTAAAACAAAATTGAAAGCACAAATCCACAATTATTATATTTTTATACGAGTATGGATAGATTTTTACAATGCATTGCAAAAGCTAGGTTTTATTAAGCCATCAAAGTTTATATTACTGCTTTATGGGAGTCATTCTAGATTAATTTGTAGCAGATTGTAACTGTTATAGCCGAAATTATTGTTCAGAAAAGCGAGTTGTGAGATGTTTTGATACATAAAAGCCGTTAGAATATTTCTAATTATAAAGAAATTGTTTATTCTATTAAAAGTTTTGCTATTTTAGTTTCAAAAACAAATTAAAGTTTCTTAATAAAATTAAGAATGAATAGTTTGTTTGTCTGTACTGGTTGAAGGACTAATTTTGATGCTTTTGTAAAAAGCTCGATAGGAACTTACAACAGTTTTTTATATATTTGTATCGTCTAGTACTATCGTGGAATAAAATGTTATTTATGTTGTACTAGTTATGTGTTAAAATATCAATAGGATTTCTTAAACTTGCCGGCTTGTATTTAAAATTCAACATTTATGTAGTAAAAGTTGAGCTTTTTTATATATATATTATATTGTTATTAAATATATTAGGTATTTTGAATTTTGTAACAAACATTTAACGTGAAACTATAACAAAATATTAAAATTAATTTTATAAATAACTAGCGATTTACCCTCGCTTCACTCGGGGCGTCCCTAGGTATGTTTTAATTTTTTTGAGCGAACCCCTAATACTTTTTCTAAAATAAAAGTAGCCTAAGTTACTCCTTATAATATCAGCTATATGACAGTGAAAGTCCCGTTAAGATTGGTCCAGTCATTTCGGAGATTAGACAGAACAAACAGACTGAAAGACAGACAGACAGACAAACAGACAAAATTTTAAAAATTGTGTTTATCTAATAAGTATTATATATAATTCCATATGCATTTAGTAAAAAGCTGTTATTTTGACATTACAAACAGACACTTCAGTTTTATTTATCTGTCTAGATTATAATATGCGAGCAAACCTACCGTGATACATTAGCTCGTGAATCTCATATTTTAAATTAAGCCGATAAGTAAATTAAGTAAACAAGAAAAGAAAATCTCGTTTCTTGACAATTACATGGCTATTTCGCAGCCTCGAAAAGATTGTGCGAAAACTTCAGCCAAATGTAATATGCATATAAAGTAGCCTAAGTTGTGCTCACACTGGAGACTAAACACCAAAGCGTTTTTATTATACACATATGCATTTTTTTGTTTGTAGGTACGTGTGTTTGTTTGTTCTTCACACTGAAACAACTAGACGGTTTTGAGTGAAATTTATTACATACTAGCGACTCACCCTCGCTTCGACTTCGACAAAAACAAATCTTTCCCACGGGAATCTTACTTTTTTCCGGGATGATATATAGCCTATAACCTTTCTCGGTTAACGGGCTATCTAATGCAAAAGGATTTTTTCAAATGGAATTAGTAATTCCTGAGATTAGCGCGTTCAACCAAACAAACAAACCAACAAACTCTTCAGCTTTATAATATTAGTTTAGATATAAGTTATAATCTGGAGTAACCCTCAACCTACTGTAAAGTTCTTAATAGAAAAGAAATTATAATATTATGAATAGCATAATACGTATAATATATATTCAAGGATGTGCTATTTCTATACAAAATAAAGTTTTCAGTTACCACTATCGATTAACATGCCCGCAACAGTCCCAAAAATATTATGCACAATATATATTACGCAAAATAGGCTCAATTAAGTATATATTTTCAAAATTCTTGAATAAAATAGTTAGTTATATTTTCTGTATAAGCTACTCGACTTACAGATTCAATTCGCGATTGTGAAGATTAATTTTAGTCATTTAAAATATAAGTTATACCATATTTGTTACATTGATAATTTTGATATAATTTATTAGGTTGGTTCCTCATGCAAACTTTTATCCCCATTTTCACCCTACTCACTCAAACTATTTCCTAACAATATTTCATCTAAATCGACCCCGTAGTTTCGGAGCTTATTCGGTACAAACAAACAAACAAGAAATCTTTCTTCTTTATTATATTAGTATCTTATGGGTTAAGTAACTCACCACTGTACAATACGTACGACGGTATATAGCGTAACTACATCAATTAAAACTTAGAGGGATAAAAATGACTAGAAATTTTAAAATATCGGCTGCAAAAGATACAAAGAAAAACATTTATTATTATTAATATTCAAAATTTATGTATTATCTATATTTTATATTTATGTAATTTCTGCAATGAGCTTAACTTATGTCTTATGTGAATGTCGCATAACAAAGTAGCCTATTGAGTAAATACTTGTCAGTTATACAAAGCTTCCGCAAATTCGTGGTCGGCTTATGGACTTATAGGATGATTTCGCTTGAATTTTTCATAGAAAACTTTAAATCGTTCGAAAGTTCAGTAAGCTAAAGGAACGTTGTGAATGTTAATATATATTTTAGATCTTTTCATATTTAAAAACTTTGATTGGGAATAAAGTAATCAAAATACAAATTAGTTCCCAACGCTTAATGCTTCAAAGCTCTCTAGTTCGATGCTTACAATATTTTCTTAGATTTACGCGAAAATTGGATAATTTATAAGATTATCTTATAACACATTTGGCTCAGTTTGTAGTGACCCTACTTACTGTGCCAGCGGTAGCCGGTTCGAGTCCCGCTGGGGGCGTTCATTTATGTAATGAGCACAAATGTTTGTACTCTAGTCATGGGTGTTTATATTTATAATATGTATGTATTTAAAGTTAAATATGTGTAGCGTATCAACTATTTAGTATCCATAACACAAGCCTCGTGGCTTACCATGGAACTACTCGTAGATGTACTTAATAATGTCCCAAGATATTTATTCATTTATTTATCTTAGAAAAGATAGTTTTATCCGATGCTTGGAAGTTATTTCATATTTCGTTTTATACATTATCATAAAAAGATATTGAAGTGACATAACGTTAAAAGGATCGTAAAATATTTCACTAAAAGCAATTTAATGAAAAATGTTCAAAATGCCTATTATATTATAATCCACCTTTGTCCCCATCATCTTTCATAATTTTGTCTACTAGCTACTTACCCTCGCTTCTACAATACTTTTTAACGGTTAGTATAGATTTCTCAGAAATGAGATATGTTCTCACAATAAAAATTATTCTATATGTTGATCCAGATAGCCAGCTATCATCATACCAATTTTTGTCAAAATCTATTCAGTAGTTTTGTCGTCATGCGTTCCCAGACAAACAGACAGATATAAAATTCTAAAAACTACAGATTCGGATTCTCAATAATAATGTTTGTCGATAATTATTACTGTATCAATAAAAATTTTCAAATATTTAATGTACAGATTCGGCTCAATTACAATTTTATTATATATATAGATATAGTATCTGTTCTTTAAGCGTAATCTATACTAATATTATAAAGCTGAAGAGTTTGTTTGTTTGTTTGTTTGGTTGAATGCGCTAATCTCAGGAACTTCTATTACAATTTAAAAAATTCTTTTTTGCATTAGATAGCCCGTTAACTGAGGAAGGCTATAGGCTATATATCATTCCGGAAAATGTACGGTTCCCGTGGGATAGATTTGTTTTTGTCTAGGGACGAACCCGAAGCAAAGCGAGGATGAGTCGCTAGTAAAGAATATAACTGTAGTAGATTTGATGGGATATGTATTTGTATGAGGAGAAAAGACATGTGACGAGAAGAGTGATGGAAATGAATGTAAATGGATAGAGAGGGAGAAAAAGACTGTAGAAAAAACGGGAAAATTGTGTAAGATAAGACAAGAAAGAGATAGGGATGAATGATGAGGTGAGAAGTAATAAGGGAGAGTGGAAAAGAAAGATGTACTGCGTCAACTCCAAGTAATGGGGAAGGAGATGATGATTATTTTCAATTATGATAATTTTCAAGTATTTACCTTCCGTTATTAGGTAAAAACTTTAAAATAATTAAGCCATAATTGAATTAGATGTTAATAATTTCTTCGTAATGTTTGAATTCACTCATTTATTAAACGAAAATATTAAATTAGTCACAAGAAGTTGGTATCACGTAACATAAACATATAAAAATATTTCAGTAAAGTTTTGTACGTGTTACGCTTGTCTTGGTTATAGAGAGACCAATTAGGCTTAAAAAAATATCTTTCACCATATATATCTCTATAAGTGAAGATAAGTTACAAATTAATAACTACTTAATTCTTAAACAAAAAAGCTCTGCCTGTATAATCTAAAGCTTATTTTCAAACTATAATTTTTAAGCTAAATTTCTCTTACTAGTGCATTTTTCATTTTGGGACAAGCGTATTTCGTTCATAGGTTTATTGCATAGTGTTTGCAATATTACTCGGTAAGCTCCCAACGTAAAAGAAGGTTTTGGGCTAAATCTAGGTTAATCTTATAGTGCCTGGGCTACCGAGCTTCGTTCGGAGTTTTTTTTATTATATCGTATTTTTTAGATAAAACAACTAAAAACTTGTATAAATACAAAAAAAAAAAACAATAAAACAAAAGTAAAAACTTTGTATCCGACTGGGATTCGAACCTGTGATTTGACCAAACGTACACACACACACACACACACACACACACACACACACACACACACACTATATATATATATATATATATATATATATATATATATATATATATATATATATATATATATATATATATATATATATATATATATATATATATATATATATATATATATATAATATGAGAGGTTGCAGATTTCTTTTCGTAATAAATTTATCCCACAGGGACCGGAAAAATGTAACCGTTGTGGTATTCCAGACTATAATATATCTCTATGCCAAATTTCATTCAGATCCATTCAGCCGTTCTTGCGTGAATGAGTAACAAACTTCAAACATCTAAACTTTTGTTACTTTAAAGTAAAATTGTAAAGATATATGTATGTAATAAAAACTAGATCATAACCTATATATTATATTATTAGAATATTTTAATAATACTACTATTTAGTTCTAATCCTTCTTCGTTACAATAGTTATTTAAGTTATTTTCAGAGCTTACGCTATCTGTCAACCTGTCTTCTTTTAAATGGCTACATCATTTAAACTACTAAACGGCTACGTCATTCGCTTTAAATTTTCTCTTTGATGTAAAATATAAACAACGTAGTTTTAAGTTTATTTTTATTTTTACTGTTTTATTAAAATAATAAATACAAGTATCCAAATTGATACCTTTAACTTTGATGGTTAAGAAAAAATAATGAAATATGACCGAATTTAACCTATCATTGCCTCACTGCTTATTTGTCCAAATTACCAATTTATTAAAAGGTTTTTTTAATACAAAATATTGTTTTTTAATGTCAATTCTATTTCTATTAAATACATATTATACTTTAATAAAATAAAAATATTTTATCTGTATTTGAATATTTTATCTTCAAATCTTTGAAATAAAGCTTTGTTTAATAAAAAAAAACTCTACTACAAAGTACAACAAGTATTGATAGTTTAAATAATTAAACACTAAGATGACGCTGTGGTAGTATGATAAATAAATATGTTGAGACATTAACACACAGCACCATCTAGTTCCATGGTAAGCTACGAGGCTTGTATCATGGATACCAGATAGTTGATACACTACAGATATAAAACTTTAAATACATACATATTATAAATATAAACACCCATGACTAGAGTACAAACATTCATGCTGATCACAGAAATGAAAGCCCCCAGCGGGACTCGAACCCGCTACCGCTGGCACAGTAAATAGGGTCGCTACAGACTGAGCCAAATGTCATTTATCAAATGATAAATTCGTGTCTCACTAATTTCATTTATAGCGAGACAAATGTACGAAGCTTGCCATGGATAGTGGTTTATGTACAACAGACCTATAAAATCTTTGACACACTTCTCATGAAAAGTTATTTCTAGGTAGATAATACCAGAGAAGCGTGTGTTTGGAAAAGCATATTTTATTACACCCATTTCAGAATACGACCCCATCACGAGTTTATTCGTGATATTAAAATCGTTTTGTTATTGGTATTTTCTGAAAATACTTAACTAGTTCTTCAATGCTAAAAAAGATTTTTAAAACTCAAGTAAAACATAAAATTTTACATCACTAAAAATATATTTAAACAAATATTGAAATGCGAGTTAAAACTGTATTCGTTTTGTTTGTTTGCTTGTTTGTCTATCTATTCCATACTAACCGTTGAAACGTACGATGGTTCACTAGTTTAATAAATGTAAAGAGGTTTCTGTTGCATTAATTTAACCTATTAAAGGGCACGAGGTGATCACAATGCCAACTTCTCAATTTTTGCTGTAAGTGAGAATTTCTTAATTGAAAAAAATACAACATCTATTTTTGCCTCGATCCAAGACTCGAACCTAGGACTATTGGATCTGCAGCCATACATGCTGATCACTAAATTTTTATATAAAAAACGATATAAAGAAGGATAAATAAACAAAATAACAAAACAATAAACAACTATTAGAATTTATAAAATTAGTAAGGAGTAAGGATACAATTAAAATTTATAAATAATTACAAAATCCAGTTAAGAAAGTTATAATAAAGTCAATCTAATTTCTAATAAAACTTATTTTAGACTTAATGACTTACCGACCGTTCGAGGATACTCAATGAATTCGAACCACTGGAGTTGTTACAGTTCATAGTATTTGAAACATTGTAAATGTATATTTTGTCATAATCCTGAAATTCGTCGTGCGGTCATCTCACATCCCCGCAAGGGAAGTGGGGAAACAGTTTCAGGGCATAGCCCTCTGACTGTGGCTTCTATCGCCGCCCACGAATATGGGCGCGTCCCTGGGAGAGTCCTAGCTAGGACTCGTAGCGGAATCGGACAGGGGAGTGCCTTGTGCGTCGCAAGCGGGGATAATTAGACTAATTTTCACGGATTTATTTTCATTTTTGGATCCCGATGTTTCGAATGCTTCACAGCAATCATGATCAAGAGAGAGACGGACAGTGTGACCATGATTGCTTTAAAATATTCAAAACGTCGGAAATCAAAAATTACAATAAATCCACATAACTTTTGTGCGGTTTATTTATATACGTATATCAAAAGTGATATAATTACTCGTGTTTATGTTTAAAATGGAAAATGAGGGATGTTATTAGTTCGATGCCTATATCAGACTATGACGTTGCAGCTCCAAAATTAATAGCTCTCGATGTGATTTTTTCGTGAAAAATTTCTTTAAAAAATGCATTGAAATCAATTTTTTTTTTAATTTTGAGTTATGATGCAACAAACATACACATGCACACAGACAAGCATATGTCTAACAATAAGTCCACATTTATCTTCACAGATAAAAAAGCGTAAAAGCTACAAAAATTAATATAGCATTTTACATAATATACGTATAAGTTACTTTCTTAGACGAGGCATATAATATTATACACTATAACATTTTAAGTATGTGTACGATATGTAAGTAATGGGAGAAAGTTTTATCGACTTGGGCAAAGTTTATACTGAAGTACAAAGAGGGATTTGTCTAACATTGATGGATATTTCGAAGAAGCTTTTGAAAGCTCATGATAGCAGAGTAAAAGATGTTAAAATTATATTTCATATCCTAAAAGATTCTAGTCTATAAAATTATCAAAATTCTAGCAGTTGGATAACTATAACTTCTACGTCACTAATATATTGGATAACTATGATTTTTATATCACTTCTAAAAGTTTTTCAAGAATTGTAAATCAATATAATTTGAGATTTATTAATCTTACCGCAATAAACAAGTAGTACATAACTAATTTAAGTACATTATATGTATGGTTGTTAGAAGCGTAGGATATTTCTGATGATACTTGAAATTTTCATCTATACTTAATATATCTATAATGTAATATAATAATATAATATTATAAAGCTGAAGAGTTCGTTTCTTTGGTTGTTTGATTGAACGCATTAATCTCAGGAACTCCTAATCCGATTAGAATTTTTTTTTTGCATTAGATAGCCCGTTAAATGAGGATGGCTATAGGCTATATATCATCCCGGAAAAATATATAGTTCCCGTGTGATAGATTTGTTTTTGTCTAGGGACAAACCCGAAGCGAAGCGAGGGTAAGTCGCTAGTAGTTTATAAATATTATATATACAAAACGCTAATTTCTTATATATTTATTGTAAGAGAGAACGATCCTACGACCTCTACATGGAACCATTAGATTATTTACATTTATTTACTTTAGTTACAGAAGAAATTTTCGAATAAATAAACAATATGTTGGGACATTAACACAAAGCGTGATCTAGTTCCATGGTAAGCTACGAGACTTGTGTTATGGATACCAGATAGTTGATACACTATACATATATAACTTTAAATACATACATATTATAAATATAAACACCCATGACTGGAGTACAAACATTCGTGCTCATCACACAAATAAATGCCCCCAGCGGGACTCGAACCCGCGACCGCTGGCACAGCAAGTAGGGTCACTACAAACTGAGCCAAACGTGCCGTCAAATATCTGTACAATTTAATTTCAAAACGCATTCAGATATTGAATCGCCAAATCGCATACTTGAAATTCAATACAGGATCCTCTTATATACGACTACCTATACTACTTTGCTAGACTAAGAGCCAAAATTGTTTAAATAACATAATTTATGTATATATTTTTTATATTTTATCTCACGGCACGTCGCAGCGCTTTGCACTATGTTCTTACCTACCTCATTCTTGTGACAACTTCACGCTATATCAATATCTTTATTGATATAGCGTGAAGTTGTGTGTGCGTGCGTTTTTTTTTTATTGGAAATGGGCTCACTCTTGACCTTTGTCTTAGCTCGAAGGCATAGAAAAGGTCTACGATGGACACACGCCTTAAAGAGTTTCAAGTTATACGCACACAGAAAAATAGACGCAGGCATTCCTCTTTTTGACGGTGCGCGTTATAAAAGATGACGAATATCGCTTAATGCATAGTACGTGTGTTTGTTAAATAAACTCAGTTTTTTTTATAAAAGGCTCTCAATATGAGCACCAAAGAAATTTACAAATAAAATTACCTAGTAGTGTTAACCAGAGTTAGATGGGTTCTATAAAACACCCTAGTCTAATAAAAAGTATCCTGCCATTACATCCATATTTAGTTGAGAAATATAAAAAAAGTGCGTGTGCGCAATTTACACATCTTAGAAGTGAAACTTAATCAGTATTTTAATATTATAAATGTGAAAGTTTGTGAGTATGTATGGATGTTTGTTACTTTTTTACGCCAGAAGGGCTGAGCGGATCTGAATGAATTTTGGTGACATATAGGCTACTTTTTATCCCGGAAAAGTTTACGGTTCCCGTGGGATAGATTTGTTTTTATTTTTCTAGAGGTGAACCCGAACAAAGCGAGGGTAAGCTGCTAGTATTATATATTTGTCAGAAAATAACAACGGTTACCATGACAAAATTGCAAATTATTCTATATGATTCTCTCCCGGCTATTTATGTGTTTGTCTCTTTTTAGAGTCGCATTTTCCTTACATCGAGTTTCAAATCACGATGATTCTAAAGAAATTGCACTTCAAAAACATAACTTTGCAAAAATCTTAAAAATCACTCCTTAAAAACCCATAAACAGGTTAAACATTAACTAAAACTAGCCCCTGTAATATAAAAGAAGAGCTTAAGCTACATTATTGTAAAATATTATAAAATCACTTATATTTTAATATACTTCCAAAGAATTTTCATATTACCGGTAGGAAGTGGGTAAAATTCTAAGTAAGCCGTCAGTGGTGTCAGGTGGCAATATTCAAATATAAGATCTCAAGTGGAATCTCAAGTATCTCACGATTTAGCTCCATAGTGTACTGAATTTAGAAAAATGTATTGACATTTTTAGACAACCATTGATCGTTGTTGTCCATGAGGCAAAATAGATATAGATTTAACAACTGTTTATGCAAATGGCGACATGTTTGATTCAGTTTGTAGTGACCCTACTTGCTGTACCAGCGGTCGCGGGGTCGAGTCCCGTCGGGGGCATTCATTTGTTTGATGAGCACGAATGTTTGTACTCCAGTCATGGATTTTTATGTTTATAATATGTATGTATTTAAAGTTTCATATGTGTAGTGTATCAACTATCTGGTATCCATAACACAAGCCTCGTAGCTTACCATGGAACTAGATGGTGCTGTGTGTTATAACCCAACATATATAATATATTTTAAAGAATATTTTAATACTTTCTTTTCGTCTCATTATCTAGTAGCTGGCATTTGTAGCTGTCGATATAAAGATCTTGGGTTTAAATTCTTAGTCGAGCCATTAATAGTTATTGGGATTTTCTATCGAAAAATTCTTGGTAGCAGTCAAGAGTTGCAAAATTGGCAATGTTTTACATTGGTTTGTTTAAATTTTATTTATTTGGAATTTGAGAGAGAAAACATACTGAATGTCTCTCACGCAGATGGTTAATGTCACTAAATTGGTCACATTGCGACCAATATTGTTTAGGAGAAAATAATATACAAATGTTTTTCTTTGCTAAGAATAGCAACGCGTTAGGAAAGATCAAAAATATGTCAAAATCACGAGGTAACTGTCTAAATATTTTCCTCTCATTTTATTCTGTATCACAGAAGTACTGGAGAAATGTAATAAACTATACTATAGTAAGTAATTAATCCAGCATTGGAAATATGTACGTAATTCTTAATAGCCCATAAAAAGTTACAGCGATCCTGCGTTACTGCTTGCACATGACATGTTCCGCAAAGTATTTATTATTAAAATACATTATTTTCACTCTCCAGCCTTCAAAATATGTTGCAATAAAATTGAGTTCGAACTGTTGCTCCGATGATACATAAAAGAACAAAGAAACAAACATACATGTTTATAATATTAGCGACTTGCCTTACTTGTCTATGTGCTACTTCAGGTGTAGTCTATTTTTGTACTAAATTTCATCAAAATCTGTCTAGGTTTTTCGGTGTTGAGTTGTAACAAGCATGCAGACATACAAACTTACGCTTTTATAATAGTAGTCCATTTAGTTAGAATTCAAGGTACAAAATTATCTGCCTTACTTTTTATGAACTATTATTAAGACTAACTTATTATTACACAACTAACGACTTACCCTTGCTTCGCTCGGATAAGTCCCTAGGTATGATTTTGTTCACAGTTCCATATGTTTTAATTGTTAAGCCCTAATTCTTTTTCTAAAATAAAAGTAGCATAAATTACTCCTTATAATATCAGCTATCTGCCAGTGAAAGTTACGTCAAAATTGGTCTAGCCGCTTCGGAGATTAGCCGGAACAAACAGACAGCCAAAATTTTTTTTTTCTTATAAGTACCGTAAATACTTTAATATGCATTTAGTAAATGGCTGTAATTTTCACATTACAAAAGAGACACTTCAATATAATATATTTGTATTGATATTAAAAGCAATCTAAATTGCTGCTAATAAAGTAACCAAAATCCCACATAAGGTTTACAGTCTCAACAGACAAGATATATCCATCCCTTTCCAACATATGCATAATTTGTATATTTATCTCTCTTTCACAAAGTGTGGAATTTAATTCAGTTGAAAGGAACAATTTACAAGTACGTCATAGGGTAAGTTGGAAATGCATTCTAACGCAGTAACATTCTTAACACCTCGTTTTATTACATCGAGTCCATCCTTAACTCAATAAACGTTAAGTTCGAAGTAGTGTTTAAGCCTTTAAGTTAAAGGTACAATTTATATCTAACTGGCTATGTTTTGGTTAGTTATCGTTTATTTTCTATGAATTCAGTATAATATGACGACACGTTTGGCTCAATTTGTAGTGACCATTACTGTGCCAGCGGTCGCGGGTTCGAGTCCCACTGGGAGCATTCATTTGTGTGATGAGCACCAATGTTTGTACTCAGTCATGGATGTTTATAATATTTATGTATTTAAAGTTATATATGTGTAGTGTATCAACTATCTGGTATCCATAACACAAGCCTCGTAGCTTACCATGGAATTAGATGGTGCTGTGTGTTAATTTCCATATGGATAGTATTAGAGAAAATTAGAAAATTAATTTATTTAAATTACATTTCAACAGTTAAAGTGTCTCATCAAACAAAAAAAGCTCTATTTAACGTGACATGAAAATGTACTTACAATAATTTTAAAATGTATAAAGACATTAGATGTGCTAATGTTTTTCTTCTCCTCTCATATTCCATAATAATCTAAGCCTTTAATTTTCCAAAACTATAGAATTTTCATATAGTACCGAGTTTCATAAGGCAGTAGTAGCCCAGTGGTAACGCACTTGCTTGGGAAATCAAGTGAAACCGGTTCAAATCCCGGGTCTTGTACTTCTGATATTTTGTGCGAATCACTTTCAACATAATTACCATTTGTCTTACGTTGAAAGAAAACATCGTGAGGAAACCTGCATATCTGAGAGAATCTAGCAAGTTTTCGAATGACATGTGAAGTCCGCCCTACACTTGGCCAGCGTGGTGGACTATGGCTTTATCCTCTCGCATTAAAACCTCCTGCTTATGCCCAGCAGTGTAAAAAGAGCTGAATACAATACCGAGTTTCATAGAAGTTCCTTAGCAACATTATAGGCGTTATCTTCAACAACACAAACTGACAATTCAATTTATGTATATAATATGTAAATACGTGATAAAAAATATAAATATTACTTTAGCTGAAATATATTTAATTCGATATTCCACAAAAGAATGGCTGTGAAATAGCGGATTTAAAAATAAAACATTCAAAAACCATTACCGCTGTAGCGATTGTTGCCGAATCGTGACCATCGAAATATCAATTTTTATACACATCACGACTCGAGTTAAAATCAATTTTTGAAATTAAATTTGGTGTAAAATTTCATTTTTACTATAACTTTTGTTTTGGGTTATTGTTTAATTAGATGAAACGTACAATGTATTTCAACAACGTATACTAGCGACTTGTCCTCACTCCACTCGGGTGCGTAGGGACGCCTAAGTAAGGAATTGCCTAATATTAGACTATATTTCAAAAAACATTAAAAAGTTAAAAATAACTGATTGATAGTTATCCTTAAATGTGTTAAAATATCACTAAGTTAATGTATAGTATTTGTTAGGAGCATTGCGTAATAGTAACAGAGCTTTTACTTTACGTAATTATTTATACCATAGCCAATAAAATGCTGTTACAAAGTCTAAGTGTCATAAAGCTTACAAAGTTTGCGGTCGTAAGCTTTGCAAAATACAACTATGTGGAAATAATGGGTACTGGAAGTGGTATTAAAATGTTTTCGCTATGAATTTGTTCAAAATGTTGCTCTTTTTAATTGGTAAAGAGCTGGTTTGATTCTCAGATCGATTAAATATACAAAATATGCACTGAAAATCAATAAATATGTTGGCTCTTTCAAATAAAAATGAACTTTTCGTAAAATATTAGGGCGTAAAACTTCGACTTATTATAAAATTAGCAACTCGCCATCGTTTCGCTCGAATTCATCCCTAGATACGTTTTAAAGGTTAGTATGAAATAGATAGTCGATCCCTTTACTTTGTGAAAAACAAAAGCAAGTCTATCCTATGGTAACCGTACATTTTTCCGGGATAATCTATCTCTGTGCCAAATTTCATCAAGATCTGATAGCTTCCGTGATTGAGTAACAAACATCCATCCATCCAAACTTTCGCATTTATAATATTATTATTGTAAATATAAATGAAATATCAATTAGAATTTGACGGTCATTAATAATAAGTCAATTAAGGTTCCTGTCATTTGCTATTGTAAAGTTGAGTAAATATTTCAAAGATTCAACTTCAGAATTATTGGAAAAGAACAAGGAAATCGTTGTTCGAAATTGAAAGATGCTCAAACTTTGTTTCTAGACTCACGAATTTGAAGTTTTTAAATTTTTGTAACAGTATTGTTATTAGAAGCCGTAAGTTTGAGAATAATCAAAAGAAAAAGTTACATAATTAACTGTCAAAGAATATCTATATATATAAAATAAAACTGTAGAGGTCGAATGTCTGTAAATTGAAAACAATGCTAATAAAAACCGGGTCAGGGGTATGTAAGAAGAGAAATTGAATAAATCCAGTTTTTTTTTTAATTTCTTGTTTCTCTGTCTGTTCGTCTGTTTGTACGGGCTAATCTCCAAAACTGTTGGACCGATTTTTTGCATGGTAGTACCTTATATCCCCGGCCAACATTCTAAATACTTTTCATTCCAGAAAATTTAAGAGTTCCCGTGGGATACTTAAAAAACTATAGTAACTTATACAGCTTAGTACACAAAAACTACTTATTGGATTTTAATGAAACTTTACAATAATATAGTTCATATATCAGAATAACAAACAAGCTACTTTTTATGCCGGATAAATGTATGGTTCGCGTGGGATAGATTTGTTTTTGTTTGTCTAGAGGCGAACCCGAGCGAAGCGAGGGTGAGCCCGCTAATCCGCAATAAAATACTATACTGTTACATTTCCTTACGAGATAGAGTGAAGGTCCAACATTTTCCTCTTCTTTTAATCTTTCATCTTTCTCTTTTTTCCACTGCTTTCCTTTCAATCCCATAAATAACGCATCAATAATGATCCTGGTTTCACAAACGAAACTAAGCTACGTTTAAGGCTACTATAGCGTCGACGAAAACCGTCCAACGTTCCATATTCGTATATTTTATTTTTTTTACATTGCTGTATCGAATACTTATGAAAATATAACAAAATGAATATTTTATTTTTTTTAATCATTCTTGCTTCATATTTTATGAATTTAGGAAGTTTTCCATCATTTTCGCAAGTAAATTTCAGTCAAACTTGCCATCATGCATAGCTTTTTATTCTCTGCTCTGGAAACAACAAAATATAAGTTATTTTATTATAAAAGTTGTATCCAGTTCAGCCCACGCTCTTCGTCATAGCGCATATTTTGGTATGCTTTACGATTTCCGCCACGTCATAAATAAGACAACTCGACGCTCGAAATTATGCCATTTCCTTAAAGTGTTGGCTTTTTATTTAACTTCACTCCCTGTTTTTAGTTTAAAGGGTATTTCAGAAGTTGGCGTTTTATGTTTTTTTAAAGAAGCTTTTTTATGTTTGTACGTTGATTACTCTGTTATTGTTTGAAGGAATCACGTGATTCTCTTTCTTATGAGAAATTACCTTTTGCTTGAATCAACACTCGTTGATATCGTGCAAATTATTAAGCTTTATATAAAGTTTAAAAAGTTTTATTCTAAATTAACTTAACACTAATGTTATGAACGTTTGGCTCAGTTTGTAGTGGCCTTATTTGCTGTGCTTGCGGTCGCGGGTTCGAGTCTTATAATATTAAAAAAGCGTGTTAATTATCGTTTTTATGTCATCAATCATCATCATAATGAACTTTTTTGATATAAAACTAGTTTTTTCGGGAAATATATCAAAATCGGACTTATCTGTAAAATCTGTAAAATATATACACATTGTCTTCAAAACCGCCTTTTATCGTCGGTTTAAAATCACGATTATTTACAGTTATGTATACATATATTAAAATTCTGAGTCGAATCTGTACATTAAATACTTTTCGGAAAATCTTATTGAAATAATCATTATTACAAAGGCTGAGTCTATAGTTTTTGTCGGTCTGTATGTCTGAGAATCACGAGAAAACCACTGGACAGATTTTGATGAAATTTGTTATGATAATAGCTAATTTTCCGGGTCAACATATAGGATACTTTTTACTGTGGGAAAATATCTCATCTCTGAAAAATCTATATTAAACTTTAAAACATAATTATGGACAAATCCGAGCGGAGCGAGGGTGAGTCGCTAGCAGTTAAATAAACGTATGTACAATAGTTAACTATTTTTTAAGTAAAATGTAAAGCAACAACACAAGTTGTGATATTGAGGAGACTTTACGTGCTTTTTCGTAATAAAAAGGATTTATGGCGAAGACGTATACGTTATTTTGACTACAATGTCTTCTTTGGTATTGTTTATAATTCAAAAATGTGTTATTTTGTGCAGTAGTGTAACATTAGCATTACACGCAATTACTCAAGTCGCAGGTTTGATTCTTGATGGATAGGTACTAAACTGTATTTTGATCATGAAAGGAATGGCTTAAGAACTAAATTACTCTTAACTTTGCATTTTAAAAATCAGCAAAGAAGTTTTATAAGTATTACAGCTCACGCACACAATTTTTTTTTCTATTCAACCTATTATTTTAGTTATTAGTTATTTGTATTAAGGAATAAAATTGTACTAAAGATATATAGAGAAAAAATAACTACTATAATATGAAATCACTATTATTTTGCTACTTTATGCGAAAGTATGTATGTGTCTGTGATTCTTACTCTTTTACGCAGTAACGGCTGGTCGGATTTTGATGAGATTTTGTGCACCGATAGAATGTAACCTGGAATAATATATAAGTTTCTGTTAGGTACCACTAGTTATATATAAATACTAGCGACTCATCCTCGAATCCTCACTCGCTCGGGTTCCTACTTACGCTTTAACGTTTACTATAGATTTCTCAGATATGAAATATTTTGTTGCAGTAAAAAGTATCCTATATGTTGACTAACCAGCTATCAAATTACATCAAAATCCCTCCGATGGTTTTTCCGTGATGCAGTAACAGACAGACAGACAAAAATTCTCAAAGTATAGCTTCAGCCTCTATATCAATAATAATGACTATTTCAATAAGATTTTCCAAAAACTATTTAATGTACAGATTCAGATTAGTTACAATCTTATTATATGTATAGATGAAAATCTATAAATAAGAAAGAGTTTATTACGTCCTCTGTCAATAAGGGCTGAACGGATTTGAGTGAAATTTAGAATGGAGATAGTTTATGTTCTAAATTACCACATATACTTCAGCTGCAAGCACAAAACAAACTAGTACGTATATGTACAAAATACAGGTATTTTCAAATAACCTAAGTAATATTTTAGTTTCTATATTACATTAGACTATCATATAGAAATGAGATCCAATTCGACATTTGCTGTATCATCGTTTCCATCTCAGAATGTAATGTGCATGATTTGGTGTTTGTTACTGAAACGATGCGGTATATATTTACTTAGCTTACAGATTTTCTTTGATTGTTTTTACCATTTCTTTATATATTATTGTACATAAGTTAATTAATATTTATATGCCAAAATAAAATAATAAATCATTTTTAATAAAATAAAATTTAATAAATAGGTATGTTTTAACAGATTGAATTATTGTGGGTTGTATTATATCGTGTTTTACCGTAGAAATGAGATAATCTCCCGCAGTAAAAAGTAGCCTATGTCACTCTTTAGCCCTCCAACTATCTTCACACAAAAAATCATGTCAATTTGTTACTCTGTTTCGATATGAAAGAAGGACAAACAAACACACTTTTATATTTATTATATCAGTATGAGTTTATACAATCATTTTAAGATGATTACATTATATTTACGCATCCGAGCAAAGTTGTGTTTTCTACTAACATATTACTTCTAGATCAAGCTATTTCTAAGCTTTTATAATAAGCTTAAGTATTATATTTAACTTAGGCCTTAAATATATCAAAGATTTTCTTGAAGGGAAGATTTATGACTGACCCGTTCAAATCTACTCATAGTTGATTGCTTGTGTAATAAAGGAACTGTGTGTTATTACTTATTAGGTATTCTGGACTTCATTTTGGGATTCATATCATGTTTTATCTTAATATCATCCTATTTATATATTTGTTCGGATAGAAAATAGATAATTTATCTAGATTTTAAGAATATTATATTAAACGTTTCAATGTAAGTCTATACAATCAGACTAAAGAATAAATAGACGGAATCCGCCAAAATACATGTTGAAGTCAAATATAGTAGCTTTATTTTGCTGTTTATGCTACTATTACCGATGTTGCCATGGATATTGTTTACTTTCTACAGAGAAAAAGTGTTTTTTTTTAAATGTTAAAGTATAAATATGGACAAGAATTAAAATGACATTGTTCTTAATATTTTTATAATAATTTTGAACTATAAAATATAGAACTTATGTAAATAAATAGTAAATTTAAATAGTAAAAAACCTTTGAGATGTCTAAAACCTTAGTCTCTCCTGGGACCATGATTGCTGTAAAGCATTCGAAACGTCGGGAACCAAAAATAAAAATAAATCCGCGAAAAATTTCGGAAACATAGTTGTTTTATTTAAAATATCAAATATTCACGGAAATCTAAATAATTTAAATAATATGTTGGGACATTAACACACAGAACCATCTAGTTCCATGGTAAGTTACGAGGCCTATGTAGTAATATACTACACCTAAATATATTTAAATGCATACATATTATAAATATAAACACCCATGACTGGAGAACAAACGTTCGTGCTCATCACACAAATGAATGCCCCAACGGAACTCGAACCCGCGATCGCCGTCACAGCCAGTAAGGTTAAAAACAGCCACAACTAATATAGCCTACATTAAAAAAGAGATGTACAGTAGGTGATATTATCGCTAAACATGCTAAATGTATATATGAGGCAAGTACTACATACATACGTACATAAATATTTACATAAAATATTAATAAACACAATAAATAATAATAGGTAACTAAAAACAATTATACCTTCTTAATTAATTAAATGTAAAATGATAGAGAAATAATATAAGCGCATGAAGAAATGTTGTGTATCAAGTCGGACTAAAAGACGAACTGTAAAATGAGAAACAACAAAAGTATTTCAAACTTCAAATGAAACTTGCTACAAAGGGGTTTACAAGATACTTCAGGAAGATTGGTAATACAATTATATTCATGTTAAAGACACTTTAGATTGACTTCAGTAAATGAAATTTTATAGGTACAAAGGGTTCCGACAATTTTTCTACTGAAGTTGGTAAAAAAATAAATAAATGTATGAATAGAGAAAAAACAATATGATTCCCCTCATTTGTCTTCACCTTGTTGTGGTAAGAGGCATCATTAGCGTCCGGCAATCCAGTGGGACGTGAAGCCAAGACACTAACTGGAAGGTGGCCCACCTCGGTGGGTGTACCATGTTTATGGGTTGATCCTGGTACTTCTCTGATAGTAGAATGGACCGTGGGAGCAATCCCATGGTTATTGTGGTCTGTCATCATACATAATTATCATACAAACTATCTTTCTTTGTAGATAAAATGTATATATATATATATATATATATAAATATAAAATACATCGTGTTTTGTCGTATTGATAAGAATTACATAGTTCAATATATCCCTTGAAAACAGGCAGGGAGAACTTAGTTCATATTAAAATTGTGGAGGCAACTCACAAATTAAAAGCTTGAAGAACTTTGTTAAACCTATTAAGAATCTAGCGAAATTACATGTAGTATAATACTATAATATAATATTACTATTATCTTTATTGTAACTAAAAAGTTTTATTATTATATAGCTGAACTATTTGTATAAAAGTCTTGTATTCTTGGTTGTCGACATAACAGCACGTTCATACGTATGTTATTTTGATATTTTCAAAATAAAACTATCTTGACGTATGTTATTTTCTTTATAAAGCACTATAACACAACATATTCCATTTATTTTTGTGCAATAAAGTCTTATAAATGAATATTATAGATAACATGATTACCACGGTAATATAATTTTCGTGACAAATATTACACAGAAAAAATCACAGAAAAATCCAGAAAATGCTAATACAGAGGAATGCAATAGAATATATCTCGAAGCGTCCCAAAGGATGCTGTGAAAGAAATGACACTATCAAAAATGTTATTCCGTTGAAAGTGACGCTCCGGGCGACGACTGTAGAGATAAGAGGACACACGGACAGTGAGACAGAATTTTATATAAATAAAATATTAATTATTAATGTATATTTTTAATTTTTTACCATGTTTTTGATTTTATTCACTAACTAGCATTTGCCTGCGACTCTGCCTAAGTAATTTAAAAATAATGAATAAAAAAAAATCAAGTTTATAGCACTTATACTCTATGATATTACGTGATTTTTACACTAGCAATGTAGATTTTGCTAAAAAAATTTGTTAAAATCAGTAATTAAAATATCTATATGTTTAAAGAATTATTACTTCATTTAAAAACTAAATTGTTCTATATTACAAATACGAAGGTATATCGGTTTATTTATTTATTTAAATTATTGAATTTAATCATAGAAGGGTAAAAAATTATACTTTACTAGCGATTTACTTAGATACCTATAAAGCAGGTTAAATTTCATCCAAATCCATCCAGCCGTATCGACGTAAAGGAGTGACGAACAAACAAACAAACTTTCCCATTTTCAATAATATCTACAAATAATATGCAATAATTAAAATTGTTAGTATTTTTATTTCTACATCTTACATTCCAAAGGCCCGTGTGTAGAAAATGATAAAGGCACTGGCAGGACTCGCAGATCTTTTACTCTTTTGTTTATTTTGTGGCGCATAATTTACTTTACTTACGCTCTAAGAGTCAAAGCTAACGTAGGCTAATTATTTGGTATGAATCTTATTTTACATTTTAACGCTTACAAAATACATAATATACATACACATGTATGTAAATGTACTTTTTTTTTATTTTTACTTAATCCAAATAGAAAAATATATTTTTTTAAACACAGAGCTATAAATAATGCAAAATCAGTTAAAAAATTCATTAGGAATATTATTTTCTTGATACTGTCTCTTATCATACATTCAAAATATGACCGTACGCTTAAATTGAGCTCTTTCTCTTTTTTTGACATCGGTCAACTTTATCTTTGGTAATTTTTATACGTGACTAGGGATTTACTCTCGTTTCGCTCGGGTGCGTTTCTAGGTGCCCTAGGTAAGTACACGTAGCGTTGCTACAGTTTAATCTATACTAATATTATAAAGCTGAAGAGTTTGTTTGTTTGTTTGTTTGGTTGAATGCGCTAATCTCAGGAACTACTGATCCGATTTGAAAAATTCTTTTTGCATTAGATAGCCCGTTAACTGAGGAAGGCTATAAGCTATATAGGATCCCGGAAAATTTTACGGTTCCCGTGGGATAGATTGGTTTTTGTTTAGGGACGAACCCGAAGCGAAGCGAGGGTGAGTCGCTAGTAGGAAGATATTTTTAAGAAGAATAATTTTGTGACTCATTGTTTTTATATAGCTTTCTTTGTTTACACGGCGCACGGCTATAAAGCTCTAATTCGACATGATTTTTTCCGACATCTTCAACAACCATCGTCATATTTCAGCCAATTTACACAAAATCTCAATAAATTATACACTTAATTAAACCTTCCTTATAAATCACTTTATCTATTGGTGCAAACCGTATGAAAATCCGTTAGGTAGTTTTTGAGTTTATCGCTTTAACACAAACAGATGGATGCGGAGGGGGACTTTATTTTATAAATATGTTGCAATTATCTGTAATATAGATAATATATATTACCTATATCGAGCACTGAAACTGAAAAAAAGGTAATGTCTTTTATTTTTTATTTAAATGTACAGAATATATCATACAATACGTTTTTAATAAATCTAACTTTCCAGATTATTTCGCAGACTTATTGTAATTTTTGGGTTCATTTTAAAATATCAAATATTTATATATGTTTTAAAATAGTAATATGTACATGATATAATTAAATCAAATATAGATATAGGTACCTACATTAAAGTTCATAAACATTAAGCAAACACGCCTCTCACTAACTGAAATGTACGCCCCGAGCTTTTTAACATAATCTTTGAATATTAAAGAGTTTCATTTATTACCATATACAATATTCTTGTACATATATATATATATATATATATATATATATATATATATATATATATATATATATATACTAGCTGAACACGTGGTTTCACTCGTGCTAAAACTACAAAAACACTCTTTGGCTTTGTGTAAACGGCATTTTTGAAATAAAATAATGTATGGAATTCTGCCCGATTTGTTGACATTTATGGTTACTGCTCCGCTCCCTTGAGTAGTAGTACGATGATATATAGCCTATAGCCTTCCTTTATAAATGGGCTGTCTAATGCAAAAAGAATTTTTCATATCGGATTAGTAGTTCCTGAGATTAGCGCGTTCCAACAAATAAACAAACAAACTCTTTATAATATTAATATAGATAATGAAAACGATTTTTCCTTTGATGTTGTTGGACTTTGATCAATCGACACGGGATCGTCTATAGATTGTTTTACTCTACATATTTTTTAAATTCAATACACTCTTCATAATTTTTTTTTTTTAGATTTGTTTTCATAAATATTAAATAAAATAAAAATAAAAGACATATTTTTTCTCGCTTGTTTTTCTTTATTTAATCTATATATTTAATTTATAAGCGAAAGACCCTAATATATATTAAGGTCTCTAAAGATCAATAGAAACATTTACCATCGACCCAAATCGGGCGAGGGACAGCTAGTAGTTAGTTCTGATATTTTTGGTGTTACATTTGCTATGGCGTTGAAAAATTAAATATCTTAACTTAATGTTGTACTAGTAACTTACCCTCGCTTCACTCGGGTGCGTCCCGAGGTACGTTTTAATTTTTTTGAGCGAAACCCTAATTCTTTTTCGAAAATAAAATTAGCCTAAGTTACTCTTTATAATATCAGCTATCTGCTAGTGAAACTAAATCCATACTAACATTATAAATACGAAAATAACTCTGTTTATTTGTTTGTTTGTCCGTTCATTTGTTTGTTTGATACATTTTCACGACTAAATGGCTTCACCAACTTAAATAAAAATTGGTATGGAGATAGTTTGAGACCCTAGGAAGAGCAAAGGATAGTTTTTACCTCGGAAATCATCCTTTAAAGAGATGAAAAGGTGGGTGGAAGTTTGTATGAGTATCAATCGTTTCTCAAGTAAGGGATATAAAACTCATCATACCTATGTATTATATAGTCTATCTATTTCATACTAACCGTTAAAACGTACCTGGTGACGAATCCTAGCAATGCCGCTAGAAGTAAATAATGCGTCAAGACATTTTAAAGTATTTTTTTTTAAATAAATAAAAATATTCATAAAAATTACATCTTTTTTATAAGTAAGATTTTTTATTAATATTTAAGTTGCTTTTAATGTACAATACTTTTTTAGATATGGAATATTTTTATTTTTCTAATAATCAATATACTAATTTTTATATTTTCATTTGATTCCAGGTATCGATACAGTTTGTATTTAGCATTCATGATTTGGTGAGACCGTAAGTAACCAATTAATAAAATATACATACAACTAGCTAAACCCGCGGCTTCGCTCGCGCTAAAACTACAACAAGAAACACTTTAAAATGGTAGGTATCATACAAATTTTCATCCCTTATTTTATCCCCTTATGAGATCAATTTCAAAAAACGCTAAAACACTTATTTATTTAATTGTATTGAAGAGCATTAATACCAAGTTATCAATCATATAATCATATATATTTTTTGGGTCGTGTTATAACGTGTACTCCCGTGGGAATGAGGTAATCTCCCGCGGTAAAAAGTATCCTATATATTGACCCGGATATCCAGCTATCATCATACCAAATTTCATCAAAATCCTTTGCGGTAACAGAGAGACAGACAGACAGACAGACATACAGACCGACAGACAAAAATTCTAAAAACTATAGATTCGGTATCTGTATCGATAATAAAGTCTATTTTAATAAGATTTTCCAAAAAATATTTAAGGTATATTCGATTCAGTTAGAATTTTATTATGTGTATAATAAGTTGCTTCCGTAAGAGCCTATGGCAGACATTAATTGAACAATTTTTTTTTATTATTATTTTTTACGTAAAATACGTGTAGAAGTTTGTCTAATTACGACGAAATTTTTGTAAATCGTTTTATGCACCAATATACAAGGTACAAGCATAATATGAATATAATTGAAATAGTAATAATATGTTGGGAAATTAACACACACCATCTAGTTCCATGGTAAGCTACGAGGCTTGTGTTATGGATACCTGATAGTTGATACACTATACATATTATATAATTTTAAATACATATATAATAAATGTAAACACCCATAATTGGAGTACAAATATTCGTGCTCATCACACGAATGAATGCCCCCAGCGGGACTCGAACCCGTGACCGCTGGCACAGTTAGTAGGGCCACTACAAACTGAGCCAAACGTGTCTTTATGTATGAAATGTACTGAATGTACTGAACGGGTGTGTGCGTATGTTTATTACTCGTTTGAGCTGAAATGGATGATTTAGTTCAAATAGACCATGACTTGATTTAACATATATAATAAAAATTGCCAAAAGATTGCATTACCTGTATAGTGTATATCCATACTTCCATATCCATATCCATTCTTAATACATATTTTAAATGTGTGTGTTTCTTTGTTTGTTTGTCCTTCTTTCACGTCAAAACAGAGAGATGGATTGGCATGATTTTATGTGAAAATAGTTGGAGGGCTGGAGAGTGACGTTGGCTACTTTTTACCGCGGAAGATTATCTCATTCCCATGGAAAAACACGTTATAATACAACCCAAAAAAAAAAATTATGATCAAAATTTCTTGAAACTTGGTATTAATGCTCTTCAATACAATTAAATAAATACATCTTAGTAGGGGATGAAAGTTTGTATAAAACCTACCATTTTAGAGTTTTCCTTTGTAGTTTTAACGTGAGCAAAGCCGCGGGTTTTGCTAGTAATATTATAAATCCAAAGAACATTAAGTGTCGCACCAGAGTGAAGCAAGGCTTATTTACAAATTGTCCATTTTGATTCTTGTATATGCATTATGATATAAATTTATTTCGTGCATCTCGGTAACGGTTGTAACGATTTGGATCAAATTTTGTAAAAAAATGTTCTAAAAAAAAGGCAATTTTTATATCTTTTCTACAGGTACTATATGTATTCAGCCCTTTTTAACGCCCCATTGCTAGGCATGGGCTTCCCTTCAATACTAGGGAAATAAACTATAATACTATATACATATTTAAAATAATAAAACTCACTGAACTCCAAATTCACGATTTGAAAACCAAGTTTTCATGGAAAACTTCGGCTTACAGGTAGCGATAGTATATACTAATTTATATTTATTGATACCGAAGAAATATATTCTGTAATAACTACGTAACAACTTTTGAAACTTCTTCTTTGTCGTTGGCTCTTTTTGTGTAACTTTCCTTACTAACTTTCTCATCCGGCTTCACTCATCTGTAAAATAATAGATCGAATGCGAAACTCATCAAAGAACCTCTTTTTCATATAAGACTAGCGACCCCTCGCTTCGCTAGGGATGAACCTAGGTACGTTTTAAAAGTTAGTATGGAATACATAGACTATATGTATACGTATTGTTTATATTATTTTTCTCCAACTTAAAGACGCATTGTTGTAGACAATAGATTCACTACTAACACCATCTATTAAAAGTAATCTCAAGTACTGTCATTTTGTGAACTTTTGGATTTTCCTGGTGTTCTTACGAGTTTTCCAAAATTTTTTTATACTTAAACCACGCCTGATATACCCTCAATAAAACAGAAAAAAAATGATTCAAATCGGTTCAGCCGTTTTTGCAAGACTAACGAAAAGTAATTGATATATATATATAGGCAAAAACAAAACAGTTCAGTACCTATTTCTCCTATTTTTGTCAATCGATTTTCTTTTTTTAAAATAGTAGCTATTGATGAGCTTTAGTGCTGTCAATAGAAAAAAAAAGATTTTCAAAATTAATTCTATTTATTTAAAAAATACATTTTAAACTGTTTTGAAAGACATGGTATTTGTTTAAAAGTTATTATTATGCCAAACGTGAAGGCAATTGCTAAGACGCTGACTAAATCCCGTATTTTCACACTAAATTGAGTTTATAAGACTAATAGTTTCTGAGTCATTACCGCTAATGTTATATTAAAGTTTCACACTTGCTACAACCGAAGTAATATTGGCTAAATAATATGAAACTTATTTGTTCTTAAATGTGTGATTTTAAATATGTTGGGACATTAACACACAACACCATCTAGTTCCATGGTAAGCTACGAGGCTTGTGTTATGTATACCTGATAGTTGATACACTATACATATTATATAATTTTAAATACATATATAATAAATGTAAACACCCATAATTGGAGTACAAATATTCGTGCTCATCACACAAATGAATGCCCCAGCGGGACTCGAACCTGCGACCGCTGGCACAGCTAGTACGGTCACTACAATTTGAGACAAACTATTATATAACTATTATAAATCTATAAAATGAAAAATTTTTTTACTGAAGTTAGTTTTTTTTTCAGAGCCATATGCTCTAACATACATATATTATGTATTATGAAAAAGTATAATACGACATAAAGTATAGTAGTATCCTCTAAATTAATTTTTCATTTCATTTCCAAAATAATCGCTTTTTATATATAAACTAGTGACTCACCCTCGGGTTCATTCCTAGGTACCATTAACGGTTAGTATGAAATAAATTGATGGATTGATTGATCTATATCACTTATTTGAGAAATGATTGATTCTCCATACAAACTTTCATCCCCCTTTTCATCCTCTTAAGGGATGATTTCCGGGATAAAAATTATCCTTTGTCCTTTTCAGGATCAAATTATCTTCATTACAAATTTAATCTAAAGATTTTTAGTTTATCCATCACAGACAAACATACGAAAAAAACTTTTTTTTTTCTTTATAATATTAGTATAAATATAGATTAATTATTTGTAATTAAATATGTCAGTAACGAGAAATCGAACTCTTGACCTTTACTGATAAGGTATTGCGCTCCACTTAATTATTATATTTCTAACTTCCAGCCTTCAAAACCCTTGATGGTATGGGCTCGAATCACTTAAACAAGGGCCAAACAAAACCCAGATTCTAATTAAATCCGCCGTCACCTCTCGGACTACGTAAGTGTGCTTCACAGCTAAATTGGGCATAACGCTGTCAAACACAGAAAATCGTAAAAATACCAAACAGATTCGATATTTGTTTTCGTAAAATTGTTTTTATATCTCATTAGTGTTCATGTTAAGGCCTAGATCGGGTGGCTACGTCTAGTGGCTAACATTTACGGCTGCGAATCCAGAAATTCTAGATTCGAATCCGATTCGGGCTAAGTTTAGTTACTGAGCTTTTTTGTTAGGATTTTTTAGCAAAAACTATGAGTTGGGGAGTTCTTTTTTATTCATTTATTAAAATCCTAGCGGTACTTATAATATTACAACTTATTATACAGCGGATACTTTTTATAAAATATAATTTGTTTTAATTAATTAAGATAGAAGAGTCAATATTTTTTTTATCGATTTAAAAAGAAAAACAATATAATGCTTTCTTAGATTTACGCGAATATTTGACATTTTAAATAAACAACAGGAAAGACCATGATTGGTGTAAAGCTTTCGAAACGTCGCGTCGGGAACCAAACATCAAAATAAATCCGCGAAATAATCCAAAAAGAAAGTTTAATATTCACATAGTACAGATGGTGTTAATATAACATTTTATTTTCAATCAAATCTTGTAATAAATAAATAATAATACAGGGATGCAAATTTTTAGTGAAAAAGAAATATATTTATGATGTAAAAAAAATAGCTCAAGTAAATATTTTTTGACAATAATCATTTGATACGATCCTATCGATCATTTAGAAATAAATGACAGAAGTATTCTTTTTATAAGATTCTACTTTAATTTAATTTATTCTTTGAAACCTATCCAATAATAAAATTTTAACTGGGTCAAATCTGCACTTAAAATATTTTTTAGAATATCTTATTGCAATAGTTATTATTGTCGATATAGAAACTGAACCTATAGTTTTTTGATTTTTTGTCTCTCTGTCTGTCTGTCTGAGAACGCGTTACGAAAAAATCATTGGACAGATTTTGATGACATTTGGTATGATGATACCTAGTTATCCGGTTCAATATATAAGATACTTTTTGCTGTGGGAAAATATATCATATCTCAGAAATCTTTACTAAACGTTACAACGTAATTTCATATAATAATTTAAATCATTTTTAATTAACTATTTATTCACTTCGGTAACAACCATTTCCGTTACAAAAATCGTAACGCCTATCCTTTTTTCCCTCTCATAGTGCGCCTAAAGAAGTTTCACTTCAAAAATAAATGTTTTAAGTTTAATTAACTTTTAACTTTAGCAATTTAATCAAAGTTTTTACTAGAAATGAAAGGTTTTGGGTAAAATTAACTTAGGTTATTTTTATAATTCATAATTTTAGTTCATATATTATAATGTTGACATCTAATAGATTCTATAACATTAAACAAAAGAGATCAACTTGAACAAAAAGTTATAGTCTTAGAACTTTCTTAGAATATCCGTTCGACGTTAGCATGTAGTATCAGGAAAGCTCAACTTGATTAACTATTCTACACCAGACAGTTGACGTGATACGGCATCGAATACGTCAAAACGTGACAGTGATCGTTAGACGACGTGATTAACAGCGTGACAGCGTGTAATGAAGCTTTCATACGATGTTCAGTATCGAGTTTCCATATGACTGTTACTGAGATTTATATTTTAGTTTACCAATGCACTACCAACTCACTCTCGCTTCGCTTCGGGTTCGTTCCTAGACAAAGAAATCTATCCCAAGGGATACCGTATATTTTTCTGGGATGATATATAGCCTATAGCCTACCTCAGTTAGAGGGCTATCCAATGCAAAAAGAATTTTTTAAATCGGATTAGTAGTTCCTGCGATTAGCGCGTTCAACCAAACAAACAAACAAACTCTTCAGCTTTATAATATTAGTATAGATTGATACAAAATAGATCTATGTATTGAATTTAAAATATTAATGAACTTAAATCTTTGTAGTAAAAGTAAAATTGTCAATTTTCAGTACAAATAGAGCAAAATCATATCTCAAAGTATTAAATGGATTCAATGTCATTTATACCATTCTGTGCCTCAAAAGTTGGAAAAATTTTGAGGTGTTGGTGTTGGTTAACTGTGTTTAGAGTTCGCATGAAAGTAGGTTATGTATGTTATTTTTGACACATACTTTTCTAATTTTTAAATAGCTTTTATTATTTTTACTTTGCAAAGTCAATTTCTAACTATTCCGTCGATTTGAAACGATATAAAGATCGGGGTTAAAATATAAAATTTGATATCATTTAGCAGATATGATGATGGAGTCAAGAGATCGATAGTGGAACTCTTCTGGAAACCCTTTGAGTTTGAGCTCATTTTACTGTGACGAGCTGTACATTTGCGCTATAAGGTCTCAAACATGTTATATAGATTTTCAAACCTACATATATTTTTGTACAGAATATGTATTAGTAGATTATTTCATTTAATCCATTATAAATTGAACTCCTTGTACTATACGCTTTCATACAAAGAGGAGTTCCTGTTTAAAAGTTTTAGAGTTAAATTGAAATATGCGGGCGACATCATGAATGCTTTAAAGAACTTTCTTGAACTTTTATAACAAAAACAACTTTAAAATTACTATCGTGAATGCTTATTTAATTACGTCTTATTTCGCGGATTAATTTTGATTTTTGGTTCTCGACTTATCGAATGCTTTACAGCAATCATGGTCACGGGAGAGACTAAAATTTTAGACATCTCAAAAGCGTTATATACTTGTTACAGACAGTGCTTACCCACAATTTTACAAAAATGATTTCAAAAATTCAAAAAGCATTCGAAAATTCGCGAACCAAAAATCAAAATAAATCCGCGAAATAATCATAAAAGATAGTTTTATTTAAAATGTCAAATATTCGCGTAAATCTAAGAAAGTATTACGTCTTATTTGTGAGCTACTTAGTTTTCTTATTCATGAATAAGGTCAATATGTGAATGACTGTTTTTCAAAGTTTTACCGCATTCGGGTGAAAGGTTACATACCATGTATTAATGTAATTGTAGCTTCAAAGACGTCAAAAACCTTATCTTTCTCTCCCGTATTGACGTTTTTTCTTGTAAAGCATCGGAAATATCGGAGGAAAAATGGCAAAATCTATATATAAATAGGCAAAGATATAACAGTTCAGTGCCTTTGTCTCGTCTGTTTGTCAACCGATTTTTTATTTAGAAGCTATTGACGAGCTTTAGTGTTTAAAAAAAATTATTATGGTCAAATTTCGACCATTGGGCGAACATTAGGAAAATAAAACCGTCTCAAATCCGAACATAAAGCTTTATTTAAAACTAGCGACTCATCCTCGCTTCGCTCGGGTTCGTCTAATATTCTAAAACCTTCTTCTTGAATCACTCTATCTATTAAAAAAACCGCATCAAAATCCGTTGCGTAGTTTTAAAGATCCAAACATACATGCGGACAGACAGACAGATGTAGTAATGTCAAATTACTGTGTAAATCTAAAAATGCTTAATATACGTTTAGTATAGATTTCTCAGAGATGAGATATTTTCCCAAATAAAAAGTATCCTAGATGTTGACCCGGATAACCCGCTATCATAGTTTAAAATTTCATTAAAATCTTTCTAGTGATTTTCTCGTGATGCGTTCCGAAACAAACAAAAATTCTAAAAACTATAGATTTTTCCTCTGTATAGAAAATAATGATTATTTTAATAAGATTTTTAAAAAAATATTTAATGTACAGAGTTGACTCAGTTAGAATTTTATTATATGTATAGATATAATTTTGGGACAGCCTTTATATAATACGAGAATATCGATAATTATGATTTAAAGTCGGAAAAATTGCCTCGTGAAGTAATATTTCGTATACATTATAATGAAAGTTATGAAATATTGTTAATAAAAATGTCAACTAAATTTCATTTCGTGAAGATTCATTAAGTTTTTACAAAGTCATTTATACTAATTTACATCTGGCGCAAAACACAATAGAAAGTTCCAACTCACATTGGTCATTATGCGAAATATTTTAAGTTCGATTCCCGTAAATGACAAATGCTTTACTAGACTACTTCTGATTTGTTCTAGTTTTTCTTAGTTGAAAAGTGATTATATCTATACATATAATAAAATTTTAACTGATCGCTGCCTGTACATGGAAGATATTTGAGAAAAACTATTATTGGGGATCTTTATTAATGCAATAGAACCCAAGACAATGACTTTTAGTTTTTTTGTCTGTTTGTCTGTTTATCGGTTTAACTGTTTGTACTGTGTGTTTGTGCGCGCTAATCTTAGAAACGGCATAACCAATTTGGGTGCTGTTTCACTAACGTACGGTGGTAAGCTTCACTTAACATTTAGTATTTGTTTTATTTCAATCGGTTTCTAAATAAAAAAGTTATGTTAATTTAAAGAATCAACTAGGGACGAACCCGAGCGAAGCGAGGGTGAGCCGCTAGTACATAATAAATAGGTTTTTTTTTTATGGTATTCAGTGATAAACATGCAGACAGTCCACCTGATGGAAAGCGATACCTGTCGCCCATAACACCTACGATTCATGCACTTAAGTTTTACGTAACAAAACTGCAGAACCGCCGATACGTTATCACTGTAAGGACTAAGATGTTATGCCTCTCGCCTGTAATTGCGCTGGCAACATGTTATAAATATGTTGGTACATTAACACACAGCACCATCTAGTTCCATGGTAAGCTACGAAGCTTGTGTTATGGATACCAGATAGTTGATACACTACACATATCGGATTACTAGTTTCAGAGATTACTCCCTACATACAAACATTGTAATATTAGGGTAGATGTCAAATATTTGAGTAAATTTAAGAAAGTATTAATTTAGAATGTGTTAAACTAAGTTTTATCCAAAGGTATTTGTTAAGTAATAGCGGAATGTCGATACCTGTCACCACATGTTAGTTCAAGTTTCACGTCAACAACATGATCCTAGCGTGACACACTAACTGACAGTTTGATACTCTAAATTGGCTGGAACGGAAATTTGTTGTTAATCTTTCATATTTTAGATTTAAATACTTTTTGAAATTCAATTATTGTGGGTAGAGACGTGTAGAGTTAAGTATGTATTTCTTTATTGTATGAACTATCGTTCCTTGGTACGCGAATTTCGTTCACATTTTATGGGTTTTAATTTTTTTTCACGAAACCTTGATTCTTTTTCTAAAATAAAATTAGCCTAAGTTACTCCTTATAACTTAGCTATCTCCCAGTGATAGTACCATCAATATCGGTCCAGCCATTTCGGAAATTAGCCGGAACAAACAAACAGACAGATTGACGGACGGATGGACCGATAGACAAACAACAAAAGTTAAAATTAATTAGTACCGTAACGTATATATTTTCATATGCATTTAGTAAACAGCTATTATTTTAACATTACAAACGGACACTTCAATTTTAATTATCTGTGATATTGCTTTAATAATAAAAGAAATCTTATAAATTAAAAATCATTATATAAAACGTCATTATTTTTTTAAATTACATTTTTTCTATAATTTTTAATAAATGTACATGATCAATATTATGAACATTTTCTAGTAATAAAGCCCTTAATTCAGGCCTTTTTCAAACGCTGTTTCAAAAAAATAACAACGACCATAGTGTAGCGGTATGTACATATAAAATATAATTATATTTCGTATTTCTCACGAAGATGATTACGTTTACATGCAGCACGCCAGATTGATGCTGTCCTAATCACGCTTTTGAAGCTATATTTTTTTAAAAGCTTTTACTCTTAAAAGAAATCGTTTAAACTATTCCTTTTTTTAAATAACCTCTACAGCACATCCCACCACGACATCTTGATTCAACTGTCATTACGCGTTTTTGTGTTGTCCGAGTCCCAACAATTTTACAAATTTCGAACAAAGGTTTCAAAATGAAAAACTTCATCATAGATAATTTGTATTATGAATAAATCTCTATCATTTCTAATATTATAAATGTGAAAGTTTGTGAGGATGGATTTATGTTTGTTACTCTTTCACGCCAGAATAGCTGAACTGATCTGGACGAAATTTGGCACAGTGATAGATTATAGTCTGGAATAGCCAATAAGCTGCTTTTTATCTCGACAAATGCACAATTTCCGTGGAATAGTTTTTTTTTTTTTCACTAGGGATGAACCATACAACATAAATCTCTATATTTTCCTTGGGGGCAGAATTTATTATGTGAAATTTTTAATTTTTTAACTATTGAATATTTTTTTACAATAATAATAATATTAAAGATTCCTTAACGTCCATTGTTGCGCATGAGCGTGATTCGGGAGGAATTTAAGCCATAGATCACATAAATAGAGCCATAGATGTTCTAATTAGTTAAAAGATATGGTGAGTCATGAAAATTATTTGACAACTTATAAAGAAATAATAGATTTTATTATAATGGAAGGAAGTATAGCTTAATTCGTGGTTAAGCGTTTTAGGTTCAAAACCCGAATCTTGCATATCTAGTATGATAACAACTTGTTTTACGTTGAAGGAAAACACCATGAGGAAACTTGCATGTCAGAGAAAACTTAACTAGTTTTCTAAGGATATGGGAAGTCTACCATCGCACTTGGCCATCGTAGTGGACTATAGCCTGTTCTCGATTTGATAATTTTGCATTAAAAAGACTCATCTATACTAATATTATAAAGCTGAAGTGTTTGTTTGTTTGTTTGTTTATTTGTTTGTTTGGTTGAACGCGCTAATCTTAACAACTACTTATCCGATTTGAAAAATTTTTTTTTGCATTAGATAGCCCGTTAATTGAAGAAGGCTATAGGCCCGTAAAAATGTACTTATTTACTAATGTAATTATTTACTAGCGACTCACCCTCGCTTCGCTTCGGGTTCGTCCCTAGACAAAAACAAATCTGTCCCACGGGAACCGTACATTTTTTCGGGATGATATATAGCCTATAGCCTTCCTCAGTTAACGGGCTGTCTAATGCAAAAAGAATTTTTTAAATCGGATTAGTAGTTCCTGAGAGTAGCGCGTTCAACCAAGCAAACAAACAAACAAACTCTTCAGCTTTATAATATTAGTATAGATTTGGTTATTATATAACGGTAATTTTTGACTAGAGACTTTGCTTAGTGGGTGGGTGCCCTAAAAAAATAGTGGACGTAGATATGTTACAATATCCATTTTATACAGCAACTCTTTATATTGAAGAACAATAAGGTGTTATATAATATATTAAGAAGTTATTTATATTATCAGTTAGATCTACAAAATTCAGAAAGTGATTTATCTATCTATCTATCTATGTACAATATACGAAAGTTTATATAGAGTTAAAATATATATTAGTCGCTTAGGGAACTGAGTGAAGCGGGTTCGGATACCGAGCCTCGTACTTCTGATATTTTCATGTGCGAATCATTTTTAACATGATTACTTGCCTTACGGTGAAGAAAAACATCGTGAGGAAACCTACATGTCTGAGAGAACTAGCAAGTTTTCTAAAGACATTTGAAGTCCACCAAGACGAACTTGGCCAGCTTGGTAGACTATTGCCTGATCCCTATTGAAGGGAGGCCCATGCCCAGCAGTTGGACTTTAAAAAGGGCTGGATACATACATATCACATATGTATAAAATGTAGAATCAAATGTGGGCAAATTTCCATATTTATAACATGCATTTTTCAATCAAAGTGCATGCTTAAAATCAACTATTTCTATAATAGTTTGAAGCAAAATTCAATATTCATCAATGTAATGGCTGTTTTCGTAGTATTAATCTAATCTAGTTGCATAATCGTGGTTAGACACTTAATCGATTCATGCAACATAGAATCATTGCTAAACAAAAACAAACTCTATATCCTTAATTTAGGGCTTTAATTTGAAGTATACAATTTCAAAGAACAAGCAAATTTCATTTTAGTCCACGAAATAGTTAGTATAAAGGAAAATTAAATTTTAACTTCATCTGAGATCTTAGAAAAGTTTTTGTTTCGATTGCAGTTTGTAAGTTGTGTAGAGAATGGATGTAAAGAAATGTAACAGTGTGAATTTCGCCTTTTTATTTAATGGTAAGCTTGAGTATTTGATTTTTCGTTATACTTTGATTTGTAAATTTGTATTTTTGATTTGTGAATTATAAACACTAGAACAATCTGAACTAACATTTTACGTTATACATAGTTTAAAAATAACTTACATATGTCTATTGAAAATAGTGTAATACCATGAATAATCTATAGAGATAATAAAATTATAACTGAGTCTAATGTTTACATTGAATATTTTTTTGAAAATCTTATTGAAATATACATTATTGTCGATACAGAGGCGGAATCTTTAGTTTTTAGAATTTTGTGTCTGTCTGTGACGGCATCACGGTGACACTGGAGGGATTTTGATGAAATTTGGTGCGATGTATCAGCGCCAACTTTCCAATTCCGGGCTGCAAGAAATATTATTGAATATTTCTTGACAGAAAACTCAATAACTGTAGTTGAAATGATCTAATAAACGAATCTCTGGATTTATTAAAACTTTAAACTCTACACAGTAGTATCGTCTAAACACAAATAAACTAACTTTAAAATATCAAAAGTTTTATTAAAATGCACCCATATTAATATTGTTACATTATCATGCTTCAGTTGAACAGATTTCGATGAAATTTGGCAAGAATATAGATTGAATCATGGAGACGAACATAGGATACGCTTATCACGTGAGCGGAAACGCGGGCTAGAACTAGTACGGTATACAAAATCACTCAGAATATCTATATGATAAAATGTAAATATACAAAATAAACGTATATTTTTAACAAAATTCGTGTATTTTCAAGAAACTAAAAGTTAATTGTTTAAAATTTAATAAAGCCGCGAGCTTAGTATTTAGAGCCCGATGTAATTATGATGTAATTTGTTTGAAGTGGCATCAACCATAATAACACTTTGATGGATTTCATGTTTTGAATATACAATAATTTAAAAATAATTAAATTATAAAAACTAAAGAAGACTGCGTTAAAATCTAACTAATAAGATGGAAAAAGGATGAGTTAAGAACATACATATTTACTATTATGCTTGTTACATGTACATGTATGTATGTCTCCGTATTCATTTCTCATTACTTTTATTACAATAATTTGATTTTATTTACTTTGGTTTTTTTTTTTTTTGGTTTTGATTTTTTTGTAAGTTATCTACGTCGAATCTTGACTATATCAAATTATTGCACATCCGCCGGAAGTCAATATATCCATAATTACAAGTAGGAAAACTTATATGAACATACTATTTCATGTTTTTTCCGATTTTCCCGGAAATAATAATGTTGTCGACGTCAAAGAAAATGATTAAATTATGTAAGGGAAAAATTCTAAGCCATTTCTTGGTAATGCATACGATTCAAAGGATCCGAGTGCACGTTCTGTATAAAAATATTCTTATTTATACAGGAGTTTGTTCGCGACTATGTAAACTAATGCACTACAGGTCATTCACAAATTAGTATTAAATAGATAGCGATACGATAGAATCATCAGAATATTTTGTCTATATCTGCTTCGAAATGCCTCTGTGTAGTAGCTAGAATGTCCGGCTGCAGATTTGCAGGTCCTAAGTTCGAGTCTCGGGTTGGACCAAGTTTTGTTTTTCTGTAAAAATATTAGTAAGTAAAACCGTGTTATTTAGACATCAGACATATTTCATTCTTTTTTAAATAATTAATTACAAGTAGACCTTTTGAATTGAACTGACAACCTCTGATGAACTGACTAAGAAAAGATACATGTCACTATGTATTTTAACCGATTTCAAAGGAGGATGTTCTCAATTCGATTGGTATTTTTTTTATGTATGTGCACCGATTACCCTGAGATTTATGATCCGATTTACGTGATTCTTCTTTTTGGTTTGTTTGGCCCAGTTGTTTTCATTTTGTTTGATTTTAAAGCCCAATTTGACGACACGTTTGGCTCAGTGTGCAGTGACCCTACTTGCTGTGCCAGCGGTCGCGGGTTCGAGTCCCGCTGGGGGCATTCATTTGTGTGAGCGCGAATGTTTGTACTCAAGTCATGGGTGTTTATATTTATAAATGTATGTATTTAAAGTTATATATGTGTAGTGTATCAACTATCTGGTATCCATAACACAAGCCTCGTAGCTTACCATGGAACTAGATGATGCTTTGAGTTAATGTCCCAACATTTATAAAAAAAAAAATGTTAGAATCAGATTTTAGAGGCAGAATATTTAGTGTTACTAATAAAAACGAATTTTAGTTTGTCAGTCTTCATACGTTGCTACTACTATTATGTCTACACTAAAAAGGGAAAAATGAAAACTTTTTGAGAAAAAAAAACCGACTTCAAAAAAATCACAAAAAAGTAAAAAAAACCTGATTGGTAGTTTTCATTTTCATAGATACCTAATCATATTTTTTCGAAGTCAGTGCCAGCCGATACAAATCAAAGCACACCCGGGCAGGGCAGGAAGGCCCGTGCCCAGCAGTGGGACGTTAAAAAGGGCTGAATACAAGACAGAAGTGGAGACCGTGATTTGAACCTTCACTCGGTTTCCCAGCGCGTTACTGGTTTACCACTACCAGTATACCATTACGGTATACCACACAGTTTAAAACAGTAGTTATTTTAAATACGAAATCAAAATTAAATGGCGATCCACCGGTCGTAATGATAATGTCAGTTATAGAGATATGAGCTACGACGCACTGATAGTTGCTTGTACCAAAGTTATTTCACTGTAAATTACCAATTGCTGTTATTTATGATATTAATGTTTCCATGCTTTATTATAACTTTACCAAAATTGACCTACATTTTGCTATTTCGGGTTTAAATAACATTTAATCATTGTTTTCGTGTAATTGACCGCAAGTTTGGAGGGAGATAGAATTTCTTAATTGTCGATTACTATAATTATAACATCTCAACTAAAATTGTACGCCGATTTAAAATCAGCTTAATTTTTCAAATATTCTTTTCTTGTAACCTATACATATAATATTCTGAGTCGAATCTGTATATAGTCGTGAATTAAATGTATGTATGTATTCAGCCCTTTTTTTAACGTCCCATTGCGGGGCACGGGCCTCCCTTCCATACAAGGGGGATTAGGCCATAGTCCTTTAAATATTTTTTCCCCCTTGTACATTAAACATTTTTTAGAATATCTTATTGAAATAGTCATTGTTATCTTTTTTTTTTTTTGCTTTTTACTGCGGGAAAATATCTCATCTCTGAGAAATCTATACTAAACGTTAAGCCGTACCTAGGGACGAACTCGAGCGAAGCGAGGGTGAGTCGCTAGTCTATTTATAAATAGGCAAAGAAATAACAGTTGTGAACTGTTTTTTTTTATTATTCAATGATAATATTTTTTATTGTGTTATCAAAAAAAAAATATTATGTTTGAATTTCGTCCACTGAGCATTTTTAGAAAATACATACATAATTTCTAAACTGAGTGAGTTGTTACTCGAACTTTCAATTCAAACAAACATTTGTAAGAACAATAAACATATTACTTACCTTATATAGGAATCGAACTAATGACCTTTTTCATAGCATGCGAAATATGTACATACATACATAACCCAAGTTATTTTAACTACTTGTTACTCTAAGCTATATTGATGCGCGTCTAGCTTCGAAGTTTAATTAATATCATATCAGTTATTCAAAGCATTTCGAATATCAAATTAGAGATAAATAATATATCATAATTACATCAAAACGACTGTATTTTGAAATTCATGTATTTTATAAATGTAAATAATGTATAATTACAAAATTTTATATAATAATAATTAATATTAGTTGATAACAGGGATGTATTCATGTAATAATGTATCCGTGGAAGCCAAGTAGAAACGTAATCGCTCGAATGACCAAGCGCAGTGAGTTCAAATCTCGGGTCTCGCGCCTTTGGTACTTTCATGTGCAATTCATTTATAGCATGATTACCACTTGACTTACGATGAAGAACATCTTGAGTAAACCTGCATGTCTAGAGAACTCAACAAGTTTTCGAAAAACTTGTGAAGTCCGTCAACCCGCACTTGGCCAGCGTGGTGGACTATGTCCTTTCCATTCGCATGAAAAAATTGTTGTCATTTCTTAAAAGTATCACTTGAACATCTTGTTTCTATGGACAAAGTCATACAATCCATAGATTCAATGGGACAATACTTCATATAATCGGTGATAGATCAGGTGCACAGGGAGTAACACAACCCACTTTCCAACTCCAGTCTGCTACTTAGCATTCCGTCATAGAAAAATCCACTAACAATTTTTACCCGACCCGGGACTTGAATCCACCATTCAATTTGTAGCCGTACATGCTATCTACTAGAACAATAAGACAGTAAAAATCCCATTAAAGTCTACATGCCATGATTAAATGGTAAGTTTTAAACATGTCCTGTAGAATTTTACAGCTAGATTGGATAATTGAATGGCTGCAAATCCTCATAATACCTTAAGCTCTGTCTGGGTGATCAATTTTAGCCAAACCACTATTATAAGTATGTATTTAATACGTTTTGGTCTTTATATGTTTGATATGGTTAGTTTGAAGTTAAATAGCTTTAAGTTTTTTAATTAATATCTGATTCAAAGTTATTGGATATTATGATAGAGGTCACTGGTTCAAAAATAACAAGAAACTTTTAATCCCATAAATAGTTGTAATGATTTTAAGGAACTCACAATGTTTGGAACTACCCTTGTCACTGTCCTATAAGTGCTATTTAATATGTTATAGCTTATATTGGTTTAGATATGATGATAATTGCTAATAAAAACAAAACAATGTATAGAAATGACGTATAAAAGCGTTAAGTCGTGCGGTTTGAGTAGTTGAACTTCATGTATTTATCGTTTTCTATCTTGCTCTAATAGAAAATAGAAAACGATAAATTTTCTCTTTTTTGAATTCGATAAAAAAGGGAGGAAAAGAAATTTATTCTGATAACGTTAATGTCTGTGAATATGTATGTTGATATATAAGTAGGAGATCCTGATCTACGTGTTGGAACCCTCAATTTTTCCAGGCGAAATATATATTTTAAAGAATAAAACATATTCACACACACGACCCAGGGCGGTTGTCACCAAAAATTTGCTCCAGGCTATTTTTAGTTGAATTTTTTTTTTCTTAGTGTCAATGGAAAGTACAAGTCTTGTAGAAAATGCCATCATACGGTTGACGGTCCTTTTCGAATTCACATTACCCGACGTTCAAGTATAAACAGGTAAATTGAAGTAGTTAATTGGTCGTATCGGGTCGTATTTCCCGGAGCCAAAGTATCAAAATGTAGATAATTTTATAACAAATTTAATGATATGAGCAAATTTTTGGTGACAACCTTCCTTGGTTGTGTTTTTTAATGTTTTATTGTTTAAAAAACATATTTCACCTGGAAAAAGAGTGAGGGATCCACCACATAGATTAGTATCTTAGACTATATGATTTTTTTTTCTTCTTCATGTATCTGCAATCTTCAACTATAAGCAGATGTGTTAAAGGCAAACCCATTTTTTTAACATATGAAAATAATACAATACTAAATACTCTAATATAACTGGCAAATTATTAAGTATTTACATTGTCTGTTCTGTATGTATACTATTTTTAAAGCTAAATACCATGCAATAGAAACAAAAATATATTTTAAAACCCAGAAAATCCATCTAACATATCTCAACCATTTACCATGTTAGGACTCGTCGCAAACACTGACTGACGTGTCTATAATTGGCATGCATTTAACAGATGTTTTGTTTAAATGGAAAAGTTGCTGGGTTATTTTGGCAGGTGTCACTACAGCTTTATTTATAGATTTATTAGTTCCTGAGCTTTTGAAATTCATAACAGATAAAAGCTTAGCTTGTGATTTTACACTGGTATTTCTAAAACTGATTTTCCAATTTCATCATTTCGGTTACCAGAATTTTGTTAGACAGTAATAACTTTTCGTGTAGCTTATTGAGGTTAGTTTCAAATACGAAATACTATTTTTGGGGATTTATATCGTTTGTTTATTGTAATATAGAAACGTATTTACCTAATATCGAAGTAAAAAAACGGGCCGGTAATATTGACGCATTTTCATGATTCTTAACATTAATTATAACTTTCTTTTGGTTTAGTATCGTTAAACTAAAATATTGCCGAATGCTTTAAACTTTCAGAATAAAAGAATCTATTTTCAGAATAGAATATAGGGCTAAGCCAAGATTTCTTTCTACAATGGTTATATTCAATAGAAATCTAAAGAAATATATAGAATTCACATATCTAAGCGTTACGTCACGTGATCAAAATACATTATTTCAATATACCTATTGCTTAGTATATATATATAGTTGAAGAAATTATACTTATATTAGCTATAACTAGCGACTTATTCTCGCTTCGCTCGGGAGCTAAGTACGCGGATTTTGTTCACAATTTCATGGGTTTTCATGTTTTTGCGCGTAATCCTAATTATTTTTCTAAAATAAAAGTAGTCTAAGTTACTCTTTATAAGTCAGCCATCTGAGAGTGAAAGTCTCGTCAAAATCGGTCAAGCCGTTTTGGGGATTAACCGGAACAAAAAGACAGACAGACAGATACAAACAGATTAGATAAACAGACAAAAAATTTAAAAATTGTTTTTTTTTTTTATTATAAGAAGCGTATATATACTTTCATATGCATTTAGAAAAAGGCTGTTATTTTGTCATTACAAACAGACACTTTAATTATATTTATCTGTAAAGATGAAAATAACAAGAAAATAATAAAAAAATGAGCAAAGAAAAACAAAGATATTGCTATTTCTGTCTTACCAATAAAGGAGAGCGAGAGAGGAGATGACACTCGCAACAGAAACTAAGTCCTGATTTCTACACAAACAATTAGATACGTGTATTCATATGTACAAGTATGTAGCTTTGCTTCCATATTAATTCAATTAATAAGTTTATTTAATCATTCCCATAGTTAGTAGTCAGCGAAGTTTTGTCAAACGCCTAACCTAAGCGAGACGAGTTAGAACTTTGTACATACTTCAGCTGTTATTTACGTATTAAATTAATTTACATCTGATGTTATCATTTGTCTCTTTTTGTACTTTTTATTACTCTCAAAGAAGTTACTTTCATACAGTTAATATTGCCCTACAATTTTAAATCTAGCGCATTTTTGCGTGTTAGTCGAAAATTGAAGAAAAGCTTTGAGAAATCAGATTCATTATTTGTAAATTTTATTACATAACTAGCAACTCTACCTCGTTCCGCTCGGGTTCGTCCCTATACATTTTATCGTTTTTAAATTTTAATGTTTAGTATAGATTTCTCAGAGATGAGAAATCTTCTTCTTCTTCTCGTGTCGATGGCAGGTTCAAATTGAGTCAGCCCAAAATTCAGCCACTATTCTTGAGAGATGAGAAATTTTCCCGCAGTAAAAAGTATCCTATATGTTGACCCGGATATTTAACTATCATCGTACCAAATTTCATTAAAATCCTTTTAGTGGTTTTTCCGTGATATGGTAACAGATAGAAAGACAAAAATTTTAAAAACTTCAGATTCGGTGTCTATCGAGAATAATGTATATTAAGATTTTCCAAAAAAATATTTAATGCACAGATTCAGCTTAGTTACAATTTTATTATATGTATAGAAAAGTTTATAAAAACTCTTTATAAACATATGTACATATGTACGTATGTAAATACTAAATATATTAACTGTTTGGTAATTTGATAAATAAATAACTATTAAAATTTTACATTTTTGTCATAAATCATTCATTGAAAGTTAAAAACATTTTCGTTTCATACATTACTAACAGTATGATTTTGATCAAAATTTAAACCAATTACTTAACTCTGAGTAGTGAAATAAAAAAGGTTTTGTATTAAACTTCCCTTGCTATAAAATATCATGTTATTAGTTTTTTTGAAAAAAAAAGATTTTTTTTTTTTAGTTCAACCTAAATAGCTATCAACCCTTTTTTAATGCATCTTGCATTAAAAAAAATGTCTCAGTGATTAATTTAATCATTATAGAATTTTCCTGATTCAATTCGCAGATATTATCATACCAGTAGCATATTTTCGTGAAATATTCATTAATTTTAGGCCTATAGTTATCCTAAATAAGCACTATCTCTTAGTAAAAACCATGTGAAAATTCATAGAGTAATTTCTGAGATTAGCCCAGAAAAACACACACTCAACAGCCAGAGGTTATGATTAAAAATATATAGTAATGTTTCAACTAATACTGTTGATTTAAATCAAAACGCAAGAAACACTATAAAAATCTGAATTACACTTGAAGTGACATATTGATGGTTATTCCCCATAATTTATGTGGTATTTGTATGGTGAGGGGTGAAACGAAAAAAGCGACAAATCACCGCTCAACATAGCTGAGAGGACGATTTCTCAAACAGATTGCCTCATGATAGTAGGTACTCTTATATAACCCTCGAATCGAGTTTTAGTGCATTTATTCAATGTTTCACCAAAGAAAATTTCAAATATTATTTGAACATTTTTCTTCTTTGAATATTAATACACAAGCCTGAATAAATGAAATAAACTTCATTCAATTAGACTTATTACAAGTGCTTTTGAATCGTCAATTTAATGTAAGCGTCAGTAGTTGTCCGTGAGGAAGCTACCACCGGCTCGGAAAGCAGTTCTGCTGAGAAGAGCCGGCGAGAAACTTAACAGTTGCTCTTTTAAATATCGAAATTATATTTATTTTATTAACATAACAATGTAGATAGCCCCCAATATAGATGAGTCAATAATACTCAATTCCACACATTTTCATCAAAATTATTCTTTCTAAAAAACCTTGTATTTCTAAACAAAGTTTAAAAAATAGATACAAAATTTGATAAAACTCTTTATCTATTTAAAATTAACTATTTAGTCAAGCAACGCAAGACTAAATCGTTAGTATAAATTATAAAATTGCTTACTTTCCCAATGCTAAAAGCGTTTGTCAAATGACGAGAAACTAACTATTAATATTAATTTCGTTGGGAGCGTCTGTCGTCTCATATAATGCGACAGCTATTATTAATGTGCCGTGTTATCTAAATACATCATGCCGTGAAACTTTTAGAAAACAATTATATCTACATTTGCGAGATTCGCGTGTTTAATTCACGCTGTAATCCCGCGGTATACAGAGTAGTGACTAGTGACTCGTCATTTTCTGTTTCAAATACTTTTTACTGCGTGCTTTTTGAAAGAGATTTATGTATCGATATGAAGTATTTATCTATGTATGTATGTATTTAGCCCTTTTTAAAGTCCTACTGCTGTGGATGGTCCTACCTTCCATGCAAAGGGGTTGTGTGCGTAAGAGATCATGCAACGCCCCATTAAGACAGGGAAGGTTTTGTTGGGTTTTAGTGGGTAGTACTGGTTTTTCTAGTCGGTGAACCCCATATAACCACCTGCATGTCTACAGGTGGTATACATAATTGCGTTTCCCACCATTAAAAAAAAATTAAATATCAGATATGCGAGACTCGGGATTGGAACCCGCTTCACTTGGTTTCTCAAGTGACCGCGTTACCACTACCACTGCCTGTACGATCTTGATATAATGTATATTATGTTAATTAAGTATGTAAGCTATCTCTAAAAGGAATTTCACTCATATCAGCTCAGCCGTTATTATGTAAAAGAGCAAACACACAAACTTCAGTATTTATTATAACAATAGTTTGGTGGATATTTTAGTACTTTACATACATTCATACAAAATATATTGCGTATAGATTTTTAGAAAAATTTAAACCATTTTTTTGTTGTTTTAAAATAATAATCCCATATTGTATTTATAACTATGATCATTGCTAATAAATACAAAAAAAAAAAAAACATTCTTTAGCTTCGCCAGACCTCTTTTTTTAAACACATTTGACATCCCTCGGAAGGTGTTTTGATATTATCCTGGTATTTAAGAAACAAGGTGAATCGATTTTACTTTAAAATTAATAATTAGGGGTAGGCTTTTGGTTTTTTTTAAATTTTCCAAAATTTGGAAAGTCGCTAGTATAAAATAAATTTATGAAAAATATAAATAAAAACAACAAGCGACTATTCCTCGCTTCGCTCGGGTTCGTCCTTAGGTTGTTTCCCCATACAAACTTTCATCCTCATTTTCACCCCCTTAAAGGATGATATCCGAGATAAAAACTATCCTGTACTTTCCAGGGTCTCAAACTATCCTTTTACAAAATTTCATCTAAATTGGATCAGTAGTTTTGGAGCTAATTCGGTACAAACAAAAAAAATATTTCTTCTTTATAATATTACCAGTAGTATAGATAAACCTTATTTTTGTTAATAATAAAATTCGCCACATGGAAATTCGCTAGTATGAAACAAATCTATGAAATACAATAATCAAAAGAAAAGTATACATAACGTCTTAAGAATATCAAAATCAAAATATTCGGGTTCTTCTTTTACCCAATCCCATTCATCTTAAAGTACATAAGGCTAGACTGAGTAGAACACATCATTCAAGTCATATCCGGCATCGTGGCAGCAGAGAAATGATACACTATCCGATATTTTTGATATATATAATTTTTTCATCCATTAGCACTGTAGGAGTTCATTTGATTTATAGTTTGAATGGGTTAGTATTTCACAATATTACACCGGAACTCTGTTTGTTATTATTGTTTCTGAATACAATGCCTTATTTTGGTTGTGTTTTTAGACATTGTGAGGTAAAAGTATGTTCAAATGAATTTTACATTGGAAATTAGGTGTAAATCATCTATAGTTGGATAGAGGAATGTGAATAATGAAAAATAATAATATACTATTAACTGCTCAGTGTCCAGTAGTTTTCTTGTGATGTTTTCCCAGACAGACAGACAGATAAACAAAAATATTAGAAGATAGGAGTGAAGGTCAACTCTCCAAGGAAGTTTGTTTGTTTGGTTGAACGCGCTAATCTTAGGAACTACCAATACGATTTGAAAAATTCTTTTTGCCTTAGATAGCCCGTTAACTGAGGAAGGATTTAGGTTATATATCATCCCGAGGAAATATACGGTTCCCGTGGGATAGATTTGTTTTTGGCTAGGGATGAACCTGAAGCGAAGCGAGGGTGAGTCGCTAGTAAAAAATTATAAGAAAAATGTTTCATATTCACATATTTATAATATTACCTAAAATATATTCAGATTAAAATATAATTACAACAGTTGTTGTGAGTCTTAAAATATACAATTTATGTAAAGTTATGCGCTAGTGTCAGATTTAGGAGCTTAGTCGAAGCGCGCACGAAACAGTACATGCTTCGAAGTATTATTCTTAGGAAAAAATGTTATATGAAACTATATGTAATATTACTGCTAAAGAATAAAAAACTATATCTTTTTTGATTAAACTCTTTTATTTTAAACAATGGAGGGAATTCCCTTTCTCTTTTTACCTTATTTAAACCTATCTAAGGCGAAAACCAGTAACCAATATAGGACTATATATTTATATTACTATATATGTACATTTCTATGAAACTAATTCTGTATATAAGAGTATGTTTTTTTTTTCACGTTCAAGCATTGAATATATTTAGATGAAATTTGACTATGGCATGGAGTGCATTATGTAGGCGAATGTACATATTATGTTAAACTTATAATTAATTCAATGATTTAAGTAAAACGACAGGCAAAAATGTGTGAGGAGAATTTTTAAACCAGTGTCCTATAACAGCTAATAGAAGTAGTCGGGTATGCAAATTTACTGTAGTTCTTGAAAATAAGAAAATTTAATATGACAGCATGTAGTATAAAGTGACGTTATGTATAGCCGTGTTACGCTTCAAGACTCTAAAACGTTAAGATCGCATACATTAAGGTGCAAACTTTGAAAAATTTTAACATTTTTCAGAAAACTGCAAACAACTCGTATTAATCACGTCCCGCTGTATATTGAAGTAGATTCCTGATATTTCATCCGTAAGGTTAGCATGAAAAGCTCAGTAAATAAATTAATATCGACAAGCTTTTATATATATCGTGATAATAAAATTAACTTTTTTGACAATTTGACACAAAAACATAGATTAAAATTTCACTTTTTCATAAAAACCTATACAAAAAATCCAAAAATTCACACAAAATATGTTATTTCATTAATTTCCTTACATAAATACGTTTATAAATACGATAAGCAAACGTTCTATTTATATAGAATACACAAACAACGTATACTAATATTCAAATTTCCGAAACAACATCGCTTCTAACGGTACTTGCAAAATTTACTAAGCTGCTGACGGTACATAACCAGCGAATTAAAACTTTCTCGCTACATAGAAACTTGTCGGGTCAAATTTACACTCTCATTTCAGACGGGAACCGCCTACGTTTTGTTTTACAACTTTGCTATTGTGAAATTCTATGATATATCTTCCTTGTCTTCGCTGAGAGCTGTGTAGTGTATGAGTAAATAAAAAAGTACATTCAGACGACCGTAGAACCTCCTTTTTGGAAGTCGGTCAAAAATCACTTTGTTTCACTCTAGTCAAAATTATAATAATAAATAACCCACGATTGTTGCATTTTTGTAGATCACAGTATTATTATTAATAACGCGTAAGATTGCATGTATGTATGTTTGTTACCTTTACAAGCTGAGATGGCTGGACGGATTTGGATGAAATTTAGCATATAAATAAACTATAACCTGGAGTAAAACATAGGTTTATTATAATATTTGCCAAAAGGTAGCGTTGTCTGTACGTAATAATATAAATATAAAGGGTACCTACGGACGCACCCGAGCGAAGCAAGTATAAGACACTAGTAGTAAAAAGTGAAGTGAAAACAAAACAAAAAAAAAGTGCAAATTTTAAAATGGTCACCACCTGCAAGTCTAGTTCTGCCCCAATTCAATATCCTATCATTTACCCAATTACATTTTTGTCCATCCAGAACTCGAACCCAGACCCTCTCCATCTCAAGTTATCAAATTAGCTAACTAACCAACTTTATAGACAGCTTATTTTATCATGGAATCAAAAGTTCTTTACAAAAGTTCACCCTTTATTATAAGGGAATGTTGACATTATCTATAATATCTATATATTAATACGTGAACCAAAATTTTGTAACACTTATAGTTTATATAAGAAAGGAGTACAGTATGCTAATTTTTTTTTAATTATACATAAAAAATACATTAAATCAATAAAAAAAAACATTACACACACTACCATGTATTTGACACGCACACGTATATAAACTGTTTTGTTTATTGTTATAGTCTGCGGTCGAATTGAGAATAGATTAATATTGTAATATACGCAAGACAATAAATTATGGTTGATTTGCAACCACGCGGCGATCACTAGTTTGTTAAAAAATTTGTTACTGAAAAATTTCTGGATTAGCAAAATTTAACAATTTTTTTTATAACAATTGATCGTGGTTAAAGTAACTGAGTAATATATTACTCTGCTATTATATATAGGTTATGGGTTCGAAATCCATATGACACAAATATTTGTATTATTCATAAAGATTTTCCATCATCTACAGGGCTATAAGTGAAATCTAATTTGACTTGCCTTCGCTTAGTTTAGGTTTTACCTAATATTCAACAAAAATTACTTGATATTTCAAGATAAAAAGTATCTTGTCTCTCTCAGTTTATAAATAATAATATCTATGCAGTAAACCCTCAAAAAAACTCTACTTAAAACGGATAACACATGAAGATCGATAGTATTATCCCTGTACGGAACACCGCACAATAAGTAAAATAATATTATACGTTAAAAACTATGTCAATTATGTTACACGTATAGTGTTTCCGCACACATACAATTCCCCGGCGCCTATAAATTGTTGCTAATTAATTATAATTTTCAGTGTGTCTTTGATTAATAAATCAAAACTATCATTCGTTGGGTTTTGTTTCGTACTTAACATTTCCCTTCTATTTTCTATAAACAGTTACACAACACAATACAAAACATAAATAGGACAATATCCTCATCCGCTTATTTTGACATATTACAAAGATCTTGTTTTTTAAAAAAAAATCTTCTTCAAAACATCTTATCTTCTTTTCTTTCGTAACAAAAACACGGAAAGCCGAACCCCACCCCCGTCCCCAGTATCTACTATCATCCCTTAATTATGCCAACATATTTTGCTTACATGTCAATTACCATTTCACATGATATCAAGTGAAAATCAAGGTTAGCAAACCAATGGCAAACCCCATAAAGATATTACAAAGATAGAATCATATTTTACTCAAGTATCATACTACCTCAATTTACATGAAAACAGTAAAACTTTCTAAAAAAACAACCTTGTTAACGCACATACCGCTATAAAAGGCAAATCATGACGTAAGCGGTGACGTCACGCCGCCATAACGCTCCCAACGATGGTAATTTGGAACCAAATTTCGTATGAAAAAACGAATATATGAAGAACTTTGCTTGTAATATTATTAAAAGATACGATTCTTTTGGTTTGTAAAATATTAATATTATAAAGGCAATATATTTATTTAAGACTAGATAATGCCTTTGGTTTTGCTCATCTCTTGGTAATATTTTGTTTTATATTTGGCAACGTTCAGTTAAAATAGTGGAAATCAATAAGGAGACTCAATTGTTTTTCATACTTCGATTAGTTATTTTTACATATTATAATAAAATTGTAACTAAGCTGAATCTGTACATTAAATGTTTTTTGGAAAATCTTATTGAAATATACATTATTATCGATACAGAAGCCGAAGCTATAATTTTTAGAATTTTTGTCTGTCTGTGACCACATCACGATGAATCTACTGGAGAGATTTTGATGAAATTTGGTATGATGATAGCTGGATATCCGGGTCAACATATAGGATACTTTTTACTACGGGAAAATATCTCATCTCTGAGAAATCTATACTAAACTTTAAAACATATTAAGTAGGGATGAATCCGAGTGGAGCGAGGGTGAGTCGCTTGTCTGTTCATATTTTGTCTGTTATTTGATTGACTTGAATGGTAATAGACTGAACTGCTATAACTGTGGTTTATGTAGTAATAAACTTCAACGACACATGAACATGCTCGTGGACCTTTTTAGGGTTCCAGAACCTAAAAGTGAAAACCCCTATAATTTCATTATGTTCTATCCATCTGTCCGGCAATCATTGGGCATCATTAAGTAAGAAACTATAGTGTAACTCTGTTACCAACATTTTTTATTGGAATTTATATACATATATGTATACAGAACTGCACAAAAAGAAAAAGCTTTAATTTCATATTGTAGAGCCTTATTTAAAATAATACTAAATTGTAACCGCTTTCAAACATCCGTCATGTATACTAATTAGGGTTGAACAAACACACAAACAAAATGTAAGCAGAGTTCGTTCCGGAATTCCGGGGATTATAATGAGATATTTTTGCCTTTCGCTTTGTCATTTCAAATTTAATATTGTATAATATGTTGCGAGATTATGTAATGGTTAAAATGTCAATTATTGAAGGGTAGCGCATTCAAATCCCGGAAAGTTATGAGCTTTTGAAGAGCTCGTTTGCTGGTGTATGAAATTTTACGTGAAAAGTGTTAGAGTATTCATATGTGTAAATCTTATATTCATATTACTTAGTAAAGACAGTTTTTGATAGATGGTTCAATGTCATAAAAATACGACATTGTTTAGAGACTTCAAAAATTGATTATTATATCGTTTTTTTAATGATAATGTCTCAGAATAAAGATAGATATAGATAGAAAAATGTCGAAGTCAAAAATAGTAGTGTAATTTCACAGTTTATGCTACTATTTTCGATGCACGTACTGATATTTTTCTTTGACTTCATATTTAGTTCTATAGTTTGAGGAAAATGTTTAATTAGTATGATTTTTCAGAATAGAAAATTCACTAATTTGTATTCATTATATGAATACGATAAATAAATAATTTATATTACCAATTCCAATTCACTTCTATACATATAATAAAATTCTAACTGAGCCGAATCTGTACATTAAATATTTTTTGGAAAATCTCATTGTAATAGTCATTATTATCGATACAGAGGCCGAACCTATAGTTTTTAGAATTTTTGTCTGTCTGTCTATCTGGTAACGCATTACGAGAAAACCACTGGACAGATTTTAATGAAATTTGATATAGGATACTCTTTATTTTTATAAAATATCTCATCTCATCTTCTAAGCGAAAACGTCGCTAGTTATATATAAAAATCCTTATTGCATCACCATCCTCTACTTTCATTCAGAATAAACACAAAATAGGTTTGAATATCCGAAACTATTATGCGTTAGTAAAATTTTAGCTCAGTATTGATCGTTCTAAGTGTATAGACGTGTTAGCCTCGGAAAATGTTCTGCTTCGGCGGTCACTTGCAACTGTTTGTGAATACGCTCACATTGTAATTCGATTAACAGAATATTTTTAAAGGGGAAAAGAATAAATATTATAGGGTACAGATTTTGGCTTAATGAATAATATGTAATAACAATTAGACAGTGGTAGCCCAGTGGAAACGCGTTCGCTTGGGAAATCCAGTGAAGCGGCTTCAAATCCCGGGTCTGGTATCTCTGATATTTTCATGTGAGAATCATTTCCAACATAATTATTACTGTGAAGAAAACAAATCATGAGGAAACCATCCTGAGAGAACCTGGCAAGTTTTCGAAAGACATGTGAAATCCGTCCGCACTTGGCCAGCAAGGTGGAATATGGCCTGATTTCACTTGTATCGAAGGAAGGCCCATACCTAGCAGTGGGACGTTAAAAAGGGATGAATGCATACATAGTAATAATTCACCTTTTTTAACGTCTTACTGCTGGGCAGACCCTCTTTCCTTCAAACTTATTTGATTTTCTCAGTCCTCCATTTCCTCTCTATTATGTTTTCCTTTAAAAAAATAGCAATAAGTAGCAATAAGATTACTACAAAGCTGTAAAGAATTCGCACATGATATCAATCTTTTTCTCATGTATTCTCGAGCGTGTTATAATTGGGCTATCGCAGCAATTTTTTCATTTACTTATTAATTAATTTTCCACACGTCCTTTAGTAATTTTTACAATACATATTTTTGACACGAGGCGTGGACAATATGTAACTTATATTAGGCATCGCAATATTCTATTCTTCAGGTTAAGGAAACAAACGGACAGATAAAGTTACTTTCACATTTATAATATTAGTATGGGTTTTAGCGATATACTTGAAAAATTGGAATAAAATAGTAGGTATATATCTATATCTATACTAATATTTTTATATTATAAAGCTGAAGAGTTTGTTTGTTTGTTTGCTTGAAAGCGCTAATCTCAGAAACTACTAATCCGATTTGAAAAATTCTTTTTACATTAGATAGCCCGTTCACTGAGGAAGGCTATAGGCTATATAACATCCCGGAAAAATGTACGGTTCCCGTGGGATAGATTTGTTTTTGTCTAGGGACGAACCCGAAGAGAAGCGAGGGTAAGTCGCTAGTATATAATAAAAGTGTACAGGTCGAATGTCTGCTAAAAAAATGCTAAATACCGAGTCAGGGGGATGTAAGAAGAAAAATAGAACATTTTTTCAAATTCTTTGTTTCTCTGTCTGTTTGTCTGTTTATACGGACTAATCTTCGAAATTGTTAGATCGATTTAAATGAAATTTTTCATGGTAGTATCTTATTTCCTCGGTCAACATCTTAGATACTTTTCATCCCGGAAAATTAAAGAGTTCCCGTGGGATAGTTAAAAAACTATAGTAACTTATACAGCTTGGTACACAAAAACTGCTGATTAAATTTTAATGAAACTTTATAATAATATAGTTCATACATCAGAATAATAAATAGGTTACTTTTACCCCTAAAAAAAATTACGGTTCCCGTGGGATAGATTTGTTTTTTTTGTACATAGAATAACCGTATATCTATGAAAATAATACTTCAATCTTGTGCTATTTTAAAGGAGGGACAAGCGAATGTACGCATTATCACACCGCACCTTTAATAGGCCGCATAGCGTCATAATCTGCAAAACATATTTTTTTGTTATGAAGCGAATAATCCAATCTTGACCGGTAATAGATATAAACTGGCGACTCGCCCTCGCTTCGCTCGCTTGCTTCTCAAAACAAAATTAATTAATTAATTTGCTTTTAATTTTATTTTCGTGGGAGCCTATTTTTTTTTTTGAATAAAAGTAGCTTAAGTTACTCCTTATTACATCGGATAACTGCCAGTGAAAATCGGTCCAGCGATTTCAGAGATTAGCCGGAATAAACAGACAGACAGACAAAAATTATAAAATATGTTGTTTTGGTATACGTACCGTGTATACATCCATATGCATTTAGTAAAAAGCGGTTACTTTAATATTACAAACAGACACTCCAATTTTATTTATCTGTATAGATAAGTTACAATACAAGTGAATGTATCACTTAACTCCAAAATCGAGTACAATCAATACAACCAAACTGATATAACAGCCTACAATGAACCTTAGCCCTAACCATAACCGATAAAAACGTCAAAACAACCATAAATTTAAGAACCAGTTATTTCAACAAACGCCCGAAATTATCCACGACATTACCATCGTAACATAAATCGGGTAATTCGCAAAGTTGCCAACTTTTTGGCACTTATAACCACTTGATCTGTGACTTTGAAGTTACTAAGTTTATATGCACGTTTTGTCTAGTTTCAGTCTTGTACTATACGTTATGGCCAAATTTGATTATATTTGGTAGTCTTGTTTAAGTTTATGTCCAGAAGGAATGTTGCTATTATTGTTATTGTTATCCGACTCTGCATGAAGAGAATAATGCTTATCTATATTCTATATAGATAAATAAAATTGAAGTGTCTGTTTGTAATGTCAAAATAACAGCTTTATACTAAACGCATATGGAATTATATACGGTACTTATGAGACAAACATATTTTTTTAAATTTTCGTCTGTCTGTCTGTTTGTTTGTTTTGGCTAATCTCCGAATCGGCTGTACCAATTTTAACGGGATTTTCCTACGGGAGTAACTTAGACTACTTTTATTTTAAAAAAAGAATTAGGGTTTCGCTCAAAAAAATTAAAATGTACCTAGGGACGCACCCAAGTGAAGCGAGGGTAAGTCGCTAGTTAAGAATATACTTACTTAGCTACTTCTTTGCTACTTGATTACATTCTGTAACTGTGCGTGTACTATGTATCAGAGGTACGGGTTCGATTTCTGAGGGCCTCAAAAATTTTATTATATCAGCCAGTCCTTGTAACATAATGAAATGGAATATGGTTAGGATTGACTAAATAACACGATGCTATAAAAAATAAATTTCATTACGCTATTTAAATGTGAAACTATTTCGTCATACTCTTTTTCCTATTGAATTCCAAAAATAAATCATTTTATTTTTTTCCAATATTTTAATTTCAAATAAGTATAAACTCAATCAATCAGCCTATCGCCGTCCACTGCAAAACAAAGGTTTCCCCTAATGAACGCCAACCATCCCGGTCCTGGGCAGCCCGCATCCATCCACTGCTAGCCACCTTCTTAGGTCATCTGTCCATCGTGCTGCAGGGCGCCCTACACTACGCTTGCCTAAACGCGGTCTCCACTCTAACACGTTTCACCTCCGTCGACCATAGGTACGTCTGGAGGCATGACCGGCCCACTTCCACTTCAGCGAGCTTATTCTGCGCGCGATGTCGGTTACTTTAGTCTCTCTCTCTGGCGAATGACCTCATAGTATATACTCAAGTACTCGAAAATGAACTGAATTACACTTAATATACATCTTATATTATAAATGTGAAAGTTTGTGAGTATGGATGTTTGTTACTCTTTCACGCCACAAAGGCTGATCGGATCTGGATGAAATTTGGCACAGAGATATATTATGGTCTGGAATAATACATAGGTTACTTTTTATCCTGGAAAAATGTACGGTTCCCATGGGATAGGTTTGTTTTTGTTTTCCTACAGGTGAACGCGAGTGAAGCGAGGGTGAGCAGCTAGTGAATTATTAATATTAAGGTTTTTCATTTTTTCAATCAAGTCAGGATCAAAAATCAAAATAAATCTGCGAAAAATATCTAAAAAGTTTAAGTTTAAATATTTAATAGTAGATACTTATTTTGACATAGTTGTTATTTTTGCAAAATTAAAGGAGATTGTAATGAATGGATATATCTTTTTACTTAATAAGCAATTATTTTGTAGCGATTAAGTTATTTTATAGTAAAATAATGTAATCTAGCCATTATAACTTCCAGCTATTCTAATTTTTCGGGGGAAAAAAATAACTTTTTAAATAACAAAACTCGTTTTGTTGAGGGGGTCTTTATTAGGTAACTTTGTTCATTTGGCACAAACAACTTTGCTCGCTACAATACTCGCCTCTAAAACTGACAAAATAGTTGTCAACACTGTGCGTTAAACGTTTTTATTATATATCCAAATTGGGTTTCGAAAAATTGTATCTTTTTATAGTTATATCTTCATTAATAAACTAATACATAACTGTTGACTTCTTCGTTGGTTTAGTGGCTAACATATACGGCTATAGTCCGAAGGTCCCGAGTTCGAATCCCAGGTCTGGGCAGACAAAAAACATTTGATTTTTGTATTACTGAAGGAAAGTAAAGAAAGTAGAAGAATAAAACTAATACTATAAGTGAGTTTTAGTGTTTTAGTTGTTATTTAGTCACGCTATAACATCCAATAGCTTTGAGAAAAATCTGGAGTTGAAACAACTTATACCTTAAATTTAAACGTTGGCTATATTTTTGCAAAAATGGTTGACCGTATGTCATACTACTGGACAAGGCTTTGATGCTGAAACCTACTTTAGCACTACTATGAGCTGTAAGCTTTAAAAGCCTATATGAAAGCACCTTTATAATACATGATATTTAATGAAAGCTCTTGATGGGAAAGGGGTAGTATTATAATACCTTCTCTATGCACATTCATATAGAATTCATTTTAATTTTAATAATATCTTTTGTTTCAATACAAAAATATCCAATTTCAATATCGAATTTTATTCGGAAGATTTATAAAATATAATCCAGGCTAAATGGAATAAAAGCCGACTCTAGCTTTGACAAAGTCTGCTTCATTTTGTTCAGATACGTCATATTAATATACAACTAGAGACTTACTCTTGCTTCACTGGAGGGCAGGTGTTTTAATTTTTTTGAACTTTTTCTAAAATAAAAGCTAGGTTTAGTTACTCCGGTCCGAAAGTCCCATCAAAATCGGCCTAGCCGTTTTGGAGACTAGCAGGGAAAAAAAAATTTGTATTTTTCTTATAAATACAGTATATAATTTCATATGCATTTAGTAAAAAGCTGTTATTTTTACATTGCAAACAGACACTTCAATTTTATTTATCTGTATATATTAGGACCACCCTACAATTTTTCAGAAGTAAAAACTAACCTATCTTTTTATAAAAAAAAGGAAGCAGTGAAATCTAGGTATTATAAGAGCTAGGAGCTTTCTGTACTAAAGGACGTGGGTTCAATTTCTGGATGATACATGGATGATATATTTGTATTCAGAAGCCATTTCTAGAACCATTTATTAATTATTTTTTTTTAAATCTACAAGTTTAAATCTAAATATGAAACTATATATTTGAAAACATGTATACACAGCCATTTATATGAAAGACGAGGCGTATGCTAACCATCAACAAAATAATCTCTACTGCCAAAACTTTCTACAATCTCATTCTAAAGTTCCAAGCTTCGCATCCCATAAATCTTTACAGTCCAAACGTATAATTGGTAACAAACAGCTATTCCTCGAACACTTTCCAAATTAAATGACTTACACGCCACTTACTCTATGAATTGTTACTTTAAGAACGCTCTTTCATAAATTTCTTTGACATTTCACCTTTTAAAAACTATAGCAATAAAAAAGAAGTATTTCAGCCAAGTTCACCCATAAACGTGCAAGTCGGTAATTGGCCGACGTTTTCCCCTAAATTTATGGAGAGTTCGGCGTTTTTCGGTTTGAATCGGACGTCTTCGGTAATCTTGATTTGGAAAGTTTCACGCCGTTCCAGATTTATTGCTTAAAGGTTAATATGAAGTTTTCTTACATATTTTTTTTTATTTTTAGTAAAAAGGGATATGCAAAGTTAAAAAAAAAACTGTTAATGTGGTTAAGAAAATAAAGTTTTTTACAAGTTTTATAGTATTTTAAATAAAGTATATAGTGCCTTTGAGACGTCTAAAGTCTTAGTCTCTCCCATGAACATGATTGCTGTATAGTATTTGAAACGTCGGGAACCAAAAATCAAAATAAATCCGCAAAATAATCCGAAAAGATAGTTTTATTTAAAATGTCAAGTATTCGCGTAAATCTAAGAAAGTATCATGCAAACCCATCAATTTATTACATTACTCAACGTATATGGTATAAAAGCTTGTCGCAAGATTTTCCTATTTTATAAATATATTGTTTTTATTAGAATTACTTATGTCAAGATCCACTTACATTATATTGTATTCTTGTTGATCTATAGAGGTATATCTCGCTATAAGCTTTTATATCATATAAATTATGTAATGTTATAAAGTGATGGTTTCGATTTATTTTAAAGTTTATTTTATACTTATACAAAAATTTAAATAAAATCTTGATTAAAAAAAACATTTTTACTATTAGTTTATTTTTTATTGTCTCCAAAACCCTTTCATTTGATATCTATATCATGGGGGTCCATAAAAAAAACATAGTCCGCCATCTTTGGGAGTCCGCCATATTGGATTTAAAATGACGTCACTATCTAACCATGCATTGTCATCTAAACTAAACGCTAAATTGAGGATAACTGCGTTAAAATTCAGTTGCAAGAATTGACGCGAACAAACATTGCAAGCTTGCAAAAAGTGGGTAAAATCAAAAACGAAATCGATATTGAGCTTATAAAATTTGTATTTCTAATATTCATTTGGTTATATTCATCTTTGACGTAATACACTCTAATTAAAATATCTTCCCACAAACCCAATTATAATTCTTCAAAGTCGAAATTTGTCGAAAATAAGTAAATTAATTTTGAAATATTCTATGTTAATTCTAAATTACAAAATCTCGTTAGAGGTGAGCGTTAAATAAAATGCAAATTGAATACAGTCCAATAAACGAGGAAACTCAAAATGTATTACAAATGTGAAAGGTTTAACAGTATTACGGCTGTAATCGGTAATCCTTCGGGTCCGACAAGAGGTCAACTGACCCCAGTTTATTTAATTTGAGACGAAAATCCGTTGTAAGTTATGTTTATAGCGCGGCGGAATCGTCTGCATCGAATAACCTTTTTGTGATTTGTATGTTCATAAATGGTTTTTTTGGGGGTACCGTACCCAAAGGGTGAAAGGAGTCCCTATTACTAAGACTTCGCTGTCCGTCTGTCTGTCTGTCTATCCGTTTGTCACCAGGCTGTATCTCATAAACCGTGATAGTTAGACAGTTGAAATTTTCACAGATGATGTATTTATGTTGTCAATAACAAAAAATACTAAAAAACAGAATAAAATAAATATTTAAGGTGGCTCCGATACAAAAAACGTGATTTTTTCGCTCGATTTGCTCGATATTGATAACGGCAACAGGTAGAAGCTTGAAATATTTACAAAATATTTAGTTATATAATCACTTTAAAAATAAATAATTTAATTAAAATAAAACAAATATTTAAGGGCGAGCTCCCATACAACAGACATGATTTTTTGCCATTTTTATAGATAATGGTACGGAACCCTTCGTGCGCTAGCCCGACTCGCACGTGTTTACATTTTTTACATAGCAACTTATGCATCAATGAGTAGCCTAGCCTAACTAGTCTAGCAGTTAGCCTATGTGTTACTCCAGATCATAATCTGTGTACCAAATTTCATCTAAATTCCTCCAGCCATACGCCAAAATACATACACATATATAAACGTTTGCACTTTCTAATATCCCACTATTTTGCACATACCTCCTACAATGCACGGAGGTTTATGCCATTGACCACATTAGTCTAGTCCTGGTTGATGAACTTACATGAATTATCTTTGATAAAGTAGCAGGGCTCTCTTTCACTTAAAGGCGTAACGATGTCAGAGGTGTAAGACCCGGAGTTCGAACCCGCTTCAATCTGTATTAATAGCAGACGGTATTTATTATACATATATACTCGTAGTTTAGATGCTAAAGTTTATTTATTTTAAGTCTTAGGATAAACTAAACTTATATTATAGTTTACCTATATATATATATATATATAGCAGCAATAGAAATACATAATACATACTCTGTAAAATTTTTAACTCTCTACTTATTACGGTTCGTGAGATACAGCCCTCTGATAGACGGACGGACGGACAGCGGAGGCTTAGTAATAGGGTCCCGCTGGCACCTTTCGGGTTCGGAACTTTAAAAGTTAGCTCGTCAAGAGCTATTAACCAAAAAAAAGAAAGTCGGTTGACAAACGGAAGAGAAAAAAGTTACTGGACTGTTTTGTCTTTGCTATTTATGTGTAGATTATCTAATATATAAATATCTCGTGTCACGGTAGTTACATTACTCCGCAACGGCTCGACCGGTTTAAATGATTTTTTTTGGATATTTGATAGGGGTTTTTTTGTATAGGAGAATAGTTTGTAAAGTATTTTTTAACCTCCTACCCCCATCCCAAATTTTTTAATAGCGATTTTAATATTTTTGTATAAACGATATTATATAAATACATAGCTGTATAAAATAAAGCCAAAGAGTTTTTTTTTTGTAGATTGAATGTGAGCATAGCCGCGGGTTCTTCTAGTTTATTATATTTATTCTATTATCGATTTATTCTATTATCTACTAGCGACTCACGCTCGCTTCGCTCGCGTTCGTCCCTAGGTACGTTTTCACGGTTAGCTATGTTTATACATAAATAGTAGCTTGCTACTTCTAAGATATTCATTTAAATTATATAGCGATTTACCCTTGGTTCGCTCAGGTGCGTACGCCGTACGCGGATTTTGTTCACAATTTCATGGGTTTTAAATTTTTCACGGAACCCTAATCCTTTTTCTAAAATAAAAGTAGCCTAAGTTACTCCTAATAACACCAACTATCTGCCAGTGAAAGTCCCGTCAAAATCCGTCCAGCCCTTTCGGAGATTAACCGAAACAAACAGACACACAGACAAAAATTGTAAAAATGTTGTTTTTTGGTATATGTATCATGTATACATCCATATGCATTTAGTAAAAAGCGGTCATTTTAATATTACAAACAGACACTCCAATTTTATTTATATGTATAGATTTATTATATATCTGCTAATTTATTATATTTATTTTATTATCTGCCAGTTTATTTTATTTAGTGTAAATTACACACTACAGTATTATGTCCATATTCTGTAATACTATCCTCTCAACTTTTTACTTAACAACAAAGCACCATTGCTATTAATTAAAAAAATTACAACATTTCAAAAGCGGGATAAAATGTAGAAAATAATTAGCAAAATTCAAAGTAAATTGGCCTTGTAACTTTACGATGTCTGAGTCATATTGTGGAATCACGCATACCGATGCGGCATACTTAAGTCGTTAAATGGAAAGTCGGTAGAGCGATAAAACTTTTAATCTTTTGCTAATGTAGTGCCAGAAACAAAATTCTTGGGGAGTCCAAAACGATACATGAAATTGTGTAGCGTCAGTAAAAAAAGTGAACATTATTCTTCAAAATATACTAGAAAACCGTATGAGTGATATTTTTTGAAATATTTTCCGAATATTATTATTATATTATGTAGTTTCTTGAATAAGTTTATTTGATGAAAAAGGTTGTGTTTGAAATAATGATAACTTTTTTACAAGCCGACTGCGGTGAAGCACAAAAGAGGGCTATCCGATCCTATGTCCATAACTACTAAATGACAACAGATTTTAAGGATTCACACATATGATCATCGTGTTTTATACTTGCTATGAGTCTTGCCACATGAACATATCACCAACTACATAATTCTATGTTCTTTTGTCAACTTATTTGCATCTTTTAAGTTAGTTTTTGACGCTGTCAGCTTCTTTAATTTTTATATTTTAAAAATTTATTTAAAATATAAAAATAAATTAATTAAAATATAAAAACCTGACGGATTTTTAAAGACTCTTTAACGCTCTCTCTTGTTTCAAAATATTTTATAATTATTATTAATCATATTAAAACTACGTAAAAGTCGAGCAGACAGACAAACAGATACATTTATGTACGCCTATATTATAACATGAACGAAAAATTATGAAGTATGGATATATATATACTTAATACGTAAATAAAAATGCAAGTATGCAGATCTGATATTTCAATTAAATTAAAATTTAATTTATATGCGACAGTACACTCCAAGCTTTAACTTATCAATGATAAAAAGCGCGATTTAAAGATTAATGCGAGTTGTTGTAAAGTTTACAGCAACTGCTATATACTAAAACGTCCTTAAGTTAGAAAATTTCAATCTAGATAGTAGTATATTTTGGTTAAATTAATTACTCTAGTATTCATCAGAGGTGAAAATTCCACCACAATTATTATTAAAAACTTGAGGAAAACATATATGAAAATTAAATAACAAAATTTAATTATATATTTATCTACACAGCCTCACTGTGACCATGGTTGCTCTAAAACATTTGAAAGGTCGGGAACCAAAAATCAAAATAAATCCGCGAAATAATCCGAAAAGACAGTTTTATTTAAAACTAGCGACTCACCCTTGCTTTGCATCGGGTTCATCCCTAGACAAAAACAAATTTATCCCACGGGAACCGTACATTTTTACGGGATGATTTATAGCCTATAGCCTTCCTCAGTTAACGGGCTATCTAATACCAAAATAATTTTTCTAATCGGATTAGTAGTTCCTGAGAATAGCGCATTCAACCAAACAAACAAACAAACTCTTCAGCTTTATAATATTAGTACAGTTTGTCAAATATTCGCATAAATCTTAGAAAGTATTATGTTTCCAAATTTTTTTATTAATAACACTAAAGCTCGTCAGTAACTACAAAACAAAAAAATTAGGTGTAACTGTCCTTAATAAAAATGTGCTTAATAACACGAAATACTAATTTTTTGTTAGAAATACGTCACACAATTAAGGAGACTCAATTTTTTTCATCCCTCAATAACATATATGAATTGCCACCCCTATTCTTCATTTTTAGCAACTTGACTACGAACTTGTCCACCGATTCACATCAACTGCATTATTTATTTATTAAATATCAGTCATGTAAAATAAAAATGACTGTATCAAAAGGATAAACGGACATAACGAAATAGTAAAATATAATTATTATAAGGGTTGCAACTTGCATTTTTGTCTTCAAGCAACGTAACCATTATAAAAAGGCTAGAAAATATAAAAAAGCAGTATACATTTATAAAATAAAATATAAATAATCAATCGACTTTTAAAATTAGTAATAACATACGTAGTAGCCTCCGATTTACTGTATTTATTTTCTAACCAAATATTATTATATAAATTCAATAAAATATACCTTGCGTTATAATAACCATAGCGGTTTATCTCTACCAGTTACTTAAAGATTCTGTAATTAAAATTTTAAAAAGGACTAAGAAAATATGAATGTCATTTCTACGTAAAAATTCTAAAATTTACTTAATCAAACCTATACATAAAATAAAATTGTAACGAAGCCGAATCTGTACATTAAATGTTTTTTTGGAAAATCTTATTGAAATAGATATTATTATCGATACAGAGGCCGAATCTATAGTTTTTAGAATTTTTGTCTGTCTGTCTGTTACCGCCGGGAAAACCACTGGACAGATTTTGATGAAATTTGGTATGGTGATAGGTGGTTATCTGGGTCAACATATAGGATACTTTTTATTGCGGGAAAATATCTCATATCTGAGCTAAACGTTAAAATGTAACTAGGGACGAACCCGAGCGGAGCGAGGGTGAGTTGCTAGTAATAATAATAATTGAAGGTTAAAAAAAGCAGTCTTGAGGACTGCCGACAGAAGAGAAAATTTAAAACTATAAACAAACACTTGTTATTTTTGGATATTCAAATTAATCGTTTGATTTTAAATTAAAATTTGTAAATTAAAACTGTTTACATTTATCTAGTTTCGACATCAGAGATTCGGCTTAGAACTTTTTATATGTATAGATTTTATAGAATGCTTTCATTAGAAATATCCTTGACTCATTATAAAAAAATGATACAAAATATATTAATAATACATATTTTTGTACTATATCAAAGTTACTTGGAATATTTATCTTTAAATATTTCTTTTTGTTCTTCAATATATGTAATAAAAATGCAATACGCTAATGTTGGTAGCGTTGTGACATTTGTTATTCATCAATACTGAGTAAGTCGAATCAATCTATACATATAATAAAATTCTGAGTCGAATCAATATAGAGGCCAAATGTATAGTTTTTAGAATTTTTGTCTGTCTGTCTGGGAACGCATCACGAGAAAACCACTAGACACATTTTGATGAAATTTGGTATGATTATAACTGGTTATCCGGGTCAACATATGTATAGGATACTTTTTACTACGGGAAAATATCTCATCTTTGAAAAATCTGTACTAACCGTTAAAACGTACAGAACGAGACGAACCCAAGCGGAGCGAGGATGAGTCGCTAGTATATATTTCAATATATCTTATTTTTATGATATTATATTTTAAATAAAAAAAATAAAAATAAACCTAATTATGTATATATACAAAACAAATGTACACATAGTTATTGCTGTACAAGTCATGTCCGCGTGGAATAGTGGCAAGAGTGCTAGCCGCATTCCCTAGTTGAATGGCAATGCCGATTCTTTGGGCGAAAAATGCGCCAGCTCTCCTGTCACCAGTAGAGGCGATAAGACGAGGTGTTATGTCTTTTAATAAACGTTTAACACTTTGTGTTCATTGGCCAAGGGTTTCTACAGCAAAATGATATGCATATAAGTAAAAAATTAAGCTATTATATAATACTTTAGTAACTTTTATATAAGAGTAAAGCTAGAATACACCGTTAGGTATAAAATAAACGCAAGTTTGAAGTAAAATCTTGCAAATACAGTATTATGGAAGTTCTAAGCAGGCTAAGCCGCGAGCCGCCTCGCGCGACACGTGCACTTGATATGTTATAAGATATGTTTAAGAAACAATGTAAAATGGAGATATTATTATGTTAAAACTGTATTTTTTAGTTTATTTTATTATATTGTATTAAGCTAGGTTTTATTAAACACTTGCGACTTAACTTCGCTTCACTCGGGTGTAACTCTAGGTACGTTTATTTTTTTTTGAGCGGATCCCTAATTCTTTTTCCAAAATATAAATAACCTATTTTACTCTTTATAATATCAACTATCGCCAGTAAAATTCCCGTCAAAATTAGGCCAGCTTTTTCGGAGATTAATCGGAACAAACAGAAAGAAAATTGAGCTTTTCTTATAAGTACCGAATACAATTTCATATAAGTATTAGTAGTAAGTATTAATATTATAGTAAAAAGCTTTAATCTCGACATTACAAACATATACTTCAATTTTATTTATATGTATAGATCCCGTTATTTTACCTCTATATATAATTGTGTATTGCCGGATTGTTTCTAGTGCAAAAATAAAATATTAACGTATTGAATATAACACTGTTGTGTTATATTCAACATATATGTTGTGTTTAACATACAACAAAAAAAATATTATTAGAAGATAAGAATTAATTCATTCTTTTTCTTTTTTAAAGCAAATATACTATACAAGGTCACATTATGTGGAGACGAAGCAAAGTCAAGCACCTGTGCGACCGAGCTTCGCTCGGAGTTCTTTTTTGTTATATAGTATTTTTTAGATTAAAAAAAAATTAAAACTTAAATTAAAAAAAACTAAAAAAAAACTAAATTAAAAACTTTGCATCCGATCGCGATTCGAACCCGGATACCTGTGATTGTTAATCTTGCATCTCGGTCGTTTAACGACGATGCTTATGTCTGAGTGTAAGAAATTATCGACCATATTCTACGTGGAATAATGGGAAAGAAAACCGCATGAAAACTTGAAAACACGCGTTTTCCCGGACATAAGACTAATCTAGATCGATTTTTCGTCCCCGAAAACTCCCACATGCCAAATTTCAGCGAAATCGTTAGAGCCGTTTCTGAGATTGCTGGAATAAATAAATAAATATACAAGAATTGCTCGTTTAAGTATATTAGATTAGATAGATTTAAAATATTTGCACCAATCGAAATTCTAACAAATGACATCTAACGTAGAAAGAAATATTCTCACCATTATGCCAGTCTCGGACCCAATTATGGAAAAGAATTTATTTTTTTTGCATAGATACTGTTTTCTGTTGGACTACGTTTTTTTTTTTTTAAAAGTTATTTAAAGAGGTTGCAAAAGGCATTGGTAGCCTTGTGGTAACGCTCTCGCTTGGGAAACTAACTGTAGTGAGTTCGATATTGTTAGGTGTGAATTATGTTCAATAGGACTATTACACGTCTGACGATGAAGAAAACTTTGTGATCTGCAAATATTCAAAATATATGTTAATCCACCAACCCGCACTTGGCCAGCGTGGTGGACTATGGCTTGATCTCCATCCTATAAACAGAAGGCCCGTGCCCAGCAGTGAGTCGTTAAAAAGGGCTTAATTATTATTATATTGTTAACTTTAAAAAAGATACAAAAACTTAGTGCCTTTTTAAAACAGAGTCTAGTTTAAAATTATAAATCTACTGTCGCATTTTCAGTAACTGATATAATAAGCTTTTAAACCAATTGCAAATCAATCGAAGGTATTTCGATTTACAGCTGTGGTTTTGCTATTAGTTGGATAATCCTAATATCGCCGTCACACTTGTCACTTGCAGGGACAAACAATGTTGCGCTATAAGATATGAAATTACAGCGGATAAGTAGTAAAAAGATAATATATGGATGCTGTTCTTAAAATATTTTACACATAATATGTACAATTGTACATTCATACATACTTACATACATATATACATACATACGTATATATTATATATTATAGACAGACTTCAAAAATGAAGGTACATTTAGGAAAATTTGAGGAAAACATATATGAATAGAATTTACCTGTCTATAGATATAAAAACCTAAATGTTTCCACATTTTATTTTATTGATAATATTCGTCAATAGCTATTAAACAAAAAAATAAAAGAAAATCGTTTGACAAATAGAGGAGAAAAAGATACTGAACTGTTTTATATATATATATATATATATATATATATATATATATATATATATATATATATATATATATATATATATATATATATATATATATATATATATATATATATATATATATATATATATAAACACACAGCACCATCTAGTAAAGTTAGTAGGTCGTAAGCGAAGCGACAAAGGGGTTCTAGCTTACAGAGTTTTTGACCGCGATTCCGCTCAATAAAGAGTATGTCGATAAGAGTAACTTATGTGTATGTCAATGCATAATGTTTTTATTGGTTTATCAAAGATGTTATAAATACATAAATACATATGTTCTGATATTAACACACAGCACCATCTAGTTCCAAGGTAAGCTACGAGGCTTGTGTTATGGATACCAGATAGTTGATACACTACACATATATAACTTTAAATAAATACATATTATAAATATAAACACTCATGACTGGAGTACAAACATTCGCGCTCGTCACACAAATGAATAAATGATGTAGTATCTCTTATGCCTTACACCATCTATACGTGGTAAGCGCAGTGATTTTATTTCAAGAAAAATCGTAATTCCAATGTTAGTGAATTTTCTTGTTGAAATTGGAAAATAGAATTCTTTTTTCTGGTCCGTTTTGAAAGTTTTTAACGTAGTTCCGATATTATCTGGTAAATTTGTTGATTTTATTTACTTCACTAGGTATTTGGGAATATATCGTGGATTGCTTTAATGCATTTTATATTTATTTACGTTTGTATAAAATGTACTATTTACCTTAGTTTGGTACCTATTTACTAATATTAAAACTTAAATAAAAAAAATAGAAAATGTTTCTTGTATTTTGATGTTATTACTTTTATATTATATATAAATGTTTACATGTTTTGCTTGCGGTGTACCTTCAAAAAAACGGCCTATATGTTAGGGCAATCCAGTACATCAGCTACATATGTATTTCCGCTCTAAATTCTATACAAATCCATTGTGCTATTACATTGTGTAGTAAAAAAACAACTACAAATACATACTTTAACTTACGAATCATCGTATTTTAAATAGTAGCGACTCACTCTCGCTCCGCTCAAGTTCGTCCCTAGTTACATTTCAATGCAGTACAGTTTTCTCAGAGATGAGATATTTTCCCAGAGTAAAAAGTATCCTATATGTTGATCCGGATAACAAGCTATCATCATACCAAATTTCATCAAAATCTATCCAGTGGTTTTCTCATGACACGGTCAAGACAGACAGACACAAATTCTAAAAACTATTCGATCTGTATATCGATAATAATAACTATTTTAATAAGATTTTCCAAAAAATGTTTACTGTACAGTTTCGACTCGAAATTTTATTATATGTATAGATAGATGATATATTTACGTGTACAGAATTTTGCTTCGCACGGGTGCAACTCCAGGTGTATATAGTCCTTAGTAACCTATATGATATTCCAGGTTACCTATATGCTACTCCAGTCTATCTGTGTATTAAATTTCATCAAAACCTGTTAAGCGGTTTCAAAATTAAGGAGTAACAAACACATATACATATATATTTTCATTCATTCGCATAAATTAACTAATCATTTCTAATTTCATTCACAGATCACGCATCGGCTCTCGTAGGCAACACTGCTCGCCTCAGATGCAGGATAGATGGCAAGTCCTGTGGAGAAATGCACAGTATCAAATGGTATAAAGGCGATACACGAGTGTACGTGTATTCTGCTTCTAAAGATGCAGCCATTAATCGACCTGAAGGGGATATGATGGACAGGTAAGGATAGACATTCTAAGCTTACATTTTAAGAAATACGTTTGTCCTTCTAGTGATAGTCAATCCCATGGATGAAAATAAAAACATACTTTACTCATTAATATACATACTATTTACAGGGTTTATAAAAAAATAAGTAATTTTTTAAAAGATAAAATATTATTATTAATACAAAAAACATTTACGGGTTGATAATATTGAGCTTTTTATGGTAAATTCTAAGTAAGTCAAAATAATATATAACAAATAGATTAAATATGAAAATTCTCGTTCTGCTCTATACCTATAACATACATCTATACTAATATTATAAACATGAAAGTTTAGATGTTTGGATGGATGTTTGTTACTCAATCACATCCAGAACGGCTGAACAAATCTGGATGAAACTTGGCACAGAAATAGACTGTAGTCTGTATCGCACATAAGTTACTTTTTATCCCGGTTAAATGTACAATTTCCGTGGGATAGATTTGTTTTTGTTTTTCTAGAGGTAAACCCGAAGTGAGGGTGAGCTGCTAGTATATTATATATGTATAGTAGCAGATATTTCAGTTACTATATAAAAAAACCTTTACATTTGTGTATAAATTTCATAAAAAAAGTAAAATAAAAAACCGTACAACGCGAAAAAGCTTTCTCATCACCATTATCTTCAATTTTAACTTAAACTTAGTGAAGCTTAAAAATTACCAAACCTTGAATAACATAATCTGATAAAATCCTTTACAAATTTACCGGCGGTGCGCCCTCACTGGAACAAAATGCCCTTATATAAGTAAAGCTGTGTAATACTAGCTTTTATTGTGGCTTTACTTATCAAAATATCTCTAAGATGTATAACTTAACAAAATAATTTGCTTATCAATATATATCTTGATCTAATCTGTATCAGATTATCTTATAGCCAGGACAGAATTATCTACTAAAATGATCAAGATTATCTCCTAGTATTTACAATTTTATATAAAATATTATCTATATATGTATATCCATACTAATATTATAAAAATGTGAATATGTGTTCGTTTGTCCTTCTTTTACATTGAAACAGAGTAATGAATTGGCGTGATGTTTTCGTGTGGAGATAGCTGGATGGCTGGAGAGTGACATAGGCTATTTTCTACCGTGGGAGATTAACTTATTCCCACAGGAAAACACTTCATAAACAACCCACAACAACTCATCATACGTATGTATATATATAATATATAGTCTATCTATTCTATACTAACCGTAAAAAAATACCCAGGGAACAATCCAACTGAAGTGAGTGTTATATTAATAACTAGCGACTCACCCTCGCTTCGCTCGGGTTCATCCCTAGGTGCGGTTTAACGGGTAGTACAGCATAGACTATATTATATATGTACAATGAACATACATATGTTTTTTTTTATTATTAGAAATGGGCTTACTCTTGACCTTAATCTTAGCTCGAAAGCACAGATAAGGTCTACGAAATAATTGATTTTCCATCCAATCTTCCAGCACCCTTTTCACCCCTTTATATATGACATGTTTTCCGGGATGAAAACTATCTATATCCATACCAAATTTCATCTAAATCGGTTCAACGGCTAAGCGTGAAAAGATGACGGACAAGAAGACAGGCAGGCAGACAGACAGACAGACAGAGTTCCTTTTACATTTAATATTAGTATGGATATATAAAGCTGGCTTTTCTTGTGGTGCTGGTCTATCATCATCGGCTTGGGCTGAACGTTGATAAGTCACTCAGTCGCGAGTAGTTAATAAAAACATTAATTGTGAATGTACCTTAGGAGATAGACATAAACTATTGCGAAATTGTTGATATAACTTTTTAAGACCTACAATTTTCTAGTACATTGTTCTGATGTATCTCTTAAGGTTTAGCCAGCGTTAGCCGTATAAATTTCTAAGGACGACTCGATAGAACCAGTCATTGCGTTATCCCGCGGGAATAAAAAATGTGCCTGTAGATAAAGGTATTTTAAATGTTGACTCGAGTAATAAGTTATCACTATACAAAATTTAGTTAAAATCGATTCAGTACTTTTTGCGTGAAACGCGCACATCGATTTGACTAAGTTAGTTTTATTATAGGTATAGATAAGAATAGATATTGCGAGTGTACCTTATGAGATAGACATATACTGTTGCACTTTTTTCTGTTGGCCTTTTCGAGACCTACAATTTTTTAGTACATTGTTTTGATGTATGTCATAAAGTTTAGCCATCGGGAGGTTTCTAAGAAGGACTCGATAAAACCAGTTATTGTAATTTCCCGTGGGAAAAAAAGGTTTTCATGAATTAAAAGGTATCCTAAATGTTGACCCGAATAATAAGTTATCACTTCAAAAAATTTTATTCAAATCAGTTCATTACTTTTTGCGTGAAACGCGCACAGACAAAGAGACAAGCAGACAAACAGACAAAATTTTTAATAACTATTGTTTTGGGGTCTATATTGTATACATAATACGTTACAGTATTTTTTTTTAATATTTCATGTACGGATTTCGTTAAGTTACAGCTTTATTATAATATAGATTAGAAGTACAATGCGTTAAAAATAAAACTCTACATTTCTTATTTTAACAAAAGCTTAGAAGAATTTTTTATATCAGAAACATTAAACGTGTGATGAATCCATCAAAACAATTATTAAATATAAATTATCTATGTATAAAAATAATAGTATTAAAAAAATGTTTAACTCAGTTTGAACCGACGATCCCTAGTTTTATGGCCACAAAGTACTAGGACCGCAGTCTAAAATTATCTACAAACCTTGTTTTCTACCTATTTCAGGAAAATAGGTACGTGCATGGTAAGGACATGACCGTAAATTTTCGACGTGACATTTTACGTCACGTACACTTATGAATGTTTTAACGGAACAGTATTTTTGGTATTCTTATGATAAAGGACATGAATTATTATATTTAATTTTTAAATTTTGTTGTGAAAACTGTGTAAAAAAATCGCTTTGTTTTTTTATAAAAGCCTCTTGATTGGTGACCGGAAGCGGTTTTCTCGCGTATTTTTGTAATTATACACTTTATATTATTTTATTATTACTTACCTACAAGTAATTTTATTTTTAATTTATTTTCACTTATTCTTAACATATTTATATTAAAAAAACTGGTGTTTAGTATTTTCACATGAAATTTCACCAAAATCTGTTCAGTCATTCCAAAAACAAAGCAAACAAACAGATATTCAGTTCGATGCCTGCGTAAGGTAATTTATATACAATGCCCTGATATAGTACAAAGATATGTCAATTTCACATTGTTCTCTATACTGTATCGAATCCTCTATTTTCCTGTTAAATCGTATATAAAACGAGACCGATATGTATTTTGAATAGAACAACACTATCAGGTATTTAGTGTTAGGTAACTTATTTACAATCCAGCCATTTTATATTCACAGCCTAGTCTACTTAACATAATAGGATTATTATTAGTTTCATCGATTTCCTTTAACAACATAAACGGTAAAATCATACGCATTCACTAACGTATAATATAATATACTAATATATCTGTCAAATATTTACACGCAAATACCATCAGTATTATGTAAACAATAAAGCAGTTAATGCTTTGAATAATTTACATAATACAGTCGTTATATAGGGTTGTACCAAATGAGTTTTAGAATAAACTGGAATATTTTTAAAATATCTACAATTTTTTATCTATGTTTAGTGCTTAGATCTTGTGGGATACGAGATCACTGTGTAGTGTATTCAATGGTGAGCTTAGTTGAGACTATATAAGTATATTTTATTTAGGTATAAACATCTTTAAGTGTGGCTACCCATAATTCATATCTTATTATAAAATTATAAGTAAAGTTATTTGTACACGTATAGTGCGTATGTTTATTACTCATTCACGCTGTAACGGCTAGACCGATTTGGATGAAACTTAATGCACAGATAGACTATGACAGAGTAACACATAGGCTACTGTTAAGCACTTTGGAACGCGATTAATTTTTTAAATAAAGAAAAATTTAAAGCTAAAGTCACAGGACTAAGCCAGTGTCAGTTAGATACTACACCATACTACATTTTTCTATGCAGACTCGTCCTGAAAACATCTGTTAGGAATATATTTTTTTAGAAAAGTTTGTATTTTTTTAAAAACAGTATTTTTATTTAACTGTTAGGATGATTAAACTTTAAGTGTAACTAGCTATATAAAATTAAATACAATAATATTATCTTGTATGCTTTTACAAAGTAGGATTATTCTAGCAACATTGAAAATTCACTTGAATCAATTATGAATACTTATGACCTAATAGAAATTTATAAGAAGGAAGAAAGAATACTAAAATATTTTCTGGGAAAAATAATGAAAATCCGACAACCCTATCTATAAATGTCATGCTGTCTAAACAGCCATTCTACTACTTATTTAAATAAAAATAAACCTTATATCGTAGACATAAGAGCTGAATTAATCGAAAAAATAAAACGGTATGTTGTTAAACTAATAGAATGTGGAATGAGACTCAAATGGCGTGTCTATTACGTGTGATTGCTATTACTTATTTACAGGCGTTGTTATCGAAACGCCATGATTAGACAGGGGATACTTTTTTACGGTTTTTACCAAAATTACTATTGTTTATGTAGTTTTTTCTTTATTTATTGAGTTGTTATTTCTAGAGATTTATTATGAATACTAATAAAATATTAGGCTATATTTTATAAAGTATACTTATTTTTCAGATACACTTCGTTTTTGTGTAATAATTATAATTTTGCAATTCTTACACTAGCATTTTATCGTGAAATATATAAATCTACGTTTAAATTTACTCAGTGTCATTCTTTAAAAGACATTAAAATATAATATGTAGTTTAATCCTCGTATATTTGACAACCACACAAATCTTTGGCTTCAAAGCAATCGCGTTTAAAGGTGTTTTCTATATAGTTTAATATTATAATATTTGAATGGCATAAAAATTTACCTAAAGTTACTGAAAATCTCAAAGGGTCAAGCATAATCACTGCATGTATTATTTTATTCAACTCCAATGAAATAATAGTTTCTTAAGTCAAGTATAAAATAATTAAAATTATAAAAATGTTTACAAAAAACTTTAAAAATTAAAATTAACAAATATTGTTAGGTACTTTGATGCCAATTTTCAAAATTTTGAATTCATTTTTGTTATTTTGTGGGTAGGCTGTCTGTAACAACTATATAATGCTTTTAAGACATCTAACACTTTAGTCTCTCCTGTGACCATGATTGCTGAAAAGCAATCGAAACGTCGGGAACCAAAAATGAAAATAAATCCGCGAAAAAATCCGAAAAGATAGTTTTATTTAAATCCCATGTTATACATTTTAAAATAGACATTTACTAACCTTTGATGAACATAAGATAAACATTATTCTAACCACCAACTCTCACTATGAGGCTCTACATTTGTACAACAAAACTTTGTCGTAGGTCGTAGCAGCCCGTAGCACGTCTACGATTCCGTAGCGTAACAGTGCATATGGCTTTTAATAATGGCTACTGCAATGTGAAACTTGCAATTCATGTAATGTAGAGTCTTTGAAACTCTGCATATAGTTAAGTACTTACTAATTCTTACACAGAATGTTAATTAATTTTGACAATATTAGTAGAGCTTATTACATTTTGTAATTTTGAGAGTCTGTGCTTCAAAATAATTATAAAATAAAGAGAATTAATAAAGAGATCAAGATGCCTTTGTATTAGAGTGACTTTGAAAAAGTTATGAAAGCCGAGATAATAAGTTTTTATGTATTATGCCTATGTTAAGTTAAAAACCGAAAAAATAATTTTATTTAAAACAAAGCTTACCAAAGTAGTATACTAACGATTGTCTTACTTTTTGAGATTTTATATGACAACTAGCGACTCCCCCTCGCTTCGCTTCGGATTCATCCCGAGCCAAAAACAAATCTATCCCACGGGAACCATACTTTTCCCGGGATGATATATAGCCTTCCTCAGTTTACGGGCTATCTAATGCAAAAAGAATTTTTCAAATCGTATTAGTAGTTCCTGAGATTAGCGCGTTAACCAAACATACAAACAAACAAACAAACTCTTCAGCTTTATATATTAGTATAGATTTCAATGCATTTTTATTATTTATATCTTACAGAAGAAATATTTTGCATTCATGTAAATAACTATAATAGTTTATTCATAGGAAACATCTTCCAGAGTCTGGTGTTATTAACAAAATAATCGAGTTTACGTGACTAAAGGCAGGACAGGTTGCTAGTTGTTTGATAGAATCAATGTATTTAACAAGCTCACGATGTGAGGTCTCATATTTGCACAACAAAACTTTGTCGTAGCTCGTAGCTATTTCGTAGCACGTATTCGTAGCACTGCATATGGCTTATAATAATGACTTCTGGTATAACGAAGTTCCATTTCTTGCTTATACATTGTATGATGAAAAGAACTAAAACAGATAAAGTTATTTAAAATACTAACAGTAAAAATTTTAAAATAAAAAGGCGAATAGAAAATTCTTTGTCTTTTGCTTTTTCATGGAATGTCATGGAAATTGAAAAATGTCGTATCGTTAGGGAAAAATATTTCAATATATTTTAGGATACGTCGAGAGCCTAAGCTTAGTTGGGGTGTGTCAGTAATATAAGATAATATATAATGAAAGCTTGACGCTATATTAGCCACACAGAGAGGACTTAGCGTGGCGGTGCATATTAAATGAAGTGAATTTTGTATGACTCTTTTGTATTTTGTATCGGTCTTTTATTTTATCACTCGATAGAACTATAACAGCTACGCTTTAGCGTTATACAATTACTCTTATAATAGTAAAGCTACATTAAAACAAAAACAGAAACGTATATGGGATTCAATGGCAAGTAATAAGGAAATGGGATTTATTAACTAGTGTTAATGGAAGCAAACAAAGTATATAGAAGAAATCAGAAGTGTCAGAACGCTCAGCATGTTTTGTTTTTCATTAATTTACACAAAACTACTGACTTACCCTCGCTTCGCTCGGGTTCGTCCCTAGATACGTTTTAACGGTTGGTATAGATTTCTCAGAGATGAGATATTTTCCCGCAGTAAAAAGTATCGTATATGTTAACTCAGATAACCAGCTATCACCATACCAAATTTCACTATAATAATGTCTATTTCAATAAGATTTTCCAAAAAAATATTTAATGTACAGATTCGACTCGATTAGAATTTTATTATATGTATAGATAAATAAAGTATACACACATAATATATACAATGTTAATATTATATTATTTACTCATCGTAAATGTATTATTTTCTAATATATTTAAAAAAAAAAAAACGAACAATTTTATATTTAAAATATGTATGCCTAACATTAAACAACAAGACTTATTAACGTTATAACAGATTCAGTCTAAAGCAAAAAAGATGCCAATATATGTATAAACTAAATACAAGTCAACCCCTCTGCATCCTTTGTATACAAGAACAGTGACCTCATAAAATGAACTTGCAGCTTACCTTCGGATATTGCAGGTCATAATAGTCTATCCATGTACTAAATTTCTTCCAAATCAGTTCAGCCATTTTAACATAAAATGTAACAAACAAACCCACAGACACATACAAATAATCATATATTTATAATAATAGTCCAATTAGCTAGTATATTCTACAAAGTTCTAATGCTTTATTTTTATATAAATTTTAGTATAATACTTTTAATTCCTGCCATGTCTATGAAATATTCTAAGGTGTTGCCACGCGACGTTGAAATTTGATTTGGTTTACGGATTACTGGAAACAAAGGTAAGCTTTTATATACAGAAATGGAATTTTGTTTTTAATAAAAAGACTTAGACTGGATGATTTAATAAGATAAACTATAAATAAGCTCTTGATCGATAAAGCTCTTTCACTAATACTTAATCAAATTGTTAAGCTTTCATTTCTAAAGTCACATGAATGTTATATATATTTTAATTTTAACGATTATTAATTATAAAATAAAATAATTTTAATCATATGTTACATAATATAAAGATAGACAGTGACATAATATAAAGATAGAAATTCAAAATCAAAATTTTATACAGTGCATAGCAATCAATTTCTTCCGATTCGAAAAACAAAGTTTATCAATACTAATCTTATAAAACGGAAAGATTTTTTGTTTGTTTGTACCGAATAGGCTCCGAAACTACTGAACCGATTTAATTAAAATTTATTTAGAAGATAGTTTGAGACCTTGCAAAATACATTATATAGTTTTTATCCCGGAAATCATCCCTTAAAGTGTTAAAAATCAGGATGAAAGTTTGTATGAGGAAACAATGTAGGGACGAACCCAAGCGAAACTATGTAGGGTGAATTGCTAATTATAAAGATAATTTTATCGTTAACATATTAAGGCTTTCGTTTTTTTCTTTTATCTCCACATCTGTATTCAGCCCTTTTTAACGTCACACTGCTGGGCACGGGCCTCCCTTCAATATGAGGGGAATCAGGCCATAGTCCACCACGCTGGCCAAGTGCGGATTGGCAGACTTCACATGTCTTTCGAAAACTTGCTAGGTTTTCTCAGACATGCAGGTTTCCTCACGATGTTTTCCTTCACCGTAAGGCAAGTGGTAATCATGTTAGAAATGATTCGCACATGAAAATATCAGAGGTGCGAGACCCGGGATTTGAACCCGCTTCACTCGGTTTCCCAAGCGAGCGCGTTACCACTGGGCTACTACTGCCTAAATTGCTAAATTTGAGTCATTAATAAATAGGTAAAATCGTGCCTGCTTTACTTCACTGCCTTTTTTATGATTATCTATATTATTCTATCTCCACATATGGATTGCAAAACAATAATTATAACGTTTATTTTAAGCTCTATCTTTTTACCTGGAGACAAATTAAATCTGACGGGCGAATATTCAGCATTCAAAAATGCATACGTATCTTGGTAAGAAATATTTAAACAGATACAGATACGGAATGTGATATTTCCAATTGAAATTTATTCAAAATTCATCTCGCTTTGCATTAAGCAAAAATATCTCAATACTCGCCAATAAATGCTAGAAACTGAAAGAGAATCTTATAAAATTCTAAATACACTCTAATCTAGATGGACATTGGACAGTTCAGATGTTTATTATTTTTTCAGTAACTACCTACACGTTAACGCGTATCAAATATTCAGTGGCTGCTTTCATCCCACTTGTCGAGTGTCTATTATAAAATAGACCTACGATAGAAATTTTCAATTTATTTGTTTTTTTTTTTCTTTAAATTGCTGAGAAATTGTTTTATAATATAATATTTTTTAAAGCAAACTAAGTGTATTAAGCTTAATTATTAACAGAGATTGGTATATCTTGATTTTAATATCTGTATAAATAACATTATATAGTTATAAAATTTTTAAACAAAGCGACTTTTTATACAAAAACTATATTATGGCTCTTGATGAATAGAAAATCACAACTTTTATATATTTGTTTGGAAGCCATTATAATATGTGAATATTTTGAGATTACGAATACATACGTATCGAATTGGTAAGCTCTTTTTTTGTAAATGGTTAAAAAAGTTTATGTGTTATTGAAACTGTACTAATATTACAAAGCTGAAGAGTTTGTTTGGTTGTTTGTTCGTTTGTTTGTTTGGTTGAACGCGCTAATCTCAGGAACTACTAATCCGATTTGAAAAACTCTTTTTACATTAGATAGCACGTTAATTGAGGAAGCCTATAGGCTATACATCGTCCCGGAAAAATTTACGGTTCTTGTGGGATAGATTTGTTTTTGTCTAGGGACGAACCCGAAGCGAAGTGAGGGTGAGTCGCTAGTAAATATATAACACTTAGTTGCAGTTTCAACACCGATCTTTTTCTTGAATAGATACGATAAAGTATTTAAATGTTCCATACGGATAGATATTATATATTAGATATAATAATTCTTTGTCATTATTAGTAAGTAACGAATCTTTGCTGGTTTAATATAAATGGACCAGTTCGACCGCGTAACTACTAATGTGTCACAGAATACATACCTTTCGCTCGATTAGTGGAGAAATTGGGGCCGAACCACAAATTTCTCTCAAATCGCCTGTTTTAATTTTCACCACTTTTCCAACCTTTTATTTTTGTTCTTTACTTTTCACCCTTTCCGATGGAAAAAGATGCCCCTGATGTGAATTGAAAAAAAAAACTAATCATTATTTTTTTAAATAATTTAAAAATAAAACGTAAAAGTCTAAAACACTCGACCTCAATAAACCCATATAAAAAACTTCAAGCGTAATTCATTAAAAAAATGTAAAATGTAACATTATTAATAATATAACTGCTTTAACCATTTTATTTCACTGAATCTCAATTAGATAATGAGAGCAGGTTTTTCAATGTTGAGTTTTATTCATAAAAAAATATTTTATTTAAAGTGTAGCAATTATTATCTTTAATGCTGCCAGCTATTTAATAAATTAAAATGAGAATATTATATACTATCGACTCGCTACTACTTCACTCGGGTTCGTCCCTATGTATATATAATATATATAGTTTTACAATAACATATAGAAGTCTGCCCGATTTGTTATCATTTATGATTCCTCATTTGGGTATAACCTTCCTCAATAAATGGTCTATCTAATGCAAAATAATTTTTCGAATTGAATTAGTAGTTCCTGAGATTAGCGCGTTCAAACAAACAAACAAACAAATTAACTAACTAACTCTGCCTCTTTATAATATTAGTAAAGATTAAATAAAGTATAGGTGAATAGTTAGGAATACTTGTCAACACCCGCGGTTTCGCCTGACTACGTCGTAAACGGGTTGACTATAAATAGAGTGAGTTTTATAAGTCCCCATGATACAAATTGTTCTAAAGTCCTTGTTAAACTTTATACAAATCTGTTTAATAGTTAAAGCGTAAAATTGAATGTTGTTTGTTTGTTACATCTACGAACGCACACGGTCGAAGCTAGAATAAGGTACTAGTAATAAATATACAGCCCTAATTTTTGGCCGAGGCTTTGGACGTGGGGTTCAAGGGCATCCTATGTCAGATCCCAGAATGCAATATCCTTGCAAAATTTTATCGAAATCCCTTCAGCAGTTTAAGCGTGAAAAGGTCACAGACAGTGTTTTCTTTACATTTATAATATTAGTATGGATTAATAAATAGATAGTTTATTATTTACCTTCATTATTACAAATTACAGCATCGTTTGAATCATCTGAAGCTGTTCAGTGTCCATCTCGTCCTTAATGATAATACTTTCCTGTTTAGCTTCTCTCAGTATAAGAGAGCAATTTTTAGAAATTTATCAGGAACGATAAAATGTTTAAGAAGGTATTAGTTATGCTACTATCAATAGTTAATATAAGAAGTAAATATGTATCATCTATATATAATGAAATTCTGAGTCGAATCTTTACATTAAATATTTTTTGAAATATCACATTGAAATAGTCATTAATATCGATACAGAGTTTTAGAATTTTATCTGTCTGTATGGGAGCTCATCAAGAGAAAACCAGTGGACAGATTTTAATGAAATTTGATATAATGATAGCTGGCTATCCGGGTTAGCATATACAATGTGACCATGCATATAGCAATGATCATGATTGCTGTAAAGTATTCGAATCGTCGGGAATCAAAAATAAAAAAAAAAAGCCGCGAAAAAATCAGAAAAGAAAGTTTTGTTTTAGATCACCTTATCTCATTAAAAGAGGGTTTGTAGAAGTTTACCAGGAAAAATGAAAGTATTGATAATTTCATGTAAATATTAAAATATTATATATTATATATACGTATATGGGTAATAATAATTCTTGCCTTATTAACATTTTAATTCAAATCGCTAATAAAACTACACATTTAAAGAAAACTCTTGCTTTCACCAAAAAAAAAAAAAAAGATTTTAACCCACTTTTCTTTAAAATAGGTCAAAATTCAATAAACAGAGATGCTAGTTATTATACACAGTTAACATTAACTACAATCTAGTATTTGTCCGGGCAGCTACGACACTAGTAACTTGATTAGTTAACTCGTTGATAATGTGGCACGTGAGCGTTGGGCGGTCACGTAGACTGTGAGGTGTAAATGGGAGCGATGAGCGGTAATAGAACTGAACTAATTTTGATAAAACTTTGGGTTTTTACACTGCTATATTCAGGGGTTTTTTGCTTTTAAAATATTATACATACTCGTAGTAATAATTAATTTAATGTGTTTATGTCTCTAATACGTTTTACGTATAGACTAGCTATTGCTACTAGCTCTGGCTATTTTATATTAAAGCTTCAAGTGTACAATATAAAAAGCTCAAGCTTTTTTCTTTGGAATTTGCGATTCTATAAAATATAATAAAAATAAATTTTTAGTATATATCTTCTCAACTAATACGTGTTTAAGCTAATGAACTAATAGTAATTTAACTTTTAACTACATATTTGTACTTTTATGTTACCTATCTTCTAAGTACCTCCAAAACATTTTTGCTAAATAAATACTAATACTATCTCACATACTCTCCCGAAACCATGATTGATGTAAATCATTCGAAACGTTGAGAACCAAAAATCAAAATTTATTCACGAAAAGATCCAAAAAAATAATTTTATTTACAATAAATTTAATATAAAATATATAAATAAAAACTTTTAATACACGCACTCTTATAGCTTGGACCATAACAAAACACTACGTTGAATTTAAATTTATATAACTTTAGTTCTTCGAGTTATGAGGATTAGAGTCTCCTTAATTCCTCTTTCGCTTGTAATATTGACTATATAATTGCTGTTCTTGAGCCGTAACTGCATTTAATAAATACAACGTTTCAGTATTATTTCGCTCATACTTTTCTTTTTAACCGTTTTTAAAAAGAATAAAGCTTAAAAGCTTTTTTATATAACTGTTTATGTTTAAATGATTTTAGTATTTTGGTATTAATTAAGACTATATTATACATATGTTAAGGATTGTTTAGTAAAAAGGATATAAAAAAATAACAAATAACTCCTTTGAAAGTGGAATAAAATATATTTTTAAAATAATTTTGAATATGAATTTTAAAATTTCAACCTTTTAGTGGAAATACTTTTCACAAATCTTCAAAAGTAGGCTGACAAATTAATAATATATACGTTATGTTGGTTTCATAAAACAAATATGAAAAAACCTTTGTGAGTGGAATAAAGCACATTTTTAAAATAATTTTTTACATGATTTTAAAACTTTTAACTTTTAAAAGCTCTAAAAACTAGAACTAAAAATACTTTTTATTGGTTATCAAAAGTAGGATGACACATTAATAATTTTATTAGCTGAATATTTTATAACTAGGGTCTCACCCTCGCTTCGCTCAGGATCGTTCCTAAGCAACCTAGGTTGCTTCCTTATACAAACTGTCATCCCAATTTTCACCCCTTTAAGGGATGATTTCCGGGATAAAAACTACCCTTAGTCCTTCCCAGGGTCTCAAACTATCTTTCTACTAAATTACATCTAAATTGGTTTTGAAATTTTGGAGTTTATTCGGTACAAACAATCAATCAAACAAACAAATCTTTCCTTTTTATAATATTAGTATAGATTAGTATAAATTACTGAGTGTATAAAATTAAATTTATTCTTATAATATTTAATGAATAATTCTTGTATATTATATAAACTAGCGGCTTAGCCTCGCTATACTTGGGTTTGTCCTTAGGTACGTTTTAACGGTTAGTATGGAATAGATAGAGTACATAAACATATGTATATTATAATACTGTTCCGCTCTCTTGGGTTGTATATAGCCTTACTCAAAAAACAGGCAGTCAAACGCAAAAAGGTGTTTTATCATCATCGGATTAGTAGTTTACCTGTGATTAGGACGCTCAAACAAACAAAATCTAACTCTTTATAATATGATTATATATACATATGTGTATATATATACTAGCGACTCACCCTTGCTTCACTCGCTTTAACGGTTAGTATGAAATACATATCTTTGAATTTCTCGGCTTTTCTGTACTATAATCTGCATGTATAATACATAATACATATAAACCTTTGTCTTGAATCACGCTATCTATTAAAAAACCGCATCAAAATCCGTTGCGTAGTTTTAAAGATCTAAGCATACAATATAGCATAGGGACACACAGCGGAAGCGTTGTTTTGTACTTTGTAGTGATTTGTAAATAAATAAACTTATTTCGTGTATCTCGGAAACGGTTCTAACGATTTTGATCAAACTTTGTACCTATATAAACTTTTGCTTTCTAAGTTTATTTAAAAAGTTGTCTTATCTGAAAAAGCCCAATTTCTATATCTTTTCTGACAAAACACCGATTGAAGCTCATTCGCCCATATACTATATATAAATGTGCAACCAATATATAAAATTACCAATTTCCATAAATAAAATTAAATCTGTTTAAGCATATCTAAGAGCTTATTTATAATTTTTAAGTTCAACCTCACACTAGGGTGACTTTCCAGCAAGTAGCAATGACAATAACGATATCCGGCTAAAATTATCATTAAAACGGGTCTAATTAGCGAGGAATGCAGTTAAAACTAAATTCAAACAGTAACAGTCAAGCGAACAGGGGAACTTGGGTAAAAGCTCTCAGTTTGAATCGTTACGGTTATGACAGCAGTTTGTAGAGTCAAGTGTGAGTTCGTGTGTAGAAGTAGTTAAATGTAGAGTTCTTGTCTTTTATTTTAGATAGTGATAGGCTATTTATTGGAAGTTTTGTGATTGTTTCGTATTGATTTTATTTATTTATTACTTTATGTGCTACAAAAATATATACATATTAAAATAAATAATACACCTTGTATACGAAAGAAAACTTATCTTGATCTCTACCAGAAACCCTTAAGACTGAGAAAAATTAGGTGCGGTGAAGGTACAAACTACAAACATCAATATAAACATACATACATTTGTATTACTCATACATTAAGAAATCTATACATATAATAAAATTGTAACTTAGGTGAATCTGCATATTAAATATTTTTTGGAAAATCGTATTGAAATAGACTTTATTATCGATACAGAGACTGAATCTTTAGTTTTTAGATATTTTGTCTGTCTGTCTTTCTGTCTATTACCGCGTCACAAAAAAACCACTGGAGGGATTTTGATGAAATTTGGTATGGTGATAGCTGATTATTTGGATCAACATTTATACTTTTTACCACAACCCAGGATATTTTTTACCGTGGGAAAATATCTCATTTTTGAGAAATCTATACAAAACGTTAAAACGTAACTAGGGACGAATCCGAGCAGAGCGAAGGTGAGTTGCTGGTATATTATATAATAAGCAAATTATGCGTAGTAACTTGGACAAAGTGTTTTTGAGCGAGATTTATACAGTTTTGGCGATGGATTATCATTTAGAACCTTATCGCGAATACGAAAGGAAGTTCCATGGTTTAATATTAAAAGATGAGTTAAATTTGAGTTTTTATTATATTATATTGAAATAATATCTGGAACTTATTAATCAATAATATAAAATTGTATAATGAGGGAGCTTCATTATTCATAAGTAGCGATTCACCCTCGCTTCGCTTGGGTTCGTCCCTAGCTTGCTTCCCAATACAAACTTCCATCCCCATTTTCACCTCATAAAGGGATGATTTCCGGGATAAAAAGTATCCTATGTCCTTCCCAGGGTCTCAAACTATATTCTTACTAAATTTCATCTAAATCGGTTCAGTAAATTCAGAGATTACTCCCTACTACCTCACAATTTCACAAACTTTCCCTCTTTATAATATTAGTATAGATAAATCAAACTATTTTTATTAAAGTACTAGGTAAGTAAAGCCAATGATAAATATTAGTTTTAAATAAATTTAGAGTATAATCTATTGCAACACTGAGATAGAACTAACCATTTAATCCCATTAACATTGTAAATGCGAAAATATGGATGGATGTTTCTTACTCAATCACGCCAGGACGGCTGAACAGGTCTGGATTAAATTTGGCACAGAGATAGATTATAGTATGGAATAGCATATTTATCCCGGAAAAATGTACTGTTTCTGTCGGATACAATTTCGTTTTGGGGGCGAAAAATCGATCTAGATTAGTCTTATGTCTGGGAAAATGCGTGTTTTCGAGTTTTACACTCAGGCATAAGCAATAATAATAATTGACAATCACAGATGTCCAGGGTTCGAATCCCGGTCGAATACAAAGTTTTAACTTTTTTTGTATTCATTAAAGTTTTTAGTTTCTTTCATGTTAAAAATACGATATAACAAAAAGAACTTCGAGCAAAGCTCGGTCACCCAGGCAGGCGGCTATTTAAATAGACAAAGACAGAACATTTCAGTACTTTCTTTTCAATGTCTATCTCGATTTTTTTTGTTTAGTTAGTTAGTTAGTAGTTACCATAAGATTTAGTGTCATCAATTTAACATTTTGAAAATTTTTAGTATTTTTTTTTTATACATAGGATATGTCAATAATGATTATACTTGAATTTCGATCCCCGAGCAGACAGTATTAGATATAAAAGCGAAATAAATGCACTGAATACGTTCACATCCGTTTCGTATCAGATAGTTTAAATTTCCGCTCCAAATTTCAGCTGAAATCCTTACAACCGTTTCTATTTCGGACACAAACAGACGGCACAATTAGGCTGTAATAGACTGAGTAGTTATTGGATGTCGCAATGCCGTAGCGATACTCGATGCATGTAGTGGAGTCGTTATTTCAATTGTTTGTGTATTCAACCCTTTTTAACATCCCACTGTTGGACACGGGCCTTCCTTCAATACCCGCTTCGCTCGGTTTCCCAAGCTAACGCGTTACCACTGGGTACAAAGTGAATACATATCCCAACCTTAAAAAAACATCTCTATGTGAAAAAATAACTCACTGATTAACTTAGAAATTTTCATATTTAAATAATTATTAAGGTTTCGTTTAGGTTTTATACTAGAAACTCAACCTCGCTCCGCTCGGGTTCGTCCCTAATTACGTTTTAACGTTTAGCTCAGAGATGAAATATTTTCCCGCAGTAAAAAGTATCCTATATGTTGACCCAGATAACCAGTAATCATCATACCAAATTTCATCAAAATCTGTCCAGTAGTTTTCCCGTGATACGGTAACAGACAGACAGACAGACAGACAAACATTCTAAAAACTATAGATTTGACTTCTGCATCGATAATAAAGTCTATTGCAATAAGATTTTCCGAAAAATATTTAATGTACAGATTCGGATTAGTTACAATTTTATTATATGTATCGATTAACTATTTATTATACAGACTGTAGATACAAAATCACTACCAAATCCCAAAGCCGATATACATTTACGGTTTTACTATATACTATATACGGATACTAACAAAATGCTTTCATTTTAACTAGACCGAGATATACATTTGTGTGAACAATACGTTACGCTTCACGTGGTAATCGAATCCGTTACCATTAAAATAGTGGATAATATATAGATTTAACTAATTTCCTTGCCAGTAAATACTTATAATCACGATGAAAAATATAAAAATAAGAATATTTATTTTTAACGGATTAGAAAACAAATGTTTTAAATATTTTATTATATGCTAAAGATGTATTTATTCTTGAAATTTATGTGAGACCACCTTTGATATATGTATATTGTATAATGTGTGGCAAACCTTGGCTCAGTTTCTTGTGACCCTACTTGCTGTGCCAGCGGTCGCGGGTTCGAGTCCCGCTGGTGGCATTCATTTGTGTGATGAGCACGAATGCTTTTACTCTACTCATGGATGTTTATATTTATAATATGTACGTATTTAAATTTATATATGTGTAGTGTATCAACTATCTGGTATCCTTAATATAAGCCTCGTAGCTTACTATGGAACTAGATGGTGCCGTTTGTTAATGTCCCGACATATTTTAAACACAATATCATTTAAACACAAAAACAGTTCTTATATGTTGTTTTATTTCGCCCGATTCGAAAAGAAAAAAAGTTAAGTTTATTTTATACGTCATGTACTATTATTATGTTACCTTATTAAACTGGTATAAATAATATTCTATTGGAGTTCATGTTAATTTCTCCCATACCCTAACAACGTACTAGCGCCTTACTCTTGCTTCGCTTGGGTGCGTCCCTAGGTTTAACAAAATAGCAGTAGCCTTACTCCAGAACATATCTGTGTACTATTTCCATTTCAGCGTGAAGGAGTAACAATCATACATACAAAAACAAATAAACAAACATACATACATACATATATACATATAAAAACAAACTTTCGCATAGCTGTAGTCCGATAATATTTCAAATCATTAAAAATTGTTACAAATTCGCTTCATAGTTGCCAAGGACATCACGTTAGGTATATAGAAACAAAAAAAAAACCAATATTTTGAAGTCGATCAAAACAAGGTACATTCAACGTACAAACAAACACGACAAAGTACTTTATATATATCGAGTGGTGATATAAATAAGGTCGCTATTAGTGCAAAATTTGCAAAGTGGTAGATACATACTATGTACGTACATAGATCGTAACAAGTGAAGCCAATCGCCATTACGTACTGATACGTATCGAACGATTTATGTGAATTTTTATTTCCTTTATGCAACACCTAAGTAAACGGTTACTATATACTGTATACATATACATATAAATTGTTAGTGATTTCCTTCGAATTCACTCGATTTTATTTTTTTTTCTTAGACGTCACGTTTGGCTCAGTTTGTAGTGACCCTACTTGCTTTGCCAGCGATCGAGGGTTCGAGTCCCGCTGGGGGCATTTATTTGTGTAATGAATACGATTATTTATACTCCAGTCATGGGTGTTTATATTTATAATATGTATATATTTAAAGTTATTTATGTGTAGTGTATCAATTACCTTTTATTCATAACACAAGCCTCGTAGCTTACCATGGAACTAGATGGTGCTATGTGTTAATGTTCCAACATATCTTGGAAAATATTATTTCTGATAACGACTTTTACCAACCTTTATCGAAATCAATAATATTGATATGAATATACATATTATGTATATTGCATTATAATATGTATAATGTATATGTATAATATACATTGTATATGTATATATTTATGTATATTATATAGTCTAAACAAAGCTATACGGTTCAAAGACAAGTAGAGTTGCGGTCATATTTAGGCTTTTACAAACGCTGAAGCAGTGATAATTATAGTTTATCAGCAATTCAACCAGTTCTGGCTATTTCCACGTTGGCAAATTTTCCGACCTATTTCAAACGTAAATGCAATTTAGTTATCAGAATTTCGATTACAAATTTTTAACGTCGTTCGTATGCTATGGTATTTTAAGTATTTAGTTTTATAATATTTTAATTAAATAGTGTAGCTTTCTCCATAGAAACCTTAAGAATAAATCATTATTAATCTGATACTACACTGTAGAATATTATGATTAAGATGAAATTTGGTAAGAAGATAGTTTGAGACTCTGGGAAGGACATAAGGTACTTTTTATCCCGGAAATCATCCCTTAAGGGGGTAAAAATGGGGATGAATTAATATTATACTAAACGTTAAAACTATCTAGAGATAAACCCGAGCGGAGCGAGGGTGAGTTGCTAGTCCTTTATAAACCAAATATATAATCAAACTTTTTCCCATGCTTTTTGGTGAAAATGAGGAGTATATTAGCGGTTTCCGGCATAACGTTTAAAAGCCCTTAAATCAACCCTTTTAGACCAATTTCCAATGAATAGTCACAGTGAAGGTTCAATAGTCGACGAGTCGTAAATCTAAGTATTAATTCTATACAGCATTTAATCTTACTCCTGGAGTGGCCATAAATTTTCGAAATGTCGGATTTAGCCTTTTCAACAGGGATTATGCTGGGCTTTTTATGATAAAACTTTATATAATACAGGTATTAGAGTGGAAAACGTGATTTAGTACCTAAGTGAGGTCCGTCGAGTCACCACTGAGATAAAAGCTAGATTATAAAAGTATACCTAATAAAAGTGATAAAGACCTACGAATATTGAATAGTACATAAGTAAATTTCTTGTATAGCAGAAGGTATATTACATGAAAATTGTCAAAATTTTCTCTTTTTAATACACATGAAGTCGTATTCGAAAAAGCTTTTTATAGTCTACTTCTAAATTTTGCACAGATCTAAAACTTTAGGTTAAATTGAGATGATAATACAGTAATTTAATTCTATCGTTTGCAACTGATGATTTAGAAAAGGGAAAGATAAGTTCTACTTTACTAGTAAATATCAGTTTATTTGATTTACTTATAATCATTTTATTCAGCCTTTTTTAACATCCCACTGCTGGACACAGGCCTTCATTCAATACGAGGGGGATCAGACCATAGTCCACCACGCTGGCCAACTGCGGGTTGGCGGGCATCACAGGTCTTTCGAAAACCTACTAAGTTCTCTCAGATATGCAGGTTTCCTGACAATGTTTCCTTTACCGTAAGATTGCTTAAAATCATTTGATTTCGTTAAAAATGAGACAAATTTAGGATACTTTGACAATACTTTCAATCTTGCTAAAACAAGATTGATGAATTATTTACGCCTATTTAAATTGATTTATTAATTATTTATACCTATTAAGTAGTTAGCAACGATTCTAAGTAACATCTCCTTAGAGTTAATTATCTGTTCGGGTATTTTAAATTAAATTAAAAAAATGTTTTTGAATCCATACTGATATTATGAATGTGAAAGTCACTCTATCTGTCACTACATTCTTAAATCGCTGAACAGATTTCGATAAAATTTAGTATTAATATAGATTGCATACTGGGATCGGCCCAGCTGACAGACAAATCTACTTTCATATTCAATATTAGTATAGATTACTGAAACAATAATTACACTACTTTTATAAATGCTAATTTGTATGTGTGTAAGTAAGTTTGTTATTCCTCCACACTGAAACGACTGGATGAATTTCGATGAAATTCAGTACACAGATAAATATAAATTTGTCAATAGTTGGTGCTACCTGTACACAAAATTATAGATGGACTAGCGACTCCCCCTTGCTCCACTCGGGTTCGTCCCTACTTACGTTTTAAGGTTTAGTATAGATTTCTCAGAGATGAGAAATTTTCCCGCAGTATAAAGTATACTATATGTTGATCCGGATAACCAACTATCATCGTACCAAATTTCATCAAAATCCCTATAGTGGTTTTTCCGTGATGCGCTAAAAGACAGACAGACAGACAAAAATTCTAAAAACTATAGATTCGGTCTCTGTATCGATAATAATGTCTATTTCAATAAGGTTTTCCAAAAAATGTTTAATGTACAGATACGGCTTAGTTACAATTTTATTATATGTATAGAAAAGGCATCTAGCAACACTCTGAGTGAAGCGGGAGTAAATTACTAGTATCTAAATCATAAACTTAATTAGCAGACAATCAAAATCCTAAGCCGATAGCTTTGAAAACAATCTTTCGTCGTAATTCGTCTTAAATAATAATAAAGAAAAAATATTATCTAATTCAAGCGATTATTTATTTATATATTTATTTAAATATTTGAAAGCAATTTTTCACCGTAATTCGTCTAAAATAACAATAAAAAAATCTAATTCGAGCTATATTTATTTAATTATTTACTAATTTATATTTTTATTTCAATATTTGAAAGCAATCTTTCGTCGTAATTCATCTTAATTAATAAATAAAAAAAAACAATCAAATTCAAGCGATATTAACACCTTGAGCAATTACTAAATACTCCAACATAAATACTAACTTACCCTCAAATATCCTTCTATTTTTATTCAACTATTTCTCACGTGAAGAACTAACCTCGAAATAAAACACTATTTCTTTGCTTCATTTTATTTTCGTGGCAACACTATTGTACCTTATCCTACTAAATTACGGCTCCATTTCGTTACGAATACCGACGACCAGTAAGAATTAAGCTTCTAAACACATCCTAGCAAAAATGCCACATCTAAGAGATATATTTAAAGGAATTTCGCACTTTTATCTTATTTGATAAGACACATTTTCCCATAACTCATTTTATATGAGGTGATAAATGTTGTAAATTGTATTATAGAAATGTAAGGTATTAGTACTTAATTTAAGAGCCAAATTGCTTAAGGTTTAAATTTTACTTGCTTTATAGTGAAGTGATTATTATTAATGTTGTTTGGTTAAAATTGGCTGGTTATTTTAATTTAAAGGTATGTAGAGTCCATTTTGAGAAGGATAGAGAAAGTGAGTAGCATGTTTTAACTAAATTGAAATGTCAACACCGTTACGTTTTCCTCGTAAACATAAGAAGAGGTTATACCTTTCGCAACCTATATGATATATTTTTTTGTATATTAAAAGAAAACCACAGGTGTAATTATATGTTACAATTAAAAAAGGGAATAGTTTTTTTTTAAATGCGTGGTGGATCCCAATATATATATATATATATATTGATAGAAAGTAGAGACACGAGAAAGCACTGTTATATTATTCCTAATAGAGATTCTTTGTTAAATCTCATATATTTTTGACAAAAATACATTCTTATTTTCATCCTGCAAAACCTTTTGAGCATAGTGCTCAATCGAAGTGACAGTCAATAAGTAACAGTTAAAATAAAGAAAAACCTGTTAGGAATACAGAAAAATACGATAGTGATGAAAAACTTTACAAAAGAGTTTTTAATTTCTAAAGTCAGTTTTAACGGTAGGAAAATACGATTAAAGTCCTGACTCTACATTGTCTCTGCCTATTTGTTAAGAAAATGGCAGTGGTATCTCAGTGGTCATGAGCTCACTAGGAAAACCGTATGAAGCGGGTTCGAATCCCGGATCCCGTACCTCTGATATTAATATGTGTGAATCATTTCCAATATGATTATTATGGTGAAGGAAAACATCGTGAGGAAACCTGCATGTGTATGCAAACTTAGCAGGTTCAAAAGATATGAAAAGTCCGGCAACCCACACTTGGCTAGCTTGGTGGAATATGATCTTCCTCATATTGAAAGAAGACCCACCACCAGCCGTGGACGTTAAAAAGGGCTGAACACATGCAGCAGTGTTAATTTGGGTTAAAGATATTATTTATTTACAAAAAATGTGATTCAATACAAAATTTAGATTTTTGTATGGCATGATGTAATTTTTTAAGTTTTTTTTAACATATTTAAAGTTTTTGACTCTTTTATATTGTGTATTGCACGATATATATCTATACAAACCTACATACACAAAACTACCATTTGTATCACTACTACTACATTACGATTGATTGCAATTCTGTGAAATGCGTAATGCTTTTAGCTTTCAAAAGGATATTTTGTATTGCCAAATGGACACCTGGTTAATGCGACAGCTTTGATACATAGAGGCGATATTGATATTCACTAAACTCTGAATCGAACTGACACCTCTACATAGTCTGGTCACAATTGGTCACAATGCGAAAGGTCGTAGGTTTGATAATATGAAAGTTTGTATTTGATGTACATATTATTGTATATATATATATATATATATATATATATATATATATATATATATATATATATATATATATATATATATATATAGGTTATTCTATAATGATGAATACTAGAGAACCTGTAGTAAAAAAGTATTTTTTTCTAATACTATTCAAAATAATAACTACTTATAAAAATTAATAATAATAATATAATAATAATCTTTATTTCAGACGTAAGTACATCCATATATTGTTAATTGGTTAGTAACAATCATACTTAATACTATGTTAGTATTATTAGTATTTTTTTAATTTATTTACCTTAGCCCAATGGCCAACTCCATCCAGTGTTTCTGAAAGTGGCAGTCCATTCTGCCCGAAATATACATTAAAATACTGTTGTTTCTGTCATGTAGACGCTGCATCAAAGAATTAAAAAATTAAGACAATTTAAAGATAAAATATATTTTATTAAATTCCTAATTGTTATTATTTATCAATATTTTTACAAAGTTTCAAACAATTTGATTCCACAATCAACTAATATCTACGACAAATGAACAAAAAAAAACTAGGAAATACCGGTAAAAACTATTTTTAACCGGTATTTTCTAGTTAGTCGTTCAATCGAGTTTAAGCGGTCGGCGCTGTTTTATTTACTAAAATGTCACGTTTTAACACATTTCACCCTTTTACCCTTTACAGATTTGATTTAGAAATCTCTACGTAGAGTCGAGTGACACTCTTTAAATTGGTATTGACTCTACGATAAAAATAGCAAGCCATTTTATTTTCCTTTAAGATTTTCTGGAAAACTATCCACTTATATTATCAATCAAGTATTTGTCGCAGTTTCCTTTGAAACATTTAGAAATAGAATTACCGTTTGATTTCATTCTATTTAAATATTAGCTTCTTTTACTGATGAAATGATTAAAATTATTTTTACAAATATTTTCATTTTATTTATTACTAGCGACTCACGCTCGCTTCGCTCGCGTTCGTCCCTTACATTACATTTTATTGCTTAGCTCAAAGATGAAATATTTTCCGGCAGAAAAAAGTATCCTATATGTTGACCTGCATAACCAGCTATCATCATACCAAATTTCATCAAAATCCTTTCAGTGGTTTTTGTGTGATGCGGTAATAGACAAACAGACAGACGGACACACAAAAATTCTAAAGACTATAGATTTGGCCTCTGTATCGATAATAATGACTATTTCAATAAATATTTAATGTACAGATTTGACTCACTTAGAATTTTATTATATGTATATATATATATATATATATATATATATATACACAAGAACTAATTTCTCAATAGAGGCATCTTATTCTGTTCATACTTATTACTAGAACAGAAAAATAACTAAATATTTAATTGGGTATTATAAGCCATCACATATCGGAGAATCGAACCCACAATCATCCAAAATAAGACATGCTACTTAAAAATATAACAGAACTAACAGATTGTGTGACGTGTTGTTTGTTGAAAATGAATATAAAAAATGAAGTGAGCTATACATATATCTATACATATAATAAAATTGTAACTAAGCCGCATCTGCATCTTAAATATTTTTTGGAAAAACGTCTTGAAATAAAAATTATTATCGATACAGAGGCCGAATCTATAGTATTTAGAATTTTTGTCTGTCTGTGATCGCATAACAGAAAAACCACTGGAGGGATTTTAATGTAATTTGGTGTAATGATAGCTGATTATCCGGGTCAACATATAGAAATCTATACTTACGTTGAAACGAAAGTAGGGACGAACCCGAGCGGAGCGGGGGTGAGTCGCTAGTATTTTATAAATATAATCTTAGTGTGTATTCAGCCCTTTTTAACGTCCCGCTGCTGGGCACGGGCCTCCCTTCAAGATGAGGGGGATCAGGCCATAGTCCACCACGCTGGCCAAGTGCGGATTGGCGGACTTCACATGTCTTTCGAACACTTGCTAGAAATGATTCGCACATGAAAATATCAGAGGTGCAAGACCCGGGATTTGAACCCTCTTCACTCGGTTTCCCAAGCGAGCACGTTACCACTGGGCTACCACTGCCTTATAAATAATCTTAGTAGATAAATACAATACCCTTCCTTGGCAGTCGGGTAAAAATAGGTTCAAAATTAAAACTTCACTATATTTCAAGCAAGAGAAAAGGTTATAACGTTCAAATTGCTCTTATGTCAATAGCGATGCAATGTGATGCTCGAATGATACAATATGAAGTTAATATCATACTTGGCGTCTGTTCCAGTATTTCAGAAAATATATAGGATTTTTCGTTCAAATGTAGAGTCTAAAAGTTTTATTTATTAAAAAAAATTATAATCTCCAACTAACGCTCTATAATCTTAAATAATTTAATAAAGTTTATTTATTTATTTTTTTTATAAAAGTAACTTTTCGGATTTTTTCTCGGATTTATTTTGATTTTTGATTTCCTATCGAAATAAATAAGCCAAAAATCATAGTATAGTTTTTGTTTTATATGTGTGAAATTTAAAAAAAAAAACCTTTTATTCAATACGTAGATATTTATAATGTTTATTTATAAAAAAATAACTTAATTTCTGCTTTTCTTTATTAAAATATCAAAAACAGGCAATTTACCGGTGGTAGGACTCTGTCAAGCCTGAGGAGTCTGACTGGATGGGTACCACCCCCTTATCTATTTCTGCCGCCAAGCAACAATGATTGCATTGTTGTGTTCCGGTATGAAGGATAAGACAGCCAGCGCAATTACAGGCAAGAGGCATATCATCTTAGTCCTCACAGTGATAACGTACCCGCGGTTCTATATTTTTGTTACCTAAAACCTCAGTGCATGAACCGTAGGTATTATGGGCAACAGGTACTGCTTTTCATCAGGTGGTCTGTTTGCTCGTTTGTCACTGGATCTCATAAAATAAAAAACATTTCTTCTCACTTACAAACGATTTTTATACTGTTTTAATTTCTCATTTGTTATTACTTAACGAGAAAGAACTAAAATACCCTATATCATAATAAATATCAAATACTTTTTCAGTGTTTGTCTCAAAACGAAAATTCACAAAATATTTAAAAAAAATCATTATATTTTCATTCACCTCTTACATGTTATCTCGTAGTAGCAATAAAAGGTGGGTAGTCCAATAAAAATCCATTGGAAACGCTTGCAAAGTACACATAGTCGTATTCAGTTGGCGTTGACCAAACAGTTTTGTTAGGCGCGGACAGAACTGTTTATTGTCACCCTAAGGGCAGGCCGGAATAAATTGGTGCTTGCCTCAAGATATTTATAATAAAACATTAATAGATATTACACATATTACGCATAATTTACTTATTACACTACTATTATAAAGAGGAAAGATTTGTGTTTTTGTATGTTTGTAAAGAATAAACTCAAAAACTACTAGACCGATTTAAATGAAATTTGGTAAGAAAATAGTTTGAGACTCTGAAAAGGACAAAGGATAGTTTTATTCCTTAAAGGAGTGAAAATGGGGATGAAAGTTTGTATGGGGAATCAACCTAGGGACGAGCGAACGGGTGAGTCGCTAGTTATAAATATATAAAGTTTGTATGTGAAATTTAGAACATATTGTCAGTCAGTCAGTATTGTAAATAATAAATACAATAGGCTAAGTAATGTAATGTCTCCCGATGTAAGAGTTCAACGTATTTTAATGTTATTCAGAATGGAGATAGCTTATACCTACTTAATATTAAAACTTTGCTTTCTTTTAATGTATGTATTTTTATCTATATATGACAAAGCACTAGAATCTAATAGAAAAAGATATACATTATAGTCAAATCAAGAAAAATCTAGACAAAAGACGTTGTTAAAGCCTGGTACTATGTCTTAACTATATAAAATACCGGAAATGAAATTAAACAACATGTTTCTTTGTTATTTTACCTTCTAACAAAGAGTTATTCTAAAAATTAAGTAAAATTTGATTAAAATTGAAACATTTATCATTTCTTTTATTAAAATATCATAAAGAGCTTTCAATAAATGCCAAAGAAAAGATTTAAAAGATAGTTTCCTGTAGCAACACTTCATCCGCTTAGCTCTCGTCACATAGACTAAGCTCTGCAAGCGACCCTAAATAAATACCTATCCGCGATACGAATACAGAGATCTGAGATTTACTGAAGAGCCACATTCACTATCACATTTGAGGCTTTCTTTGCATAAACGTATGTAAGGAATTGTTTATTAAAACAAAATTCTAAGAGCATTATTTTTTTAAATACATGAAGACACGTTTGGTTCAGTTTGTAGTGACCTTACTTGCTGTGCCAACAGTCGTGGCTTCAAGTCCCGACAGGGGCATTTATTTGTATGATGAGCACGAACGTTTGTACTCCAGTCATGGGTGTTTATATTCATAATATGTATGTATTTAAAGTTATATATGTGTAGTGTATCAACTATCTAGTATTCATTACATAAGCTTACCATGGAACTAGATGGTGCTATGTGTTAAAGTCCCAAGATATTTATTATTACAATCCCTGTATAAACTATATTTATATATGCTGAGTATATTAACATACTATGCGATAGTATAATGTTAAGATTTTAGAAATGTTAGATTTGTTTCAATGATTCAAAATATTTTTTTCATAGTGAATACATTAAATAAAAATTACAGTCAAATAATAGTTTGGAAATTCCTCATAACTGAGAAATATTTATATTTAGGAATCAATTGCTTTTCCTTAGACTTCTTTTTTTCTTTTGTTGGGGGTATGTCATGTGTGTTTTAGGTATAAAAAATAGGGAAAACCCAAAAAAATAGTGGGAAATCAAATAGTTTAGAACTGTTTTTTTTTCACCTATATATTTACCTATATATATATATATATTAATATTATATATATAACTGCCTCGGTGGTGTAGTGGCTAGTATGTACGGCTGCACATCCTGAGGTCCTGGGTTCGAGTCCCGGGTCGGGCCAAGTTTAGTTATTGAGTCTTTCTGTATAGTCAGTAACAGCCCGGAGTTGGGAAGTTGGCGGTGTTTCACCCCCGTGCCTCGGAGAGCACGTAAAGCCGTCGGTCCTGCGCCTTAACTCTCACCGGTCGTGTCGAGTAGTCGTCCCACTGGAGTATGAGAGTGACAGGAATAGAGAGTGCACTTGTGTCTGCGCGTACACTTGTGCACTATAATATCTCCTGCGCAGTTGGCTAGTCTCAATGAGATTGGCCGCCGTGGCCGGAATCGGTCAGGAGAACATCAACATCATATATATAATATAATATACAGTCTATCTATTCCATACTAACCGTTAAAACGTAACTAGGGATGAATCCGAGCGAAGCAAAAGTGAGTCGCTAAGTATACAATAAGTGTTAAATATAATTTACAAAATAAATTATAATCTCCATATAAATACTCTAATACAATACATTTTTCGTACCCTAATACAATAGATAGAAAAGTCTGTTATGTAATAACATTTATTCATGAAAAATATAGTGACTATAGTGTTACTCAAGGGAGATTCTTAAAACAAAAATTTCAACGACGAAACAAAGATTTCAGTATAAATCTTATTTGGACTAGAGAAATATTTGCTATCTACATACCTAGAGCGAGAGAGAGAGAGAAAGCGAGACTAGAAATCGCGATCTTTAGCGAATAGATAGATATTTCCTACCAGTTCCTCAATTTAACAATATGGCAGGAAAATATAGTGAATACAAATTTTAATTTTAATATTATCATATGTCGGGACATTAACACACAGCACCATCTAGTTCCATGGTAAGCTACGAGGCTTGTGTTATGGATACCAGATAGTTGATACACAGCATATATATATATATATATATATATATATATTAGGGTGGTCCTTATTCCTAAGAAAAAAAATTTTTTTTTTTAATTTCGCGGGGCACTACGTAATTTGATTATATACCATAAGAAAGTATTTCAGTATTTTTTTTGAATTTTTTAAATGACATTTAGAGGTCGCTACCAAGGTTTGAATTTTAAATAAAAACTCGAAATCTGAATTTATTAGATTCTTTTATTTTTATAGCCAGGACTTAAAAAATATTACAAAATTATTGTTGTTGTTATGAATTAAGATATTATGTAGATATTTGTACGTCTTATGGGTTATGTTTTCGATTGTTTGAACGGTCTAAATCTCGACGCGTCGGTACAGAAGAGAGGTCGAGGGAAGGAAGGGATAAGAAGCGATTGTTTATGCGAGTTTCACTTGCACGTAAAATGTGATATAAACACCTAAATGAAACATTAATGAAACCATCATTTAAGCTGTCCTTCAATGCTTTTTGTAAAAATTTTGACTTCAGCTTCTTGATTTCTTTTTGATTTCAGCTGGTAGCGACCTCTAAATCTTAACAAAAAAAAAAACAAAAAGAACTTATTCCATATTTAGAGGTATATAATCAAATGAGAAAGTGCCCCGGGGATAATTCAAAAGTCGAAAAATAAGGACCACCCTAATATATATATATATATATATATATATATATATATATATATATATATATATATATATATATATATATATATATATATATATATATATATATATATATATATATATATATATATATATATAACTGTAAATACATACACATTATAAATATAAACACCCACGACTGGAGAACAAACGTTCGTGCTCATCACACAAATGAATGGTCCCAGCGGGATTCAAACTTACGACCACTGGCACAGCAAGTAGGGTCATTACAAACTAAGCCAAAGAAGTCGTCAATTTTATTAAAATAAAAATTTTCACGAACTTCATATTTATAATTTATCCTAAGATCATAACCTCATTTTTGCTTAGTGATGTATAACAGGCTTACTAGAAACCCGTTTTTGTTAACAAAAGTATCGCATCAACCCTTGAATTTTTGTCCACCACAAATATTTAGGGTTTGGATTCTTGACCTGGCCAAATAGACTTCACTACCTTTTAGTTTCATACGTGGCAAACGTTACACGCATATTTATGAGATACCATAACTGTTAACAAGTATTTCCCATTGGGATAAATATTTTACCAAAAACTCGCCAAACTTTTAGCATTGAATGTTGGAATTATTATTCAATAAATAATTTTACAATAATAAGTGAATTTTTCATATTATTTCATACTATTCATATGAAAATAACAAAACTAGCGAATAAACCTTGCTTCGCTCGTACTTTTCTAGTCCAACATGTTAATATACATAACCTGTATGTAACTCCATTTCTTAGTCTATGCGTGCTTAATTTCATCCCAATCGATCCAGCCTTTTCAACGTGAAAGAGTAACAAACATACACACTTATAAAATTCACATTAATATTTATAGTCCGAAACCTTACTTCAAAAAAAACTGTCATAAGTACTAGTAAATTTAAACTAATAAAAAATCGACTATCGTAGCATGAGGTATGAGTCTCAACGGCATTGACTACATTAAATATTGCAAATTCAATCTTACACGTTGCTCATTAAAGTTTCAAAGTTTTAAATAAAACTATCGTTTCGGATTATTTTGCATATTTAATTAGGTTTTTGGTTCCCGACGTTTCGAATGCTTTACAGCAATCATGGTCACGGGAGAGTTAAAATGTCAAATATTCGCGTAAATCTAAGACGGTATTAGTTACAAAGTTCAAAAACATGAGTATTCTTCGCTTAGTCAAAACTATACATACATCTATATATTGATATCTTAAAATTCCGAAAAAAAAACTTAAAATTGTAGAAGAAATAAATATGAAAATAAATATGCCCATATAATATTTCCTAAAGGAAGCAAAGTATTTGTAAATAACCTGATGATTGCTAACAAGGTATAAACGTGGCCGAAAATATCAAATATACTAAATTTATTAAAGCCTGAGCCACTGGAGTGTAGCCCATTTGACCCCATAAATTCATAAACTAAGGTTTTCGACATGGCAGAGACACAACCTATTAGAATCTGCAGCTAGGTCACTCTAAAAGTGCGAAATATAAGTAACTAAGCATCAATGTTACATATTCAAATTATTTTAATTTGAGATTTGAAATTTATTTAAATTAACAATCAATACTTACTAACAACAATATTGTAAAATAATTTTATCGCAAGTCTAGTATATCTTAAAAAGTTCTTAATAAGGTTCTTCAAATCCTTACAATTGGATACTTATATCAAAACTAGCGGCTCACTCTCACTTCGCTCGGGCTCGGGAAACAAAAACAAATCTAGGCCACGAGAACTGTACATTTTTTAAAAAGTATCCTTTATGTTATTCTGATGTATGAGCTATATTATTGTAAAGTTTCATTAAAATTTATTCAGTAGTTTTCGCGTGAAAATGTAACAAACATCCATACATGTATACATCCAGACTATACATTCTCAAAGATTTTCGCATTTATAATATTATCACGGAGGGCAAAAAAAGTAAATCAATATATTTGAAAGTATTCCTATTTAATTTAAGAGTTCTTTGTAACTTATTGTATAATTCACCGATGAATTAAACCTATTACTCAGTTAAATTTTAGCAAAAAAAAAAGGGTTCATATGGCAATACATCGCACGTTTTTAACGTTATACGATTATTAACGAGAAACAGCTAGATGTTCTCCTGACACATTTTATTCATGTAAAAACACACATTCATAATTATCTTTCAGCAATTACTCTTATTCCACATTAAAATTCATGTATTTTGCTTGATAAGATTCTTATTTGTGTAATATCCTTTATTTTTATTTATTATTTTTTTTTTTTGCTATGTACTACATATAATGTATTTTATACTTAAAACGTATATTGCTAAAAACCTTCTGTAAAATATCAGGTAAACATAGTCTATGTAAACGATGACAGAAGGAAAACTTAGTTCCTTCATATATTCTAGAGATTTTTGAACGGGCCATTTGTATGCTGTGGTCGGTACATATAAACACATTAATACATATACAAGGTTAGGACCGGAACAACATAAAAAGTAAACGTGACCGCTCACCACAGAGTAATATATACGCAGGTGTTGCAAAAGAATTTATTTTGGCGAGAATTCTAAATAAAATTATGTACAGTTAAGTGATTTAAGTTATTTCCAAGAAAAGGGAGACTTTTTTTAATAATTGATGATAATACTGTGAAATGTGATATGAATCTGAGTGGTATTTCCTTTTGTGTTGGTATTTGGATACCGTGGGATGCCCGATTAAGGTTGAGCCAACCAGAATCAGTACCTGGACGATCGAACTTCGCTCGGAGTTTTTGTTATTTCGTATTTTTTATATGAAAAAAAGTATAAATTTGAATAAATACAAAAAAAAAATCGAGATTCGAACTCGAATACCTGTGATTATTAATCTTGCACTTTGATCAGTGTAAGAAATTATCAACATATTCTCCGTAGAATAATGCGAAAGAAAACCGCATGAAAACATGCGTTTTCCCACCCAGACATAAGACTAATCTAGATTGATTTTTCGCCTTCGAAAACCCCCTCATACCAAATTTCAGTAAAATCGTTAGAACCGTTTCCGAGATCACCGGTATAAATAAATAAATAAATAAGAATTGCTCGTTTAAATATATTAGATTTTGTATTAGCAATGCTAATGGCATGACGGTAAAGGAAAACATCGTGAGAAAACCTATCTGAGAGAACCTAGCCAGTTTTCCAAAGACATGCGAGGTTCGTCAGCCCACACTTGGCCAGCGTGTTGGACTATGGCCTGATACTCTCGTATTGAAGGGAGCTTGTGCCCAGCAGTGGGACGTTAAAAAAGACTGAATACATAATGGCTTAGGTATTTTTTTAAAAGTAAACGGCGTTTTATATATAAACCTAAAATTAGATTACTTTTTCCTCATATTTATTACACTCAGTAATATTTATGATCAATTCAAAATCAGTTACTTTAAAGAGAATCGAACCCACGACAATCAAAGTAGCGAATATAATAATTCTATTAGTTCTAAAATGGCACGTCGTTGTATTATAATATGTAAAACATCTGACCGTACTTTGTCTACACCCCAAGGGACAGATCTTGCTATAACTCCAGTATCAAGATTTATTACACGCTCTTTATCTTATCTCCTTATACATGCTACATATGAAATGTATCAAAAACATTATTGCTGTACTAGCACGAGCCCTCAGCTCTGCTCGCCTGAAAGATATATTGATAAATGATGTATGTGATAATCCAGGGTATAAACTATCTCGATGTAGTGTTTTACTCAAAACTGTTAAGCTATTACAGTTTGAAGAAATAACAAATACACATACACATTCACACTCAACAGTACCTAGGTGACTGAAACTCGCTCGGCATTTTTTTGAAAAAGATACGATTGCGTTTTTCAAAAAAGGCATCTATATAAACTAAAAAAGCAAAATCTTATCTAAATACAAAATTTGATCCAAATCGTTACAGCCGTGTCCGAGATACACGAAATAAATTAATATATATATATATATATATATATATATATATATATATATATATATATATATATATATATATATATATAAGAATTACTCATTAATATTTCTAATACTATGTTGAAGTTATACTTCTTTTGGCACTTTTGGAAAAAAATATGAGAGTAAGATATTTACGATGCGTGCGCACACAGACAGCTAAAAAGCGACATGATGAAGTTAGCTACATTCCTTTTACAAACAGAGAGTTGTGACATACGAGATGAAATCTTTAGCTATTTTTGTTATAAGCCAAAGAAGTATAACTTTTTATGTGCGTACATAAGTACACACCCACGTTTTTTTATGTACATAATAGATTGATTAAAATTTTAGTATATTTAATAGAACCTGGAAATAGGTAGGTACATAGGTACATGTATGTATGTATGTATGTATGTATGTATGTATGTATTCAGTCCTTTTTAAGGTCCCGCTGCTGGGCACGGGCCTCTCTTCAATGCGAGGGGATGAGGCCATGGTCCATCACGCTAGCCAAGTGCGAGTTGGCGGACTTCGTATATCTTTCGAAAACTTGCTAGGTTCTATTAGACATGCAGTTTTCCTCACAATGTTTTCCTTCACCGTAAGGCAAGTGGTAATCAAGTTAGAAATGATTCGCACATGAAAATATCAGAGGTGCGAGACCCGGGATTTGAACCCGCTTTACTCGGTTTCCTAAGCGAGCGCGTTACCACTGGGCTACCACTGCCTTTTAGGTACATATAAAGTAATAATTGACTAAGTCTTACGATTTTTTGCTAACCCTAAAAACCATCCAATATAAAGGTAATGTCCCACATTAAATTTTTAAATACAAAGGATTTTACGCTAACTATCTGTTAGAAATAAATGAACTATAAAATTTCAGACATTTTTCCAACCCAAATGGTACACCATAATTGGCAATGAAACAGAACATTGAAATGAGGTACAAAAAGTGCTCTTAGAATTTCCACGCCAATTTACATAAATCGATAGATCAGCTAATTGGCGATATATCGATTACTATTGTTAGAGAACCTAATTCAGTCATATAAGGCTCTTATCACATAGATGACTAAAAAAAACTTAGAATAGTTTCTATTAGTCATTATAAACTTTCATCAGTTTCGTCAGGACCTGACAAAATCTTAAAAAAATATTATATAAAATAATACAATACTTTTACTTAGCCTTACTCTACTTGGGTACGTCTCTAGACCCCTAATAGTAATATGTATTACTCCAAATCAAAGTCTATGCTTTCAGCCCTTTTTAACGTCCCACTGCTGGGCACAGGCCTCCCTTCAATACGAGGGGGATCAGGCCATAGTCCACCACGCTGGCCAAGTGGGGATTGGCGGACTTCACATGTCTTTCAAAAACTTGTTAAGTTATTTCAAACATGCAGGTTCCCTCACGAAGTTTTCCATCAGCGTAAGATAAACTGGTAATCACGTTGGAAATGATTCGCAAATAAAAATATTAAGGCTTGCAGTATTGGGATTTGAATCCGCTTCTATCGGTTACCCAAGCGAGCGCATTACTACTGGGCTACCACTGCCTTAATCATAAATAAAACATTAAATTAATAAAGTAATAACCATACTTTTCTTGTTACATTAGATTGAAAGTATTATATACAATACAAATTGTATTATATATATACTATTATATATAGTACATTAACATCCACTTGTTTATAAAAAAAAGCCACACTCAGTTTTCAAGCGATATTAGAAACGTTTCCAACAGTTCCTTTAATTTTGTCTTACAACGCAACACAAAGGCAGTTAGTGTGAAAGAGGCTTATACGGTTTTAGTCGTTTTTGGTCGTTTTGCATTGGATCCAGAACGATGTTCTAACGTGGAAAATCAGGGGATTTATCGAGTCCCAATGCTCTGTTTGGACCGCTCCCAATCAAGCTGATAAATCTTTTATCATTTTTACTGGAACCTAATGCATTATACGAGTCAGTACTTTTGTTTTTCTAAGGAATATAAAATGGTTGGGACTATTTTAAATATAGTGTGAAAGTGAAGGGTTTTTTTTCTGTTCTCCTTTGTTATTTGAAGTAATTCAAATCGTATTTTGAATGTTGCTAGCGAGTTGTTTCGGTCAGATGCGTTTCATAGTCGCAGGTAATAGTCTATCTGTATACTAAATTTCATCCAAATCCGCTTAGCTATTTCAGCGTGAAAGAATAACAAACATAGGTGAAGACTCAGTGTAGTTACTAATTTTTAGAATTTTCAATCTTTTCACTTTTAATCAGTTGGTTTCTATATTTTCCCAAAACTAACATGTATGTACTTATGTCCTTCCGACCTAATTTTGTTGTACTTGTGTTTAAATTTTTGTATAAAGAGGGAAACAACAACGCTTGACATTACCTTATTACGAGAAAACTACTGGACAGATTTTGATGAGATTTGGTATGATGATATCTGGTTACCCAGGTCAAAATATAGGATACTTTTTACTGCGGGAAAATATTTCATCTCTGAGAAATCTATACTAAACGTTAAAACGTAACTAGAGGCGTACCCGAGCGGAGCGAGGGTAAGTCGCTAGTTAATAATAAAAATATTTTTTATACCACCTTTTTCGTGATTAATGTTGTAAAACAGTACAAATAATTCTGTACGAACTTGAACAATTCAAACCTTTTTATCTTTTAGACTTCAAACAACCAATGAGCTTTACGACAGCGCTACAAAACTTCGACAACCCCAAGAACGAACCTACAGAACTGATAACACTGACCTGATCTAAGGATGTTAGTATCGGAGCTTATATATACGAGTATGTATCAGAACGTAATGCTTGCGCAATGTAGAATACTTCTAACGCCATCTATCGTTGAATTAACTAAACTAAACAACTCGAACAAATTCCATAAGACTGCTTTAAGTCAATCACGTAAACCCATTTAACCGTAACGCCATACAAGTTACACGAACACGTAAATACTACACCCAAAGTTTCGATTGAAAATGACCCCTACTACTGTTTTTTTTATTAATTGTTACGTATTTATTATCTATGATTTTATAGTCTATGTCGCCCTTCTCTGGTCTCTCTCTCTTTGGGTACGCCATGATACTGAATATACAAGTCTTGTAAAATATATAAATTAATAAAATACAAAATAAAACCAATAAATAAACAGTGCTCTCATTTCACACGAACATAAGAGTTAATCGACTTTTTAATGTTTTAATTATTATACTAACGACTTACCCTTGCTTCGCTTGGGTGCATCCCTAGGTTTGCCGATTTTGTTCATTATTCCATGGGTTTTAATTTTTTACGCAGAACTCTGATTTTTTTTTCTAAAATTAAAGTAGCCTAAATTACTTCTTATAAAATCAGCTATCTGGGAGTGAAAGTCCCGTCAAAATCTGTCCAGCCATTTTGGAGATAAGCCGGAACAAACTGACAGACAGACAGACAAAAAAATTAGAAATTGTATTTTTCTTATTAGTACCCTATATACTTTCAGATGCATTTAGTAAAAAATTATTATGTTGACATTACAAACAGACACTTCAATTTTATTTATCTGTATAGATAACGTAATGACGTTGATACTTTATTATTGAAAATTCATTATTATTATTAAATAGAAACAATGTTTAACCGTAAATTCTAACTAATATTATAAACTAATTACAACGTGGCTCTAAGTGTATGCTGCACTCATTTGGATAGAATTTAGTATACAGAAAGACTATGAGCCGGAGTACTATATTGTTACTGTGAGTTATATAATGTGACTTTGTATATACGAAGACACGTTTGGCTCAATTTGTAGTGACCCTACTTGTTGTGCCAGCGGTCGCGGGTTCGAGTCCCACTGGGGGCATCCATTTGTATGATGAGCATAGATGTTTGTACTCCAGTCATGGGTTCTTAAACCTTATCTATCCAAATCATTAGAGCCGTTTCCGAGATACACGAAATAAAATATACATAAAAACATATACAAGAACTACTCATTTAATACTATAAGATAACTGCATCAGAGTAAACCAAGGGTAAGTTATTAGTTAAAATACATAGGGTGATTAGCAATATTTCACAACCCTCGCATCTACAAAACACTTGAGCTGAAACTATCGTAACAGTTCTCCTAGACCTGAATAAACAAGCATCGTTATAAGTTTGAAAGCCAATGATGAACTTTAGTATATCAGAGACAAGTAAAAATTTGATTTTTCAAACTAGTTTTCGAGTTTATTTCGTATTATTTTTTACATTTTGAAGTAGTCCCTGAGATTTATTCTACATCTGTTAATTAATGCTGTACGTGTAAGAATATTGTATTTTAGATTTGTATTCGGCTTTTTTTAATTTTCCACTGCTGGGCGTGGGCCTCCCATAAATGCGTGAAGGGTCAGGCCATAGCTCATCATGCTGGCCAAGAGTAGCTTGGTGGACTTCACATAACTTTTAAAAACTTACTAAGTTCTCTCAGAGATGCAGGTTTCCATACTTTACTAGACCGTTATCGGACCAAGAATGAACAGTTATCGATCGATGGTAGATTCCTCACGGACGTACATACCGGCATTTAATTTAAATGTTAATAATGTAACAAATGACGATACAAAAGTTTTTGTAGATGTCTATTTGATAAAGTATATTTTATTTATTTATTGACATAGTACGGATCAGTTCTTAGCAGCAATTTCGTTATTTTCTCTAAAACTAAGACAAGTTTTCAGTTGTTAAGTTCTAAGATGCTTTTCTTCACCGTAATACAAGTAGTAATGATGTTGGAAATGATTCGCACATGAAAATGTCAGAGGTGCGAGACTCGGAATTTGAACCCGCCTCACGCGGTTTCCCAAGCAAGCACGTTACCATTTGGCTACCACTGCCTTTGTATTATTATGTTTTATTCAAACGCAAATCATGTTTGATACAAAAGCGACGTGAGTGGATTGAACTGGATTAGAAACGAATACAAGATCTTTATTTGCTATCTATCTCAATTTAAATAAAAAAATCAATATATCTCAACAACAATACTTATAAATAAAATTAAAATGGCATTTAAAATTAAAATTTAAGAAGGGAGTGGTAGCTCAGAAATAAAGTTTTCGCTTAGGAAACCAAGTGACCGGGTTCAAACCATGGATCTTGCATGTCTGATATTAGGTGGGAATCATTTTCTTCATGATTACCATGAAATCTTATGATGATGGAATATATCGTGGAAAACCTGTATGTCTGAGAGAACGTAGCAAGTTTTCGAAACACGTGAAGTTCAATTTAAAGGGAGCCCGTGACCTGCAGTGGGGCGTTAAAAAGTACTGAATGAGACTATATAAGAGATAAATTTCTTAAAGATCATAACATGTAAGTGCCACCACAAACAAAGTAAACTTTTGCCTATTTGATTCCCAGTGTTGGTAAAATCTAAAGGAAAAAAGGAAGTGGTTTCTAATTAACCTTTGTTCTTTGTTTTCTAATTAACTTAGTTTACAAGAAACAGTAACCTCTAAGTTATCCATCCCGTGTATGATTTATGTAGCTTAACTTAGAAAGCTGTTGTTTACGAACATGTTAGGAGTTGAGTTTAACTTCCATACACTTTAACCAAACTATTTAACTAAATCAGAATTATTACTATTAAAATATAAAAGGAACACTTGAAAATCACTTGAAAGTGCTTATTGCAGTCAAAGGGTTGAAATTTGTACTTGAAGCCTATTGGTGAAAATATCACATAATTTGCTTATAAAATCATACTAATATATTACTAACATATAAACCCTTTAAGGAGTAGTGTGTTATTTCCTATTGACTAAATCTTAACCTATAAATGCCAAAAATATACAGAATTTTTCATATCATTAGATTTTTTAAGCAGATACTTAAAAACTATGTACCATATTTCATATTTCATGTAAAATTCTCATTTATATTACTATATCTATAATTATTTTTTTTTTATGAGATTCAGTGACAAACGAGCAGACAGACCACCTGATGGAAAGTAGTGTCTGTCGCCCATAACACCTACGGTTCATGCACTTAGGTTTTAAGTAACAAAAATGCAGAACCACAGGTGCGTCGTCACTGTGAGGACTAAGATGATATGCCTCTTGCCTGTAATTGCGCTGGCTACCTTATCCTTCATACCGGAACACAACAATGCAATCATTGTTGCTTGGCGGCAGAAATAGATAAGGGGGTGGTACCCATCCAGTCGGACTCCTCAGGCTTGACAGAGTCCTACCACCGGTAACTATTTCCTATATTATTTAAGTAAAATATTTCGGTGGCTTAAAAAAGATGGCTTTCTACAGTCATTCACATATAGAAATATTATGGAAATGACATATTATCATTCCATGTCACAACGACAAAGTCATTTCAGTATAGGTAATTATTCAACACTTTGAAAATTTGAGTAAAACATATATAAATAGAATTTACCTATCTGTGTAAGCAAAATCGGTCATGTGCGAGTCGAATTCGCATACGAAGGGTTCCGTACGATCGCACATACTTTTTATTAATATGAATTTTACTCTATGTAGCATATTAAGTTTGATGATCGATTGCGAACGTTAAAGATATATTTCTTGTGCTTTTATTTTTATTTATTTGTATCATTTTTGTTATAGCAGCAATAGAAATAAATAGTCTGTGAAAATTTCAACTCTTTTCCTATTATGGTTCATAAGATACAGCCCTCTGACAGACGGACGGACGGATAGCGGAGGCTTAGTAATAGGGCTCCATTGGCACCCTTCCGGTATGGAACCCTAAAAAGAACTAACGGTTTCCAATTTTTTTCATTGATAAAGCTAAAGCTCTTCAATTGCTAAACAAACAAAGAACAAAATCACTTGATAGATATAGAAGAAAAATTGACTGAACTGTTTTGTCTTTGCCTATTTATATATAGACTAGCAGAACCCGCGGTTTCGCCCGCGATCAAAATAAGCTTTTTCGCAATACATACTTTGTTACTTGCAAAATTAAATTCGTGTAAGTTGTATTATTTCTTAAAGATATATGGAAAACAAATTAAATTTTAGCGATCGTAACTCAAAATATCCAGTATTTTAAAAGATGTTAAGCGTATATTCTGTAAATAAATTTACACTTTAGGTATTAAGCAAGCTTCAATACCTGTTTTTGCACATTTTTCTACTCTATCCTTCCAAAGTTAGAGGAAGAGAGTACAATGATATAACTCTCATACAATGTTTATGACTTTAGAATCATGTAACTCGGCTAAAATAAGTTTTTAACTAACATACTAACATCCTTTCTTAGCGGATGCCTACATTGTATAAGGAATATGTCCTCTAAATTTTACGTTTCTACGACCAGTGGTTTAAGCTGTGCGTTGATCGATCAGTCAATCAGTCAGGACAAAGCATTTTATGTATATATATATATATATATATATATATATATATATATATATATATATATATATATATATATATATATATGTATATATATAGATTTCTATTCACAAACGATTGTAGGGTTTCTAAGCTCTTTTGTTGTTGGAACAATAATAGTAATTGTTCATTTTTATATTTATTTTCATCGAGTATCTTTTCTTTGGCAAATTAAGTCGATCAAATCAATACATTATATAATTTTATATTTATACATGTTTATTTTTACTAAAAGCTTACCTCTGATATTAGAAAAAGCTTATCAATGTAAACCGTAAGGCCAAAGCTATTCCTATTATGAAAAAAATCACAATCTATTAAATTACATATATTTACTAGCAGAATCAGCAGCGACGCCCGCGTTCAATCTACAAAAAACTCTTTCGCTTTATATCATACAGCGACTCAAGCTCGCTTTGCTCGGGTTTGTCCTTAACTTGCTCCCCCATACAAATTTTCATCTCCATTCTATCCCCTTAAGAGATTATTTTCGGGATGAAAACTATTTCACTCACTCACTTTTCATATTATGAGATTTAAAAAAAAACTTATTTTAGTAAAAAAAAAACTTTAAATTTTCTTCTATGCAGAGCTTGTCTTGACAATAACAAACACAAAAAATAATTATCAAATTTAGTTATGCTCGTAGGTACATACATTTCGGTGATTCATTTTTATTTATATACATTGTTTATACAAAAACACTAAATCGCGATTAAATAATGGGGGTAGGGGTAGGAGGGTGACCTATTCCCATACCTACCAAATATACAAAAAAAAAACATTAAAATCGGTCGAGCGTAAAGAGTGAAACCACAAACACCGTGACACGATATATTTATATATTAGATAATTTTGAAATGAAAATTCATTAATAATATTTTTTTTTGTTTCAGGTAAACCGAATAATCATACCTCAATTCTTCACTAAAAAGGGACAGTAAGGAAATTTTAAGAATTTTAGTTCTACGTTATTTCTATGTCATATATCAAAAATACATTTGTTATATTTTGAGTCAATACAAATTAACAGTAGTTTACAATAAACTCTCTAGATTTGTTTAAAATTTTAAATATGCATTATGTACATATATTATAGGTACATTAAATATTCAAACTAGGTCGATCAATCAAGCCGTATTCGGAAAATTGATGAATATATTTCGGAATATTATTATATATATATATTTTTGTATGTGTATGTTTGGTTATTATTCCTTCACGATTAAAACTAGACGTATTTTGATAAAATTTTAAGTACAGATGGACTATGAGCTAGAATAGCACATTCTACTTGTAGGTACTTAGAAAAAGACAGTATTAACCCACCAGTAAATAATATGCATAACTAGAAACCCACCCTCTCTTCGTTCCCTTATGAAAAACAAAAACAAATCTTTCCCACGGGAACCGTACATTTTTCCGGGGTAAAAAGTAACCCATGTGCTATTCCTGGCGTAATTGAGTATAACTATGTCGGGACATTAATTAACATACAGCACCATCTAAAAGTAAGCTATGTGAATTATATTCTGGATACCAGATAGCTGACAGACTACACATATATAAGTTTAAATACATACATATTATAAATATAAACACCCATGACTGAAAAACGAACATTCGTGCTCATCATGCAAATGAATACCCCCAGCGGGACTTGAACCCGCGACCGCTATCACAACAAGTAGGGTCACTACAAACTGAGCCAAACGTGTTGTCCAACTAACAAACATTCATCAAAACTTTCATATTTATAATATTAAATGGGATTACAGCATCAAACACGTTATCTCCTTTATCTAAGTTTTAACTAGAAACTAAAATGATGAACTTTGATCAAAAGTTCTTCTAGTTTTGAAAAGCTAATATCTAGAATTAACCAAAATCCTGCAGATAGTCAAAAGAAATACAGATTAAGAACTAGCAAAAGAAAGCTGAGGATGAAGCAAAAAACTTTCTACAACCTAATTAACAGTTGAACCCAGCTTTTATCTGATCAAATACGGAATTGTGAAAGTTTGAATTCATTTAAACATGATAACAACTTATAAAGTATGTTCACTCAAAGATATAAATGTTTTAACGTAGATTTTATGGGCCATTATAAAGTAATATATAATTTCTCTTAAATATTCAGATATATTATTTATTACTTGGATGTTTTCAGTTTTATGGAAAAAGTATAGTATTAATTTTCTAATAAAGATACAATTTCCAGAAAAGTAGTTCAGAAAACCCATATGATTTTTTATTATTTTCTTGGCATGATCTTGAGATCTTAATATAAAATATCATTAGATTTGCTTTAAATGTGCTAGAGTGTGTGCATAATATATTTTGTATAAGTATATTTTTTTTAGTAATAAAAATGTATATTTATTAAATTACTAGCGATTCATCCTTGCTTCGCTTTGGTTTCGTCCGCTTCGTCCTAAGGCAAAAACAAATCCCACGAGAACCGTACATTTTTCTAGGATGATATATAGCCTATAGCCTTCCTAAATTAACAACTTATCTAATGCAAAAAGAATTTTTCAAATAGGATTAGTAGTTCCTAAAATTAGCGCGTTCAAATAAATAAACAAACATACAAACAAACAAACAAACAAACTCCCCCTCTTTATTATAATATTAGTACAAATTACTTATTTTAAAATAATAATTTCTATATTGTTTAAATAATTTCAATTTATTCCATATTATATATCAAAGCTTGATTGATTACTAACCGCTCCGCTTTTACTGTTGAATACTTCATTAAAGAAAACCGGAAACTGCATATTACAAGTACCTATTATCAAAAGCTCTAAACTTTTGATATGATTTTTATCATAATATACAAAATAATAGTATTTCAATTAATTAATTAATTAATATAAATTATATAAATTATTATAGATAACCATTAAAATCTTAGCTCTGCAATAAAATGAAAAGCAATTTACTTCGCAATCAGCGGCAATTATGGAAGAAAATAAGAGCGTTTAAGTGATTCCAAATAAAGCGAAAGAAAAGTTGGAATCCAAAAGTTTCCCCACTTTAAGTACGCGTCGCCTGAATATTATTTAGCTGTAGGGCCGTCTGTTACACCGAAGCGAGCATATCGTATGTACATGCATCTATTATATAGTTTACATTGAAAGCATAACTAAAACAGTAATAATAAGTTATATATACCTAAATGCATGGGTTTATATATCCTTGTAAGTTGTAATTTTACCTTTTTAATTATTTGTATTAAGAAATAATTAAATGTATTATTAATTTAGAGAATTCAAAAAATAAAATAAAGAGTGCACCTATGAATGCGTACACGCGTAAGAAATTAAATTTCTGTAGGTTATCGGTACTCTTTATGAAATTCAATTTATGTTTTAAATAATTAGGATAGGTGAGATACTAAAAATAACGCATTTTACAATCATATATTTATAGAATATCATTTAAGAAAAGAATATAATACTATATATCATTTGTCAGACAATAACAACGGTTACTATGGCAACAAACATTCGCCGCGCCCGATCATACTTTTCTTAACGCCCTCGTCACGCATTCACCAGCTTACTCTCCAAGTCAAGCGTGCGTAAAAAATTTTACTTCAAAAAAAATAATTTATACAACATAGTGGTAAGATTGGGTGATCACATTTATTGTTAAATATCTTCTTGTACCCCATTCTATACAAATACATCTATCTATACATATAATAAAATTCTAACTGTGTCGAATCTGTACATTAAATATTTTTTTTAAATCTTATTGAAATATTCATTATTATTTATTATCGATACAGAGGCCGAATCTATAGATTTTAGAATTTTTGTCTGTCTGTCTATCTATCTGTGACCGCGTCACGAAAAAATCGCTTGACAGATTTTAACGAAAGAACCGTGTCCCGGACAGTACGGATTCTGGGCCATGACAGGTCCCGAAATAACTCATATATCATTAGATAGTTCATAGCCTATATCAATAGAATATATCGTTTTTATGAGCGTATTTGGTGGGTATACCTTGTTAGGAAGAAAATCAATTGCGTTACATTAGGGTGGTAGAAACCCATTTCATTTGTGAAAATGTTATTGTCATATAGTATTTCTTAAAGGAAAGAATCAATCTAGACATGTAAATAAAACAAAATACTGCGATTACGTCCTGGCTGATAAAAACATAGAAGGAAAAGATTCAATAAAAATCTTCTATTGTACCTGCAAATGAGGCAGAAATTGAGGCAGTGGTAGCCCAGTGGTAACGCGCTCGCTTGGATAACCGAGTGAAGCGGGTTCAAATCCCGGGTCTCGCACCTCTGATATTTTCATGTGCGAATCATTTCTAATTTGATTACCACTTGCCCTACGGTGAAGGAAAACATCGTGAGGAAACCTGCATGTCTGAGAGAACCTAGCAAGCTTTCGAAAGACATGTGAAGTCCGCCAACCCGCACTTGGCCAGCGTGGTGGACTATGGCCTGATCCCCCTCGTATTGAAGGGAGGCCCGTGCCCAGCAGTGGGACGTTAAAAAGGGCTGAATACATACCTGCAAATAGGGCTCGAACTGGGGTTGTTGCGCTCACATAGCAACTATTATTTGGTATTTAGGGTATGCAAAGCATCTGACACAGCTAATAAAACCTCCATCACAGTAATGGGAAAGATATTTATACGATTTGACAGTACCGATGAAGAATCTTCACAGATATAAGCGTCAATCAGTCAACAGTGTTGGGTTGCCTTATAATCATACGCTTACTACGAATAACAATGACATTATTTTTCCGTGAATGTACTCGAGAACCCCTATCCGCTAGTATGGAATTCATTAATGGACACACCATGGCCCAAATCGGGACATCACGAGAAAACTACAGAGCGGATTTTAATGAAATTTGGTATGTCAACACTTTATTATCTAATGCTTATCCGGGACACTTTTTAGTGCGGGAAAATAGCTCATCTCTGAAAAATCCATACTAACCCTGAAAACGTTATGTACGTTTTAAGGACGAACCCAAACGGGGAGAGGGTTAATCGCTAGTTTTATATAAATTAATTATACGAACAAAACTAAATATTTCACATTCTCAACGGTGTAAATGAATCCAACAAAGACACAATGCATAAAGAAGGCGTTACTTGGCATCGAGTTATAACTTTCTCATTTTTTTCACTCAGCCCCGTATTTTAAGTTTCGAACCATTGTTGTTTGTAAAATCGACTTAACACTTCGCTACTATTTAAGATGAAAAGCGTGTTGTTTTATTTGTTTGAGAATAACGGCTTTTCAAGTTCACGGTTTTCGGTATCCGTTGGTAACTTTCGAACAGAGGAAATTCTCATTAACAACGGAATTAGGTATTCCTATACCCGCAAAATATATACTATACTTTATTATGTACTAGTGACATACCCTGGCTTCGCCCTATGTGTCTAGCAGTAGCCTATGTGTTACTCCAGGTTATAGTCTATCTATATATATATTGAATTTCATCCAAATCGGTTTAACAGTTTCAGTGTGAAGGAGTAAAAATTGAAATTGACAATTTTATTACAAATAAATAAATATATTGGGACATTAACACACAGCACCATCTAGTTCCATGGTAAGCTATGAGGCTTGTGTTATGGATACCAGATAGTTGATACACTACACATATATAACTTTAAATACATACATATTATAAATATAAACACCCATGACTGGAGTACAAACATTCGTGCTTATCACACAAATGAATGCCCCGGAACTCGAACCCGCGACCTCTGGCACAGCAAGTAGGGTCACTACAAACTGAGCCAAACGTGTCAATCAATAGATCAAGATCGACTTCCAAGATTATAATTAAAGCTAAGAGTGTTAAAGAGGGCATTACAATACTACATCTATTTAATTAAATTAAGAGTATAATAGACGTTTCAAGTGAATTTATTGGAAATTGTTTCTTTGTAAAGATTTTGCTACAGCATCTCAAATTGTAAATTAGATTGCACGAAATGGATAAGTTATTTGCTAGAAGGAGTAACAAAAGCTTAATTGGTTATAGTACCTGGATAATGGTATGTCGATCACGAAACACTTGTTTTAATCAAAATTTCGTTGTATTCAGCCCTTTTTATCGTCCTACTGATGGGCACGGACCTCTCTTCAATACAAGGGGGGTCAAGTTAGGTCGTAGCTTGTCAAGTGTAGGTTGACGGACTTAACGTTTACGTTTCACGTTCGAAAATGTAAACAAATTCAATCTTCTATTTCGTACATAAAAATTAAAACTAATTTAAAATTAATACAATATATAAGTAAATAGAACACGAAAGAAAAAAGAGAAGTTTCAGAAGAAGGATAAAAATATCGTAATAAAAAACCATTATATATGTACACTAATATTAAGAAGAGAAAAAAATCGTATTTTTGTATGTTTGTAACGAATAAACTCAAAAACTACTGGACCGATTTAGATTAAATTTAGTAAGAGGGTAGTTTGAAAGCCTGGGAAGGACATAGGATATTTTTTATTCCGGAAATCATCCCTTAATGGGGTGAAAATAGGAATGAAATTTGTATGGGAAATCGACCATACAATCAACATGAAACGTATAAAACACTAAGACCTAACAAATATAGTATACGCTTTATGTAAACTTCGTCCTCTGGTAAGTTCTTCCTTATATCCTATGGAAAGTGTTTCGTAGGTATACCAAAATAAAATCTCTTGTCAATCTTCACACCATGAACTGTATTTTTTGTAACATGATTAATGGGTATTTATGGTACTACATCGCGCATGTAATGCCCCTGTGGGTTTGAGTAAAATTCTTAAACAATTTTGTTTATATCTTGAATTAATATGTAAAACACTTTATTAACTCGTAGAATTGGGAGTAAATTGATTCGTTTATTAAAAGAAATCAGTTTCTTTAATTAATTAAATGTAATTTTTCTTATTGATTTGTTACAATTTTCTCATGCAAAATATATAAATATATTAGAACATTAACACATAGCACCATCTAGTTCCATGGTAAGCTACGAGGCTTGTGTGACGTATACCAGGTAGTTGATACACTACATATATATAACTTTAAATACATACATATTATAAATATAAATTCCCATGACTGGAGTAAGTGTTCGTGCTCATCACAAAAATGAATGCCCCCAGCGGGACTCGAACTTGCGACCGCTGACACAAATAGAGTCACTACAAACTGAGCCAAACGTATCGTCCAATTTAAACTAGAAATCGTTATTTTTGCTATTAAATTATCTTTTATGCCATAAAATAACATAAAAAAAAATAAACATGAGTAATGTATTTGATAGGTTTTTAAATAGGCTCTTGTACTACGACAGTGAAAGCCCTTAGCGTCCCTCGCGAATCTCTATAAGATAACCGTGTCATAATTCTTCCCACACTACCGTGTAGGGTAGGTTGGAATTGTAAGCGATTTTGGTATTTATTTGTTGCATTTTATTAAATTTAATGACTGACTGACTTATTTTAATTTTTTTTGTTGAATAATAATAAAATTCTGAGAGTATGTTAAGGTGAGTTAGAGGAACTGAATACAAACTCGCTTTTGAAGTGACTAGTATAATATCTATAAGTAAAAGATTAAAAAATGTCAAAATATATGCAAAAATATAGTTAAAAAATAATTACTGAATATATTATGTATAATTAATTAAAATTTTCCTCTTCAAACTTAAGTAGAAAAAATTTAAATAATTCAGATATTTTTATGTACATACATACATATATGGGGTAGATAATATAGTTTAGCGTTGATGTTATTTGTAGCTCCAAAAGAGTGCCGTAGTCAATTAAAATATCTAAGAGGTAATTTTACAAAAATATAGTTAAAAAAAGGCGTTGTTGACCAGAAGTAATGTGGAAATCTTTAAAATCAACTTAAGCTTAAATTCAAAGGCTTTACTAGTAGCCATTGAAGAGCTTTCCACTTCTATTCCTCAACTTGGCTTCACCATCAGATCAGCTCGATGTATCATCAAACTATTGTATTATCAAAGTTTTTAAATTGATGCCACATTTGAAAAAAAATGAAATATAGTAGGTCTATTTATATAGTAGAAACTAACTAATTTTTAGGGTTCCGTACCTGAAGGGTGCCAACGGAACCCTATTACTAAGCCTCCCTGTACATCCGTCCATCTATCAGAAGCAGTAGGACTGTATCTCATGAACCGTAATAGGTAGAGAGTTAAAATTTTCACAGAGTATGTATTGCTATTGTCGCTATAACAGCAAATAATAAAAAATAAATAAAAGAAACATATTTTAACGTTAGTAATCGATCATCGAAGTTAATAATATACTACATACATAGAGTAAAAGTCATATTAATAAAAAGTACATGTACAATGGTACGGAACCCTTCGTGTGCGAATTCGACTTACACTTGACTGATTTTTAATAGTTTACAAATTAAGCTAATGAATGTATGGCAAAATATTCATTTTTGAAGAGAACATAATACGCATTTAATTTGACCCGACCTTTTAAGTTAGGCCTTGGATTTACATACGACCCCGCTCCGACTGATTTATGCTTCTGTCTTGAGATGATAATGCGGGTTAAGACACACGAGATGGCGATAATTCTCACTGCATAAAGTACTTATTATTTTTTTGTTTCTATGTATTGAATTCAGCCTTTTCCTTAACGTCCTACTGCTGGGAGTGGGCCTACCTTCAATGCGAGAGGGACCAGGCCACAGTCCACCACGCTGGCCTGGGTTTGGTGGACTTCCAAAAATTTATTAGGTTCTCTCAGATACAAAGGTTTCACGATGTTTTCCTTCACCGTAAGACAAGTGGTAATCATGTTGAAAATGATTTGCACATGAAAAATTAAAGATACGAGACTCAGGATTTGAATCCACTACATTTGTTTTACCAAGAAAGTGTGTTAATACTACGCTACCACTGTTTTTATTTTTTGTTTATATGAGTAAATATACAATAGTAACGTCTGACCTGTCTACTCTACGGTCTACACGTCGTTTACATATTTTGTTGGTTTTAGAAAGATAATATAATGGACCCAAAATTAGGTTTCAGCTTGACCAACTTTAAATATATAGTTATTTGAGTGTGTGTTTATACTTGTGACTCGAAATCTTTGCCAATAATTGAGAATCGATTTTCATCTTTTTCAAACCGACTTCCAAAAAGCAAGAGGTTCTCAATTCGACTGTATTAATGTGTGTCTTGTTTTGATTTGTATCGGCTGGCATCGACTTCGAAAATATCTGATTAGGTATCTATTCTAAATGAAAACACCCGTTTAGTAATTTTTTACTTTTCAGTGCCTGGAAGTCGGTTGTTTTTTTTTAAGTTTTTTTTCTTTATGAACACGCTATACTTCAAGACCCACCATACAATTTAAGAAAATAGCCTATTTCTAAGAGTGAAATATTTTAATTTCAAAATAATTTTGAAGTCAGCGTATCTTTTTATTTATTTAGATATAAAAGAGGTACATGAAACAATAACCATTATATTTGGTTGGCTAAAATAACATGAAACAAACCGTCTTTCAGTTTAGATTTTAGTCGCATCAACGATTATATTGTTATCTTACAAACAACTTAGGTCCCTAGATGTTAGGCACTAAGATGACCTATGTATGAAACATACAGCGTATAAATAATAAAATTTAGTTAAACACTTCTAAACAAAGATCTTAAGCCAATTACGTTTCCACTAAAAACATAAAAGTATTTAATTAAGTGAACTCAAAATTAGCAGCAAATTACTAAGTTAGTGAACAAAAAGAAAGAGTAAACATAAGCTAAATATTAACACACTTTATGTTTTTTTTTTTAATAGGTGAGCGAATTTTTTGAACCCGTTACTAAACAAGTCGATGTCATGATATTGCTTATTATACATATTGCAGGATCTTACGATAAATGAATTGTCACGATACTTTGTTCTGGAGACAGAAGTTGAGAAAGTAGCCTGAGATCGAGTGCCATGACTAGGGCATCTAAATGGTATTTTATTTAGTAGGTATGGAGAGTCAACTAAATTATTAATTATCTTGTAAAGAAAAAGCTGATCTCTTTGTTCTCTACGCTTTTCTAGGGATGTAGTATTATTAAAAGAATCAGAACCAAATCTATTTTTTAATCTTTATAAAAATTTATTTTGTATTTTTTTTTTATTTTTTTTTTGTATTACTTCAATAAGCAACATATACGTAGAGTATTCCATCTTACTCTGTCTAAAATTTCATCCAAATACGTTCAGCCGTTTTGGTGTGAGTAAGAAATATGTACACACATATACAAACTTACTTATAGAGTAAAAAGTAAATAACATAATTTATACATGTAATAAAATTCTAATTGAGTTGAATCTGTATATTAAATGTCTTTTTTTTTTGGAAATTCTTATTGAAATAGTTATTATTATCGTTACAGAGACCGAATCTACAGTTTTTAGAATTTCTGTCTGTCTGTACGTGCGCATCATGTGTAAACCACAGGACAGATTCTGATGAAGTTTGTTATAATGATAGCTGGTTATCCGGGTCAACATGTAGGATACTTTTTACTGCGGGAAAATGTCTCATCTCTGAGAAATCATATCATAAAATATATCACTAAACGTTAAAACGTAACTAGGGACGAACCCGAGCGGAGCGAGGGTGAGTCGCTAGTAATCAATAATAATCATTCAACTCTTAACTTGAGCTTTCATTTGTTCAAAGAATAACGTCGACATTTGATATTTTATTCGTGTGACAGTTTTCCAATGTCTCCAAAGAGCCTTATTTCTGTGTTTTCATTAATTAATGCCAACGTTTTTTCAAAAGCTCAAAGATGAGGAAAAAATTATTATTTCGTCTTTATAGACTATAAAAACTTTATTAATGTGTTAAATTGAAAACAGTATTGACATGATGTATAATATTTTTATTTCATACATCATTTATTGATTTATTTTGACGGTACATTTGGTTCAGGAGTTCAGGGTTTGGACGGTACATTCAGTTTGTAGTGACCCTACTTGCTGTACCAGCGGTCACGAGTTCGAGTCCCGCTGGAGGCATTCATTTGTGTGTTAAGCATGAATGTTTGTACTTGAGTCATGGGGGCTTATATTATTTGTAGTGTATCAACTACCTGGTATCCATGACTCAAGCCTCGTAGCTTACCATGGAACTAGATGATGCTGTGTGTTACTGTCCCAACATATGTATTTATTTATTATGCTTTTTAAAAATATGTTAGTAAAGATTTTGTTTCTTATTCTGATTACATCCCATAGAATTATTAGTCTTTGAGTTTAGATGCAAAATTTTTCTTTAATACAATACATTATCTAGGCACTATCAAGACTCAACTCTCATTAGTCATTTCTCATAGTTTTTTAAAAAATATAATATTATCCCTTATCATTTCCTTTAATATAACACCAAAAGGGTGTACACTTATGGGGATGTATTTAGCCCTTTTTAACATCCCACTGCTGGGCACGGGCCTCCCTTCAATACGAGGGGGATCAGGCCATTATTATGTTACTGCATACTTATGGGGATAGTCTTACTGATATACCCGTAAGCTATATTTGCAAGCCATTAAAATGCTTTTTGAGCTTAATTATAGGAAGAAGCTTCGCACTACTTTAAGAAAAAAATATTCAAAACTAAACTTTCAACTTTAAGATAATGCTTAGTAAATAAAAGTGATATAAGGCCTTACTTTAGCTTGAAGGGCCTCATTTTTACATCAAAAGTTTAGTTTGTGTTATAAAGTCCCGAACTAACACAAACATAGAGCAATTTAGGATAGTTTCGAGTTTGTTTTGAACCGCTGTGATAGTATAATGATGCTTAACTCCTAGTAACAATTTTCATATATTATAATAATATTATGTTTATAGTAAAGCTGCTTCGGTAGTCTAGTGACTAGCATTTCCAGCTAGATCTGGTGGTCCTAGGTTCGATCGTGTCCAGGTTTAGGAAAATTTAATTATAGTATACTAATATTATAAAGCTGAAGAGTTTGTTTGTTTGTTTGTTTGGTTGAACGCGGTAATCTCGGGAACTACTAATCCGATTTGAAAAATTCTTTTTGCATTAAATAGTCCGTTACGTGAGCAAGGCTTTAGGCTATATATCATCCCGGAAAAAATGTACGGTTCCCGTAGGATAAATTTGTTTTTGTCTAGGGACGAACCCGAAGCGAAGCGAGGGTGAGTCGCTAGTAGATTATATTAAGAAAGTCTCAGTAGTAGCCCGGAGTTGGAAAGATGACGGTGCTATACCTCTGTGAGTTAGAGAGCATGTGAAGCCGATCCTGCGCCATAACTTATGAAAAAATAAAAGTACAGTAAATATTTGTTTATATGTTTGTTTATTAGAATTTGCTTATTCGGAACTGGGACCAAAAATATACAGGGTGTTCTTATTTATTGAAAAACTTTATATTCCATCTACCACCACGCTACTTATTAAAAATCGTAGCAATTACAATTAAAAAAACCGACTGCGTAAAAAGCTAATATAATATTATGAAATCGGAGGCATGCTTTATACTAACTGCGAGTATTGCTACGTGTACAAAGACATACATACATACAAGTCAAACTCATAACCCTTCTTTGGGCTTCGCCGCAGTCGAGTATAAACCTAAATATAGCTTAGAATAAATATTTAAAATACCACATCCATTTTTCCATGCCTAAGTATCGGCTGGGGAGTAATAACTCACGGCGTACACTTTGCGACACCTCTGTTACATCGTTACATGCTGTTGACTTGTCATGTGATATTGATTGACGGTATTGGAGTAATTTTATAATAGCTATACTGTAAAGGTCGCACGTTCGATTCCCATTTATGGCAGACTTAGCTTGATTTAGTACAGAAATATATTTATGTATTGATTTTGCTGTCTTTTGTTGTAGGTCCAAAAGGTTTATTAAGGATTTACTCTCTTTTTATACATTATAATTTAATATAATTTTAATGATCTTATTCTACCAATCAATCTCACTCGTGTCTTCTTCATTCTACGTGACTTTGGTGAAATAATCTATGCTCAATTGGCACGCTTCAAAGCCATGGACAAGAAAATTGAATTATATGATTTTAAATAAAGAAATATTGCAAGTTGTTAATGTTTTAGTAAACTGTAATTTTCAATATATTTTTAAGCTGTGACGAATTTTTCTTTTTAATCAAAGTTTTCTTTTATTAAAGAGTAAAAAACTATAGTAACTTACAGTAGGTACACAAAAATTACTTATTGGATTTTAATGAAACTTTACAATAATATAATTCATACATCAAAATAAAAAATAGGCTACTTTTCATCCCGGAAAAATGTACGATTCCCGTGGGATAGAATTGTTTTTGTTTGTCTATATATTTATATTATAAATAAAGGTTATGTAATACTTTTATAGTATATAACAACTGTGAATAGTGAAATTGAAAGCCACCATAAAGAGTGAAATTCTTCAAGAAATCAAGAACTTTGTTTAAGAGCTAAAACCATATTTTTAATGCGTCCTATTCATTTATGTAGTGACAAATCAAACTTTTCTGCCTTTGTAATCTTTACTACATGAAACTACCGTATCTGATATTTTAGCGTCTGTGTTATAAATGAATCGCTTACACGTGTTCACATCAGACTACAGATTGCACTTGATTTGACATACTCTATTGATGGAGATTTAGCTACATTATGCTCATTCAGATGAAAGTATAAATAAATAAATATGTTGGGACATTAACACACAGCATCATCACAGCACCATCTAATTCCATGGTAAGCTACGAAGCTTGTGTTATGGATACCAGATAGTTGACACACTACACATATATAACTTTAAATACATTCATATTATAAATGAAAACACCCATGACTGGAGTACAAACATTCGTGCTCATCACACAAATGAATGCCCAGCGGGACTCGAACCCGCGACCGCTGACGCAGCAAGTAGGGTCACTACAAACTGAGCCAAATGTGATCAAGAATAGTGGAGACAAGAGTGGAGTAATAAATATTTACTGATATAGTCTCCCTTTGAATGTTATTTAGCTTAAAGTCTAAGGTAATATCAAAAATAAAATCAAGTCAATTTCATCAAAATCAGCTCTGCCTTTTTACCCGAATTTGCCTAAATTTACCCAGTTTACCCGAATTTATTACTGTCATATTTTCTCTAAGTATAAGATACTTTTGTTTTAGCAAACTGGTAAGGTTTGGTTTAAATGCCAAAATGTTGAAATATTAAGATTTTGAACTTGATTACCAATTGCTAATACGGTGAAGGAAAACGTCGTTAGAAAACCTGCATATTGGAGAAGACTTAACTAGTTTTCGAAAGACATGTGTAGTCCGCCAACCCGCACTGGGCTAGCGTCGTGGATCATAGTGTATGGTGTAAGATACCCAGCAAATAATCATCAAAAGAGCTAATTAAAGCTTATACTTTTAATAACATTAGTCTAGGAAAATTTTGGACATTATAATAACATAATTATAAAAAAAATATTATTTGCGCTCGAGGATCAACCTACAATGTGTCTTAGCACTCCCATCCCTAATAAACTTTCATATATAAAAATTACGTGTCATGAATAAAAAAAATATTCATACTTTCAAAGGATTTGGTGAAGTGACAAGTGTTTTATTTACTTAAAAAACCTGCCGACAAAAACACACGTAATTCTTAAGAAGATAATCCGCTGAAAGCCGCTTGTTTATTTTGTATGGCCACGAAACTTGTTGATATTTTGTATTACGTAAGCTTACATTTATAACGGTTTTTTGGTTTTTTTTTTATTGGACATTTTTAACCGACTTTAATAAAAAAAAGTTCTTCTGAGTGTATGTATATTATGCATTATCCACTATGTTAAATTTCACTTTGAAGAGTGGAATTACATCGACTTAGGCAAATATTTACTAACATTATTACCAATTTCATTATATTAATGTAAAAAATACTAATAAGTATGTTGATGTCATCATACATATTATGTATGTATGGTATTGGTCTAGATTCACTTTCCATAGAGTTGAATTACAGGCCGAAAACTCCGTTTGCGAATTATAGCTTTTTAAATAAACTACTTATTATGTTATGAGTAATTATCCCATTGAATTATGCTAAGCTCGTCTACTTCTATTCCACGGGGTGTCTTTTCTCTTTAACGATAAAATTTAGATTAATTTATAGTTAAATATTTAATTTCAATAACTATGTATTATACACATATCATCCTACTATAAACATACGTAAATGCTCTTAAAGTATATAGTAATAAACAATTAATCAAACTTTTTTCTCCTGTGCAAAGTAAACAGATAAATGAAATGAGGAAAAATTGATAATAATACAAATTATTTAGTAGGATTTCTGCTATTTTCTACATACAATACAAAACATATATAATTTCACGCTATATAGGGCAGAAAAAAGGGCAATACTTGCTCTACTATGTATATAGTATATATGTATATAATATCTACATCTTTCATTTCTTTCTCAGATTTACGCAAATATTTGACATTTTGATTTTTGGTTTAGTTTTTGAAGAACCAAAAATCAAAATAAATCCTTGAATGTATCCGAAAAGATAATTTTATTTAAAATCTTTCATTTCTCTACTAATACTTTTTGTAGGTCACTCTAATGGCCCCAATCCTGTTAATCTGGGTCGCTTCGAGTTGAATCCTTAAAAATTGCTCACCTCTAGTAGCGGTTTTGTCATATTTTTCTTGTTTAAAAAACTTAAATATATTACATTTATTACATTAACTAGCTAATGTTTCCTTCTTTGCTCGCGTTTTTATTTAATTTTCTACTGTTAAATATAACGCTTAATTAAATACGAACGTAAAGGAACTTTGCGAGGATATAACCTATGTAATATAATACTTGACTGACTGAAATCATAATAAAAAAATTACTTATACACTTATTTATTTAAAACTTTTTTATTTATTTATTTAAAAATAATGCAAAAACTTCAAGGTGTAAAGGCTTTATCAGCAGAGTGATCACTTTTAGGCAACCTCTTTGTGAAATTGGTCCATAGAGTTTAGAAGATAGTGGTCAGAGAACACACAAAGAGGAGAGAAAAAACCATACTTTATATCTAGACTGTATATATAGTATATAAAATATCTAATATATAAAAATCTCGTGTCAAGGTGTTTGTGGTCCTTTGAAACGGCTCGATCGATTTTAATGATTTTTTTTGTATATTTGGTAGGTATGAGAATAGGTCGTAAAGAACTTTTCACCCTCCTACCCCCACCCCCCATTTTTTATCACCATTTTAGTATTTTTGTATCAACAATGTATATAAATACATAGCGACGAACCCGAACGAAGCGAGGGTGAGTCGCTGTATAACATAAAGCCAATAAGTTTTTTTTTGTAGATTGAATGCGGGCGGAGCCGCGGGTTCTTCTTGTTTTATATATAGCATAAATAATATTTTTTTTTATAAATAAAAATGCAATATGTTTGCATGTTTGTCCTCTATGCGTTCCTAAGCTTTGATCCGATATTTGTAATTTTTTTGAATAAAATAAATTTAAAAAAAAACTTTCTAACAATTACAAGTTTTTTCATAAAAAATTATTACTAGTACAAAAACATTAAGTAAATTCATTCTTCAAAGCTACCAAAAGCAATTAACTTAGTGTATTTCATATTGAAACTCAAAATATAAGTACGACTACACATGGTGTTATAATATAATAATATTTGATCGATGACGCAGATGTTATAGTAATAACGTTAACGTTAACTGTATTACTCGAAGTTAAGTTAATTACGAACTAGCTCACGTGAAAAAATACATAGAATTAAATTAGGCTCGGATATATTAGGAAGGTAAACAAAGACTTTTCAAATTACAAAATATTTTGCTTACATTTTGTCTGTCTGTATGTTGTTGGTTTCAAATAAGACACATATGTTCAAAATATCGATAATTTCAAACAAAGAGTCATGAAAAGACAAACTGATAGACGAAATTATAAAAGGTTTCACCCTTATAATTTTGTTTACCCATTTGTTTGATGCGGAACCCTAAAAAATTTCATTATGATGATGAATTAAACACATTTGGTGAAGATATAGTACATATATATATATATATATATATATATATATATATATATATATATATATATATATATATATATATATATATATATATATATATATATATATATATATATATATATATAAACATATATATAAACGAAAAATTTGTAAATTTCCATAAATTCCGGGAAAATAATCTTAACAACATGGCAAAAAAAAAACAAAGACCTTTTCGCTCTTACAAAGTAGAATCTTAATTCTAATAAATGATGGAAAATACCCACAGATTTTGTTATAGACCGATGTTTATGTACTACTTTATTTATCGTATAAAGTAACTTAATATCCAATTAACCTTCTCAGAGTAATTATTACGCTCTAAAATTCACATATAATTGAGATTATTATATTAAAGTATTTAATTCGTATTTTTTTTGACTGCATATTCTTGACTGAATATTCCTTCGTCAACTTATTTTCATATTTTTAGTCAGCTTTTATGCAGTAGGGTTTTTTAATTTTATAATGTATATTTTTAATATTTTTCTGATTGTTTATCGAAATGAAACAAAGAAATTGTGAAATGTTATTATAATTTCGTTAAAACAAGTAGGTACATTTGAATAAAATTTCTTATTGTTGATACTGTTTTGCCACACAGAATTTATTTTTAACATCTCGTGAGGCCGATTGCAATATACGTATAAAGGCATTTTGTTTTAGGGTAAGCCCTCGTTAGGGTTCCGTAATGACGTCGTAAAAACCGGGATAGTGTGAATAATTGCCTTTCGCTGTCTGTAAAGTGTTTTTTATTATATATACTTTTCTTTGTCTAGTCGTGCTAGAGTGACTGTTTATGTCATTTTTAGATTTTCACCAGAGAGGCCTTTTTCGACAATGCTTTAAAATATGAATATCTGATAGGTAAATATGACGAGTTATGGACTTTTATTATAGTTAAAATATTATACATCAATTTGATTCCCCCTACAAACTTTCATCCCCATTTTCCCCACTTTAAAGGATGATTTCCTAGATAAAAATTATCCTATGTTCTTGCCAGGGTCTCAAACTATCTCCTTACCAAATTTTATCTAAATCGGTTCAGTAGTTTTGGAGCTTATTTGATACAAACAAACAAACAAAAAAAATCTTTCTTCTTTATAATATTAGTACAGACTACAGCGACGCTTTTTGCTAAATTTTATCAATAAAATAGTCTATGTATTATATATAGTATGTCTAAATTTCATCAAAATTACTCAAGTTTCAGCATAATTGATTTACAAATAAACACACTCAAATATAAAATTTAACGTGAGTGATTTGCTTTCGCTTCTTCCTATTACTTTTGTGGCCTCACGTTTATTAACCTTTTTAGGGTTCCGCACCCAAAGGGTGCCAACGGAACCCTATTACTATGCCTCCGCTGTCCGTCCGTCCATCTGTCAGACGGCTGAATCTCATGAACCGTAGTAGGTAAAGAGTTGAAATTTTCACAGAGTGTGTATTTCTATTGGCGCTATAGCAATAAATAATAAAAGTAAATAAAAATACGAATAAGAAACATTTTTAGCGTTCGTAATCGACCATCGAAGTTGATATGCCAGATAGAGTGAAAGTCATAACAATAAAAAGTACACGTACTATAGTACAGAACCCTTCGTGTACGAATTCGCCTCGCACTTGATCGATATTTTCATTATGTAAATTTATAAGGGTTGTAGTAAAAATCTACAGAACCTTGAGTATTTTCCGTTTAGTCAAAGGTAAATTTCTAGGGACGTTATTGTTCTCATATATGAAGTAATCGAAATGGTTAATGATTCAAAACAAATTGGATACATGTCTGAAAATGATAAGGCATTTTCTGCTTTCCTTTTGAATTGTTTTTGACGAAACCTTTTAATGTAGTTCTGTTTAAATTGCTTTTACAAAGAAAATCGAGGAGTGTTGAGTTTTAAATACTGTTTGTTATTACAAAGAAACATAATTTGGTTTGATTCGGATTGCGGTAAGGGATAATTTGAAAATTTAAAAGCTAACAGTAAACACAATGTTTTAAGCTTTTTAAGCTTTTACCTGCAATTCAAGTTTTTGACAATCTTGATGTGTCTATTTGTAATATCAAAATAATAGTTTTTTATTACATACGTATGAAAGAATATACGGTACTTATATGAAAAAAAATATTTTTATTTTTTTTGTCTGTCTGTTTGTTCCGGCTATCTTCGAAACAGCTAGACTGATTTTGATAGAACTATCACTAACAGATAGCTGATGTTATAAGGAGTAACTTAGACTATTTTTATTTTAGAAAAAGAATTAGGGTTCCGCGCAAAAAAATATATTAAAAGTCATAAAATTATGTACAAAATCCGCGAACGTAAGGACGCACCCAAGTAAAGCAAGGGTAAGTCGTTAGTACAAAATGTAATATACGCACATACAGTTAAAGCGGTAGTCCTAGAATCAACCCAGCTATTTACAACTTGTCATACAGTTCTAACCAACTTCGATAGGACAAAGTTAAAATTATCAAGTGAGCTCATAACATATGCAGCTAACCGAAGTCACAACAAAGCTACATACATAATTTACATGTTACTAAATGCTGTTGACTGTTTACGATCGCAAGGGGTCGGGCTTTATGGGATCTCATAAAACTCGCCATAGGTATGCCTTTCATAATTTCCTATAGCACTTACTATTAATACTTTTGTATGTGAAAATTTGCTATTTCAATAGAAAAGATTTGATCAATTTTGTGGTAAGTACAGCAATGATGAACGATTTTTGTTATTCAACTAATTTAACATCGTCAAAAGTATTGAAATTCATCTCTGTTGAGTTAAGAAGCTGACAATATTTTGTGAATAGGTTATATTTAATGTTTCTTAGATTTTTAAACAAAGTACCTACGTTTTTTACTTACGTTTTAACGTTTAGTATAGATTTCTTAGAGATGAGATATTTTCCCGCGGTAAAAAGTATCCTATATATTGACCCGGATAATCAGCTATCATCATACCAAATTTCATCAAAATCTGCCCAGTGGTTTTCTCGTGATGTGTTCCCAGAGAGGCAGACAGACAAAAAGACAAAAATGCGGCCTCTACTTCGATAATAATGATTATTTCAATAAATATTTATTGCACAGATTCGACTCAGTTAGAATTTTATTATATGTATGTATTCAGCCCTTTTTAACGTCCCACTGCTGGGCACGGGCCTCCCTTCAAGACGAGGGGAATCAGGCCATAGTCCACCACGCTGGCCAAGTGCGGATTGGCGGACTTCACATGTCTTTCGAAAACTTGCTAGGTTCTCTCAGACATGCAGGTTTCCTCACGATGTTTTCCTTCACCGTAAGGCAAGTGGTAATCAAGTTAGAAAATGATTCGCACATGAAAATATCAGAGGTGCGAGACCCGGGATTTGAACCCGCTTCACTCGGTTTCCCAAGCAAGCGCGTTACCACTGGGCTACCACTGCCTTTTTTTATTATATGTATAAACTTAAAAAGCAAAACCTTATCTAAATACAAAATTTGATCCAAATCATTAAAGTTGTTTTCGAGATACACGAAGTAAATTATATAATACAAGAATTACTCATTTATTATTATAAGACAAGATTTGAACTTTTTTAAATAAAAGCACTTTTTTCGATTCAGTGTGCTTTGATTTGTATTGGCTGGCACCGACTTCGAAAAAATCTGATTAAGTATCTATTCTAAATGAAAACCCCCGTTTAGTTATTTTTTACTTTTCAGTGCCTGGAAGTCGGTTTTTATTTTTTTTTTTAAAGTTATTAATGAATTCATTTCTATAGATAAATAATTAATGTATACATATAATAAAATTGTAATAAATCCGAATCTGTACATTAAATATTTTTTGGAAAATTTTATTAAAATAGACTTTATCATCGATACAGAAGGTAAATCTATAGTTTTTAGAATTTTTGTCTGTCTATCTGTCTATCTGTTACCGCATCACGGGAAAACCACTGGACAGATTTTGATGAAATTTGGTATGATGATAGCTGGTTATCCGGGTCAACATATAGGATACTTTTTAATGCGGGAAAATATCTCATATCTGAGTTAAACGTTAAAATGTAACTAGAGACGAACCCGAGCGGAACGAGGGTGAGTTGCTAGTATATAATAAATTCCCGCTCAATTTCTTTCGACAGTTCTTCTATGGACTTTTTCTATCCAAATTGTAGATAAACTCATGAAATTCAGTAGAAAATTGTAATAATTTATTGCAAAATAATTATTTTTTTAATTATAATTTGAAAAATATGAAATTATGAATGTTTTCTTTAAATTTATGATAAATGTAGGGGGGTTTTGATGGCTCATAAAAACTCCATTTCCGGGTCTAGACTGTTAAAATGGAAATAAAATATTATGACTTCACTATACGTCGTGAGTATAAATTACACATACCTATAAATGTTAATTCTTTCATAGAAAAAAGAACGTTTTATTGAACATTACTTAGGTTTAATAATTAAAAGTGTTTGATAGGAACATATATGAGTAAAATTTATTATGTATATAAAAATCGGTTTCCAAAATTTTTTTATTATAAGCTCGTCAATCGCTACTAAAAATAATATATATATATATGTATATATATGTATATATATATATATATATATATATATATATATATATATATATATATATATATATATATATATATATATAATGTGCATCTATTTTAGCGTGAAAACGTAACAAAGACCCACACATAATAACCTTATTGAGAATAAAACTCCTAAACAACATCTTAGAAGTTATTTCTATGTAATTGCAACTTGAATAAGATAATTTTATTAAAATTTGCTGCTTTAACAGTCCGTTTATAGCGTAATTGCTCCCTCAACGTAAACTTCGTAACTTATAAGATATGGCGAATTGTAAAAGTGAATATTTTTCTGATTAATTGTTTTGATGTTATTGTTATCCAAATACTTTTTGATTATTACTAAATGCTTCGGTTGTGTAGTTGCTAGCACGTACAACAGATCCGGAAGTCCTGAGTTCGAGTTCCGAGTCGGGCAAAGTTCAGTTATTAAGTATTTCTGTCAAAGAATTCTCTATAACAGTGTGAAGCTAGGAAGTGGACAATGTTTTATCTCGGCGCGCACGTGAAGTCGCCGGTCCTGTTTTTTTTTTTTTATTAAAAACCAGATTTCCTCCGACATACGAGGTCGGAGACCTTGTTTTACATATTCAATTTTTACATTGTTAATTTATAACCTTTTGGTTAGGGGTTTTTTAAAAAAAAATTATATATTACATTCAGGAAAGGAGTCTTTTTTTCCTGAGTATACTTTACATGATATTTCATAGTATATTAATGCTACAGTGTTTACAATTTTTTATTTTACATTTTGTTTGGAGAGGATCGTATTTTTACTTGTTTTGCTCTGTTTTATCTCAGAGGATAATAATGCGTTACACTAAATAAATAAATAAATAAATATGTTATAAATATGTTGGGACATTAACACTCAGCACTATCTAGTTCCATGGTGAGCTACGAGGCTTATGTTATGGATACCAGATAGTTAATACACTACACATATATACGACGGCACGTTTGGCTCAGTTTGTAGTGACCCTACTTTCTGCGCCAGTGGTCGCGGGTTCGAGTCCCGCTGGGGGCATTCATTTGTGTGATGAGCACGAATGTTTGTACTCCAGTCATGGGTGTTTATATTTATAATATGTATGTATTTAAAGTTATATATGTGTAGTATATCAACTATCTGGTATCCATAACACAGGCTTTGTAGCTTACCATGGAACTAGATGGTGCTGTGTGTTAATGTCCCAGCATATTTATTTATTTATATATAACTTTAAATATATACATTTATAAATATAAATTGAATTGAATTTACGAATAAAGCTTATAGCCCTAACATCTTATATTCAAATAATTCATCATCCAATTAAATTTAAAACTAAGAGGAAAATAAGGATTTTTAATATAAAACATAAAATTTACTTTTAACAAACCTTTGAGATACATTACAATTTTTTTTAATTGAAATTTGACCCTCGAAGGAATTGAAAAACGTTATAGAAAAAAGAAGTCAAGATTCTTATTCTTATAAAATAAAGCCATTTGAAGAATTATAACGAAGAATGTATATTTACTTACAAGCGACTCATCCTCGCTTCACTCGGGTTGGTCTTAGGTACGTTTTAAAGGTTAGTATGGAATAGATAGTTTTGAGATTTATAGGCGTTCAAACAAACAAATGAACGAAAAAACAAACAAAAAAACAAACAAATAAACAAACAAAAAAAAACAAACAAATTAACTAACTAACAAACAAACAAAACAAACAAATAAACAAACAAACGAATAATCTTTATATTATTAGTATAGATTTCAAAATGCGACTGACATATATTTTCTAGTTAGCGTCTGGTACTTTGCATGAATACATTACTTTAGTGTAAGCTTGAATTATGCGTTCGCAGCTAAACCTTGACGCTGTAACTTGCTACGAGACACCAAGATTGATAGTCAGTGAAACTGTGGACTGGCGGTTAGAGATACCGGTGTTTGGGATCTTGGAAAGAAAGATACTCGTGAATGCGAAAATATAATGTATTCTTTTTATTTTTTTTTTTTTTGTAGTAAAACTTTCTTATGTAAGTTTTCTTAAGTAAGTTGTTATTTTGTTTAATTTAAAGATATGAATACTTAAAGTTATTGCAACATAAAATTAGAATATATTGCACATTGTTTCTTCACAATTTTGTAAGAAAAATAAGCTTATTTGTCTTTATTCAAAACTGTACTCACCCTCGTTTAGCTCGAGTTCGTCCCGTTCGTTTTAACGGTTAGTATGAAATCTCTCAGCTTTTCTATACTATATTATACATGTATTATACATATAAACCTTCCTCTTGAATCACTCTATCTTTTGAAAAACCCGCATCAAAATTCGTTGCGTAGTTTTAAAGATCTTAGCATACACAGGGACAGACAGACAGCGGGAAGCGATTTTGTTTTACACTATGTAGTGATATAAGTACTAATTATCATCTAGTGGTTAAAATTCGATTATAATCGTAATTAGTTTTTTTTTATTGATAACACTAAAAAAGCTCTTAAAAAAAAGAATATCGGCCAACAAACAAACAGCAAAAAGATACTGAGCTATTTTAACTTTGCCTATTTATATATAGCTACGAATGCACTATACTGTAGTTACTTTTTTATTACTAAAAATGTACACTTAAAGTTTTATTACTGAACAAGTAATTATTTCACCCCTATAGTAGACTTTTTTTAATTTACATAGCACTACCCTTTAGGCATAGCTTTATTCATTAAAAAAAACGAAAATGGATTCACAATTTGCGAAACATATCTTGTAACATAAAGACAAATTAAACAATCGAATTACGCGCTTCTTCCATTTTGAAGTCTAAAACCAATGAAACCAATTACTGACTACGTTTAAATGACTGAATACTTTCTCAGATCCACGCGAGTATTTTACATTTTAAATAAAACAATTTTTTTCAGATTCTTTCGCGGATTTCTATTGATTTTTGCTTCCCGATATTTCGAATGCTTTACAACAATTGTCAGCAAGGGAGAAGCTTATTTTTAAACATCATAATATATATTGATTGACGTTATAAAAAATCTAATCGTTCAACCAAAGTCAGGAGTCGCAATCTATATTTTTAATTTGAAAAAGTAAAGAAAGTAAAACGAGCAATATGTAATGGGCGAAGTTAAAAGGGAAATGAAAACTTACAAAAAAAAATTCAAAGGGAAAATCTCAAACACGATGGGACCAGGAAAATTTTCAGGCTTAATAATCAAACTTGCGAATTAGGGTAAGGAAAACAATTGAAGAACTGCCGGCTATTCCACGCGCCAATGGACCGTGCGATGTATGACCTACTTCCCCGTTCCAAACTCTACATTTGCCAAGATTTTTTGGAATTTGCTTCACCAAATAAGTTTTGTAGAGTGCTGTGTGGGTGTATTTGTGCATAAACAACTTCAAGTTTTTATAAATAGAGCATTAATGATTTCCCTTGCATTAAAGTGGTAAAGTTGATGGTATAGATATTAGTACGTTCTCTGCTTTACTCTTTCTAATAGTATTTTTGGGTGTTTTCTTTTGATATATGTATTAAGTTAAGACAAAATGATTTGTGTCTACATGAACGTGCTCCTTTTCTAATAATTTTTGTTTCCATATATTATGTAGTTCGTTGATTTTGATATTAAGGCCTATTTAAATAAAACAGTCAAAAATAAAACATTTAAAGAAAATAATGATATATATTTCCATTTATCTTTACTAATATTATAAAGAAGAAATATTTGTTTTTTTTTTTGTATCGAATTAGCTTCGAAACTACTGATTTTGATGAAATTTGGTAAGAAAATAGTTTGAAACCCGGGAAATGATATAGGATTTTTTATCCCAGAAATCATCCCTAAGGGAGTGAAAATGGGTATGAAAGTTTGTATGGGGAAACAACCTAGAGGAGAACCCGACCGAAGCGAGGGTGAGTCGGTAGTATTATATAATGAAAAGGATGTAACGTATATTGATATGAAGCTTTCATATAATATGTAGTAAAGCTTTAAAAATATCTAACGGTAAATCCACACGATACCTATATTTATGTAACATTGTCTGTGCATAAAACAAATGTCGGTGAGTCAATTAACTAATAAAAAAATCCGGATAAGTGCAAGTCGGACTCACTCATCGAGGGTTCCGTACAAATTTATAGGAAATCTGTTTAACTTTATTTTACTTTTTGGAATTTTCCCTTTATTTGTGCTCGAAGACCTTACTTTTTCGTGATTCTAGATCAACGGGAACTACCATATAGGTTTTCGACTCAAAACTTATAGGGTACTTCCGGTTGACCTAGAATTGTCAATTTTGGTTAAAAGCAAAGTCTTACAGGAGCCCTAAAAATAATTAATGTATTATAAATAATTCATAATAACATTTGTTTTAATTTATTATTTATAAAATTTATTTTTAAAATTCAAGCGAAATGAAAAACTTGCACGTCATGTGGGCAAATCTGCGTAAAATATTTTTTGATCTGTACATACAACGTTTGTATCTTATGGACTCACCATAAGAGTTAACAAACTCGAAGCCCTTGGGTTTTAAATGCACGATAGAAAAGATTTTCGGTCAATTCAATACTAAGAATTCGAGGAACTTTTTTTTCTTTATATTAAAGTTGTTATAAACAACTTTGTATTCAACCCTTTTTAACGTCCCACTGCTGGGTATAGACCATCTCTGGATTCGAGAAGGGACAGGCCATAGCCCACCATGCTGGCCAAGTGCAGGTTGGCGGACTTAAAACTTTCTGTCTTTTGATGACTTGTTAGATTCTTTCAGAAATGCAGGTTTCCTCACGATGTTTTCCTGTACTGTAAGATAAATGGCTTCCCTCGGATTCCCAAGCGCGTACCACTACCTACCATTGCATTGAATTGAAAAACAACTTTTACTAACCAAATACCATAAAAATGATGAAACAAAATTTTGAATTAAGTGCTATTTTTGTTCAAAAAACAAATCATTTTTCTTCATAACATTAGTACATATTATAATACTATGATGTCAGTAATATAAGCCACATGTTTAAATATTTGTTCAGTTGAAAAAAATACCACTACATTCAATCTGCATTTTTCATATACTATTAAGATTTAAATAATATTATGTTCTGCAAAAACATCAAAGTATTATTTCATAATATATTGTCAGATATTTCAGTCGACTGAATTCCCCAATAAATAAACGTCGTCTATTGAATACCATATGAATAATGAAACGTATTGTAAGTATACAAAAATAGGCTTTATGTAAAAATATGGGGGAAAGTCTGGTAATTTGGACCGTATTTTTTTTTCAAACGCATTTTAAATATATGTTTTTAAATTTTTCAAATGCCTATAGTATGAAATGAAACAATAATTTTTAAGCTTCACATTTATTAAGCATTAATCAATATTAGTGATTATAGATAATTTTCAAAATCAACAAAATGTGAGGTGCGAGCTTTGTTTCAATTTAGCCAACTGGTTCCGTTAATTGGACCACGGGGTTGCTAAATTGGACTTCAATAGGCTCTGAGGTAAAACAAATAAAATATATATATATATATATATATATATATATATATATATATATATATATATATATATATATATATATATATATAATTAAACAAAGTATATCATAGTCTAGGTAACAAATGATTTATCGTGTTTTGTAAATCTTTTCGTGTCCATAATACTTTTTATTAGACATCTGTTACAAAAAGAGTGGACGCGGTAATTTAGACCGGTCCATTTTATCCAACTGCTTGTGGTCCATTTTAACGAACACTTGAATATATTATAAAAACAAACATAATAAATTGTAAAATATAAATACCGGCAACCGCTTTTCTTAAATTGATTTTAGATAAATTACGCTTCTAAACAATGACTTTCAAACAGTGTATACCTTTAAGTTAACCACACTTTTGGCATGGGCCGGTGAAATTTACATTAAAAATAACAAAAAAAGATATTTCAAAACAAAACATAAACGAACAATGTTACAACGAAAACAACATATCCGATATGCAATGAAGTTGAATAGATATCGCTTAGTTTAATTATATCGTTCAGTTTTATCTAATAAGAAAATTCAGAAATTATTATTTGAGATATGAGGGTGGTCCAATTTAGTTGCTGGTCCAATATACCAGACTTTCCCCTATATATTAGGGTGGTCCTTATTTTTCGACCTTTGAATTATCATCGCGGCCCTTTGTCATTCGATTATATAGATCTTAATATTAAACAGATTTTTTCTTTTAATTTTTAGTGTATCTGGGTGAACGAGCTTTGCTCGAAGTTTTTGGTTAAAAGTATTTTTTTTTTTAAATTTGGCTTAAAGACAAAATAAACTAAAAACTTGAATAAATACGAAAAAATAAATAAAATAAACGTAAAATCTTTGTGAATGAGCAGATTCCCCTCGTCTTGAAGGGAGGCCCGTGCCCAGCAGTGGGACGTTAAAAAGGGCTGAATACAAAATCTTTGTATCCGACCGGGATTCGAACACACCTGTGATAGTCAATCTCGCGCCTTGGCCGCTTGACCACGATGCATACACAACTGTGCAAAATTATTAACATATTTTGTCTATAATAATGCTGAAGAAAATCGCATTAAAACTCGAAAATACGCGTTTTCCCAGACATAAGACTAATCAGATCGATTTTTTGCCCCCAAAGCCCCCACATACTAAATTTTAGCGAAATCGTCAGAGCCGTTTCCGATATCGCTGGTATAAATAAATATATAAAGATATAAATATACAAGAATTGCTCGTATAAATATATTACATTTTTAGATAAGATTTAGAGGTCGCTACCAGTTGTCAAACTTTAACAAAAAGCATTGTATGGCCGCTTAAATAAGAGTTTCAGTAATTGTTCATTTAAGTGTTTCTTTATCATTTTAAATGCAACGGAAACATGGAGAGAATCGCATAGGTAACGGAGGGTTCTTCTCATGGGGGCTTAAATAAAATGTTATTTTAATGTATAAAAATCCGGTGTGCGTGTGTACATTTATTAATTCACCCCTCCTAAACGGCTTGAATGATTTAGATATTTTATGGGTATTTATGGTTTTTAACTATAGTTTGACCAAATAGGTAGTGCTGTTCTTGAGAGATCTAAAACATATGTTCTCGTATGTATATACGCACTTATGTGTGTTTTTGTATGTTTGTACAAACAAATAAACTTTCAATAGTCATGCACTTATAATAGTCATATAACTTTTGCATGAAAATCAAACCCATGACCATCTCTTCAACAAACAATACCATTCATATAATGAAACCTAACAACCACGTCATTCGATATCAGTATCATTTACGATAATAGCTAGCTAACAAGGGATTGCGCTGGGCTTGTGACTAATTGTCTCATTTTAGTAATGAGTTATGGTTTCACGGACAATTTGTGAATCTATGTAATCTCTCAGTTGGTTGCAATACGAGAAATCTGAATACGTTTCAGTTATTAGGCTTTATTATGGAGGATCATTGAAATTGTTTCGAAATTTGAAATGGCTTCTACTATTATAGTATACTAGCGACTCACCCTCGTTTGCTTTTAAAATGTTTGTCTATCTGTCTGCGAACGCATCACGAGAAAAGCTCTGGACAGATTTTGAAGAAATTTGGTATCATGACAGCTGGTTATCCGGGTCGACATATAGGATACTTTTAACTGTGAGAAAATATCTCATATCTGAGATATACACATATGTTATATATATATATATATATATATATATATATATATATATATATATATATATAACATATGTGTATATATATATATATATATTTGTAGCTTCCCTGTTGTACGCAGGATTCCCTCTAAAGCGGTAATGAACATTGAGATCGTTAGCTGAGTGACCTTCCTATTCTGTATCCTATCATATATTTTTTTCATTTCATTGTTTTTTTGTAATAGTTGTTTTGTGTATCTGTTAGCAGTTAGTTTTCTACTCTATTCTATTCAATACAGAAATGATTTATTCAACATCCGCCATCGACTTAAGCTACTTACATAAAACAATAATTTTTCATCAAGTTAGGACTGAAAATTATTTTCCGGTCCATCTGCCACTTAAAAGCCGTCATAAAACGCCCATCTTTATATAGTCTCGTAAAAGTTTTAAATTCCAACAGTACACTAAAGTTCTGTGTTTACGACGATCGACGTTAAAACAAATGGGCAGTGACATTAACTTAAAATAATGTATTGGAATTTCAAAAGTGATAAATTTTTTTACCGATAATAAAAAGCAGCATTCAGATGATTTACTTGTAATTTTAATTATTATTATAATTAAATAAAGAAAAATATGCTCAGATTTGGGGTTGTATAAAATATGAAAGATAAAAATGGTTCAACTCGTGCACAATGTTAATTGTTAGAGGTACAAACTTGTTTGATGAGATGGTGACACACAATATGTAGCTTTATGATTTCTCTGATGATCAAAATAAACAGCTTGGAATTATGTATATATGTATTGAATTATTATAGACATATGAAGAAAATAAAAGTGAATTCAGAAATTTCTTGAATATATATTTCAAAAAGGCAGTGGTAGCTAAGTGGTAACTTGGGAAATTGAGTGAAGCGAGTTTAAATCCCGAGTTTCGAACCTCTGACATTTTCATGTGCTAATCATTTCCAACATGATTACCTTACAATGAATAAATCATTGAGGAAACCTGCAAATCCGTAAGAACTTGGCCAGAGCTGGTGGACAATGGCTTGACCCTTGCATTGAAGGGAGACCCGTGCCCAGCAGTAGGAAGTTAAAAATGGCTGAATACATACAAATTTTAAAAACAACTTCATACATTTAATTTCAAAGTTACCTTTTAAAGTAGGCTTAATAAATCAATACGGAGCTCTTTCAGGAGATTGTATGATGCTCAGCACATTTATAAATATTTCTTTGTCTGCAACGAAGTCATTACCATGAAATATAATTTTATTTACATTTTCCAAGAATCGAATCCACGAATATGATAAAGCAAAAACCATCAACAAATCTTACTGTAGAGAAACCTTGTCACTGACGTATACCCACTGATAGTGCCCTTTCATTCTCTAACAATTAGAGTGATTTAGTGAAAATAAAACCTGTCTATTTAAGACAGACTATTTATCAGTAGAACGAGGGTCAGACGAGCTATAGGAAGTGATAGCTTAATTAAGATTTAACACAGTAAATAGTTACTAAAAACTATTTTCATTGATAATGGTCATAGTTGTTTAGTATAGAGGAGATCGTAAGTTCGATGCTTGTAAGATGCAAAAGCTTGTAAGATGCAATTTGTTCTTGAACGAATTTTAGGCGGAAATAGAAAATGTCATGGCAATTCTTTTACCGTCTCCCAGACAGGGAGAGCGATCAGGAAAAAATAAATAAATATATTAAAAATTAACTTTCTAAATAAAAATTCAAAAATAATGACCTATCTAAAACATCGTCTTGAAAAAATTGTGTAGTAATCTTTAGTTTGTATTAACAAATTAATAAATATGTTAGGACATTAACACACAGCACCATCTAGTTCCATGGTAAGCTACAAGGCTTGTGTTATGGATACTAGATAGTTGATACACTGCATATATATAACTTTTAAATACATACATATTATAAATATAAACACCCATAACTGGAGTACAAACATTCATGCTCATAACACAAATGAATGCAGCGGGACTCGAACCCGCGAGCTCTAACACAGCAAGTAGAGTCACTACAAACTCAGCCAAACGTGTCGTCTACGATAATTATTTGTCAATATATTTCAACTATATATAATGCAAATTTTATCAAAAATGTCACGTTAAACGAGCCAAATAATATAAAATATTTAATATTAGCTTTACGTGCAGGAAATAAGGTAAGTTACTAAACTTAATAACTTCATGTAGACTCAAACGAAAACTTTGTTCTTCATTAAACACTAAGGAACTTCTAACTCGAGGGTATAAAGATGGCTCGGACATCTACGTCCTTTGAGTAAGTTTAAACCCGATATTGAAAGTCCTCTAATATAGTTAAACTTATTAATATTTTGTAATAACCTAGGTTTTAGTAGTGATAGGCTATTGGGAATACGATTGCATTAAAAATAAAGGAAACGGATTTGAATCTGGTTTTCGCAATTCTGACAATTTCAATTACATATAGCTAATATGGTGAAGGACAACATCGTGAGGAAACCTACATATTTGAGGGACTCTAACTAGATATCAAAAGACGTGTTAAGTCTAAGACCAGCCCGCACTTAGCCAGCGTGGTAGACTATCTATCTAGCTCTTATCGCCTTGAGCCCGTGACCTGAATTAGAACTTTAAAAAGCTAAATGACTAATTAATTATTATTATTATATATATATATATATATATATATATATATATATATATATATATATATATATATATATATATATATATATATATATATAACGTTCTTTTTTCCTCATTATTTTCTTTCCAAATAGTTCGGTCAATTTTGATGATTTTTTTGTTTAAGTAGGGTCGCTAGGGTTGTTCTTAGTTGTAGTTAGACCTGGTAGATTGATAGATGGTGCTGTCGTCGAGATCCAGACTTGTTTTTAAGGGTCACAAATAAAATTGTGGACAGGACAAAATCTGTCAAACAAGCTAATCTTTTTTTTTAAAAATCAACTACCTCTCCCTACATAACTACGTTAAAATTGAAAAACATCATTTTTCATTTTTAAGTTATTAGTGTATCTATATCAAATCAATCCTTTATTAGTATGCTTCTATTTAATTATTTATGTACATAAACTAACAAGAGGTCCTTCTATTGCTTAAACTTTACAGACACATAAACAAATTTATTTATTTCTTCGTACATAATTACCATAGCCTTTCTAAAACACTTAAAGCAGACCAATTAACGACAAGAGTTAAGTATTGGAAAACATTCATAAGTCCTTTGAGGTAGTTCTAAAAGTACTAAGCTTAATAAGAAATTCTATTTTAATTATTGCTATATGGCAAATCGCTTTATATGAACAGTTTAAAGTTACTAAAAAGTTAAAAAAATATAATTTTAACTATATTTTTAATAATATTTATACTAATATTATAAATGCGAAAGTTTTTGAGGATGTATGGATGTATGCATGTTTTATAGAATTATGGATGTTTGTTACTCTTTTACGCGAAAACTACTAAATGGATTTTAATGAAACTTTACAATAATATAGCTCATACATCAGAATCATACATAAGCTACTTTTTATCCCAGTAAAATGTACGGTTCCCGTGGGATAGATATGTTTTTGTTTTCTAGAGGCAAACCCGAGAGAAGCGAGGGTGAGCCGCTAGTATTGTCTAAAATCATGATATAAAAGTAAATAAATTTCGAAAAAGTTATGTGTAGTCGAAGTTTTCGAAATATTATGTTTTCCTGTCTTGGAAGTCCAATTAACAGAATAAAAAGTTTTTATAAACATGATACTTACAATATTGTATATTGTATTTAAACATTTTTCTTACTAACTTTCAGTTTGTTTAAGCGAAAGAGCTTTTAACTATGAAGCTTTCGTTAAATTCAAAAAGAAATTTCGGCTAATCAAACCAAACAAAGAGAGCTGAAAATTTTAAATGATGACTTATTCAAATAATTTGTTATTACGACTTACGAGTATATTTATTAGAATTATATTTGTTATAATAATAAATTTATTATTATTATTAGAAAAATAACTTAAAAGAAAATATTTTTTATCTGTTTTAAAATTATTACCACACGTTTGGCTCAGTTTGCAGTGCCACTTGTTTGTACTTGTTGTGCCAACGGTTGCGGGTTCGAGTCCCGCTGGGGGCATTTACGCTGGGGATTGTACTCCAGTCATGGGTGTTTATAATACGCATGTATTTAACGTTATATATGTGAAGTGTATCAACTATCTGGTATCCATAACACAGGTCTCGAAGCTTACCATGAAACTAGATGGTGCTGTGTGTTTATGGGACATTACACATATTTATTTATATTATATTATTTATGTTCTTTCAAATGTTACCATCATTCAGTCACATAAAAATCAATGAAAACTTTTCACTTATTATATTTTTAAGTACAACATATTTACTGGCACGTCAACTTCTGAATACTCTACATTCTACATGATATTGGCAAAGTAAATTAAGCTTATTTAACACGCTTAAAAGCTAACAATTTAAGAATATAATTGTTCTAAAAACTTAGTAGAAAAAATACCCGAATTTAAAGTAACTTTATAAGTAATTAATAGCTTAGAGATGCATTTTTTTTTTCTTAAAATTTATTTTACCTAATGTATCTATTTATCGAAAAAAGTATTATATAAATCACTTCATTATTAGCAAAAATATGAAAATCGTAAATAAACATATAATCAGATCAGTTTTTTATTTAAAGGCTTTAATGCGTGCCAGTTGAGCACAAATTATTTCGCCAATGTCACGTTGAATGGAGGAGTCACGTTCGTTGGCCGGTGATGTTTTGAATTATTCCACTAAAAGACTGGATTAATAGTATTATATACAAGGATTTTAATATAATGCCTCGACCTAAAAATTGAAAAAACAACACAAAAAAATAATTATATTATAATATGTAAAAATAAGATGTTAGTAGATAAACATAATCTTTCTACGTCTTTCAACGTTTGAAATTTATACTATACATAAAGCTGAAGAGTTTGTTTGTATGTTTGTTTGCTTAAACGCGCAAATCTCTGATCTCATTTTGCAATCTATTTATTGAGGCAGGTTATAATTTATATAATAGGCTTTATAATACTTTCTTATATTTACGCAAATATTTAACATTTGTAAATAAAACAATGTTTTCGGATTTTTACGCGGATTTCGGAAAAACATTCAATCTATCCCGCGACCATGATTGCTGTAAAGCATTCTAATTGTCGGGAACCAAAAATCAAAATAAATCCGCGAAAAAACCAAAAAGACAGTTTTATATAATAGGCTATAATTAATAAATAAATAGCAATATATAAACAACACAGGCAGAGCCGCGAGAAAATGCTAACTTAGTTAACAAAATCCTTTCTTTTTGTTCCCAGAATGTCAATATCCCATGAACCAAACGCGACATACGCTGAGCTAGTCATCACTAACGTGAAGCCCAACGATGAAGGAGTGTACCGCTGTGAGATCACCTATCTCCAAGTCGGTGAAGACTGCAACACTGTTCAAGTGACGGACTTCCATACATACAGTAAGTTTTAATTATAATAACTCTTAATTGTAAGAAAATAAAATACACGTAAATAACGGAGTTCTGTGGTAACAAACATAATAATACAACCGAATTGAGAACCTCCGCATTTTTTGAAGTCGGTTAAGAAAAAGAAAAATTGTTGAATAGTAGAATGTAAAGAAGACGGTCTTATCACTACAACAGTGATATTATTAATATTGAACTTTCTCAAATTTCTAAGGGTTTTGGTGTTATGAAATCCACGTTCCTAAGCCAAAATACTCGTAGAAATAAGAAGTTTCGAATCGTTAGGTTATTATTAACAGCTTCTCAAAGAGGTTTTCTTAGTATACGGCATACATGGGCGCCGGGAGGGGATGCAGGGGGTGCATTTGCACCCCGTTGCATCCCATAAGGGAAAATATATAGAAAAATTTACAGAAATAAAATTATATGAGTACCATCCCTGTTTAATTTAGGTATCTGCAAAGAAAAGACGATAAAGAAGATATGAGTAAAATTTTTAAAATAATCATTTAAAAATTAGTTAGTAATTTAATGTGAAGAAGCAGATGTATACGCCTGGAAATAATTCTGCCGCCGCCCATGACGCCTTGTATTTAAGATACATATATAGATATAATATGTAGTATGTGATATCAGGTAAATCTAGTCAAGTCTAAGGGAATTCTTTATTATTGTGCAGTAAAATGGTATGCAATCTTTTGATGTTGATTTCAATTTGATCAAATGTTTTCACTACAATTGTTTTTCTTTTATTTAGTGCTCGCTTCCCAATACAAACTTTCATCCCCATTTTCTAAGTTCCTGCGCAATTTTCTTAATTTTTTTTTAATGTAAGAACCGTCTCCTGACAATAACAAACACAACAAAAAAAGAATTAGTGAAATCGGTCCAGCCGTTCACGCGTGATGGCGTGACCAAGGGAAACAGGGATTCATTTTTATAAATATAGAGCAATAAAAATAGGCTTAAATGTACTAATATTATAAAAAACACCTGTACAATATCTTAAAGTGGCGAAATATAAAATTTAACTACGTTGTAAACTCCACTAACATGCTTTTTGGATGAAATTACATCTGATGAATTTGGATGAAAACATATATTTAAAAATATATACTAATAAAGTATGTAAAAATAAGAAAGTTAACATTTTAAATGAAACTATCTTTTCGGATTATTTCACGAATTTAGTTTCGAATGCTGTACAGCAATTATGGTCACGGGAGAGAACCAAAAAGAGTACGTCGGGAATCAAAAATCAAAATAAATCCACGAACAAATCCGAAAAGATAGTTTTTATTTAAAATGTCAAATATTCGCGTAAATCTAAGAGAGTATTAAAGTAAACATTTTCATAATAGTGTATGTAAGATAATATGGTGCTATTTTTCAATTGATGCTCCATAAATATATATCAAACACACAATACGATAAAAGACTCAAATCTATCGATATGATGAACAGCACTATTTGGTGCTAGGATATTGCGCTCATACCACCCGAGGCGATTCGGCGATATATTTTATTGTCTCTTTCATACCTATTTTTGTTATACAGGCTGATGTTTTAGTGAAAATTATTTTAGTTTGATATTATATGTTATATCAAATTACCGTTACTTCACTTAGATACGTCCATATGTACGTCTTATATTTAAATATATTACCGACAACGCCATCTTTTGGTGTTTTTTATTACTTATATGAACCTATGTGTTTTCCTAAGTCATAGTCTATCTGTGTTTCACATTTCATCCAAATCTGTCCAGTCGTTTTATCGTGAAGAAGCTTATAAAAATAGACAGCTTCATTAACAGCTTTAAAAATGAAATTGATAACATAGTAATAAATAAGATAATAAATATGTTGGGACATTAACTCATAGCACCATCTAGTTTCATGGTAAGCTACGAGGCGTGTGTTATGGATACCAGATATTTGATACACTACACATATATAACTTTGAATACGTAAATATTATAAATATAAACACCCATGACTGGCGTACAAACATTCGTGCGCATCACGCAAATGAATGCCTCCATGGGACTCGAACTCGCGACCGCTGCCACAGGAAGTAGGGTCACTACAAACTAAACCAAACGTGTCGTAAAAAATATCGTGACATAATGATGATATTGATACTTAATATGTAAATTCAGATGAAATACTAAAGTTACAGACACCATAATATTGAACTTAGATTTACACAAATATTAGACATTTAATAAAACATCTCTCCCGTGACCATGATTGCTGTAAACTGTAAGGCATACGTACGTACGTAACGTCAGGAACCAAAAATAAAAAAAAAAAACAATGAAAAAAACATAAAAAGATAATTTTATTTATACACACAAACTAAAAATTAATAATTTCGTTAATAATTCTATCATATTTATTTTAGAATTTCCTATCATAGCTTCATCCTGTATACACTCCAATTCCCTTTCCTCACGTTTTTCTACATAAAGTACTTTATTTGATACTTTGTTTAGACAGTCTGTTCAAGTCTCAAGATTATTTACTCCTGACATACACATGTAGGTGCTAACAATATCCTATCCTTTTTCCATATTTACCCAAATATTGAATGACATATTTCATCAGTTTATTGCTATAAACAAAATGAAAATGGTTTCAAAACCTTAGAATTAAGCCATATTAAATTAACATTAAAAATATCATATAATCATTATTATAATGTACATATATATTTTACAGACAAAGTAATTAATGTATATCTATACTAATATTATAAAGCTGAAGAATTTGTTTATTTGTTTGTTTGGTTGAACGCGTTAATCTCAGGAACTACTAATCCGATTTGAAAAAATCTTTTTGCATTTAATAGACCATTAACTGAGAAACGCTATAGGGCTATATATCAACCCGAAAAATGTACGATTCTCATGGGATAGATTTGTTTTATCTAGGGACGAACCTGAAGCGAAGCGAGGGTGAGTCGCTAGTATTATATAAATATCTAATCAAATTAAATTACGTAATCATAATAAAATTTTAATTTCAAAGTATATTATAATAGGTATATATTATAATTAATGAATATTTAACATATGTTTATAAAAGTATATTATAATTATTATAACCAATTGAATGTTATTATAGCGCCTATTGATATTTAAAAGCAATGTTAAGTTTTGATATCTTACTACCGCAAATTATTTTTCGTTCTACCGACCTTCTCTCTCTGTAAATTGTTCGAAATTAAATCATTACGTGTCTGCCTATAACCTTTTCTTTTTTACACCTTAAATCTGTTATTCAAAGACATGGTCCATCGACACGGATATTAAAGTTAAAAATAACCGGCGTAAATAATAATACTGGATTTGGATGTGGAAAAATAAGTGAAATCACAATTTGTTCCGGGGTCATCATATCAAGGCTTCGACAAGGCGTGGTTTATGGAATTTATGCAGTATTTAAGCAATTTCAACACTTAATTTCCACCCAGTACTCTCATTCAGGTAGTATTTAAGGTGTTTTAAATGTATAAAGGTTAGTAAATTTATAAATCAATAATAATTCTGTAATTTTCACATTTCATTGTTTAAATTCCTTCCATATTACATAATATTACATTCACTGTCTTAATGATATTATAAGTATAATACTTATAATTGAAATGAAATATGTACATTTTCTATGCTTTATTGATTGATTAAAATAAGTTATATCTAAATAATAATAAAAGGTAATCTTTAAAAATTATAAAGTAATAAAATAAAGTAAAATTTAAAACATTTACATATATGTACATCAGTATTAAGAAGATTAGATTGATTAAATTTCTTTAGATTAAATAATAATAGTTGTTAATTTGATTTTGTATATTAAAATTTATATACATTTCAGTTTAGTTCATTGTAAATTAAAACTGTTTTATACTTTAAAACTGTTTAGTACATGATCGTATAGTTATATATTATAGTATATTTTTTTATTTGTATAACGTTCCAGGCTTTGATTCTTGCTTCCCACAATGACTGACCGAGAGGAAAGAGAGTTAATTAAAAAACGTGCAAGCTTTAAAGGCCGTCTTACGTTGTTTGGTAATTATTTAAGTCATTTGGAAGGATCAGTGAGCCAGTCTCAGGTAAACGAATTACAATTACGTATTAATAAAATGATGAACATTTTTGAACAATATGATGAAATACAGTTTAAAATAGAATGCATAACGGAGGACATGGAAAATCAATTAGTTGAAAGAAATGATTTTGAGTCTCAATATTATAAATTAATAGCACAAGCCCAGGGTATAATTACGCACTTTTCTAAATCGAGCGACGCGAAATCTGATAGTGATAAGAGTTCCATGCGAGCTAATAAAAACAATAATCTCGTTAAATTACCCACTATACAACTGCCCAAGTTCAGCGGGTCTTACGATAATTGGTTAGAATTCCATGACACTTTTTCAAGTCTTATCCACTGCAATGAAGATATTGATAATATAAATAAGTTTCACTATCTAAGGGCGTCATTAGAGGGCACCGCTGCTGTCGTTATACAGTCCATTGAATTTTCAGCCAAAACTTATCCTGTTGCTTGGAAAATTCTTTGTGAGCGTTTTGATAATAAGCGTTTGTTAATTCAGAATCATGTAACTGCATTATTCAACATTGATTCAATCAGTAAAGAGTCTTCTATGTCTATTAAGCGTATGATTGATCAATTAAATAAAAATTTAAGAGCTTTAGATTCATTAGGCGAGCCAACGAAGCACTGGGACACACTTCTTATCCATATTGTTACTCAAAAATTAGACTGTAAGACATATCGTGAATGGGAGGAATTTAAGGGCCACCTTAATAAGGATGAACCTTTAACTTTAGATGTGTTTTTAAAATTTTTACGTAGCCGTGCAGACCTATTAGAAGCTTTAGAATTACCACGCTGTAATAATTATTTAAATAAAACTGGGAAGCTTAATACTAAGTTTAAAAGTATGGTTTCTATCACAAATTCGCCTCAGGTAAGAGATGATAGATCTCCACTAGGTTCTTCGACCCCCAAACCCTGCCCAAAATGTAAAGGTGAACATCAACTTAAAAATTGTTCACAATTTTTAGGTCTTAATAATGAACAGCGTTTAAAACTTTTACCTAATTATAAAATTTGTTATAATTGTTTACATGTAGGACATTATGCGAATCAATGTAAAAAATCAGGTTGTAGAATATGTAAACGTAAACACAATACACTTATTCACGTTACAGATCCAAAATCGCAATCACCAGTTAATGCTGGATCATTATGCATTGAAAATAACGCTGTGTCTGACAAAAGTTCTACTTCTAACGTAACCTTTTCGGCATATTTAAATAATCCAACGACAAGCAATCATGATGTACTGTTATCGACTGCCCTTATCAAGTTGTACGATTCACACAACCGGGAATATATCGCCCGTGCGTTACTTGATAGCGGAAGTACATCATGTCTTATTACAGAAAATATGTGTCATAAATTAAGCTTGCCAGTTGATAATGTCGAAAAGTCGGTGTTAGGAATAAATAACTGTACTTTGCCTATTGGTAAAATGTGCCGTGTGCAAATGAAATCTTTAGACAATAATTATTCTGCACATCTTACATGTTTTGTTTTACCATCGATAATAAGCAAAGTGCCTTACGGTGACGTAGATATTTCGATGTTAAATTTGAAAACAAATATTGTGTTAGCTGATCCTAACTTTTATACACCAGGTGATATAGATTTAATTATAGGCGCTGATCTTTTCTGGGAATTGTTAGGGTCACAAATTATTAAATTAGGTACCGGCAAACCGATACTTTTTGAGACTAGACTTGGATGGATAGTTTCAGGACCCGTATTAGGCGGTCATGTGTCGAATCGGTTACCATCACATATTAAATGTAATTTGGCACAAATTAAGTCGATAGATTCAGTTGATTCTAATGAAGTCATTCAAGATAATTTATCAAAGTTTTGGCATCTAGAAGAGATTAACGACAAATCTTCATATTATACTGAGGAAGAAAAAATGTGCGAGGAGCACTTTGTTAATAATGTGTCACGTCTTACAGATGGCCGTTTCTGCGTTAGGATTCCCTTAAAGGACAAGGTAGATCTTTTAGGCGAATCTTATGAGCGTGCAAAAAACTGTTTTTTATCTCTTGAACGTCGACTTGATAATCAGCCTTTACTTAAAATTAAATATCATGATTTTATGTCAGAGTATATTGCACTAGGACACATGTCAAAATCTGATTTAAAGCGTAATGAATTTTATTACCTGATTCCACATCATGGAGTGTGGCGTGATAGTAGTTTAACGACCAAATTAAGGGTTGTATTTAATGCTAGCAGTCCTACTACCACAGGTATTTCATTTAATCAAATTCAAATGGTCGGTCCCACTATACAGGACGACCTCTTAAGCATACTTCTTCGATTCAGACAGCATAAATATATTTTATCTGCTGATGTAGAAAAAATGTATAGGCAGATTGCTGTACATCCAGATGATAGGTATCTCCAACAAATTATATGGCGCGATAGTAAATTTGATCCGTTAGAGATATATAAATTAAATACTGTAACATATGGCACAGCGAGTGCACCTTTTCTAGCGGTTCGTTGTTTAAAACAAATTGGTCTCGACTGTGCAGATGATAAAATACGTGAAATCATTATACACGACTTTTATATGGATGACCTACTCACTGGAGCTGATACCATTGATGAACTTTCATATATTAAACAAAATATTACTAACGCTTTAAGTTCAGCTCAAATGCCACTTAGAAAGTGGAAGTCAAATGTATTAAATTTTGATAATGATGAAATTGCAACTACATCTTTAAATTTAAATATTGGTTCTGATAATCCTAATATAAAGTTAGTTCTAGGCTTAGGTTGGCAATCAGATTCCGATGAACTTTGTTTTAGCATAAATAATAAAATCCCCAGTGTCATGACTAAACGTAGTATACTTTCTGTAATTTCACAAATTTTTGATCCCTTGGGCCTACTCGCCCCTTGTATTATTAGTATGAAATGCTTATTACAGAAATTATGGCTACTGAAATTATCATGGGACGATCCTTTACCATCAGATATATCAAGATCTTGGAATGAATTTATTATTAATTTACCCTTACTTAATAATCTGCGCATTATACGTAACGTTTTAGTAGATTCTTATACATATATAGATCTTCATGTTTTCTGTGATGCTTCACAATATGCTTATGGAGCATGTTTATATATTTGTAGCGGAAATGATAACGGTGAGACTTTAGTTCGATTGCTAATGGCAAAAAGTCGAGTTGCCCCAATCAAACCTACAACCATACCGAGACTGGAACTTTGTGGAGCACTTGTGGCGTTACGGCTTTATGAAAAAGCGATTAAGGCACTTCGAGTTAAGGTAAGACGTACGTTTTTTTGGACCGACTCTTCTATCGTATTAGGGTGGCTTAAAATGGTACCTAGTAAATTACAACCATTTGTACGCAACAGAGTTGGAGAAATTTTAGAAAGGTCTCCTAACTGCATTTGGAGGCATGTTCCCACTCATGATAATCCCGCCGATCATATTTCCCGTGGAGTTGATGCTAAAACTATTATGTCACTACATATTTGGTGGTCTGGACCCACATTTTTAAAACGTGATATGTCTCAATGGCCTACTCATCCCACTATTGTTGGGCCACTTCCAGAATTGCGTTCTGTTATAGCAGTAAACGTAGCAGTTGAAAATAACGATGATAATGATTTTATAAATTTTAGTAAATTTTCAAATTTTTCTAGGCTTAAACGCACAGTAGCATATGTTTTACGGTTTGTTCGAATTTGTAAAAGAGATTTTATTAAAGATAAAATTTTAACGGTAGATGAATTAGATAATGCATTGAATATTTTAATTAGAATATCACAAAAACAGTCCTTTCCAGAATATGAATTGTTGATTAATCATAAAAAATTACCAAATAAAAGTCCATTAATAAAATTAAACATTTTTATGGATGAATTCAATATTATACGTGTTGGAGGGCGTCTAGAACATAGTGATTTTTCTTATAATAAAAAACATCCAATATTAATTCATTCTAAGCATTCTTTTACAAAATTATTATTTCATTTTGAGCATAAACGCTTGCTACATGCTGGTCCGCAATTATTATTAAGTACTATTAAAGAAACGTTTTGGCCAATAGGAGGCAGGAATTTAGCCAAATCATGTTACCGGCAATGTCTTCGTTGTGCTCAAGCTAGGGCTAAAATAGTAACCCCTATTATGGGAAATTTGCCATTAAACCGTATATCTGTAAGTTTTCCTTTCGAAAATGTAGGAATAGATTATGCCGGGCCTGTTATGATTGTAAGCCGTCAAGGACGTGGATCTAGACTAGTTAAAGCGTATATTGCGGTTTTCGTGTGCTTTTCCACAAAGGCTATACACCTAGAATTAGTGAGTGATTTAACGAGTAATTGTTTTTTGTTAGCTTTGCGTAGATTTATGTCCCGTAGAGGGAAACCAAAAAATATATATACAGATAATGGAACTTCATTTGTTGGTGCGTTTAATGATATTGCCAATTTTTTGAAAACTAACGCTGTTACTTTATCTGAGACTGTTGCTGATGACGGAATAAAATTTCATTTTACTCCAGCATATTCACCTCATTTCGGAGGTCTGTGGGAAGCAAGCGTCAAATCCACAAAATATCATTTAGTAAGAGTACTGGGCAAATGTAATCTTACATATGAAGAGCTATATACTGTACTAGCACAAATTGAAGCTGTGCTGAACTCCCGACCACTGACATATCTATCCACGGATCCTGCGGATTTGACACCATTGACCCCGGGACATTTTCTTATTGGGCGATCACTTTCGTCCCTTCCGACACCCAACTACGAGGATGAAAATTTTCATAGGCTGAACCGTTACCAAAGGATAGAACAATTACGCCAACATTTCTGGAAGCGGTGGAGTAAAGAGTACATCTCTGAACTTGAAACAAGAATGAAATGGCAAAAATCTGAAGCCCAATTAAAATTAAATAGTCTCGTTCTCGTAAAGGATGATAATCTACCACCACTCAAATGGAGACTTGGTCGAATAACGAACGTTCATCCAGGAACTGATGGTGTAATTAGAGTGGCTGATATCAAGACTGCAAATGGAATCATCCGAAGGGCTTTCAGCAAAATCTGCCCTCTACCGCAACCTGAAGATTGTTGAAAGTTCTACTTTCAACGCCTGGGGGCATGTTTATAAAAGTATATTATAATTATTATAACCAATTGAATGTTATTATAGCGCCTATTGATATTTAAAAGCAATGTTAAGTTTTGATATCTTACTACCGCAAATTATTTTTCGTTCTACCGACCTTCTCTCTCTGTAAATTGTTCGAAATTAAATCATTACGTGTCTGCCTATAACCTTTTCTTTTTTACACCTTAAATCTGTTATTCAAAGACAACATATAGTAGTTTAGATAACTACAAAAATAATATATTTAAGCATTCATCATAATATATATAACAAACTAGTGACTCACCCTCGCTCCGCTCGGATTCGTCCCTACTTGTCTTTTAAAGTTTAGTATAGATTTCTCAGAGATGAGATATTTTCCCGCAATAAAAAGTATCCTATATGTTGACCCGGATAACCATTTATCATCATACCAAATTTCATCAAAATCCCTTCAGTGGTTTTTCCGTGATGCGGTAACAGACAGACAGACAGACAAAAATTCTATCTGTATCGATAATAATGTCTATTTCAATAAGATTTTCCAAAAAATATTTCATATACAGATTCGGCTTAGTTACAACTTTATTATATGTATATGTCTGTTTCATTTTCACGTTCAAACTGCTGAACAGATTTTTATAAAATTTGGCAAGGACATAGATTGCATCCTGGGATCGGACATAGGCTACCCTTTATGATTACGAACTTAACAAAAATTCACACGTGAGCAAAGTCGCAGATGATAGCTAGTTAAATTAAAATATAACATAGCATTGTATACAGTATATCTATATAAATAGGTGTGACCTATTAAAATAAAACTGATCAAACCTATGTTATCAAGATGAGGTCAATTAAAGGTCACTGAAAATTAACGTATATATTATTTTCAGGCCGACAGCAAACAAATTGGTGTTTTAAGTTATATATTATACCTAGATCGTAGATTATCTTGGAATAATGTTATTCTGATTTTATCAAATTTTGAAGTGAAATGTGAAGTATATATGTAGGTTTTTATGTATGTACGTTAAATTAATGCGATATAGTCAATGTGGAGACAACTACATGACATACTGAAACTAGCGGCTCACCCTCGCTTCGCTCGAGTTCGTCTCTAAACAAAAAAATAACAAATCTATCCCACGGGAACCGTACATTTTCCGGGATCAAAAGTGGCTTATTTGTTAATCTGATGTATAAACTATATTATTGTAAAGTTTAATTAAAATTCAATCAGTAGTTTTTGTGTACTAAGCTATATAATATGTTAGTATAGTTTTTTAAGTATCCCACGGGAATTCTTTACTTTTCCGGGATGAGAATTATCTAAAATATTGACCAGGTGTATAAAGTACCACTATACAAAATGTCATTTAAATCGGTCCTTAAGATTCGGAGATTATCCCGTACAAACAGACAAACAGACAGAGAAACAAAAAAATTGAAAAAAATCTGGATTTGTTTTATTTCTCTTCTAACTGACTCTTCTGACTGACATCCCCCTGACTCAGTTTTTTGCAAATTTTTTTTCTATGTACACACAACTGACGAGTTATAAAACGAGCCCATATCACTCTCTCCAGCTCATAAGCCATAAAGTACTCGTATCTCAACGCAAATAACAGAAGAATGGACGTAAGCAGAGAATGCTATAAGATCGATTTATTTTTCTTAAAATATTATATCTTAACCAAAGCTTAATTAACTTCTAAATATAAATAAAAGTCTTAATTTACATCTATAAACAGAAAAACAAGTGTCCCAAAAAGCAAAATAATTATAAGTAAATAGTTAAGTAATATAGACGAACCCTTAAATAGATTTCGCGGTCCATGTACCCCTTTGTCAGACGAAACGAGGCAATTAATGTAATTAATCGCTAAGAATAAAGTTTGTCGTCCACGAATTTATAGCTTCAGGTAGCGCTTTGTAAAGATATACATATAACACCTATCTTGTATATTTAAACGAGCATTACTTGTATATTTACATCTTTATTTCTTTATTTATTTATATCAGCGATCTCGGAAAGGGCTCTAACGATTTCCCTGAAATTTGGTATATGTGGGCTTTCGGGGGAGAAAAATTGATCTAGATTAGTCTTATGTCTGGGAAAACGCGTGTTTTCGAGTTGTCATGCGGTTTTCTTTTCCATTATTCTACGCAGAATATGGTCGAAAAATTTCTTACGCTCGGATGTAAGCATCGTGGTCAAGCGGTCGAGGTGCAAGTTAGACAACACATATTCCCAGGATCGAGTCCCGGTCGGAATATAAAATTTTTACTTTTGTTTTTTTTTGTATTTATTCAAGTTTTTATTTTTTTTATCTATTTAAATAAAACTATCTTTTCGGATTTTTTCGCGGATTTATTTTGATTGTTGGTTCCCGACGTTTCGATTGCTTTGCAGCAATCATGGTCACGGGAGAGCCTACGGTGTTAAATGTCTCAAAAGCATTATATAGTTGTTACAGACAGCCTACCCACAAAATAACAAAATGAATTCAAATTTTGAAAATTGGCACCAAAGTACCTTACAATATTTGTTAATTTTAATTTTAAACATTTTTATAATTTTATTTGTTTTATACTTGAAATATGGAATATTATTTATATAATTTTAGCTATTATTATTATAATTATTACAATTTTTTAGAATTTTTATTATTGTATTATTGTTTAGTAATCTATATTTTTAGAGTTACCATTGTTATATTAATAACCATAAAGAAAAAAAAATATTTAAGTCACATTATTGTTCTATGTGTAGAAAATTAAAATTAACTAAGTTCTTACTGTGTGGATCAAAATTATTTGATTTAATTGGTATTTCAAATTAATATTTTTCATTTGTAAATGTAATTCTGTTCGCGATGTTACCAATTCTCACAGTATTAGGAAGCTGCACTTTCGCAATCGAAATTCTATATATCAAGGTAAAATAAAATGGTATAACAATATTGAACTCAAATACAGATCATATTTAATCAATTTTTTTCATATTATAATATTTTTTTCAATAGTATCATTCGATTTTTATTTATATATATATATATATATATATATATATTTAAATAAAAAAGCGTAAGTAATATGTCTTAACATCAGTTTACAATTTTATATAAAATAAAAAAAAATATATAAATTAATATCTGTCTGTCCCATTATATAAAACCTAATTTCTTATTAAAATATGTTCATCAATATCTCGCATTGATAAACATCACCGATATAACGATGATATCGTATTTGAGTAACTGTACTTTAGCCTGCTTTAGCCTACTTTAGCCTATTTAGTATTGTGATAGGTAGCCAATATATAAGATACTTTTTACCGCGGGAAAATAACTCATTTCTGAGAAAAAATACAAAAACCTAAGAATTTAGTTTTTGGTATCTGAACATGGGCGGAGCCGCGGACAATGCTAGTGTTAAATAAAACTATATTTTCAGATTTTTTTCTCACACCGTCTGTTAAAACTATATAATGATTTTTGAGACGTCTAAAACCTTAGCCTCTTCCGTGACCATGATGTTGTAAAGCATTCGAAACGTCGAAAATCAAAAATCGAAACAAATTCACGAAAAAAAAATCAAATATTCGCGTAAATCTAAAAAAGCTATCGCTATGCTTTTTGTGGATTGCGGAACGGATAGATCGGGCTGGAGTAATGGCTTAAATATATTGAAACTATTTAATTCATGGTCAGAAACCCACTAACCGTTAAACTAACGGAAGCTTTCAACCATTATATATAGCGCACAATACATGAAATGTATATACGGAAAATTATTAATAATAATTATTATTATGTACATATTACATATAAATAGGCAGAGACAAAAAACTTCAGTGCCTTTTTCACCTGTTTGTTGAACGATTTTCTTTTTTTTTTTTTTGTTTATAAGCTTTTGACGAGCTTTAGGGTTATCAATAGAAAAATATGGCGAACATTACTGTGCATAAGTTTTCGATTTTCAATAAACTTAGTACAACAGTTTTAATTAGTATTATATCATAACTCATAAGATACATATGTATTTGACCGACATTAAGAAAGTAATACTAAATGTGAGTGTATGTTTTTATGTGTATGTTTTTTATTTTATAACTAGTAAAGGTAAAAATAAATGTATGATAATACTTTCTTAGATTTACGCGAATATTTGTCATTTTAAATAAAACTATCTTTTCAGTCTCTCCCGTGACCATGATTACTTTAAAGAATACAAAACGTGGGAAACCAAAAACGAAAATAAATACTCTAAAAACATGAAAAGATTTATTTGTTTTACTTAAAATGTATTACATATACATTTATTTTATAGTACCTTAGTTAGTAAATTATCATAAAATGGAACCCTTTCAAACCTAAGCGATATTTCGCGTGTCCTACCAATAAGAGTCGAAGCAGTTGAATAAAAATCTGGTGTGACGAAATACAAATAAGAGCATGTCTATTTTGATATAACATTAACAAACACGAAATGCTTTGAATAAAATTATTTAAATATATTTTTTTCTGTGATTTACGCAAATATTTGATATATTTTAAATGAAATTATTGTAATATCGTGGATAGATACCATCTGTAGAAGCTTTTACTTTTGAGACATTGAAAGTTGAATCCCTAAGTCTCTCCCGTGACCACAGACTATTTTGCTGAAAAACATTGGAAACGTCGCGAACAAAAAATCTATATAAAAACGCAAAAAAATCCCAAAATATATATTTTTTTAATATGCTTAGAAAACTTTAAATTGCATTGCCTAACTCTGCTATAATTTCCATAGAAGTCGTTTTAAGTACCCTTAGAAATTATTGACAAAGTTCTTGGAGTAATTTTACAAGCAATTACAATAACAATTTGTTCATGCAAATGAATTCAATCTTTATTGAATAATCTCGACGTTTTACAAAATATATTTAAATCTCAATTAAAGCAAATAAGGCGCCATTTGTTGGTTGATTGAGCAGATTGGGAATTTTACTATATTAGCATATAAATGTGGATTTTGAAAAGCTAAGTTATAGTTAAAATAAGATGGGGCACGAACGACCCCTGGCTCCACTTGATTCAATTATCAACAAGGAAGGGTAAATTCTGAAAAGATTAAAATTAAAGGGTTGGTGATTAAATATGTACGAAAATCAGTTATATTATTGAAACTAAATGGTGTTAATGGTTGAGGGGAATTGTTTTTTGAATTTGAACATTGAGCTAAATAATTATTAAATTTGTTTAGTTTTAAGTTTTTAAACAAATTTTTATTTTAAAGATTTTTTCATAATTGCGATATCCCAGGGTTAATTAAGGACACTATTCTATGAAAGTCCATTTATCTGATATTAATATATAATCATTAAATTGGTTTATTTTTTTTATTTTTAAAATATTTTTGAATATTTAATATATATATATATATATATATATATATATATATATATATATATATATATATATGTGTGTGTGTGTGATAAGCAGGGTGGGCGTTAAGGGTAGCCCATATACTCGTATGAAGCATTTTCGCACTGTTTAAGAACATATCACTAAGCCTGAGATATCTATTTGTTGTATCCGTATGAAACAACAAGTTTGGCTCAGTTTGTAGTGACCCTACTTCCTGTGTCAGTGGTCGCGGGTTCGAGTCCCGCTGGGGGCATTCATTTGTGTGATGAGCACGAATGTTTGTACTCCAGTCATGGGTATTTATATTTGTTTATAATATGTATTTATTTAAAATTATATATGTATGTGTAGTGTATCATCTATCTGGTATCCATAACACAAGCCTCGTAGCTTACCATGGAACTAGATAGTGATGTGTGTTAATGTTCCAACATTTAAATTAAAATTTACAATATTTGCCATTTGGCTTTTTCCTAACAATTGCTTTAAAGAACCCTACAAAACTCAAAGTTAACAGTATACTCGAGTGAAATTCACCAAGAATAAATCACCCGTTAAGTCAAAACTTCCAGAAGAGTTAGATTAAAAACACTTTTTTCGCGAAAATAATTTCACAAATTAAATTAAAATGTTGCTACTGAATTTTTAGACATAATTTGTGAGGCTTGGAATGTTTTTGCTCCATCTGATGTAGAAGAATGATAATTCTTTTTGTTTACTTTTACTAGAGAAATGTAGCTAGTGCATTATGAGATGATACAGTACACATTTAAAATACTTTATTTACAACTAGAGATTCACTCTCGATTCGCTTCGGGTTTGTCCCTAGACAAATCTATCCCACGGGAACCGTAAAATTTCCGGGGATGATATAAAGCCTATCATCTCCCTCAGCTAACGGGCTATCTATTGCAAAAAGAATTTTTCAAATTGGATTAGTAGTTCGTTAGATTAGCGCGTTCAACAAACAAACAAATAAACAAACCTTTCAGCTTTATAATATTAGTATAGATATATTTTGGTAAATAAGTCTAGGTTAAAATTTGTTTTAAAATCATATTATGTGACTTAACAGACAGTTAAGACAGGCTATCCCGGGAAACTGTACGGTTCCCATGGGATAGATTTGTTTTAGTCTAGGGACGAACCCGAAGCGAAGCGAGGGTTAGTCGCTAGTCTAATATAAATGACCCGGTAGATTTCGGGTACCGCCACCAATCCCATAGAGACTACCCATATGCATAACACAAGCCTCGTAGCTTACCATGGAACTAGATGGTGCTGTGTGTTAATGTCCTAATATATTTATTAGTATTTATTTATTGTAGGAAATATTATCTTCTCTTCATATTAAATTACTATGGATTTTACTAACCCATCAATTTTTGTACCAAGAGAGTATTTTTAGTTAGCAATACGGAAATCGTAAAATTACATTGAGCTCGGTCTTTTCTTAAAAAATTAACACAAATTGTTACTTTTATTACCCAAAGTAACTATTACAAGCAAATTCTTATTAAAACTTTGCAAGACAATGAATTTTCTGCTTAAAAAGTATTGTAGATCGGTTAATTATTCATATATCGATTACTAACGACTCACCCTCGCTTCGCTTAGGTTCGTCCCTAGGTAAGTTTTAACTGTTAGTATGGAATAGGTATATTGTATATTTATAATGACATGTAATTTATAGCCTTTCTCAATAAATGGGCTATCTAACGCAAAAAAAAAAATTCAAATCGGATTAGTAGTTCCTGAGATTAGCGCGTTCAAACAAACTCTGCCTCTTTACAATATTAGTATAGACTAGCGACTCATGCTCGCTTCGCTCGCGTTCGTCCCTAGGTACATTTTCACGGTTAGCTGTGTTTAGGTATACATAAATAGTAGCTTGCTACTTCTAAGATATTCATTTAAATTATATAGCGATTTACGTTACGTACCTACATACGTTATTGCGTACGCCGTACGCGGATTTTGTTTACAATTTCATGGGTTTTAATTTTTATTCGCGGAACCCTGATTCTTTTTCTAAAATAGAAGTAGCCTAAGTTACTCCCTATAACATCAGCTATCCACCAGTGAAAGTCCCGTCAAAATCGGTTTAGCTGTTTCGGAGATTAGCCGGAACAAACAGACAGACAGACGGACAGACAGACAGACAAAAATTGAAAAAAATGTTGTTTTCGTATATGTACCGCGTATACATCCATATGAATTTAGTAAAAAGCGGTTATTTTAATATTACAAACAGACACTCCAACTTTATTTATCTGTATAGATATGAATCACTTTTCTATATATATTTTACTACCGACTTATGGAATTCGCTGGGGTGCTTTCTAGATACCTAAAAGTAGCTTTTATGGTACTCTAAGTCAGTTTTACTGTATTCTGAATTTCATCGAATTCTATGGCTTAGCGTGTAACAAACTTACTCACATACAAACATCTGAATTTAATAGTAATCCGATAATATTCATGTCTAACCAACCGATTTTACCTAAATAGATAAAAAAAAACGTACATTTATACAAAAATTCAATGAAAATTTGGCTAAAATTCAACCAAACAAAGGCTTGTAAATATAATATCTTGCCTCGCTTAGTACAGTTGCTCGCTGTTTCCCTTACTACATCACTTTTGCGTTATCGTCTGAAACGCAATACATCAAAACCATTGCGGGTGTTGTACCGCACTTCCTCTCCATGTTATAACTGTACCAGCTTTGTATGGGGATGGATTGTTTTGTGTGTTTCAGCTATTTTTCGTTGACCCTTTTACAGCAATATTTTATATTTTAAAATAGGTCATGTTAGATTTGCTCGATGGAGAGTATATTTTACCGATATTTCTAGTAATTGACTGTTTTTTGTATTATGGCATGTTTGAATGGTACTATCGTATAGACCTATATACCACGGTGGTTTAGTGCTAACATATACGGCTGCAAATCCGAAAGTCCCGAGTTCGAGTGCCAGATCGAGACTTTAAAGCTATGCTATAATTGAACCTACAGTTTTAATTTCAAGACAATACCTTCATACACACAGTATTATATAATATAATATATAATAAGATATATTACTAGCGTTATCGTGCGAAACGCCATATATCATGTACATTGGGCACACTGTTTCAGACATCCTCTTCCGACTGGCGTGTATACACCAATGTACGTGTTAAAATGACCGCTATTTAGCTTTTATTTTTTAAATGTCATATTTAATTATTTTTCCACACTTTTAAATGTAAATAAATAATTTTAAACCTATAAGCGAAGTTGTAGGATTTCACACAGGAGGCAACGAATTTGAGTTCTCCCTCTGACGAATATTATAACAGCCATATTAAAATTTTTTGTGGTCTGAGTATATGTCCGTATGTACGTATCTTATATAAGAAATAGTTATGAAAAAACTAAATTTATTTATACAGATAAATAAAATTGGAGTGTCTGTTTGTAATGTCAAAATAACAGCTTTATACTAAATGCATATGACCTACTGTACCTACTAATTATAAAAAAAAAAAAAAACAAATTGTAAAATTTTTGTCCAGCCAATACAAATCAAAGCACACCGACTTTGAAAATATCTGATTATGTATCTATAGTAAATGAAAACTACTAATCATTCATTTTGACCTTTTAGTTTGTTTTTTTTTTTTGAAGTCAGTTTGTATTATATTTTTTTAATTTTTTTTTGACTTTGACATTATTTTGGCGATATCCATCTTAATATATTTCTTTATTTCAAATTGAAAATCAAGAAAGCTATTTCTAGTATTTAGTTAGTAACAGTAACAGAAGTAGTAGTATTCTGTAATCCCCACAACAAACGTAGCACTAATAGTACACCTAGGCTACAAATTCCCACAATGTAAATAGCATAATTGCCACAAGATGTCAAATAGGGTGAAAACATCCCCTATTATTACAATATTACAGAGTACACCACTTTGATGTCCAACCTGTTATTAATGTGTAAGGGAAATGATTGGTTTACAGCTTTCCTTATATAGACATTTTATAATTTCTTTGTCTTTATTCGAGACTTTTTCAATATTTTTTTGAAACTACAATTAAAGTACTATAATGTATAATTATGGAAGTTTTGAAGTTTAAAAAGTAAGAGGTTATGTGTTTTGTAATATCTTCAATAAAGGTGAACCGGTGATTATTTTATCGAATAAGTTGAGTGGTACCATATAAAAAAAAATCTTTTAAGACGTTATTATTGTCGGTTAAAAAACTTTTATGTATATTATTTTATAAATACCATTTGGTTTTTTTTTATTGTTATGTTCTGTTTGACGACGCGTTTGGCTCAGTTTGTAGTGACCCTACCTGCTGTGCCAGCGGTCGCGGGTTCGAGTCCCGCTGGGGGTATTCATTTGTGTGATGATCACGAATAATTATACTCAGTCATGAATGTTTATTTTTATAATATGTATGAATTTAAAGTTATATATGTGTAGTGTAGTATCCATAACACAAGCTTACAGCTTGCCATGGAACTAGATGGTGCTGTGTTAATGTCCCAACATATTTATTTATTCAAATTTTTTATATTATATTGTATTATGGTGGCAGCCTTTTTTTATGTATGAAATTTCTGTAGAATCTTGGTCGGTTGTAACATTACTTTATATGTTTTAAAATGTAATTATTTATTATACTGTTTGTTTCCCTTAAAAAGCAAATACATAAAAAATAAATATTTACCGCCAATTCGAAAAAAATAACACACTCTCAAATGATAATGTCAATAGCAACTCAAAGCAAATATTATTTTTGAAAGCTTTTATTTTATTTGCTTGTTTTTATTTCACTTGCTTTGTTTGTAAAGTATGTACCGTAGAGCGTACTAGCGACTCACCATGACTTCTCTCGGGTTTGTCCCTAGGTACGTTTTAACGGTTAGTATGGAATAAATAGATTTTTATATATGTATATACAGGTATGATATAGATAGATATGATAAGTTGTTGCGGGTTGTATTATAACGTGTTTTCCCGTGAGAATGAGATATTCTTCAGCGGTAAAAGTAGCCTATATTATTTTCCAACTACCTTCACACAAAAAAACACGCCAATCCATTAATCTGTTTTGATATGAACTAAGGACAAACAAACACACTTTCACATATATAATACTAGCGACTCACCCTCGCTTCGCTCGAGTTCGTGTCTAGATTGATTCCCCATACAGACTTTCATCCCCATTTTCACTCTTTTAAGGGATGATTTCCGGGATATAAACTATCCTATATCCTTTCCAGGGTCTCAAACTATTTTCTAACCAAATTTCATCTTAATCGGTTCAGTAGTTACGTACAGTACGTACAAATATTTTGTTATATTTAATACAAAATATTTTTAGTCCCTAGATCCCAATAAATTCTATATAAAACATTCAGATGTTCATTTTGGATGATATCAAAGTTGGCGATATATTATTCAGTAACAAACTATCCGATTTAAATTCGATTTGCCGTTTCTACTTGATTTATTTTTCTTTTCTCTTTTGAAAAGGGAAATATTTATGAGCGATTTAACTTTGGTTGATAAAAAATATATGCGGTTACAAAATATTAATATAATTGACTATCTGTCTGCTATTTCAAAAGAGATATTATAAATATCGAGCTCATAATATAAACAGACAGACGAATCGCCCACTTTTATAGAGTGAGAATTTACTTTCGTAGTACAGTGAAAATGATCTTTTTAAATAATAATTTTATTGCTAAGGTAGTAGTTAGCTCAGTGGTAGCACGCTCGCTTGGGAAACCGAGTTAAGCGGGTTCAAGTCCCGGGTCTCACACCTCTAATATTCTTATTTGCTAATTTTTTAAACATGATTACCACTTGTCCTACGATGAATGAAAACATCATAACCTTCATGTCTGGGACAACCTAACAAGTCAACATTAGGAACCAAAAACCAAAATAAATCCGCGAAAAAAACCAAAACGATGCTTTTACTTTAAATTATTAAGTTGACTAACTCGAAGATCGTAAGAACACCAATAATAATTCATAGAAAATGTTAAATGAAACCTAAAAATTGAAATTTTAATTAGAACACTTTTATTCGTGTCCCAATTCTAAAAACCAAAAACTGATCTCCGAGAGGCATTCAAGCAATTTTAAAAGAGGTAATTGGAATAGTAAAGATTTCCGTCAGAACAATAGGCCATTGTGCATGACCTAGATACTAGGTACAATACCTAGCTTGGATTAGACCTCCTCAGAATTGTCTTGTGGGCATTTATCTTGAAATATTCAGATATAAATACGTGAAACACCTGCATTGAAAATTTATGATTCTCTTTTGTCGTTTACGATAAAATATCTTTTATAACGGAAATTTCAAATATGGTTATGGCTAAATGCATAATAAAAATAATAAAATATATAAATAAATACGTTTTGTGTATCTGATAGCTTTTGTGTTAAGTCAGTGTTGATAAAAGTTTTAGATTAGTTTCACTTTTATATCTAGTTATCTATACTAATATTATAAAGAGGAAAGATTTTTTTGTTTGTTTGTTTGTTTGTTTGTACCGAATAAGCTCCGAATCTACTCGACCGATTTAGATGAGATTTGGTGAGAATATGACAGTGGGAGTGGGAGTAACAACCATACAGACATACAAAGTTTCGCATATATAATTATAGTGCGATAATGCCTGAAGGTATTCAATTGATTCTAAAAAATTCAACAGGATAATTTTAACATTTACTTTAAATGTTTAGTTTATTTTTATTTTAAAGCTATCTATACTTAATATTTTAAAGATGCAGAGTTTGTTTGTTTGAACGCGCTAATCTCAGCAACTACTAATACGATTTGAAAAATTCTTTTTGCATTAGATAGCCAGTTTATTGAGGAAGGCTATAGGGTATATATCATCATGGTACTACCCAAGGGAAGGGAGCAGTAACATAATATATATTTAGTATAACTACTCCATACTAATCGTTAAAAGGTACCTATGGACGAACCCGAGTGAAGCACGGGTGAGTCGCTAGTTAGATATAAAAGTATGATTGAATTTTAAGAATCATGAACAAACGCATTACCGCAAATTTTGGACTTTACCAACATCTATTAAATGCTAAGTAATATCAATTGACATTGAAGTCATTTAAAAATATACTCTAACACCCAAAGAATAAAATTTATTATTATAAAACAAAAAATTTCAAATGATTACGCCCAATGAGTTGTCATTACGTGGTCTGAAATTTCAAACTTTACCTAGGGATGTGGACAATGTTTCTTCTTTGTAATATCTATACTAGTAATAAAAATCTGTTGAAATAATTAATTCTATTAATGCTGTAACGAAAATGATATAAAATTCCCATTTCTTTATCTGCAAAGGAAAAGTCTTATTGTAAAATATGATAAGCTAATGATGGTGTAGCTTTTCTTGTGACTGCTCGTGAGCTTCGTCACTTGGATTAACCAAAAAGCTCTCCCTAAAATCGGTTAACCGATTATCATAGTTCTTTATACAGTTGCAGAATGGTTATTAATTCTCCTTAAAATTATTGATTTAAAAAAGACGAAACTTAATGGTAAATTTTTTCTTGTAATTTTACAGTTTACCTTTAAGATACATATACTAGTTCTTTTTAAAAAGTATTTAAAGTTAGCTTAGATATCGCGTAACACATAAACATACATGCGAATGGAATCACTACTTTACTACTTAGTATAAAAATAAATTACACTAAAATCGAATCTTTGACTTAACATAAGCATATCTAGAAAAAAATATCAAGCAAGTCCAAATTGCAATAGTTTTTCACTTTTAATAAAACTGTACGTCATGAATTCTGTTGTAAGTGAAGAAAACAGCTGTAGCCTTGTTTTCTCAGTATCTATGACAGAAGGAATTCTGAATGCAAATATTCCTTGCAATTCAAGCGCAGTGCATACATTTATTAATTCAAATATTCGAAAAGTATTCTAAAATTTTACTTTAGCTGAATAAATCTTTTTTATGAAAACTGGCCATTGCTTTCGACTTGGCTTGTTTCTTTTTAGTGTTATACTAGCGACTCACCTTCGTTCTGTTTGGGTTCGTCCCTACTTACGTTTTAAGGTTTAGTGTAGATTTCTCAGAGATAAGATATTTTCCCGCAATAAAAAGTATCCTATATGTTGATTCGGATAATCAGCTATCATCATACCAAATTTCATCAAAATCCCTCTAGTGGTTTTTCCGTGATACGGTAACAGACAGACAAACAAAAATTCTAAAAACTATAGATTCGGCCTCTGCATCGATAATAATGTCTATTTCAATAAGATTTTCCAAAAAATGTGTAATGTACAGATTCGGCTTCGTTACAATTTTATTATATGCATAGATTACATATAAAATAAGATCTCATTAGAAACTATGACTAATTAGTTAAAATAAATGTCAAAAGTTGGCGTTATTGGTGAAAAATTAAAAAAAAAAAAATACACAAAAAAAAATATTCTAGTATCAAAAATTATTTTAAGCAATAAAAATTGAAATAATGAATCAAATATTAAATCAAGTTTCCTTAATACTTTTTTTGGATTTTTGCGAATTATTTGACATCTATACATATAATAAAATTCTGGGTCGAATCTGTACATTAAATATTTTTTGGTAAATCTTATTAAAATAGTCATTATTATTGATACAAGCGCTGAATCTATAGTTATTAGAATTTTTGTCTGTCTGTCTGTTACCGCATCACGAATAAACCACTAGACAGATTTTGATGAAATTTAGTATGATGATTGACGATAGCTGATTATCTGGGTCAATATGCAGGATATTTTTACTGTGGGAAAATATCTTATCTCTGAGAAATATATACTAAACGTTAAAACGTAACTAGAGACGAATCCGAGCGGAGCGAGGGTGAGTCGCTAGTACTATATAAGAAAACAAAAATACCCAAAGTGAACTATGGTCGTTTTATTTCTTTCGAACGCACTGTGTATATGTATATCTATACTGTGTATCTATAGTGCTTTATTAAATGTTCTCATACTTATTTTTTACTAAAGGCTCGCCCTCGCTTCGCTTGGGTTCAGCTCTAGGAAAACAAAAACAAACCTATCCCACGGAAACAGTACATTTTTCCGAGATAAAAAGTAGCCTATGTGCTATTCCAGACTATAATCTATATCTGTGCCAAATTTTATCTAGGATCTAGATGTTGGATAGTTCAGCCGTTCTGGCGTGAAAGAGTAACAAACATCCATACATTCATACTCACAAACTTCCACATTTATAATATTATTAGGTTCTTGTAAACTTATAATATATGTATTTACCGAATTATTTTGTAAAAGTTATATAACAAAAGCACATCACTAGCATCGAAAGGAACGTCTCATTTCACGTGACATTACGCGCTGACCCGCACAATGACTGCCCGACACTATCTGGTACAAGGTTTATCCAATTATTATTTATAAATATAAAATTATTTATATGAATAACTAGAGACTTACTATCTAACAATTGTAGATAAAGCAATTCTACGGTCATTTTTATAGGAATAAAAAAACCCTGGAGTTCTCGGCGGTAATACAGCTTTCCATTAGTGCAGGAATTTTCAGAATGAAACAAGTAGTTTCAGAGATTACCCCCTACTTACCAACGACGACGACACGTTTGGCTCAGTTTGTAGTGACCCTACTTTCTGTGCCAGCGGTCGCGGGTTCAAGTTCCGCTGGGGGGACTCATTTGTGTGATGAGCACGAATGTTTGTACTCTAGTCATGGGTGTTTATATATATAATATGTATGTATTTAAAGTTATATATGTATAGTGTATCAACTATCTAGTATCCATAACACAGGCTTCGTAGCTTACCATGGAACTAGGTGGTGTTGTGTGTTAATGTCCCAACATATTTATTTATTTATTATATGTAGTATATCAACTATCTGGTATCCATAACACAGACCTCGTAGCTTACCATGGAACTAGATGGAGCTGTGTGTTAATATCCCAACATATTTATATATTATTTATTATTTATTTACATACAAACTTACAAACTTAACTTCTTTATTACATTACTGTTGATAATTGAAGTCAAAATTATTAAAAGCAATATAAACAAAAGAAAATCATCAAAAGAATTAATTTTCTTCTAAGAAAACATAAGTAAATATTCCACCCACATTTTCATTTTATTACTAACAACTCAAACTCACTCCGCTCGGATTCGTCTATAGCTACGTTTTAAAGTTTTGTATAAATTTCTCAGAGATGAGATATTTTTCCGCAGTAAAAATTATTCTATATGTTGACCCGGATAACTAGCTATCATCATACCAAATTTCATCAAAATCTGTCCAGTGGTATTTACGTGATGCGGTAACAGACAGACAGACAAAAAAAAATTAAAACTTTAAATTCCGCGTCTGTATCGATAATAATGCCTATTTCAATAAGATTTGCTAATAAATATTTAATGTTCAGGTTAGTTAGGTAACTAAGCCGTAGTTACAATTTTATTATATGTATTGATCAAATTAAATATCAGACCGCTTTGAACTATACATAGCCTTTATATTCAAAAGAATCATTAAAAATGCGATAATAATATGACCTAATTAAATAAACAGATGCCTAAAGTTATTAGAAATTAATATAATTACACAATTTTGATTTATAATATTTATTCTAAATATACGTAATTTTTTTATGATAAGAACCTGCGACTGTTGTACTGTATATTACTAGTATTATACTAGCGACTTACCCTTGCTTCGCTCGGATGCGTCCCTAGATGCGTTTTAAATATTTGTTAGGCAGCGTTAGCCATTCAAACTTTAATTATTTTTCGTGAATTTTTTGAATGTTTTAAGTTATTCTGCCGGGTAAGACAAATGCAACAAATCAAACGTCATAAAAATCGGTCCAGCCGTTCTTGAGTTATAAATGGTGTTACTAACCCTACATTATTTTATAAATATAGATTCCCGTTAGTCTAGTGGCCGGTACGGCTAGATATCCGAAGATCTTGGGTTCAAGTCCCGGGTCAAGTTAAATAAAGTTATTGAGTTTTTCTGTCAAGAAATTCTTAGTAACAGCCCGGAGTTGGGAAATTAGTAGTTATGTACCCCCGTGTCTCAAACAGCGTGGAAAGATTTTAAAATAAATTCTGGTTTTTTTTAATAAATTATAATAAGAATCGTAGGTCTTCTCTTCATAGTAAAGCTATGCTACGTTATTGTTATATTATAACACTAGCGGCTTACCCTCACTTCACTCGGGTTCTAGACAAAGACAAATCAATCCCACGGGAACTCTATATTTTTCCGGGATAAAAGTAGCTTATTTATTAATCTAATATTAGAGCTATATTATTGTAAAGTTTCATTAAAATCCAATCAGTAGTTTTTGTGTACTTAGCTGTATAATTTACTATAGTTTTTTAACTATAAGTTCCAGTTATAAAATGTAAAGGATGGGCTAGCCAAGGTGACGCACTCGCTTAGCAAACACGTCTGATATTCTCATGCGCGAATCATTTCCAACATGATTATCACTTATCTTACTGTAAAGAAAAACATCGAAATTTAAACCGTACAGGTAAAAAAAACTGCATGGCTAAAAGAAACTTGGTAGCTTCAAAAGTGGGTGAAAACAAATCTATCCCACGAGAACCGTACATTTTTCCGGGATAATAAGTAACCTATGTGTTATTTTGATGTATGAGCTATATTATTGTAGAGTGTTAGTGTAAAGAAAGAGTAACAAACATACATACATCTATACATCAAAACATAAATACATTCTAACAAACTTTCGCATTTATAATATTAATAGGAGTGTGTTTACTTTAATTATACTTATACAAAACGCTCTCGCTTCATCTCAATACTTATCCACCACTTAAATTCAGATATCGTGCCGATTACGCCACAAATGTGTTCTCTCTAGCACCTTACATTCAACAAAAAAGGTTTTTGTTACTTTAGCTCTGATGTACATGAATTTTGTAAATTGCTGTACTTGTTTCGGTAAATTACATTATACTTTATTGTTAGTGATACCGCAATTTTATATAACCATTGCGATGTTTGCAGGTTCGTTTCCTGTTGGAGATAAAAGTTGGTTTTTTTTAAATTAAACAGAGTTTTCTCTGGATTTGGTTTCAAAGTGGGATTGTTTTGAACGGCGAGACATTTAACAAAATATCTAATTCTTATTGTTGTGTTTTTTTAATGACTACAAGATTTTATTGTTCACATTCTTTAATACTCCACCAGTATAACCTCATAGGTTAATTGCATTAAAATAATAAACTCGTAAAAGTGCAGAAATAATAGCTACGTTAGCATTATATACATATATTCTTTTGACGAAACGTTTGGCGCAGTATATAGTGGCCTTACTTGCTGTGCCAGAGGCCGCGGGTTCAAATCCCGCTGGGAGCATTCATTTGTGTGATGAGCTCAAATGCTTGTACTCCAGTCATGGGTGTTTGTTTTTATAATATGTATGTATCTAAAGTAATATATGTGTAGTTTAACTATCTGGTATCCATAACACAAGCCTCGTAGCTTACTATGGAACTAGATGGTGCTGTTTGGTAATGTCCTAACATATTTATTTATTTATTTTATCTATTTATTTATTTATTTATTCTTTATATAAAAGCGGAAATTTCTTTGTTCGTTTTTCACGCAGCAACGGATTAATATGATGACAATATGACTTTATGCATAAATAGTTAATGGGTCGAGAAGAAAAGTAAAAAGCTTCTCAAAATACTAATGTAGGTGTACAATATTAACAACGAAAAGCATTTCAACATCCAAAAAATTAACTAAAGCGTTAATCGAACCCATTACCCTTCTGGTGGTAAAATCTCTCTACTAAAAATGCATTACAAACGTATACGTCTTTCAGGATTCACAGTCTTTACACACCTTTAAGATAACTTGACTGCTCTCTCTTTGTCACAGTCTTACATCTGTTGGTTTTAAAAAATGACAATTTGATAGAGAAAACGTATTTTTCTCGAGCAATGAATTTTACTTTAACGGATTTAACGATAGCGGAAAAATAATGGCGCTTCTTCAAGAAACTGCGGCTTTTTTAAAGCTTTAAAAAAAAAAAAAACATTCGTGCGAATTCTATAGAAGATTGTGCTATTTGAAAGTAATTTCAATATTCTTCAAATTAAGTATTTATTTAGATCGCATAAAATTGATTATTTACATTTTAAATAAAATAATCTTTTTAGATTTTTTCGCGTTTTTTTTTGGTTTATGGTTCGATTGAGAAATAAAAAATCAAAAAATAAATCCGCGAAAAAATCCAGAAAAATAAGTATATTTTAAATGTCAAATATTCGCTTAAATCTAAGAAAGTATTACATTAATCGTTAATTTCATAGATCGACTAACTTAAAATCATGTAGAGTCTGGCATTACTAACCCAAAAGCATACTTAAATCATTACTACCAGCTATCAAGGTTACCTGTTACAGTATGTAAATTGATTTTCGAGCTACAATTGCGTACTGACAAACAAAAAGATATTCAGTTTTGATGCAGTAACATATATAGGGCGAGATATATCGCTTTACTAAAATAAATACTTACTCCATAGCCTTATCACGTTTACTTACTTTATAAATCAAAATTATTGAATGTAAACATCGGAATTTCAAGTTCACTTTGCGAAAATTATGACTTAAAGTTGAAAATGAATCTCACTCATAGGTTCTGTTTAGCACCCACGCGAAGCATGGATAAGTCGCTAGTATATATACATATATTGTAATTTTCAAGGAAGACCTTTGTAAATATTAATAAAGGAAACAAAATAATAGCTATATTTCTATCTAAAAATGTTCTTAAAACAACACAATTTATCTCCCGTCTGATATGATTAATGGAATTGTCGTATTTTAGACGAATATTCCAACACTCGCTTTAAAATCCATTACCTAGTACTTGTGTTACCTTTTATAAAATACTAGCGCTTGCCTGTGGCTTCGTCTGCATAGTTGGCTTATGTGTAACCGGAAGTACTCCTTTTTATGTCTCTAGCAATAAAACATAAGTCTTCCATTCAAAGCTCCTAGGGGTAGGTTAGAGGTCTTAACCTCCTTCAGTTGTTTTTAACTTACATCTTCTACCTATCTGCTAAATTTCAGTCATCAATAAATAGGTCAAATCGTTTTCTGTAATAATAATAGGTCATTATCCTTATGGCGAAGGAAAATATCGTGAAGAAACCTGCACGTCTGAGAGAAACTAGCAAATTTTCGAAAGGCATGTGAAGTCCGCCCCGTATTTGGCCAGCGTGGTGGGCTAATGGCCTGATCCCTCTTGTATTGAAGGGAAGCCCGTGCCCAGTAGAGGGAAGTTAAAAAGGTCATTAGTTAGTTAATCTGATATAATTGGTGCCAGAAAGTGGATGGTGGAACTCTAAAATTAGTACTAATATCATCAATTTTGGGTTCATTTGAGCCGGCTTGACAAATAATAGTATTATAATATAATAGATAGGCAAAAGCGTGTTTCTTTTAGATTTTGTAAAAGTAATATTTCATCCCCCTCGTATTGAAGGGAGGCCCGTGCCCAGCAGTGGGACGTTAAAAAGGGCTGAATACATACAATATTTTATAGTACTAATCTTATTCAAAGTTCTTCAGTCGATGGGGGATATATAGTATTTTCTTCTAGTAAATCAAGAAGTTTAATAGGATTCTGAATACAATACAAAAGTGCGTAATAGTAACAAAAATAAATAAATGAATTTCTTTCCTCTGCACCAAATAATGAAATCAAGTGACATTACTTCATTTCCGACTGAATGTTTTTAGGAAAAGACATTACGTCTAAGATCTTTACGAGCTCCAGTCCAGAATCGAACCAGTAGCTTAGCCAATACACATTTCTGCTATAGTCAATATTACATTATGATATTTTTCTATTAGCAAAATCTATACATATAATAAAATTCTGATTAAAATTCTGATTGATTTGAATCTCTACATTAAATGTTTTATGGAAAATCTTATTGAAATAGTCATTATTATCGTTACAGAGGCCGAATCTTTAGTTTTTAGAATTTTTGTCAGTCTGTCTATTTGTCCGTTTGTGACCGCGTTACGGAAAAGCCACAAGAGGGATTTTAATGAAATTTAGTAAGATGATAGCTGGTTATCCGGATCAACATACAGAATACTTTTTACTGCGGGAAAATATCTCATCTCTGAGAAATCTATACTAAACGTTAGAACGTAAGTAGGGACGAATCCGAGCAGAGCGAGGTTGAGTCGCTAGTCGATTTTATTTAATAAAATTTCGTTTTCTAAGCTACATACTTCATAGCATAAATCTTTTAATTACAAAGCCATTACTAATGTAGAGTAAAACAGCTATCTTTACTTTTGCCATACCATTTGTCTTACAAAATACAGTCTTTTCAACTTGGTTGCTTATTCAAATACTTTAAAGCGAAACAAATTTAAATTTTGGCGTGAATAGCGCTTTGCTTTTTGTTCCGATTGTAGAGTTTTATATTTATGTACTAGGTTTCGTTAAGTGTGAATTTTAGTAGCTCTTTGGATGTGTTATGTTGGTGAATATAATGCATGTAGCTTGATCCCAGTATGGAGTAAATTAATGTTATTAAGATGTATATTAAAATTTACCATCCAACAGGTTATAATACAAGGAATATAGCGTAAAAATTTATACAACTTGTTAAAATGTGTAATGGGACTACTGTTATAAAGGCGAAATGTATGTTTGTATGTTTGTTACTCTTTCCTGCTGAAACGGCTGGACAGATTAAGGTGAAATTTAGTACATGAGTGGAATATGAACTAGAGTTAAGAACCTCGCATGAGGTCGCATCCGAGCAGAGTAAGAGTTAGTCGCTAGTTAAGAAATGAAAGCCTTTTTTACTAAATTTAAAGCAGTAAAAAATAAATACTAAATAAAATCAATATTGCATTGGAAAAATTCTTTCAACGAAAGCAATGATTGACAAACGCCCTAATTCTCTAAAAACTCAGAACCCAGAGCATAAAGCGTACATTACTAAGACAGAGCTAATTAAAAACTGAGAAAAAGTTGAAGCGAACCCAAATTACTTTGAAAATCGGCCACGAGGAAGAAAAAAAAGCATAATTTTGGTCTGAAAATGGAAAAATGTCTTGAAGTCAGATATATAGAGGCCATCACGCCCTGCCTGGATACCAGCCAGCGTTGAATAAATATGAAACCACACTCGAATGTAATATACTATGTAAGAGAACACTTTGAATAGTGGCTTTTATTGCGTATTGTGCTTGAAACTGAATACGACTTCCTCTTTTTACTTTAGTCTACGAAAGTATAACTATATATAAGTATTTTATTAATTTCTTAGATACAATAATAGATGATCTCACTAATATTATAACGGAAATTTTGTATGTTTGTTACAAACTTTGTATGTTAACTATGTGTTTGCTTAAAAACCAAGCGAACCAGACTTAAAACCCAATTTGGGTATATCTGATATTTTCATGTGAATCTCAAATCATTATTACCATTTGCGTGGTGTACTTTTCCTCGTCTCGCTCACAGTACAGAAATAAACTGTGGGAATTGAAGAAGAGCTAAATTACTAACTATTAGAAGCTACCATTTATATGTTTATATACTAGCGACTCATCCTCGCTTCGCTAGTTACGTTTTAACGTTTAGTATAGATTTCTCAGAGATGAGATATTTTCCCGCAGTAAAAAGTATCCTATATGTTTACCCGGATAAGCAGCTATCATCATACCAAATTTTATCAAAATCCCTTCAGTGGTTTTTCTGTGATCCGATCACAGACGGACGGATCACAGACAGACAAACGCTTTAAGAACTAGGATAGACACACAGACAAACATTTTAAGAACCATAGTTCTGTTTGATAATAATGACTATTTCAATGAGATTTTCAAAAACATATTTAGGATACAGATTCGACTCAGAATTTTATAATATGTATACGTCCCTAATTTTGTACGAAAGACGATGAATCCTTATATTTCCTCCATCAACCTTATAATAAAGTAAAAGTACATATAATGATGATGTTCTCTCCTGACCGATTCCGGCCACGGCGGCCAATCTCATTGAGACTAGCCAACTGCGCAGGAGATATTATAGTGCACAAGTGTACGCGCAGACACAAGTGCACTCTCTATTCCTGTCACTCTCATACTCCGGTGGGACGACTACTCGACACGACCAGTGAGAGTTAAGGCGCAGGACCGACGGCTTTACGTGCTCTCCGAGGCACGGGGGTGAAACACCGCCAACTTCCCAACTCCGGGCTGTTACTGAGGCTTACTATACAGAAAGATTCAATAACTAAACTTGGCCCGACCCGGGACTCGAACCCAGGACCTCAGGATGTGCAGCCGTACATGCTAGCCACTACACCACCAAAACAGTTTAAGATATAATATCACAATATTGTTTCTTATGGAAATCATACAAATTTTATTTTTAATACTTGGTTTTTATTATACTTGGTAAATATTTTTTTTTTTACTTTTTTATAACAATTATGTACATATTTTGAATAATTTTCTTAGATAAACTTTTTATAAAACTACATTTGACCTTCAAAACAAAATTCTTCTTCGCCGAAGGCAGTTTTTGTCAGCAACAAAACATGTAAAAAGTTTTTTGAGACTGTTAAATTTTGTATATTTCTCGTCTTATTATTCAGTATTTTTATTTTATGATGATGAAAAAGAAATTTTCTCAAACAAACGGTAAATAAAAATGTAATTATCTAATACAAGGTTTTACACTCAGATTTCTTTAGAAAATATTCTGTTTAATAAACTTTCGCCCGACTTCTGAAAGGATGCTTTGAGTTTAGTTTTAATATTAACATATAAATAGTTAGTTGTACACTTTTGTTACAATATCACCAGAATGTATATAACATCTTTATCTATATTAATATTTTAAAGTTTGTAAGTTTGTTTGTAGGGGGTAATCTCTGAAACTACTGATTTGATTCTGCAAAAACTACATTATCGAGTTCTGTAGGCTATTTTTATTTGGATAAATATCTTTACTGTCGAAAATCATAATAACTTTAATTAAAGTCTGGAAAAAATGGCAAATAAATTATTTTATTGTCCATATTTAGGCACTTAGGGACGCAACCGAGTGAAGTAAGAGTATGTCGCTAGTATTATATAAAACCTCAAAATTCTATATCAATTTCTTCAAATTTTATCATATTAACTATGTTTTGATAAATAATAAGAAATATTACAGGAAAAATCAAAAACAATAAATGTGCTTAGAATAATCTATGTAACAATATAATAAAATTCTGAGTCGAATCAGTACATTAACTATTTTGTAGAAAATCTTACTGAAATAGTCATTATTAACAATACAGAGACCGAATCTATAGTTTTTATAATTTGTGTCTGTCTGTCCGTCTATGACAATGTCACGAGATAACCACTGGACAGATTTTGATGAAATTTGATATGATGATAGCTGGTTATCCGGGTCAACATATAGTATACTTTTTACTGCGGAAATATATCTCATCTGAAAAATCTATACTATTCGTTAAAATCAAGAACGGCTGGACCAATTTTTATGATTTAAGATTTGTCACCATCCTAAATAGCAAAATAACTATTAAAACATCTAAAAAAAAACCCGAAAAAAAATAACATGGCTAACACTGGCTAATAACTATTTATATCTATTTAAAAATTATCCAGCGAAGCACCAGAGCGGAGTGAGGGCAAGTCGCTAGTTCGTGTATAAAGTAAACACGTAAGCAAAGCTGGTCAAAGCATCACTATAAAGTAAGAAATAAAAATTAAATGTACCTCCGGCCAAGAAAAGTATAAAGATTTATTTTCGGCCATTTCAGTGATTATCTGTCTGGCGATTCGGGTGGAAAAATATCTTGCACTATCTCCTGGGATGGAGCCAACATGTATCGATATATAAAACTATTTGGATGTTTGTTCGTGTAAAATAATGTAAATAAATCCAAGTCAAAATGTAACTCGTTTTATAGATTTGCGTGCTTTTAAAGAATTGTATTTGTTTTATTTATGTATGATGTTGCGCTATCTATAATATCAAATCGTGGGATAAAAATTTGCCTATGATACTCTCCAGACAATCTTTTATTAATGCGAAAATTTGTATGTGTATGTATGTATGTATGGTTGTTATTCCTTCTCGCCGAAATGGCTGGACAGATTTAGATAAATATGACCTTTTCACCTCAACCACGACGCCCCAACGGCAGGTCTACCGAAGCAGACCACAACAGCCATAGATTTTCTCCAACAGTCCACGCTGCTATCAGAGAAGTACCAGGAGCAATCCGCATGGCACACTGCCCACCGCTCGGCTTCCTCCCTGGGTTGATTCCCCATACAAATTTTCATCACCATTTTCACCCCCTAAGGGTCTTTTTCTGGTATAAAAACTATCCTATGTCCCTCTCAGGGTCTCAAATTATCTTCTTACTAAATTTCATCCAAATCAGCTCGTTTTTTTGAAGCTTATTCAGTACAAACGAACAAAAAAAAACTTACCTCTTTATAATACTATATAGTATAAGATCAATTCGTCACTCTGTGTGAAAGAAAGACAAACATTATGAGCCTCTCTCTATAAATATATTAAAGCCATTCACTTCAGATATTCATGTTTATTAATTTACTCACGTTTTCAATTTGAAACAAAATTTTATTTAGCTTTCTTATAATTTTCTTCGAACTTGTAAAAGATATCGAGATACGATAAAGATTAAACTATGTAAATAAATTCTAATAAACTTATTCTTAGACAACATCTATACATATAATAAAAGTAAAACTAATCGCTGTCTGTACATGGAAAATATTTGAGAAAAACTATTATTGAGGATTTTTAATAATAGCAATAGAACCCAAAACAATGATTTTTAGTTTTTTTTGTCTGTTTGTCTGTGCATTTGTGCGCGCTTATCTTAGAAACTTCTTAACCGATTTGGGTGCGGTTTTCACTAATGGGTTGTGGTAAGCTTCACATAACATTTAGTATTTGTTTTATTTCAATCGGTTCCTAAATAAAAAAGTTATGTTAATTTAAAGAATCAACTAGGGACGAACCCGAGCGAAGCGAGGGTGAGCCGTAGTATAAAATACTATATTCTTGTCCTTTTACAATTTATATCTTTTACATTTATTGCACAGACGTGTTGGTGTTTTGTTTGTGTGTAGGCGAACGTCTAAAGAAATATCATTTTCAACCAGAAAGTAACTCTAACATTAAGCGATAAAGGCTATTTTAAACTGACATAACACGCAAGCAAAGCCAGACATAAGTGCTAAGTACAATAATATTAAAAAAAAATGAATTAGTGAGTGTGTTTTTTACTTTTTTACGCAATAATGCATTTAAGTGAAATTTGAAATAGATATAAATAGAACATATAGTATCTTTTAATATCACTAAGGTAATTAATTCTTCATAGGATTCTTGCTAGCCATGAATAGGTGACTATGACAGTTACTCACTAAAACCCACAGCGTACTTAATCCTATCGTAGTACAATATGGCGTTGCAGGATCGTTTGAACGGACTATAACAACCTGGGATGTTATATCCCAGAAACTTACATTTATCCATTTCTTCACCAAGCGAGATGAGCAGTAGGCGATAACTAGTATATGGTAAAAAACTCTGGATGGAGTAATACTTTCTTAGATTTACGCGAATATTCGGTATTTTAAATAAAACTATATTTTCGAATTTCCCAAAAATTCTCGAAAAAAAAAATAGTTTTATTAAAAATATTGCGTGAATTTAGGATGAAAAATAATTCAAATATACGTATTGTATTTTTCTTTCAATTTACAGTTTTTTTGTCAAATTCGGAAAAAGTTGCTATTAAATATGAAGTTGAATTGTAAGGAAATGTATTAAATAAACAGACAAAGCCACAGCACATTGCATGTTTATGATAAACTATCGTTTTTACGACACACACTAAATCAATTTTGTATACAATATTGACGGACCTGCAGTGTTTCGATTTGGCAAGCTCTATGATAAATGTGCTTATAGCTTTGAGATTGTATTCAAAATGGATTGTCATGGCTTCTTTAAGAATTCTCCCTATAGTTTCTTTATGGTATTTTTTATAGCGAAGAAGAAAATACCTAGAATAAAGGAAATTCTCATCTATTGTAATAATTTTATAAAAAACTAGCGACTCGCCCTTGCTTCGCTCGGGTTCGTCCCTAGGTACGTTTTAACGGTTAGTATGGAATAGATTGAATATATATTATTTACGTACATAGGTATAATGAATTGTTGTGTTGTATTATAATTTGTTTTCCCGTAGGAATGAGATAAGCTCCCGCGGTAAAAAGTAGCATATTATGTCATTCTCCAGCCCTTTATCTCCACTCAAAAATCACACCAATTCATCACTCTGTTTTGACGTGAAAGAAAAGTAAACAAACAAACACAGTTTCACATTTAAAATACTATATTAGTATGGATAGTTTGAATTTGATAATAATTATAATAGTTTCAAAAATAAGCAATTTTTTTTATGAACTTTAATTTAAAAAATAGAGTTTTTTCGGAGAATTTGAATTTAACTAAAAGTTATTGCAGTGTTCCACTAACCGTCTATTTCCATCATCAGTACAGCTCGATTGCGTCAAATAATTTTATTGTCATCTGGATTTCGCATGCTGTAAGTTTCAATCGATAACAGTTAGAAGTACGTCCTTCTCGACTCGAAAACTTTCAAGATTTGATTACATAGTAAGTTACATGTGAGGCTAACAGCTACATAGCGTTTACATTACATACATTAGCTTATATATATATATATATATATATATATATATATATATATATATATATATATATGCATGTGCGTGTCTGCGAGAAAAGGTGACAGACAGACAGACAGGTAGAGTTACTTTCATATTTATAATATTAGTATGAATTTATTGAATAGAAAGAGTATAAGCTACCTTATATAACACTACAAGAACGAAATAATTCTGCAAAATTACACAACGCGAAAGGAAATAGAGGAAACGTTGGTCTAAAAAAAAACCGTAAAAAGAAAAAAACGGAGTTATATATTATTAGTTCCTTATACTACTAGGAATAACTAAACGTAAATAAAAATAATCTTTATTTATATAAATATCACAAGAACATCTTCCCCGAACCATATTTTCCACAATCCTCTAACTTTAATTGAAGGTGTTCTTTTCTCTTGTTAAAAATGTCTTAGCTTGTTTTTTCTGTCCCGAGATCCCCAACGATAAAGCAATATATATAATTATACAGCTTCGAAATAAGCATCCCATTAGTGATTTTTACAGCGCGACGTGAAAGACACGATATTTTAACATAATTGTATGAGATTTTTTATCCTTATTAACATTTTTGAAGTTGTCTAGACGATGAATAAATTGCATGAATGAATTGAAAGATTCTAAACTCATTTGTAAGCTGAAAACGTTTTTTTTTTGTGAATTTCTAAATAACTATTTAATAAAGTTTATATTTCTTTCAGTTTGTTCTAAGCTTTGTAATCAAAGAAATATTGTTTTAACCAACACTTAGAAAATTTCACCCTCAAGATGTATCTAAAGTACGAATTACTTCAAAGCTTAGAGCTAAAAATAATAGTAATAATTTCCTCCCGACCGTTTAAATAAAACTATCTTTTCGGATTTTTTTGCTGATTTATTTTGATTTTTGGTTAGAAAAGAAAGTATTTCCTCCTGACCGATTATGACGGTAGCCAATTTCAATAAGACTAGTCATTTGTACACGAAATATTATAGTGCATAAATATGAATGCTATCTCTTTTCTTTCATTCTAAAACACCAATGGGACGATAATCCGACATAATTGTGAGAGATCAGACATAAGCAAGCAAGACTGACGGTTAACTCCGGGCTACTGTTGAGATTTTTTTTAATACAACGTACTTAGAAAGACCTTGGACTTGAACCCAGGACTTCCGGATCTATAGCTATATATATACTAGCCACTAGACCAACAGGGAATCAAACATATCTTAGTACTGTGTAAATATTACATTTTCTTTATTTATTCAATTGCGTAAATTATATTTAAACAAATCTTTTAAAACACACATTTTTGTAATACTTTCTTAGATTTACGCGAATATTAGACATTTAAATAAAACTATCTTTTCGGATTTTTTCGCGGATTTATTTTGATTTTTGTTTCCCGACGTTTCGATTGCTTTACAGCAATCATGGTCACGGGAGAGACTAAGATGTTAGATGTCACAAAACATTATATAGTTGTTACAGACAGCCTACCCACAATTAACAAAAATGAATTCAAAATTTTGAAAATTAGCATCAATGTACCTTACAATATTTGTAAATTTTAATTTTAAACATTTTATAATTTTAATTTTAAATTTGAAATATGGAATATTATTTATATAATTTTAGCTATTATCATTATAATTATTTCAATTTTTTAGAAAACTTATTATTATATTATTGTTTAATAATCTATATTTTAGTGTTACCATTATTATATTCTATGTCTACTTTAGAAAATTAAAATTAATTAAAAATTACATTTACAATTGTAAAATATTTAATAAATTAATATTTTACAATTGTAAATGTAATTTTTATTATTACCATTATTATATTCTATGTCTACTTTAGAAAATTAAAATTAATTAAAAATTACATTTACAATTGTAAAATATTTAATAAATTAATATTTTACAATTGTAAATGTAATTTTTAATTAATTTTAATTTTCTAAAGTAGACATAGAATATAATAATGGTAACACTAAAATATAGATTATTAAACAATAATATAATAATAAGTTTTCTAAAAAATTGAAATAATTATAATGATAATAGCTAAAATTATATAAATAATATTCCATATTTCAAATTTAAAATTAAAATTATAAAATGTTTAAAATTAAAATTTACAAATATTGTAAGGTACATTGATGCTAATTTTCAAAATTTTGAATTCATTTTTGTTAATTGTGGGTAGGCTGTCTGTAACAACTATATAATGTTTTGTGACATCTAACATCTTAGTCTCTCCCGTGACCATGATTGCTGTAAAGCAATCGAAACGTCGGGAAACAAAAATCAAAATAAATCCGCGAAAAAATCCGAAAGGATAGTTTTATTTAAATTACACATTTTTGTTTTAAAAATGTTTAATGTTAAACCCTTTAACTGAAGAACTGTAACATCTAACAAATTAACTATAGAAGACTACTTTTCTAAATTATATCTTTCTGTATCACAAAGTCTGGGTTTTACAAAGGCAATACTTAGACATAATTATGCAGCATTCTACTTGGTGTAGGCATCTCGTTATGGACAATCCTTTATATCTTACGGAACGTGGACGATACGATTATGAAATAAGATAAATTTTAATTAAAAAAAATCAATTTCTTTAGAGATTTTGTCTATAGTAAAAATAATAACACCGTCGCTTCAGTCGGATGTATTATATTTTTGTACTACATTTCATTCAAATCAGTCTAGCAGTTTCGGTGTGAAAATGTAACAAATATACAGACACAAATACAAACTTTCGCATTTATAATACTTATTAATATTAATCTACCTTGTAATGAAAAGTTAATGGCAATACCAAGTCTACGTGTAATAGTGACATTATGTAACTTTGAGAGTCATAAAACAACATACAAACAAGAGCTTGAACATACTGTCACTACAATCATTGAAAAACAAAAATCTAAAAAATATAATGAGAATGATATTATATTAAATTTTTTATGCTTCAAGGATTGTAGCATGAAATATATACTAATATTATAATGAGGCAGAGTTTGTTTGTTTGTTTTTTTGTTTGTTTGTTTGTTTGTTTGTTTGAACGCACTAATCTCTTACTTACTAATCTGATATGAAAAATCTTTTTGCATTAGATAGTCCGTTCTTCGGGGTAGACTATAGCCGACATATCATATAACATATAGTATATCTATTCCATATTAACCGTTAAAACGTACCTAGTCTTGTATAAGAATCAAGATGTAGACCAAAATAATTTATTTCGTGTAGATTTATGTCTTTTTTATACCAAGTCTAGTCTAGTTCTTTAGTATTGTATTCGAAAACTCTAAACATGCTACAAGTACTATAAAGCCGATACGATGAATAATTTCCATAAATAACGATGCAAAGTCTAACGAGACTTTACCGAGACCCTATCCCTTTGTAATCATAAACAATAACAACGCGCATAAATTTTGTCTATCTGTTTATATATTTCAGTTTAACTTTCAACCAAATGTAAGAAGTTCATAATTTTAATATGTGAAATTAAGATGAAATTGTTATTTGTATTTTCAACAAAATTTTAAAATTCGATTTTGCGTGATGGGCAAAAAGAGTAGTGTGTCACATCTTGAGGTCCTGGGTTCAGGTGCTGGGTCAAGCTGAAATAGACTTACAGCCTCATGCCTCAGAAAACATGTATAGCCTCCGACTTCGCCTGCTTTTTCACCAGTCGTGTAAAATCGTCATTCCACCGGTCTTTGAGAATAATGAGAATAGAGTATTTTATTATGTATTACTTTAACAGGCTGCCTTTTTACTAGAAGGTTGTTTGGTATAGAGAGGTTTACTTTTTGATCTTTAAGCTTTTAAATCATAATGAAATTAAGATAATTTGCGATTCCTTTAAAGGTTAGCAAACAGCTTTGAGTAAATACATTGATGTAATTATGTTTGATGAAAGGAAAAATATTTCTATGAACTAATTTAATTAAATAATTTCCCGCTTCTACAATATTTGAGAAAATTCAAAATATCCTTAACTTAAAAAAGATTGTACATATGCTTGAAAAAAATATACGAAACTCTTAATTAAAGAAGTAACTTAAAACAAATATAAAACATTTCATGTAATAAAGAACAGAAAAGCACAATTCAAGCTTTTTCAAAACTTAAGTGCCAAAGCTTGCAGCATTTACAAATCCTAATTTACTAATACATAATATAAATTAATGCTTGCCCGAAATTTCTCGCGCGTGCGTGTAGCGCCATCTAGGCTCTAGAAGCAAAAAATATAGGACTTTTATACACAGTTAAGATAGATAGCCTTTAAACCCTCTTAACTCTGTTCTCTTAACTGATTTCTATCTATAAAATACCTACCAAACAGATTCATAAGCAAAGTAGCTTTCGAGATTCGATCTTTTGCTGTTAACTCCTTCTTGCGTGCGCTCATTTGTGTTTTTGACCTAAACATACATGCTTACATTTCCCGTAATTTCGTATAACGTGACTATATTTGTACGTAAATTTTTGTATGTTCCTTACTATTTTACGCTATAATGTATTATATTCATAGCTAGCGACTCACCCTCGCTTCGCTCGCATTCGTCCCTAGGTATGTTTTAACGGTTAATATGGAATAGATAGAATATATATGTATTATAATTTATATGATGTTATAACCTATAGACATGTTCAATAAACGGACATAGTCCGTTTATTGAACATGTCTTTAGGTATATAATGCAAAAAGAAAATCGGATTAGTAGTAACTGAGATTAGCGCGTTCAAACACATAAACAAACAAACTCTGCCTCTTTATAATACTAGTATAGATTTGTAATGTAGTACCTAGAATGGAGATGGCGGATATCCTGTATAAACTCATATTATGAGTACTTTTCACCGACGCACCACGTGAGCAAACTGTGGCAAAAACTTGTTTCCCATAAATCCATACATAACATAATGTTAAAAACAAAAATGTTTTAATACTGAACTCGCTATACATTATATACATGTTGATGATGTAATGTATAAGAGATATCGTGACATTCAATAACCTATTATTATAGGCCTTTAGTGAACAGTCTAAAAAAAAATAAAAAAAAAACAAACATACTCATTAGTTTTATAACACAAGTACGTTATTAGGGAATTTACAACGCTTGGTAGGATTAATTATGACCAATTAGACATTTGATACTTCTACTTTAATAGGTGCTAACCTACGAATAAGTAATTATTCGTAGGTGCTACATATAATTTTTTCCCTCACATTTTAACATAATATACAAATAACTGAATGATAAAGAGAAACCAAATGAAGCAGATCCAAACCTCACACCTCTGATATTTTCATGTACTCAATCATTTCCAACATGATTACAACTTGTCTTACGGTGAAGGAAAACATCTTGATGAAACCTGCATGCCTGAGAGAACCTAGTAAAGTTTCGAAAGACATGTGTAGTCTGATAACCCACACTTGGTCAGTGGGGAGGATTATGGCTTTATCCTGGTCCTGATCCCAGCAGTAGGATGGGATTATACAAACTATATTACTCTCTTATAGCAAAAATCCAAATTCAATAACGTTAGAACCAAATAAGCTTTTGACTCCAGTTTATTTAGAAAAATTCACAGTAAAAATATTTTTCATACAAATTCTCCGATATTTGCGGTAGTGTGTAAGAAATCTGTCGCGTACAATGCCCATACAGACGGAAGAGGCAATAGTGTTGTACCGATATCATTCTATTTTATATCGATGCAAATGAAATGAAATATAATGATTTTTTTTTCTTTAAATTAATGAAATAAATATTGACGTAGAAAATTGTAACGGAAAATTTTGGGTATAGTAATGGAAATAGCAGTATGTTTTTTGTTTCAAAATAAAATCTACTTATCAGTAATAAATGAAACAGAAAATACGTTTGTTTGTGTTAATATCTGTATTAATAGTGTCCAATCTGTCAGTCTAACCTAGGACTATTTGTTTGCTTTGATGTATAATCTAGCCCATAGGCTAACGAGACAGCTAGTTATAAATCGTATTTCTTAATACTCGAAAAAATATTTTAAATATCTACTCTCCTTAGAGTCTTAAACTACTAAAATGAAATAACACCCAAATATTTAAATTGGCTGGTTTCTTAAATGTCATAGCTGACACAAACATTTCTTAAGCAAAAAAATTATGTATTAACTAAACTATAACAAATTAATAAATCAATACTAACATAACAAAGAGAAAAAGTACTTAAATAATTTTAAATAAAAGTAATACAAACAGAAAATAACAATATCGATAACGTCACATCCCCGCACTAATCTGAGTTCCGATCTTTGGATTTATTGAAAGGGAAGTGCATTTAGTCACGTTCGAAATAGTCGATGTCTTTATTGGCTCAACGGGATTAAAATACTCGTATAAAGGAGAATTATTTGTGATGTTTATAAGAACATGTGCAATTTTAAATTTAACTTTAAAAAATGTTAGAAAATGTACTCGTATATTGATAAGTGCTTTTGAAACTTATATATACATATGTACGTATTCATTCAGAATAATCCAATTGTAGTAATAATAATGTTTAAAAAAAATAAAAAAAGCAACGTGAAAGAAGAAATAAACAACACTTTTTACAGTTATAGAAAATACTTTAACAAATATAGCAAAAATAATAATATATAGCATTGCTTTTATTGTTTCTCCTTCACGTTAAAACGGCTAAATAGATTTGGATGAATGCAAAGATAGATTACGTACTTGAGTAGCACATAAGTTACTGTGTTAGAAGCCCATGTAAGCAGCAAATTTCAACAAAAGATACCAAAAAGCGGTGATGCCTATCTATACTAATATTATAAAGAGGAAAGATTTGTTTGTTTTTTTGTACCGAATATGCTCCAAAACTACTGAACTGATTTAGATGAAATATAGTAAAAAGATAGTTTGAGACGCTTGAAAGGACATAAGATAGTTTTATCCCGGAAATCATCCTTTAAAGGGGTGAAAATGGAAGCGAAAATTTGTATGGGGAAGCAACTTAGGGACGAACCCGAGCGAAGCAAGTATGAGTCGCTAGTATGAAATAAATCTAAAAGGGACCTAAAAATGCCCTCGAGCGAAACAAAGTCACTAGTTTTTATATAGATAAAAAAATATATGATTATTTTCTTCAAAATGACGTTACGTAAAGCACGCTATTGATTTTACTCTCTATTTGAAAAGGTCATGTTATTTTAGTGCCCTTTCGTGTCGACGCATAGACCTTTGCTATAAGTTGACCGAATAAAGCTCAGCTTAAGAAACGTTAAACTTAAACGTATTTCTTTATACTTTAAGCTTTTTCATAGCTTTTATTGCAATAATAAGCTTTCGACCACATCGCCGTACTTATGATGACAAAACACCTACTTCTGTATCATCTGTATCCGTTTTCCAAAGACCAAATACAACCTTCTCACCTTTTTCACTCTATCCTACGAGAATCTACTTTTCGTAGTACAAAAAGTATCCTATGTCTTTAACTAATATAGTAACTTTGTCAACCAGAATCAAAATAAGACATATGTTTTCGGTCTTTACTGAAAAATCTACTACAGGAAATATGTTGATTGTTTTTTCAAAAAAAATACATATATACATAGTGTCAGTAATTATTTAAATGGACAACTAGGTTTTGCCCGCGGCTTCGCTTGCATGATAAGCGGTATACGGTTCAAGGGTAGTTCCTGTCCGATTCCACGATGCAATGTATGTCTTTGAAAAGAACTTTTCAAATCGGATTAGTAGTTCCTGAGATTAGCGCGTTCAAACAAACAAACTCTGCTTCTTTATAATATTAAAGTATAGTAGATAAAGCTAACTTTAAAATATGATAACATCCAAGCTATTTTAAAGTTGAAAAATTATAATTGTAAGCTTATGTAGCTTTTTCTTTCCGAACTGTTGGTAGGTTTATAACGTTCAGTAAAGAAACGTACGAATTTAATGCTGAATATAACTTTTTGTATTTAAATTCGCAAACAGAAGGCAAAACAAGGCAGAATCACTACTTCATTATTTATTCAGAGTAAATATAACAATAATACTAAAAGTGCATATTTAAAAAACCCTATTTAAAAGCTTGAAACTTAAAAGCTACGCTTTTTGTAAGTATAATTGTTTCACCTACTTTGAAGAAGGATAATTAGATATTTATAGCATAATTTTAGAAGTTAATTTGCTCTTGTGAGTGTAATAACGACTATTACGTTTTTTAATGACCGAAGGGGTTGCTACTTCGCAGAGTTAAATGATTTTTATGGGGTTTTTTTTTTTATTAAGGGCAAAATTTTAGTATGGTGATGACAATTAAGATTACTAGTTTGATTCCAGCGTAAGATTAATGGTTCTATACATGAATTTTTATTATATTTATCTATGCAGATAAATAAAATTGGAGTATCTACTTTTATTTCAGAAAAAGAATTAGGGCTTCGCTCAAAAAAATTAAAACGTACCTAGAGACGCACCTGCGCGAAGCGAGTGTAAGTTGCTAGTTCATCATAAAAGAATAGTTTTTTTTAAAGATGTGACGCAGTATATTATAGTGACAATTTTTACCTCATGAGTAGGTACACTCATCGTCAAACCCATAAAAGTTTAAAAAATTACATTTAATATTTTTATTTAAAACACAAGAAAATAAAAAGAATAGTTTTAATAGGACTATTACTAAGAATATCAAACAAACTCATTACATAGACGAGTATATAGTAATTTCAAACTTCAATACATCACGCATCTATCCACAAGTTTTTAATGTAAATAATAACAAAAATTCAAATAAAAATTGAATAAATGAGACAAATTAAAACAATGTGTATTGTAAAAGTAAATTATAACAATTTGTATACATAACACATATACTAAGATAGATAAATTATGTAAATGCAACGTGAAACAACCAAATGTAAAGATAACACTACGATTGTAGTAACGTTAGCTAAAAACAATAGCCGTCCCCGTTCGCACCTACAAAATAGAGCACGTGTAAACAAATTTAACATATTTAGTGCACAAACGTATGCAAGCTTCTGGTTATTAAATGTTGTAGATAGTATTGAAATTTACAATATAACGGAGCTTAACATTTGAATATAGTTTATACATTTGTTTAAAGTTGGAAGTGGTAACCCAGTGGTAACAACTTGCAAATCGGAGAGAAGCGGGTTCAAATCCCGAGTTTTCATATGTGAATAATTTCCAACATGACTACCACTTGTCTTACGGAAAATACGGTATAAACCTGTATGTCTGAGAGAATATAGTAAGTTGAAAAACATGTGAAGTCCGCCCCACACTTGGCCACTTTGGTAAACTATCGCCTGACCCCCCTCGTATTGAAGGGCTGAATACAAATAGAATTATGAATTTGTTTCTACACTTAATGTTAAATGAGCCCAATTTTTACCAGACTACGGATAGTTCATAGGACGGTTATATTAAGAATTTACAAAATGAATCGTCATTGCGTTGTTTGCGTACAAATAAAGTAAGTTTTAAAATACTATGTGTACCTTGAATGCTATATTGTCAAAATCTATACATATAATAAAACTCTAACTAAGCCGAATCTGTACTTTAAATATTTTTTGGAAAATCTTATTGGAATAGACATTATTATCGATGCAGAGGCCGAATCTATAGTTTTGAGAATTTTTGTCTGTATGTATGTCTGTCTGTTACCGCATCACAGAAAAACCACTGAAGGTATTTTGATGAAATTTGGTATGATGATAGCTGGATATCCGGGTCAACATATAGGATACTTTTTACCGCGGAAGATTATCTCATTCCCACGGGAGTACGCGTTATAAAACAACTAAAAAATATTTATGATCAGACATTCTTGAAACTTGGCATTAATGTTCAACAATACAATTAAATAAATACGTGTTTTAACGTTTTTTTAAATTCATCCCATAAGGTGATAAAATAAGGGATGAAAATTTGTATGAAACCTACCTTTTCAAAGTTTTTTTGTTGTAGTTTTAGCGCGAGCGAATGCTAGTTTACAATAAGAAGGGCAGACTAATGTAATTTCTTGGTACAAAAATCGAAATCCCGAATTACGGCATCACAGGCAAAAGAATACACATTTTCTTTTTACTACTTTATTATGTAGCTTTTTTAACTTTTATAATTAAGTTAACTATAACTTCTTCAGCGAATAATGACTTTAAAGTTCGGACTTAACATCCAGACGCGTCCCGTCTTCAAAACTTTCCGTCCTGCATATGATCTTTTACATGTATTATATTCGACTTACTAAAATTTTAGAGCAAAAAAAACTAGGGTGTACTTATGTTTGCTTTCACACTTGTTCACTTTAATATCTCTTGTATAAGTGGCTCAGGAAGAGTTGAGTCATGTCTTATTTCTTCTAAATAGAACAATTAAATGTAAAAAGCTTTTTTTAATGCTAAGCTTTTATTTTAATGCGTTAAAAAATGAAAATAAATCTTGGAATAAATCAAACTCATTATTTTGTTACTTTTTATAAATTTATTAGCTATAATTTTACCAAATTTCATTAAAATCTATCCAGTGATTTTCTCGTGGTGCGTTTAGACAGACAAATAAAAATTATAAAATAACCATAGATTCGGCCTCTGTATCGATAATAATGACTATTTCAATAAGATTTTCCAAAAAATATTTAATGTACAGATTCGACTCAGTTATAATTTTATGATATGTATAGATAGGCATGTATATATATAGGGATGTCCTTAGAGTCACTGTGTCAGGATTTATTCTCACGGCAAGCTTTATTATAAACTACTGACTCAAGCTCGCTTCGCTCGCGTTCGTCCCTAGGTACGTTTTCATGGTTAGCTATGTTTATACATAAATAGTAGCTTGCTACTCCTAAGATATTCATTTAAATTATATAGCAATTTACGTTACGTACGTACGTTATTGTGTACGCCGTACGCGGATTTTGTTCACAATTTCATGGGTGTCATTTTTTTTCGCAGAACCCTGATTCTTTTTCCAAAATAAAAGTAGCCTAAGTTACTCCTTATAACAGCAGCTATCTGCCAGTGAAAGTATCGGTCCAGCCATTTCGGAGATTACCCGGAACAAACAGACAGACAGACAAAATTTGTAAAAAATATTGTTTTGGTATATGTACCGTGTATACATCCATATGCATTTAGTAAAAAGCGGTTATTTTAATACTACAAACAGACACTCCAATTTTATTTATCTGTATAGATGCGATAGTAACTCAGTCTGTCCGTCTGTTACCTTTTCACGCTTAATCCGTTGAACTGATGTAGATGAAATTTAGTATGAAGATAGTTTGAGATCCTGGAAACGAGATAGGATAGATAATTTAGATATATTTTTATCCCGGTAATCATCCCTTAAGGGGGTGAACATGGGGATTAAAGTTTGTATGGGGAAGCAACCTAGGCAGAAACCTAAGCGAAGCAAGGATGAACGCAAGTAAAAAATAAAGCGAGAGTAAGTCGCTAGTTTCATACAAAACAAATATTATTTCCGAGAAATTTCCTTCCCGTTCCGTTGTAAGAATCGATATCCAACATTATACGACCATCTCCTATCTCCAATTATAATTACAAAGGCTCAAAATAAATTAAACTCATCCAGCATTCAAATTCATTGTACAGATAAAATGATAGTCCGCGTTGATTACATTATTATTTGCTAAATGGGTCACTGGTTTCGTTTCACGCTTGTGTAACCACTGTTTATACAACTTAGTCGTTAAATATGTATTGATATAAGGCTCAAATAAACTAGAGCACTTCATCTAATTAACTACTGTATGTATGTATGTATGTATTCAGCCCTTTTTAATAACCCACTGCTGGGCACGGGCCTCCCTTCAGTACGAGCGGTATCAGGACATGGCCAAGTGCGGGTTGGCGGGCTCCACATGTCTTTGAAAACTTGCTAGATTCTCTCAGACATGCAGGTTTTCTCGCGATGTTTTCCTGCACCGTTAAGACAAGTGGTAATCATGTTGGAAATGATTCACACATGAAAATATCAGAGGTAGGATCAAGACCAGGGATTTGAACCCGCTTCATTCGGTTTCCCTGTTCTTGTCCTTGTCATATGTTGACAACTCTCTTAGGATATATAAAGCATACGTCAGACGTGTCATTTTCATTATTATTTTTAGGGCAAAGACGTTACAAAATCTCCACTACAAGAAATTATTATTATTTATAATATAGGTATATCTATAAATACGTTTATAAGTAAACTAATGACATGCTGTTTTTGCACTATGTTATTTTCCCATAGGATGCATTTAATTTACCAATATAAAAAGTTATTCTTTCCATAAACAATATTAACATATATAAAAAACACTTTAACCTGTTGTAACAAATGGACAGACTAACTAATTATTAGACTGTTTGTCTGACAATTTCTCCATCATTATTGGCTTATTTAACGAATTTATACAATCTATAGAAAATCATAATAATATTATGTAAATATTTAAATTAAAAAAATTGAGTAATTAAAACATATGTATTGTATGTATAGGAAATATTTAACATTATATGATACGTTAGCAAACACATTACGAATGGTATGTTTCATATTCAATTTTTTTTAATTAATTTAAAATAACATATCTAAGGATCATTACAATTGATCAAACAGATCCATCTCATGACCATTTCCGATGAAGTTAAAAATTCTGGTTAAGGAGTTTAAAGCAAATTTTTTATTAAATTTCACTTGAAAATCGATTAGCTAGAGAGCGGCTGTCGCCTAATGGTAAACCAATTTATTCCGAAAAAAAATGGGAAAAAACTACCTTCATCTTGAATTGGAAAACGAAGTGAATCCGTAACGGAAAACTACTTTGAAATTCAATAACAGGAAGTCAGTGTAAAGTTTGACGTTTCCGGCCGCGACCGGATGTAGGTGACGCGCCATCGTACTTCCGGATTGAAAACTCAATGCTATGAAGATTTGTGAAAAATGTAGCTTGAATTTCTAATGTATTTTGATGCAACTTATAATATATTAGCTGTTTGAAAAGCTCTTTCACAGACTTTTTCTTACTTAGTTGAAAGTACCAGAATTAAAAGTTCCATCCAAAATAAATATTTTATTCCTAGCAATTAAACATATAATATTAATAAAAATAAATATCGAACCCAGGTGCTTTGTCGCAGTAAATAATGTAACTCAAGCTCTCCCTAACCTGATAAACGTTCTCTAATAGAAAGCGTCTCTTCCTTAGTATCATAAGCTATTTATAACCGATGGACTCCCGAGTGGAGTAGTGGAAATATCCTTTTTAAAGAAAATTAAAGGAACTGTTTAAAGAACTGCTATCGTATGCGAATTTATCAAAATTTGAAGTCTTACATGGTTTTCTAGAAGCATTTTTACTTTATGACTAAAAAATATAACTACTTAAAACTTAATTATGATATATAAAATTTGTATCGAACTGTCCATGACATACACTTGACAGACACGCACGAAAATCGAATCCAGTACCTACTCTTTATCAGGCAAAAATAAAAAAAAATTATGCTATCGACAGTACAAAATTTATGTTACATTCACTCCTTAAATCTCCTTATATTAGCCTTAAAAATTCTCTTTACCTAATGATATTAGCACTTGATTTATGAAAGTTATAAAATTTCCATATAATTTTTCTAGAAAATTACTGCTATGGATGGATATTTCTATATAACATGATATACTAGCTGCTCAACCTCGCTTCGCTCAGGTTTGCCTATAGACAAACAAAAACAAATCTATCCCAAAAAAAAAATATTTTTGCATTAGATAGCCTGTTAACTGAGGAAAGCTATAGGCTATATATCATCCCGTAAAAATATACGGTTCCCGTGGGATAGATTTGTTTTTGTCTAGCGACGAACCCGAAGCGAAGCGAGGGTGAGTCGCTAGTTAAATATAAAAAAAAACTTATGGGAACGGAAAATTTTTAAACATGATGTCTAATAGTCAAAGTATTATGTAATTCGTATTTATTTTCACGTTTTCTATTAACGGTATTGTTTGTAGAAATTAAACTTGTCCGTATTTATTATTTATAATAAATACATATGAAAGGATTAATTATAAAAAACTGTATCCATTTACACCAATCTTTTTTGAACATCTTGACATCATTTATCAATCACATGGGCTATTATAATATGGTAGTCTGAATGTTTCGCACTTAATTTTGAATTTTGACTTTAATTTAGACAGATTACATTATATACAACACACACATTATATAGACAAATTTGAATGCAATTTAGTACATAGATACTGGGGCAACTAGTTTATAAAGAAGGCACTGGTCGCTTGGTAGAAGAAGAATAAAATACTGACATTTTTGAATCAATCACAAATCACCTAAGAACGCATCCAAGCGATGCTAAGCTAAATCTCTAGTTGTATATATACAAGTAGGAATGAATAAAAAAAATAATCTTTAAATATACTTCATACTTACACACAAAATAGATTTATATTGGTTAGACCTTTAAAAAATAAACCTGAAAAGCCCACACAAAGACCCCATTCCATCGAAATCCTTTACTTTGTCTTCACCATTTTTACTGCAATTTTACTCCACTTTGTGAATTTCAGGAAAATTAGGTCATAAGATAAGTTATCTGAAGCCTAGGCATATATCTGGGGCATGTATTTTGGCGGTGGGCCTGAAAACCTGTGTTTGTACGGGGTATTATGTACTTACATGAATATTCAGAGCTTGACCGGAAACTTGCCGGGCATTTTATGTTCCGTATACCAGTAAAGTCAACAAATAAATGGTACGTGCTAAATCTTGTTATATACTTATCTTATATGTATATAGTATGTATATAGTATGTATATATAATACGTAGTATGTATATAATAGTATGTATATATAATAACGTGTTTATTAAGAACGTAATTATTAAAAAAAAGGCAGAACCGCCGCCTATCTTTGGTCAACGGTTCTATACTAAGAGAATTTAATCAATATTTAAAACTAAACAATGAATTTACTTAGTATTCTGTAAAAATAAAAGGCAATTTAAAACTAGATCTTATAAGGGACTGTACAGATAAAAACAAAAATATAGGTAATTAGTAATTTTTAATCAGATCGACATAGATTTTACTTACAGAGTAGTTCCTTAGAAGTTAGGAGCAAAGCGAGTAATTTTTCTCTATTACATGTCATTTAAAGGCTGCAAGTTACAATACAGAGGGCGTTACATACAGTTGGCTTACGACATCCTGATATTTTAATAAGTTTATAACTAATATATTTGATGCTGTTAGTTAGTAAACCAGTCTCTTAATAAAGCATAGGCTTTATTTAGACTATTTTACAAGTAAAACCATAACTAAAATGTGTTGTAACAATTATTAAGTTAATCAAACGACAAACAAATGTCACAAAAACATTTGTCAAAAGATTTAAGTTCAAGCGAACTAAGATTAAAAACATTGAAATTAATTTATTAATTAATAAAAACAATATTTATAATTATTTTGAAGAAAATAAACTCTTTTTAATTTAATTAACCGGGAATATATATCAGAACTATATTCATTATATATGGCATTACAATATCCCAATACTTAAATAACTTTACAAATTATTTTGAAGTTAATAATAACAATATCCTAAAATTACATAAGATTTAATTAAACTAAGTTACAAATAAAATAGTAACTGAAACGTGTGTAAACGTTCATTCAAGTTAATCAAAATGACAAACAATTAAATTATAATTATTTAAACCTGCAATAGTTTTACTTAAGAACACAAGGTTTTTAAAATGATACATTTTATTTAACTAAATAATTAGTGTAATTAATATTCATAATTATTTTAATAAAAAGAAAGTCTTTAATTAATCGACCGAATAATCTTAGTATCGACTGGCAGTATAGATGGCGCGTTACAGAGTAGTTAGCACCACCTAATAAAGAGGGCGTTACGAGATCCTAATATTTTAATAAATATCTTTAACCAGGCCACAAATCATATAATACTATACTAGACTAGGCGAATAATCTCCGCGGTGACATATATAATAAAATTCTAAAAATGGAAAATCTTGTTGAATTAGTAATTATATTATTAACGATACATAGGCCGAATCTATAGTTTTTAGAATTTTTGTCCTTCTTTCTGTGACCGCATCACGAGAAAACCGCTTAAAAAGTTATGATGATAGCTGGTTATTCGGGTCAACATATATGATACTTTTTACTGCGGGAAAATATCTCATCTCCGAGAAATCTATACTAACCGTTAAAAGGTACCTAGGAACGAACCCGAGCGGAGCGAGGGTGAGTCGCTAGTATATAAATAAAAATGAAAAGTTATTCATAGGTTAACGCATCACTTGAGAACTTCAAAAATTATGCGTCCTTCAGAATCATCTCTTTTTTGCCGAAAAAGAAAATATATTTGACAAAATAATACCAAAAATAGATGACGCTATGATCAAATTATTCCTTGCATTTGATGGGGGAAATGGTAGAAAAACATTTGTCATGCCAATAAAATATCTAACGTATAAAGGAGGCCATAAATATTCCGGTCTGATCATAAAAATTTGATGACCAACTGGCCCAGAGACCGAAGTATGAGTTTCTCGTAATTAATTTCGACACTCACATATTGGGAACTGCTAAATAAAATATAGGCAGTTCAAATTATTTTATACTAGCGACTCACCCTCGCTCCGCTCGGGTTCGTCCCTACTTACGTTTTAACGTTTAGTATAAATTTCTCAGAGATGAGATATTTTCCCGCAGTAAAAAGTATCATTTATGTTAACCCGAATAACCAGCTTTCATCATACCAAATGTCATCAAAATCCCTCCAGTGATTTTCCCGTGATACGGTAACAGACAGACAGACAGACAAAAATTCTAAAAAATACAGATTTGGCCTCTGTATCGATAATACAGTCTATATCAATAAGATTTTCCAAAAAATATTTCATGTACAGATTCGGCTCAGTTACAATTTTATTATATATATTTTTTAGGAAAACTCTTATAATAAGCAGATTCTTAGTTTTAGGAGGATATAAGATTTTTTAGATAAACTATTTTTTTAGAGATGTTTTAACTGTTTTAGTATTTAAATATTAATAACAATAAATTGATTAATAATATTAATAATAATTATTATTATATTCAAGTTATTTTAAAATTAATAATAATATTTCGTAATTACTAGATTAGTAATAAAATAGCTGTGTGGAAACGAACACTTTGATAATATTTTTTTTTAGATTTACGCGAATATTAAATAAAACTTTCTTTTTTCGCTTTTTTTCACGGATTCATTTTTATTTCCCGACGTGTCGAATACTTTACAGCAATCATAGTAACGGGAGAAAAAGCATTCAAAACATCCAGAAACAAAAATCTAAATAAATCTAATAAGTTCCACCATACAGATAGATATACATTATACTCATAATACGGGTATATCTATATGATCAATGAAAATTTACTTCTTACGAACCCACAACTAGTCAAATTAATTCTCAAACACAAACCTATACTATATAATAATATAGTAATCGTTAGTAAATAAAAATTGAATTTATGAAAAATAAAAAGGCAATATTCAAAATGGACGGTAACTAAGAGTAATTTGCTTGAAAATTTTACGAGCATCTTTTATAACGCATAAATCAGACGATATCATTAGGTAAAGAGAATATTTTAAGGATGATATTGGAAAAAGGCTTTAGACTTAACTGTGTGGAGTGAATTTTGTATATACTTAAGCAATTTGACCGACTTTAATATAGGAGGTATTAATAATGTTTGATTTTAATGCGATTTTCAAACAATCTAAGGGAATAAAATAGACAGAACAAGGAAAAACGTATAATAAAATTCTTTTTCAATATGCCAAATATAGTTTTGTGTATTTTTAATGTTTTATGATCTACTAGCGATTAACCCTCGCTTCGCTCGGGTTCGTTCCTGGTTACGTTTTAACGTTTAGTATACATTTCTCAGAGATGAGATATTTCCCCGCAGTAAAAAGTGTCCTATATGTTGACCCGGACAACCAACTATCATCATACCAAATTTCATTAAAATCTGTCCAGTGGTTTTCTCGTGATGCGGTAACAGACAGACAGACAGACAGAGAGACAAAAATTCTAAAAACTATAGATTCGGCCTCTGTGTCGATAATAAGATTTTCCAAAAAATATTTAATGTGCAGATTCGACTCAGAATTTTATTTTATGTATTGATAATTTATAATACCATTTTTTGTACTTTTCTCGTGAAATACTATAATAAAATCAGCTAAATTGCTTTGTTTATTTTGCTTTTTATTGTACATTCTGCGAACATAGTAAAGTAGTATTATAAATAGATAATTATAATATCATTCATTACCATATTCAATCACTATTTTCTGTTACTCATAATTATTCCTTTCAATCTAAGGTTCGAAACCATCTCAAGAGCCCCGCTTAAATTATAAAAAAATGTAATCATATAAAACTATAATTCATTAGATCTAGTTACTCGAAAATATTTCATCACTAGCTACGGCCCGCGGATTCACCCGCGTCAAATTTACTTGATTATAAACATCAGTTTTACAATAATGTATGGAAGTCTGCCCGATTTGTTGACATTTATGATTACTACTCCGCTACCTTGTATAGCATGATGATAAAGCCTTCCTCAATAAACGGGCTATCTAACGCAAGAAGAATTTTTCAAAGCGTATTAGTAGTTCCTTAGTTTCCATTCAAACAAACAAAGAAACTCTGCCTCTTTATAATATTAGTACAGATTAAAAATTTAAAGACTTAATAAGTTATGTTTGTATGTATGTATGTGTATATAAATATATTTATTTGTATAATTATAATATTCAGTAGATATATTTTGATATTAAGTATATACCGTTTGATGCTGTGCTGTATCTACACCGCACTAAATTAATTTATTTTCTCACCTCTGAAGGGTTTCTGCAAGAAATCTCTTAAAGAGATAAGTTATCCTTTGTCGACATTTTTTACTTTATTTTGTATGACATAGTGGTAGCCCAGTGGTAACGCGCTCGCTTGCGAAACCGAGTGAAGCGGATTCAAATTCCGAGTCTCGCACCTCTGATATTTTCATGTGCGAATCATTTCTAACATGATTACCACTTGCCATATGGTGAAGGAAAACATCGTGAGGAAACCTGCATGTCTGAGAGAACTTAGCAAGTTTTGGAAAGACGTGTGAATTCCGCCAACCCGCACTTGGGCAGCGTGGTGGACTATGGCCTGATCCTCCTCGTATTGAAGGGAGGCCCGTGCCCAGCAGTGGGACGTTAAAAAAGGGCTGAATACAATACATACAAATAAATAAATTCCAAATGTACTTAACTTACTTAGTACAGTTAAGTACCTAGGCAGTAACAAGTGACCTAAGAGATAAACCTAAGGTATATGACACCTACACTAGCACCTGCTCAAAACGTGTAGAATAAATGAGTGGAATAGAAGCTAAAGTTAGAGATAACTAACTTTACGAAGCCAGAATGTAATTAGGGGACGTTAGTAACACATGCTGTTTAATATATGTAAATATTCAACGTGGATTTGAATATAAATTTAATTTAATTATTGAAAAGTATTAGTGTAAAGACATTTTCGTATAAAAACCATCTTAAAATTTTAAATGGAAAAGTTTATACATTAGCTTATAGGTTATTTTTATAGTAGTTAACTGTATATAAAGCGAGTACAGTCGTGTGTGAAAACTTGTGTATGTATGTATAAACGTCCCACAGCTGGGTTCAGGCCATAATCCACCACGCTGACCAACTTCTTCTTTCGAGAAAACTTGCTAGGTTCTCTCAGACATGCAGGTTTCATCACAATGTTTTCATTCACCATATTTGAATTTAAAAATATATTCTTAAATTACATGTTGAATTTACACTTCACATGCGAACTACTTGCATTATTTCTGAAAAGCAACTTCAATAAGTCGATATTACACGATATACAGCAACAAGCACAAATGGACTCATATTCGATCAAGTTTAAAATGAAAAAAGTATATCTACAAGTACCTATTGCCTTCGCAACGATTGCGAAATTTCCATCCTTAATATTCGCTTTCAATTACACCACGCAAATTTGAACCTTAAAAATTTACAATATGGTTTATAATTGCACTTCAAATATACAGAAACACCATAACTCATTCCTTAGAAGTTGACAAAACTTGAAATTTTATCGAAATATTTCGAAAGCATCGAGAAAGGATGATTTACTGACAAACTTTTGTGGAATCGGCATTCGTTAGAGTTTGTTGCTTCGAGGCATTATGACCTGCATTTCATTTAACAAAAACAATTTGGACAAGTGTTTGGAAATGTCGAAATGTTTTGAACATTGTTAAATTTCAATCATTTTCCGGTAAATGTCATTGGATTTTTATTGAATATCTATTTACATTATACGTATATTGTCACATGATCTCCTTTGAGATTTGAACTGAAGAACTTTTGGATTTGACTCGTTGAATAATACTTGTATCGATTTGAAACTATATAACGTGGAACCGGATAATATTAAAATTTGATACCATGGAGCTGGTCTGATGATGAGAGTCAGGAGGTGGATACTCTCACTCTTCAATAGACACTTAAGAAGATTAATCTTAACTGTTCTTTCTCAATTTTAAACACAACATTTTTTTGAATCTTCGATAATTAATAATTAAGCAAAAAAAGCAAATTTAATTAACACGCTTTTATTGGCTTCACCTGTATTTGTTTATCTATCTATGTGACGGAATCTTTGAACGCGATTTATACCCACTTCAAAACGTCAGATTGACTTGAAAATCACACTTGTTAGGGACCAATAACAATACAATCATTTATTAAAAAAAAATTAATAATTAAGCAGAACCAAAGTTAATTTAAGCTTTTATTTTTCTAATTCGTTATCGTATTATTTATTAAATAGATATAAATACATGGCCAAAGCCAAAGATAATCGCTAGTATTATTATAATTAGGGAGGTGATGTTATTTCAACATGTAAGGAACACGTGCGTAGAACTTTTCACGCTAATTGATGTACAAAGCCTTCATGTTGTCTGTTATATTTAGTTATATTCATACTTTGATAACGAAAAACAAGACAGCTTTACATGTTAGAGCCTTATGTTGAATTAGCAACTCACTCTCGCTCCGCTCGGGTTCATACGTAGTTACGTTTTAACATTTAATATAGATTTCTTAGAGATGAGATATTTTGCCGCAGTAAAAAGTATTCTATATGCTGACCCCGATAACCAGCTATCATCATACTAAATTTCATCAAAATCCGTGTAGTGGTTTTCTCATAATGCGGTCCCAGATAGACAGATAGACAGACTAAAATTCTAAAAACTATAGATTCCCCCTCTGTATCGAGAACAATGACCTATTTCAATAAGATTTTTCAAAAGATATTTAATGTGCAGATTCGACACAGAATTTTATTATATGTATAGATAATAATTTTAACAAAACTACAGATTACAGTTAGTCTATATCAACTCATCTTTTAAGAATGTACATACAAAGTTCGTCTGCTCCAAAACTCAAACAAAATTAATATGCCGTCATATAAAGGAAAATAAACTATGACATGTTGACAAATACTCGCTCGACAGATGTCAAGCTGCGTCAGGTTTGCCGCCAATTTAGATAACTACCGTGGTTAGTATGGGATTTATTAGAGTTATGGCTTTCCCTTTGATTTTCGCCTAAAAACTGTTTTTTAAATACAGCTTTTCACCCGTTGCGTAGTTTCAATGGGATTTATATGAAAAAATCCATTATTTCCCAGCAATAAATTCACCGTCACAACGTTAATTGAGCTCAAAGTAAATTTTTCGTGACGTATGCACATAGTATTTTTTTTGCATCGAATAATATATTTAAAAAAATAGTTTTATTGCTCTATATAAAATATTTCACTAACATTAAATTAATAAATAATGAAAGCAATGGGCAATAAAGAAATATATGTATGATTAATCCAAAGATATAAACAAAACTACAAAATCTAAAACTTACTATACTACTTTTAATCGTATTAGAAAAAAAAACATATTAAGACATACATATATAGTCATTACACGATGTATGAATTTAATAGGTATATAATAATAATAAAGTTGCTTAAATTATTATATAAATAATGGAATTCATATAAAGACAAAACAAACATACACTTCAAACTCACAGTAAGACAGCCGTGTACGGTAGAGGATGATTGGTAATATTTTTAAATAACAATTGGCATTATAATTTTCGCCCATTACCTTAATATGTTTGACAATTTAATAAAAATAAACAATTATTCTAAAATCAATCTGGTATCAAATTCAAATCCCATAAATTAAATCAACTCAACTAAAACCTTATCAATCATAACAAAAACCGAATAAATCTTGCATTATTCACTATATTTCGGGCCTTCGTCATTTCATAAAAAAACAAATTGACAGGTATTGCGCGGCCATGACAGTTACGCATTTGGCGCCAGATTTGACAGATGTGTCATTGAATAGTTCCTTTGTTTACTTTTCACGTCCAATAGATATTATAAAAGTTTGTACAAAATATAGCTACAATAAAAAATAAAATATAAATAGTGAAAAATTAAAATACAATTGAAACTAATAACTGTAAATAATGTGTTAAAAAAATTATTTAGTTTATTTTTATGTAATATCGAAAATTTTAAACAATACACTTCACGCTGCGTCCGTTAATCTTCACGTTACACGTTTAAAGTGCCAAGTGGTATCTCGGCACCCCTTTTCAAGCACGCTCGTTAGTGGTAAGTCAAGTGTTGAACAGTATATTATGCACTAGATTTTCTTACTCAGACATGAGCCTCTATTTTCTTATTTTTTAATTACTGCATACAATATTTCTTCTACATAGATAATATTAGATATTGTATTGAATATCATGTTATAGATAGTGCCATCCACGAAGGTGCGCGATTTCAACTGTCATTAAAGAGAGGGGCGCGTCTTCGTGGATGGCACAAACTATAGTCTGGTTTTTTTTTGAAGTAAAATATCTTTAGGCGTGACTGAGGCGTAAGTTAATACATTTGAAAAATGAGTGTCGCGGAAGTGAGAGTCAAATTTATTATGAATAATAAAAAAAAAAATTATATCTATATTTTTTTTACATAATACTTTAGTAAAAACTACGCCCAAATCGGTTAATCGATTTTTGAGATTAGCACACACAAACACACAGACAAACAGACAAAAATTCTAAAAATCATTGTTTCGGATTCTATTGCTTTAATAAAGATCCCCAATAATTCTTCCCAAATATCTTCCATGTGCAGACAGCAATCAGTTAAACTTTTATTATATGTATACATATAGACAATGAGATTTTCCATTTAATTTCGGAAATTACATATGTAGAGATTTTCACAATAATGTGTTTAAACTCATAAAAAAAAAAGATAAAAAACGAAATATCAAAGATATTAACTAGGTAATTGATTATAAAACAATGCACGTATATTTACTTTCCATCATATATTTCTGTACATAGAAGAATATACAATCCAATCATTGACTTTACCGATGATGCTTATCCAATACCTTATTAGATTCAGTTTCGAATCCAATTGGATTTTAAATAAGCAGTATTTGTTCATGAAAGAATGTAATTTCAGTAAGAAAATTACGTAAAACAAAATCAGAGCAATCAAGTAATGATATTAAGTAGACTCATCGTGATTGGACGGGGACTGGCGAGTACACAAGCGGTTATGATAATATTTATATTTTTAATATTTTATTGGGATTTTAATAAAAGCGGTTGAGTTATTTAATTTTGAACGAAATTGAAAGAAAATGCTTTTAGCTAAAAGTCAAACCTAGCGTTTTTTTTATGGTCTGGTCTGGCACAGTAGTTGCAAATCGCAAGTTCGATTATCTGCACCATCTATACTAATATTATAAAGAGGTAAAGTTTGTGAGTTTGTTACGTTGTGACGTTGTAGGGGGTAATCTCTGGATCTACTGAACTGATTTAGATGAAATTTGGTAAGAAGACGCTTTGTTTATACTTTTTATCCCGGAAATCATTCCTTAAGGGGGTGAAAATGGAGATGAGAGTTTGTATGGGGAATCAAACAATAGTTAACCCCTCCTGGATAATTTTTAAGAAATCAATCGTTTACTGATTCGCCGGCGTGTACGCGTTCCGCAAGGGGTTAATATTTGTGATGATTGTGTTGCACAAGATTATATACCAAATACTGGTAGTTGGTAGTATTTTTGTATAGGGTAAGTGGTAAGGAGTCTAAATATATTCCAATAATATTTTGTTGTCTAACTAAAAGGGTTCATCGTTTTTTTTTTGTTTCTTTCAGAAATAGATTTTGTCCTGTAATTTACATTTAATCTATTTATTAAAAAAAATTAAAATCATCCTAAAATTATCTAAGATATTACACATACCCAAATTGAATATCTCCTTCCATTTGAAGTCAGTTAAGAATACAATTCGTATGTAGTTAAATCAGTACGTAGTTAAATCTCACAAAATATATTCTAATCCCTTCTACTTTTAATCGAACGCTAAAATATTTGTGTTTATGGACCGCGATTGTTTTATCAAAACGACGGGTATAATGAGAAGGCGCACTTAAGCTTTTAAGCTCGTTAGTATATTTTTAGAGCTTTTATTATTAATATCATAGGTTTATTAACTATTAATATTTGCCTAACTTATGAAAAAGCTATGTTACTTAAGATGGTTTTAATTCCGTTATTATGAATTTGCGACTTATCTTCGCTTAGCTCGGGTCCGTCCCTAGATGCCTAATAGTAACCTATGTGCTAGATATAGTCTATGTGTAAATAAAATAAATACATAAATATTTTGGGACATTAAATCTAGTTCCATGGTAAGCTACAAGGCTTGTGTTATGGATACCAGATAGGTGATACACTACACATAGGTACATATATAACTTTAAATACATACATATTATAAATATAAACACCCATGACTAGAGTACAAACATTCGCGCTCATACAAATGAATGCCCCCAGCGGGACTCGAACCCGCGACCGCTGGCACAGTAAGTAGCGTCACTACACACTGAACCAAACATGTCGTCAAATGTGTATATTTAATTTCGTCTAAATCAATCCAATCGTTTCAACGTGTACCTAAAATAGACTAGCGATTTACCTTCGCTTTGTTCGGGTGCTTCCCGAGATACATTGTAACATTTAGTATAGAAAAGACTATATATGTATATAATATAATATGTATATACAATGTACATTAAAATAAAAAAAAAACAATATATATGTTATATAATAAGATATTAACCCACAGCACCATCTAGTTCCATGGTAAGCTATGAGGCTTGTGTTATGGATACCAGATAGTTGATACACTACACATATATAACTTTAAATACATACATATTATAAATATAAACACTCATGACTGGAGTACAAACATTCGTGCTCAACACACAAATGAATGCTCCCAGCGGGACTCGAACCCGCGACCGTTGGCACAGTAAATAGGGTCACTACTAACTGAGCAAAACGTGTCGTCAGACACAATACATGAATAAGTATAAAAAAGTAGCTAAGTACTTTAAAAAAACTTGAGATCATCCCTTATTTTCCATAATTGGTCAAGAACGCCGAAACGTTTTATATTTTTTACCAAAATTATAGGATATAACGAATTTTGATGTCCTTAACTTAAGAAATTTATTTGTTCTCAAAACAAACTTTCAAGCTCTGTTTCGTTACAGTTTTATTTTTGCGACCAAAAGTATCCCTATGTCCTTCACAGAGGTCTCATCCGTCTCTTTATCATAATTCTTCAAAATTGGTTCAGCGGTATAGACGTAAAAACGTAAAAGACAGACAAACAAGTTTACTTTCGCATTTATAATGTTAGTATAGAAGTGATACTTTGTATGTGTGTATGTACACTTATTACTCCTTAACGTTGTAACAGCCGGACGAGCTGGCTGGCTTGGATGAGTAGAGAGATATATTCTGACCTCGAGTAGGATATAATATTAGGCTTCTAGGGACGCACCCAAGCGAAGCTAGTGTAAGTTGCTCGTATTATAATAAAACTATAAAGACCTCAAAGTTGTACATTTTATATCGATTAATAGATTAGACCTATACGTAAAGCTTACAAACTATCTACATATGTACATTTAGTACAAATTTAGTTATTTAAAAATTATATAGTTACGACACATTTGGCTCAGTGTGTAGTGACCCTACTTGCTGTGTCAGCGGTCGCGGATTCAAATCCCGCTGGGGGCATGCATTTGTGTGATGAGCACGAATGTCTGTACTCCAGTCATGGGTGTTTATATTAATAATATGTATTTATTTAAAGTTATATATGTGTAGTGTATCAACTATCTGGTATCCATAACACAGGCCTCGTAGCTTACCATGGAACTAGATGGTGTGTGTGATAATGTCCCAACATATTTATTTATTTATCTATTTATAGTATTAAGAATTTCTAACATTTTATTTCTTGTTTACAGTAAGACCGAAATCCGTTCAAGTGGTCACCGATCAGGGTCAAGAAATGTCAGATGGCGACACCTTCGGGTCTTTGCTGGAGAGACAGAGGGTCAACATCAGCTGCATAGTGAAAGAAGGAAAGCCACAGCCTAAAGTCACGTGGTACTTCAATGGGAAGGAGCGATTAGACGGTAAGTGAAATTAAATGTACATAATAAAATATTAAATAGTCAATTCTTTCAGGCAGTGGTAGCCCAGTCGTAACGAACTCGCTTAGGAAACCAAGTGAAGCGGGCTCAAATCCCGGGTCCCGCACCTCTGATATTTTCATGTGCGAATCATTTCTAACATGATTACCACTCGCCTTACGGTGAAGGAAAACATAGTAAGGAAACCTGCATGTCTGAGAAAACCTAGCAAGTTTTCGAAAGACATGTGAAGTCCGCCAATTCGCACTTGGCCAGCGTGGTGGACTATAGCCTGATTCCCCTCGTATTGAAGGGAGGCCCGTGCCCAGCAGTGGGACGTTAAAAAGGGCTGAATACATACATACAATTCTTGTGGCTGGCTCTAAGGATTTGCATCAAATTTTATATTTAAATAAGGTTATGCTTAGTTTATCTTTATAATATGTAGGTAGATATTTTTCCTGAAGAAACGCATTTGTATACCTTTCGTCAAAAACGCTTCGGTCGCCCAGGTACTGTTATTAAAATGCTAAGGGAATCTCATTTTAACATAATTTAACAATAAAATAGGTGCTACAGTAACAATGGAACCTAAAATTGCATTACCAGATTATCCACGTAGATTACCTAACTCATTACCTAAGTAGGTCGCATCGAGTCTAAATTGAACTAGTTATCTATCGATAAATTACAAATCGCACCTAATTCTCCATTCGCCAACCATTTGATTGCGTTTTACGAATTCCGGGGACAATTTTACTTTGATTATTTTTAATTAAGATTGTTGTCAATTATGTAAGAATTTTGTCCTTAGTATCTTATGATATTAAACGTGCAATTCTTGTATGTATTCGTAAATATGTATACATTCATTTCGTGTATCTCGGAAACGGTTCTAACGATTTAGGCACAAGTTTAGTTTAAGGGACGCGGCCTTTGGAGGAGTGGTGTTTTTCGATAGGGGAGGTGATAGGGAGTGTAAGTATATGAAAATTATTTTTGAGGAAATGAAGGAGTCGAAAGTTATGGGGACTTAAAGTTACAATATTTCCATATATTGTTATGAACTTTGTTGTCGTTTGGACACTTCCAATTCATCTGATATTGTCCGACACCTGTAACTGTTGAGTGAGTGAAAAACTAAAACAAATCTATTCCACGGAAACCGTACATTTTTCCGAGATAAAAAGCCTATGTGCTATTCCAGGCTATAATTTATCTCTGTGCCAAATTTCAGCCGTTCTTGCGTGATTGAGTAACAAACATACTTCTAACATCTACAAACATCTAAACCTTCACATTTTTAATATTAGAGAGAATCCGTGACATAATGAGGAAACTTTTCATTTCAATACAATTATCAAAAATCTTCGTTAGCAATTGTAGGGTGTGAATGTAGATGTCATATCTAAAATCCGTATTACTAGATGAAGAAATCATCATAAATATTCTAAGCACGTTATATATTATAAATAAAAATATCGACGAAAGTGGAGCTTTCCCTCGAACTGTTTACCTCAGGGATATGGTTTCGAACGCTAGGTATTTATTCTTTTTCTTTACGCTACGAATACTAATGTTTGTTTGTTCATCGATTATCTTAGATTTAGAGTTATTTGTCATAGAAATACGATCTGATGTTATACTTAGTACTATTAAATAAGTGTCTTTTTGTCTGAAAGTTCGAAAATGACTCGAAAACTACAAGTCTTATTTACTTACTTATTCACGTGAACATGAATTTTTCTCTAGTATTACACTCACTGAATAGATATGAAATCTAGAAAACTACTAAACCTTTCAAATTACAGCTAGAATTTAGTGAGAAAATAGTTCATAAGTAGATTTTGCTAAAGAAAATCAAAGTCCTATGCTGTTTTTGCTAAAGGCATAAATAACATCATCTCAAATCTTATTTGACGAATCCAAATGACCAATTCACCCAGACTTTTTAACACAGAATTATTGACTTTTAAATGTCAATTCTATTGGTATTAAATACACATTTTACTTTTATAAAGCCAAAAAATGTTTTTTTTTAATATATGTATATAAACTTAGAAATAAAGCTCTGTTTTTAAAGTAAAAGAAAAAATCTCTACGGCAAAGTACAATATGTATTGGTTTTTTGAACAAATAAATATTAAAGCGACGTTAAAACCAAGAGAAACGCCAGTGGGAAGAAATGTAATCAGCCTTTTTTAAGGTCGCACTGCTGGGCACGTGCTTCCCTTTAATACGATGAGAATCAGGCCTTTGTCCACCACGCTGGCCAATTGCGGATTGGCGGATTACACATGTCTTTCGCTAGGATCTCTCAGACAAGCAGGAATCCTCACGATGTTTTCCTCTTCATAAGGTAATCATGTTAAAAAAGATTCGCCCATAAAAATATCAGAGGTGTGAGAACCGGGTTTTGAACCCGCTTTACTCGGTTTTCCAAGCAAGCACGTTACCACTAGACTACCACGGTCCAAGGTAGTTATTTAAAAGTATTTCCATATAAATTTTATATGAAAAGTAAAATATACAAGCTTAATTCCATTCATGTATCACATTAAATGTCTTATAAATTAAGCTAGTCCTGGCCAATCTCAGCCACAACGACCGCCAATTTCGACGGGCCCTCTTGATAAAGTCGACTGTCTACATACAAAATTGCTCCACCTAAGTGTCTGAGGTCGGTACTAAATTTTTACTTTGTTAACTAGTTTTGAACCTGCTTTGACAAAGGAGAATGTAAAATGTTATTGTTGGAAATTATGTGAATAGTATAATGCAAAAGTGAAAGTTTTTCTGTAATTTTTGTTAGAAGCTTTATTTCATAAAAGCTCATTTTGCATTCGGCGAATATAATTATTATCATGTAGAAATATATATTAATATTATAAAGAGATGAAGTTTGTGAGTTTGTAACGTTGTAGGGGGTAATCTCTGGATTTACTGAACCGATTTTGAGGAAATTAGGTAAGATAGTTTGAGATACTGGAAAGGACATAGGTTCCTTTTTATCGTGGAAATCATGCCTTAAAGCGGTGAAAATGGGGAATCAAGCTAGGGATGAACCCGAGCGAAGCGAGGGTGAGTGAGCTAGTACTATATAACTAAAAACTTCCATATTTTTAGTCAGTTAAATATTTTGTTAGCGTTTTAGTTTGTTTGTTTGAACGCGATCATCTCTTTTTATTCAAAACATTCTTTTTCCATTTTGAACAAGTTTATATCTATTTAAAGTTTTAATCTAATTTATGTCTATTTAGAGTCATTCTATCGCCTTTAGGAATTAAGAGGTATATATATATATACCTATTAATTGTGTGTGTGTGTAATTACGTATATGTCCATACGCGGAAGCCATAGTGAAAATATAATTAGGCCCCATAATTAGCGCTGCCTGCAACTGCATATATCGCAGAAACTATTCCCGCTTGACGTAAACACATTATTTCGCTTCGCTCGTATGCTTCCATGACTTTTGTATTTATAATGTGTTACTTGAGATCATAGTCTATCTGTAAGCATGTAAGTCCATCCAGCCGTTTTGGCGTTAAGGAGTAACCAGCATACACACAAGCAAACTTTTGCATTGAATACTATAATATGATTTTACACGTATTATCTTATCAAGAAAACAGAGTGAAAACCAAGACGATACGTTTGGTTCAGTTTGTGGTGACCCCACTTGCTGTGCTAGCGGTCGCGGGTTCGAGTCCCGCTGAGGGCATTCATTTGTGTGATGAGCACAAATGTTTGTACTTCAGTCATGGGTGTATATATTTATAATTTGTATGTATTTAAAGTTATATATGTGTAGTGTATCAACTATCTGGTATCCATAACACAAACCTTTTTTTTTTTTTTTTTTTTTGTTTTCGCTGGGGAAACCCATCATGGGGACCTTACCGGCCGTCAATGGGTAAGGTACTGTGAGACTCTTACTCACTAAAACCCACAGCGGAATCCATCGCCGCAGTGCAATGGGGCGTTGCAGGATCGCTTGCGCATGCACTACAACACCCCTGCGGACGGCCCGTACCTCGCGGGCCAGCCACGCCTTAATCAGGATGCCCTCGATTCACAGAGCATCCCAACCGCCCCGATGACGTGCAGGGGAGTCGAGGAGTGACCCCCCCGCAGTAGCTCCTCTAGGGTGGCGGGAGAAGATGCGCATAACGACGCCTCCTCTCCCCCAGCCGACGGCGACGAAGAGGGTCTGCTAAGGCGTTAGCCTCGCGTTCCCTCTCCGCCGTCTCCTTCAATGAGATGACGGCCTCGCTGAAGGAGACCATCGCTGACCAGGACCTCTCGTCGCGCAGCATGGCCCCAACCACGCTGTACAGCGAAAGGTCTCCACCCACTACCGCCATCAGGGCATGGCGCTGGGGAGCCCAGGCGGCGCATTCCACGAGGGTGTGGTGCGAGGTGTCCTCGGTCGCACCACACTCATGGCATACGGGCAACGGTTCCCGACGCGCAACCTGAAACAGATACTTACCAAAGCATCCGTGCCCGGTAAGCATCTGCGTCAGCCTGAACGTTAGGACACCGTGTGGCCTCCTGACCCAGCAAGACAAGTGCGGGCGAACCGCGCTCACTGTCGCCAGGCCAGCCGCCGGATTCCCCAAACCTTCCCACCAGCGCCGGATCAGTGCCTCATCTGCTAGGCGCCTGATCCGAGCGACTCTCTCTTGCGCCGGACGTTCCCCGCGCGCACGCTCACTCGCCCGAAACTGGTATACTTCGGTGAGCACCTCCGCCTGGAGTTCCCAAGGCGGATCACTCGCCAGAAGCGTCGCCGCCGTGAAGGACACCGTACGGTACCCTCGTATCGCCCTCACCGCCAGGACCCGCTGCGCTTTGCGCAATTGAGCCCTGTTAGGCGCAGAGAGGGCGTCGATCCAAACAGGAGCACCGTACAGTGCCATGGACCTCACTATGCCGGCATAGAGCCGCCGGCAAGGAGAACCAGGGCCCCCGACATTCGGCAAAAGCCTGCCGAGGGCCGAGGCGGCGCTCATCAGTCTCGGGGTGAGCTGGGCGAAGTGGACACGAAACGTCCAGCGACCGTCCAGGGTCAGGCCCAAGTATTTCATTTGGGCCCGAACCTCCACCAACCTACCCTGGACGCGCAGACAGGCGTTGCGGGGGGCACCCCTCCGTGGGCCATGAAAAAGGAGGGCCTCCGTTTTTGAGACAGAGACCCTCAGGCCCAACATCTCTATCCGGTCGACGACCAGATTAGTGCCGACTGTGGCCAAGCGTGCCGCCTCCTCGTATGAACGACCCCGGGCCGTTACCAGGGTGTCATCAGCATAAGCAATGACACCCAGCCCGGGAAGGAGCGGACACCGCAGGAGCCAGTCATACCCGAGGTTCCACAGAACCGGGCCCAAAACCGCCCCCTGTGGAACCCCGCAGTCGACACGTCGCCGACCGACCACCCCATTTGCCCCCATCCACACGACCTGTCTGTCGTGAAGGTACGCGTCCAATACCCGCCGGAGATAGAGAGGCACCTCATGATATCGAAGCGCCTCTCGTAGAGTCTCGAACGGCAGGGTGTTGAAGGCGTTGGCCACATCCAACGAGACGGCTAGGAGCACGTCTCCCCCCTCCACCGCGGCCAAGGACCGAACCTTCAGGGCGTTCAGGGCATCCACGGTCGACCGACCCGCCCTGAACCCAAACTGAGCCTCTGAAAGGCCCGGCCCCACCTCCTCCAGATGCTGAGTGACACGGGCAGCGAGAATTCTCTCGAAGAGTTTGCCCATCTCACTCAGCATCACGATTGGCCTGTACGCCGAAGGGGAGTCTAGAGGTCGACCCCCCTTGGGCAGCAGGCACAATTTCCCTTCCTTCCAGATTTTCGGGAACTGCCCAACACGGAGACATGCGTTGAAGAGCTCCCGAAGATCCCCTCCCAGGTATTCCAGGGCGATGTACAGAACTCGCCCTGGAATACCATCCGGTCATCCATAACACAAACCTCGTAACTTACCATGGAACTAGATGGTGCTGTGTTTTAATGTCCCAACATATTTATTTTTTATTTTATTGAAGACACTGTTTTCTCCCTCTAAAATATCTCCCATACAAACCTATGGTTTGTAAATGAAAATATCCAATTTCAAACCACTATCAGTTACGGGAAATCTTTAAAATTTTACGTACATAATGACAGCAGTCGTAGTATTCGTAGAAGGATATTGGTATTCCACATACGTCTGTGATATACTGAGGCAAGTCAGGTGCATTTTGGATCGCATACCGCTTTGAATGTTGTATCGTGCTATTTCGCTAGTGAACTTGGTTTTTACTACATTTACCTAACTTTAAAAAAGTGGGATATAATATAATGCTAATTATATTTTTTGTTAAAGAGGAGAATGTATGATCCGTCGGCGATCACGGGTTCGATTGTTGGTTTTAGTTATTATAACTGATTACCTTTATACAAGATGATCTGGTTTGGTAATCATTTGTATATATTTTTTTATATATCTATTCTTAATATTATAAATGCCAAAGTTTGTGGGGATGTATCGATGTCTCAATCTATAGATGTATGGATGTTTGTTACTCTTTCACGCAAAAACTACTGAATGGATATTAATGAAACTTAAAAAAAACATAACTCATACATCAGAATAACACGGGCTACTTTTTATTCCGAAAATGTACAGTTTCCGTAGAATAACAAAAAAAGAGGTGTAACATTGAAAAAACAATAACATCGTGAGACGAGTGTCTATATGTACCTATATTATTCTCTAAATTTGCCTCTCAAGTAAAAATAAAAATAAAACAACAGAGGCATCTAATTAATATTAAGTATCATGTAAAACTAAAATAAGTTAAAAATGTTAACTCACAAGTGTAAACTTTTTTGTGAAATAAAGTATTATTATTATATTATTATATAATATAAAAATGAAAAAATAAAAAATACATCGTTTTATATTTAAAAGTCGGCAGTGTGCAAAACCATTACTTTTGACCTCATTATATTGAACATGTATGACTGAATTCGTTGAATATAAAAGCTACCAATAACGAACTATGGTATCGGGAAACTACGAAACTACTTTAAATTCAAATAAATCCCTTTTGGATGTCAATAGTGCTTACTGCAAGAAAGCATATCAAAGTATAATATATATTTAAACTAAAGTTAAATTGATAACTGCTGTATATATTACATACAAAACATTACATACAAAAGCATATATATTCTTTCTTTATTGCACAAAAAAGTAGTCAAACAAAAAAAATACATAGAAAGTGACGTGGACAAAGGTGGACTTATCTCTATAAGAGATTTCTTCCAGCCAACCCATGTATGTGGGAAATAGTGTTAGGGATTTGGACAAAAGGAGAAAATACAGAGAAAAATTGTATAATATATACGATTAAAACTAAAATATACACATTTTAATTACATATATTATATTATACATATAAGTATAAATACATACATACAGGTATAGAACATATACATACCAAAATTATATAAATATATGTACCTATATGTACACATTAATATCTATATACATAAACATACATATGTACATGAATTCTAAACAGAAAAATATATAAATCGTTAAAGATTGAGCTAGAAAATACTGTTTTAAGTTGGCTTTAAAAGTAGCTGTAGAAAGTACATACAGAAAAGTATACGTGTTAGTCTAACGGTGAATTCTCTTCGATGGTAAACGCATTAATTGAGAACAGCAGAATTCAATTGACTATTCTTAGTAACCCAAATATTTTTAGTGAAAATATTTGGAAAAATTGCCCGGAAAATTGAGGAATTCAGGGAAAACTGAAAGGGACTTTCTAGAGACGTTTCTTATATGCACAACATCTATTGTATCGGCTGATTTCTAATAAAATATATTATGTTTAAATCGAAATTAAAATATTAACCCTAATCAAGAATCGAACTCCTACAATCAAATTACCAGACACTAATTTAATTTAACAACACGAAAAAAACATAGGCGAAGACTGAAACAAAACGTTCACTAAATCACGTTCTATAATCTGACAGACAGACGTTCAATTTATGAACAAACAACCTCAGACCTTTGTGCAACATTTTAAAGCAAACACGTTTCCCACATTCATCCTCAAGCGAACAAAGAATATTGTGAATTCCCACAAAATAAGCTGTCAATATCGTTGTTTAAAGCATAAATAAAATACCAAATTCCACTGAAAAGTGTTCAGATTGGAGCACTTTATATTTCAAGAATCCGACGTATGCGTGTGAAGGAATTTAACTGGTAAAGGAGATAAAATGTTACATTAAATGAAATGTAGCTTCGATCCAGTCGTTACATGTAAATCAATAAATACGTTGGGACATTAAACACAGCACCATCTAGTTGCATGGTAAGCTACGAGGCCTTTGTTATGGATACCAGATAGTTGATACACTACACATATATAACGTTAAATACATACGTATCATAAACACCCATGACTGGAGTACAAACATTCGTGCTCATCAAAAAATTCCTCCAGCGGGACTCGAACCTACGACCGCTGGCACAGCAAGTAGGGTCACTACAAACTTATCGTCGTCATGTATATGATGTATATGTATATAGAGGGAAAGTAGAATGAGAGTTAAAAAGAAGATAAGTAACTTAAAATGTACGAAATACAGAAGTTATAAAAACGTACCGCTATTAAAGATAAATAGCATAGGTTTTTTATTTATTTATTTATTAAACGTTTATTTCGGACAAGAAGTCCATAAAAAAAAAATCATCAGTATTTTACAGTACACAGGAAAATAGAGATTTTATATATGTAGCTAAGTTTTTCATCAGATACGTAAATGAGCTTCATATGGGATTGGAACCTGTTACTACTGGAGTAGTGGTAATATGTTTATATAGCGCCATTGTGTAAAAGTTATATAAATAACGAACTTCTACGAAAACAGTTTATGTTTTGACGATATTGCGATTATAGAGTAAAAAAATTCAAAAATACGAACACAAATCAATGTCAAAAAAAAAAAAAAAAAATGAAAATAATGTGACAAAGCAATATAATCATAAGCAATATTTTTTCTTTATACTTGTAATATTATAAAGTAGGGCCATTAACCATATAATCTCTTAAGCTGTTTAAAAATCAAATTCAATTTCAAACTAGTTATTCTACTCTTAGTGGTGGATTTTTAGGTCGTGTACATGCTATTCATTAAAATGATCATGAGATAATGTGGAGTGTGGACCAATCCTTATGATTAACGCGTAACACACACACACAAAAAAAAAAAAAAAAAAACAATTTTAGTATCTCTTTTTGACGTTAGTCAAACAGATCTTTTAAATGAAGTTCCAATTCCTAGTAGCAAGAAAAATACAACAAAAAATACATTATATTGTAGTAAAAATACAATTCAAAGTCGTTTTCAATAACGTAACTTTCATCAAAGCTTTGACTGTGGAAGTTTACGGAATCTGCATTTTGGGTTACACCTCGAATACATTTCCTAACTTTTAAAATTCATCCCGTTAAAATGTTTAACTTTACTGGGAATATTCAGATTTATTCTACGTTACTCTTCAGTGAAGTCGTGGTGCATCATATGTTTATATGGCACTGGCCTCTGTGAGAGTGGTCACGGGATCGATTCTTGCACATTAATATTTCTAACTATATGAGCTATAGTCGCGTTAAGAAAATAATGATTCATCGTTGTCAACCATCCTAGCCACGCTCCCCGACCAATTAGGTTGTATAAAATTATAATTTCAAGTTCATAATGACTGAATATGGAAATCTATACATACAGATATATATATATATATATATATATATATATATATATATATATATATATATATATATATAATTTGCGAATATATCGCGTAACAAACATACAGACCTACAAATATACAGACAAATTGAGTAGGTACCCGCTTTCTGAAATATCTAAAAGGTTTCGTAAGGAACTCTAGATAACATTCAGAAAATTCACATTTGAGGCAGAAGAAAACCAAATTCCGCTATAACTGACCGATAACCTAACCTAACCTAAAGCCATGTATATGCAAAGTAGTAACATAGTTACGACAAAAATGACTTCAAATAAAAATTGCATTATATAAATAACGTATACGTACATTCCGACCGTCTCTCATATTCATGGAAGCTATATATGATGCTTTAAGGATAAGTGGTCTATTTTCTATAGTTATTAAAGTTGCATAGAGAGGTCGTACGTTCTAAGTGTACTGGAGTCAATGTATGTTTAGTGTAATATTGAATGTACTAGTTTTTTTTGGGTTTTGGCTGTATAATGTATAACTATGTAACATGTGCGGATTTTCTCGCTTAGATTTTAGTGTTTAATTCAAAGTTACTATATATAACCGTTATATATAACACTAGTGACTTACCCACGCTTCGTTCGTTTGCGTCCTTAGGTACGTTATAAATAGATAAAAATATTTACTGTGATGGGTAACTTAGGAGATAAACTTATGGTATTGTAGACTTTTCTGTAGGTTTTTTTTTAAAACCTACAATTTTCTAGTACATTATTCTGATGTATTTCTTAAGGTTTAACCAATGTTAGCCATGTAATTTTCTAAGGATAACTCGACAGAATAAGTTATGGTGTTTTCCTGGAGTGAAAGATTTTCTTGTAGTAACCGGTATCCTAAATGTAGACCCAAGTAAAAGTTATCACTACGCAAAATTTAGTTAAAATCGCTTCCTTACTTTTTGCGTAAAATGGACACAGATATACAAACAAATAGATATTAAGACAAACAGAAATACACACAAATATATTTTTTAGTAACTACCGTTTTTGAAAATCTTATTGAAATAGTCATTATTATCGATGCAGAGGGCGAATCCATAGCTTTTAAAATTTTTGTTTGCCGGTCTGTCTGGAAACAAATCACGAGAAAACCACTATACAGATTTTGATAAAATTTTATATGACCATAGCTGATGTTTACTTCGGGAAAATTTCACACCTCTAAAAAATCTATACTAAGTATAATAGTTGTTCAATACTAGTACTAAGGAAAAATAACTATTCACTTAAAAAATATATGCGATTTTTGAAAATCCAGATTTTTATAAAATTTTAAATTACATCAAAACTTTAGAATTACAAACAATTCTGAACACACTTAGCTCAGTTATGTGATATGATTAATATGAATATGATATTTACTAAATATTCTGTAACAGAATATTAAGGGCTTATGAGGGTATAAATTAGTGAGCTCGCCCCCTAGGACACCACCATACCACCCCAATTTACTCTATATTAGGTTCCAATGGGAATGCTAAATGAAGCAATGTAATCACGCGTGAAATACATTACGACGCAGCATTACAATTATCTACCAGCCTTGACAGTTTAATAACGTTTCTTATTATACTGTCGTCCATTTTTTACTTTAACGAGCTAATTAATTATTAGTTTTCATTCAATTATAAAGTAATTTGTTATCTCGCTCTTTTTTCTAAATTATTATTTAACTAGCAGCTAGTGAAAAATAGGAACACATATTCCACGGGAACCGTACATTTTTACGGGAATAAAAGTAGCCTGCGTGCTATTTCATACTGTAATCTATCTCTGAGCCAAATTTAATCCAGATCTGTTTAGCCGTTCTGGTGTAATTGAATAACAAACATACATCCAACCAAACTTTCGCATTTATAGTATTATTATTAAATTAATTATTAATAGGATTAATTAGATAAGTTTATTTTGTGTATCTCGGAAACGGCTTTCACCATTTGATTCAAATTTTGTATTTAGATAAGGTTTTGCTTTTTAAGTTCATCTACGTATTTAAGGTTATTTCCTGGAAAACGTAATCTATGTATATTTTCCGAAAAAACACAATTTAAAAAAATTAGGTACTTTTACTTTAAATGATAAGATAGTGATTGTTGTCATATTTTAGATCATAATACAATCATAATATAACATTGCCATATATTTTTGCAGATTTTTATTCGTCAATAATTTTAGAATGTCATCAACCATCTTGTCTAAATTCCAATTAGAGTTTTATTAAACAGATTCATATATCAAACGTCACAGATCCCTAACTACTGTGCTACGCTTTGTTTGACCATGTATAATACATTACAAGTCTTGGCTTGTTATATATGTATAGCTTAAGATTCGAAGAGGACAGAGAGAGCTGTGATTATGTAACATCTAACGACTAACCCTCCCTTTCGACTGCGCCCCTAAGAGCGTGACAGCCTATATGATACTCCAGATTAAAGCCTATTTGTATATTAAATTTCATCGAAATCCGTCCAGCCGTTACAGTATGAAGGAGTACACAAGCATACTGTGTGTATGTTACATACATTTTTTTGCAATTACACATAATACTAGCATAATAATCTACACATATAATAATATTCTAACCGAATCGATACATTAAATATTTTTTGAAAAATCTTATTGAAATAGTCATTATTATCGATGCAGAGGCCGAATCTGTATTTTTTAGAATTTTGTCTGTATGTCTATGATGATAGCTGGTTATGACGTCAACATATAATGTTGACCCGGATAACTTAACTTCAGGTACTTTTTCCTGCGGGAAAATAACACATCTCTGTATTCAGCCCTTTTTTTTACGTCCCACTGCTGGGCACGAGCATCCCTTCAATACGAGGGGAATCAGGCCATAGTCCACCACGCTGGCCAAGCGGATTGGCGGACTTCACATTTCTTTCGAAAACTTGCTAGGTTCTCTCACGCATACAGGATTCCTCAACATAAGGCAAGTGGTAATCAATCATGTTAGAAATGATTCGCACATGAAAATATCAGAGGTGTGAGATCCGGGATTTGAACCCGCTTCACTCGGTTTCCTAAGCGAGCACGTTGCCACTGGGCTACCACTGCCTATAAATCTATACTAAACATTAAAATATAAGTAGGGACGAACCCGAGTGGAGCAAGGGTGAGTCGCTGGTATATATATATATTCTAATGACTTAACTTGTAAGGCTATAAACAAATTGTTATAAGTTATGTTAACTTTCTTTATCATTATTTTCCTATTTATTTGCAAACTAGCAACTCACCCTCACTTCGCTCAGGTTCGTCCCTGAATACATTTTAACGGTTAGTATGGAATATATAGACTATATATTATATATGCATAGGTACAAATTAAATAGTTCTGAACTATTCGATTTTTGAGCTATTTATTTAAGTTTTTCCCTTTTTTTATATTTAAACCACCGCTAATACACCCCCAACAAAACAAAAAAACAATTATTCAAATCGGTCCAGTACTTTTGAGTTTTAGCTAGACTAACGAACGGCAATCCATTTTTCTATATATAGATAAATATGTGAACGAGATGATGTTATATACATATGTATCTATGTTATGTATTTAAAACAAATAGACATGTCGAATTCAATGAAAAAATTCTTTAAACAAAAATGGGTCCAGTAGAACAATCTAGAATTTATTCAAGCCTCGATATCAAATATCAGGAAAACCTGGCTGTCCAATCGAATATTTTCTGCACAGTTTACTTTTGATAAAAAAGTTGAAAAAAATACGAGCAAACCATGAAAGTAACGAAATTCAAACATGAACTATTGAAACTATTCGTGAGCTATGAAGTCTTAGAGTGGATCACGTTTTGTGGCTTATTATTTGTTTCTAATAACATCTCGCTACTATTATAAATGTTTGTGTGTATGTATGTATAGGACGACGTTAATAAAACTTCGAGATATTCCTTGTATATGTTTTTATATTCAGTACTTTTATAATCATCGGTACATCTGTCCGTGTGGAAGCTACCACCGGCTCGGAAAGCAGTTCTGCCGAGAAGAGCCGGCAAGAAACTCAACAGTTACTCTTTTAAAATGATGAGTTACATAATTTTTAACAATAATTTTTGGTATTACAAACATTCCATAACTAGACACTACAGAGTGGTACTGACATCTCTCTCCAAAAGCGCGGGAAAATTAATTAAAAACCGCGTCCTTTTTATTTTTTTTAAATACATTCCTATCGGCCAAGGTCACATAACTAAATGCCTTAAATATAAATCATTACAAATTAATCAAATATTACATTATTTTTCATTAAAACGCTCATATTTATAAATGCAACCTTACACTCGTCCATCCTGATAACGTGTAGGTATGACCTCATACACGCTTCCAGTTGGAAAACCTTACATATGTATGTTTGTAGCTGCCTTCACGGACGGATTTGAATGAAATTTTGCACATAAATAGATTATGATCTGGAACACCTAAAGGCCTGTGTGACCTAAGACCTAGACGAGAGTGATGATAAGTCACTAGTGTGTACAAATTAAATAACCTTTAAGACCACATACACACTATGCAATCGCAACCAATATATTGACAAAACAACCATATTTTTTGATGGGTACGGTTATTTTGATGTTATAAAGTAATAAAATTATCCCTATTTCAAAAGTACCGCCTCTATATATTATAACTCCTAACCAACAAAACGATAGAATGTAAAGAATTCTTTTAAGCTAGGAACTAACGAACGAACTAAATAAACCCATGGAGCTTTTTTGATGCACAGTGGCTCTCAAAATACTGTGTATCGTTAATTTAATTCACATTCGTTTAAATATTGCCAGTTACTTTTGCGATACTCCACTATATACGTATGTTTGGTGATGTTAGTAATAGAAGCGTTGATTTGAAAACACTTGAATCCATACTAATATTGTATTCAGCCCTTTTTAGCGTCCCACTGCTGGGCACGGGCCTCCCTTCAATACGAGGGGGATCAGGCCATAGTCCACCGCGCTGGCCAAGTGCGGGTTGGCGGACTTCACATGTCTTTCGAAAACTTGCTAGGTTCTCTCAGACATGCAGGTTTCCTCACGATGTTTTTCCTTCACCGTAAGGCAAGTGGTAATCATGATAGAAATGATTCGCACATGAAAATATCAGAGGTGCAAGACCCGGGATTTGAACCCGCTTCACTCGGATATCGAAGCGAGCGAGTTACCATTGGGCTACCACTGCCTTACCTTACTTACTAATATTATAAATGTGAAAATAACTGTCTGTCTATCTGTCAGCCTTTTCACTCTTACTCTGCTGAAACGATTTAGATGAAATTTGGAATGGAGATAGTTTGAGACTCTGGAAAGGATATAGGGTTTTATTCCAGAAAGCATCCGTTAAGGGTGAAAAGGGGGGTGAAAGTTTATGTGGGAAATCAATTACTTCACAAGTATGGGATATAAAACTCATCATACCTATGTATATATAGTTTATCTAAATTTATAAAAGTAATATAAGTGCTATAATAATGTTAAACGAATGAATGATTTGTGAGCGGCGTTCTTGTTAGCCAAGTGCGTTCTGACTTCAATTGAATTTGTAATTAAATTTTTTTTTAAATGTAAAATTATAAATAAAGTATAGTTACAGTTAAATATAAGAGGAAATATTAATAAGTGAGTGATTATGATAAAAAATCATTAAAGTAATTGTGTGTTATATCCTTAATTTCATTTCGATACGAAAAAAACAAGACTACATCATTCCTTAAACTTAAATATAAAATAAAATAATTTCATAGTATCACTTAAAATATACTTTGAGTATATAAATATATTTGAGTATACTTTGAATATACGTATAAATTTACTTCGTGTATCTCGTAAACGGCTCTAACAATTTGGATGAAATTTTGTATTTAGATAAGGTTTTGCTTTGTAAGTGTATCTATAGGTGTCTTTTCTGAAAAACGCAATTCTTAGATGATAAAAACGTATCTATATACTATGATCTTAGTAACGAAATCTAAATTGAAATTGTTAATAAAAAAAAACTAACTCTCCATTTTCACGCCAATCACGCCTACCACGCCAACGTGGCAAGTTGTCAAGTATAAAATTTCAAAAACCATAAATAAAATCATCATGTCGTTTTCATTCACAAAATACGAGCCAATCGCATGTCAAATAAAAATATTAATTTTTAAATAAAAACTTTGAGAACTGTACGCCGTGTAGCGTCCATCAAACCAGTTTGAATGCTTTAAATTCAAATATTACACATGTCATACGGGCACCGGATACGTTGTAATCGAAAACCCTTGCAAAAACATTCGGCAGTGAATTTTAGATTACATTTCAGAAAAAAATACGGTTGTACAAATTATATTTTATAATTACTTTCACATTTAATTATATTTTTTATTCTAATACTAATATTCATACTTTTCAATGAGATCTAAGAGTTTAGTAGGTTTGATTCCAGGTCAAGTGATCGTATGTGACAAAAAATCTAGATTCTTAAACTATATTATAATCAGCCCTTTTTACGGCACGGGCTTCCCTTTCAATACGAAGGGGATTAGGCCATAGTCCATCACGCTGGCCAAGTGCGGGTTCGCGGACTTCACATTTCTTTTGAAAACCTGCTAGGGTCTCTCTGACATGCAGTTTCCTCACGAAGTTTTTCTTCACCGTAAGACAAGTTATAATCATATTCGAAATGATTCAGACGTAAAAATATCAGAGGTGCGAGATTCGAATGTGAACCCGCTTCACTCGATTTCCCAAGCAAGCGTGTTACCACTGGGCTACCACTGCCTTCTCGATCTATATAAATACTAAAACAGAATGCTTAAAGTTGAATATTACCACTTAGCATACATTATCTTAATAATAGTACGTGATTTAGCAAAATCTAGACTAAAACGAGAAAGATAATGAGAGATGGCTAGCGAAATCTTAAAAGAAGAACATCTAGTTTTTTTCTATAATATTGTTACAGTAGTTTAAAGCAAAAACTTGTATGTATGTATGAGTATGTTGTTGTTACTTCTACACGCAGAAATGTCTGGTCGGATTTGGATGAGTTTTAGTAGGTATACAGAAAGATAATAACCTGGAATAACACAGACTAATGTTAGTAATAAGGTTTGCCAAAAGGTAGCACTGTCTATCTATACTAATATTATAAAGAGGCACAATTAGTTGGTTTGTGTGCTTATTTATTTGGGTATTTGAACGCGTTAATCTCAAAAACTACTAATCCGATTTTAAAAATCGGATTTTTTTTGCATTAGATAACTCGTTTATTGGGGAAGGCTATATATCATCATCCTACTGCCCAAGGGAGCGGAGCAGCAATCATAAATGTCAACTAATTGGGCAGATTTCTATACATTTTATAAAACATTATATATTATACATAGTGATGAAGCAAGCGAAGCAAGGATGAGTCGCTAGTATATTACACTATTATAAGCACAAAATTGATGCACTGCAAATTGATCCTCTGATATTTTCATGTGCGAATCATTTCCAACATGATTACCACTTGCTTTACGGTGAAGGAAAACATCGTGAAGAAACCTGCATGTCTGAGAGAACCTAACATGTTTTCGAAAGACATGTGAAGTCCGCCAACCCGCACTAGGCCTGCGTGTTGGACTATGGCCTGATCCCCCTCGTATTGAAAGGAGGCCCGTGCCCAGCAGTGGGACGTTAAAAAAGGCTGAATCATTCAAGTAAAACAATAGTAAGTTGCCAGTAATTAACATTTTGACAAATATTATTTACAAAAAGTATATCAGGAATCGAATTTGTAACCTTTTATTACATTCTTAGAATTGTCACATTAACTTTAACATTTTCACTTAGTATCCCTTATTTTAAAGCAAAATCTAGAATACTAGGCAAAGCGTAAACGTTTTAATCAGTGCTGAGAGTATTGTAGCTACTCCAAATAAAATACGATGTACTGGACTAATCTTAAACACTAGCCGAAAACATAGATACTGCATCCCTGGACGGCACAGGGCTGGTTTCTTAGTTTAGTTCTGGTTAAGGACAAAATATTTTTATTATTTGAATAATAATCTATTTATCTATAAAAAACACGGATGCTATAACTAAATATTTTAATTTGTTTTTTCAATAAAACTATCTTTTCGGATTATTTCGCGGACTTATTTTTATTTTTGGTTCCCGACGTTTCGAATGCTTTACAGCAATCATGGCTACGGGAAAGACTAAGGTTTTAGATGTCTCAAAGGCGTTATATACTTGTTACAGACAGTGTTTACCTACTATTTTACAAAAATGATTTCAAAAAATTCCAAAAATGGCACCAAAGTACCTTACAATATTTGTTGATTTTAATTCTAAACATTTTATTTTTTTTTTAATAAATGTTATAATTAAATATAGCAATATTATTTACTTAATTTTAGCTATAATTATTATTATAAATATTACAATTTTTTAAAAACTTTATTAATTACTAATATTATAAAATATTTTTAGCGAATAGCCAAGTCCTAATGTTAATGAGAAGCTTAATGAGGCTGTTAATGAGAATTTCTTGACAGAAATACTCAATAACTGAACTTGGCCCGTCCCGGTACTAGAATCCAGGACCTCCGGATCTGCGGCCGTAAATGCTAACCACTAGACCAGCGAAATAACTAGATTATCAAACCTATTAAGTGAACGATAATAAACAGTTAAATATTTATATAGCTTTTCCAGTGAAACTTTCTCTTTGGTAAAGTCACAAAGCACGGATGCTGAGCCATCGGCGATTTAATTTAGAATTTTAATTAAAACTGTCGCCAATTTAAACTTGTATAATTAAGAAAAGTAATATATTTATTAAGTTTCACGCTTTCACTTGTTGAGTATAAAGAGTTTATCTCCATTTGTTTTTTGCCCAATACTGATTAAGAAAAATGAATTGATAACTTACACAAACTTTTTAATTATGATAACTACAGTAAAGTCCCACTGCTGGGCGTGGGATATCTGTGTGATATTTACGGTGAAATAGCTAAACTATTTACCGTGAATATACCATAGAGATACCATGAAATTGGAACATAGTCTACATTTAAAAAACCAAGCTCAAACTTCAAAGATAAAATGAGTAGATATTGGTACATACACAGGTTTTAATGTGTATGTGAGTACTGAAAGTATTTTCGCGTTTTCCATATTTTATTCGGACAACCCTAGTATCTAAAAATAATGTTATTTAAAAATTTTTTGCGATGTAATTTTTTACAACGTTAACTACAAAATATATTGTTGTTGATTAAATTGTAAATCTGATTGTTATCCGCCAGGAAGGGCTTAGTGAGCCATATCTAATCCCATTTTTTACTGTGCCTTTTAAAAGATAAAAATTCAAAACTTGGTATTTTTACGTAGTTTTTGACGTAAATCGTCTTCAAAATCACACCAAAACATACGGGTACTGGTTCGGAAAAGTGGACCTTAACCAAATAGGTTGCATAAGGTTCCCATAGTAGCCGTTGTTATTGTCAGAAAAATGATATATATGATATTCTTCCCTTTACTATCTTCAAAGTTTGCTAATTTTACTTAATATTTTTTGAAATATACAAAATATTTATATAAAACAAAAACACTAAAAACGACTCGCTGAAATAGATTTTTCACGTTAAAACTACGGCGGTGTGCCCCGACAGTCGGCACAGCCCCACCCGATTTTATATTTAAAATTTCTGTTTAAAAGTTTATGACCACAGAATAAAATATTTTTATCAGAATGTTTAATTTATTCATAATATCAAAGACAAATACTGTATAGTACTTCAACCGAGAGAGAATTTGCATACGTTTATTTTATTAATGTAAATTGTAATATGATTGAATACATTTATTGGAACTCACTTAAATTTATCTTTTAATAATAATAAATATGTTGGGACTTTAATACACAGCACTATCTAGTTCCATGGTAAGGTACGAGGCCTGTGTTATGGATACCAGATAGTTGATACACAACACATATATAACTTTAAATATATACATATTATAAACACCCATCACTGGAGTATACACATACAGGTTATCATACAATACAATACATACAGGACATACATGGTTATCATACAAATTAATGCCCCCAGCGGGTCTAGAACCCACGGCCCCTGGCACAGCAAGTAGGGTCACTACACACTGAGCCAAAAGTGTCGTTTTTTTTAAATTATTTATACACACAAATAAAATTGAATTGTCTATCTGTGATTTCAAAATAACTATATTTTCTCAAGTATATAGATTTATTTGATACCAGTACCTAAACAACCCTTTTTTTTTATCTTTGCCTGTCTATCTTTATGTGTCTGGGTAATCTTCGGAATAGTTCAACCGATTATAATAGGGTTGTGTTTTTTTCCGAAAATATCTAGGATATCAGCGTGAAACCCGAAAACCCTTAATGCAAAATTCGAATTTACGATTTCACGAAAAAGTAAGCGATAGCATATTGTGCGTCTCCATTGAAAATGTACATAGCTAGAGACACACCCGTGATCCGCTTGAAGCGAGGGTAATTCGCCAGTTTTAAATAAAACTATTTTTAAGTGAATTTATTTTGACTTATAATTTCCGACGTTTCAAATGCTTTACACTAATTATGGTTACGAGAAAGACCTCTTCGAGGGAAAAAATATAGTTCTATATAAAATATCAAATATTGGCGTAAATCTAAGAAATACTTTATTAATTCTTTACCGCCCGCTGCTCTGCTAACATGCTACATCTATGCATAGAATAAAATTCTTACTAAGCCGAATCTGTAAGTACATTAAATAATTTTTGGAAAATCTTATTGAAATAGTCATTATTATCGATACAGAGGCCGAATCTATAGTTTTTAGAATTTTTGTCTGTTTGTTTGTCTGTCTGTCTATGTGACAGCATCACGAGAAAATCACTGGACAGATTTTGATTAAATTTGGTAGAATGATAGCTGGTTATCTGGGCCAACATTTAGGATACTTTTTACTACGGGAAAATATCTCATCTTTGAGAAATCTATACTAAGCGTTGAAACATAACTAGGGACGAACCCGAGCGGAGCGAGGGTGAGTTGCTTATCTTTAAATAGTGCATAGTATATGTTTGGGTACAAAATATGGATACTGTAAATATTTTTTTGAATTAAAACCCTTATATACAAACAAACAAATTTGACTTTTTTATATTAATGTAACATTTTACTTTAACTTTTACTTTCCCATAGAATTTACTCAGATCCGTAAATTGTTCTTTAAAAATCCGCCATAAACGAAATAAGCAAAAGCTATTTAAATATTCTATAAATATATACGTAAATTATTCTAATTATCAAAATGATACAGTCCCTGGGCAGGAACTAAAACTTAGTTGGCGACAAGGGAAATCAGACGGTCCGCGTTTCATTAAATTTAATTAAATCGTTCAACGGACACTTTTAACTACATAGTATCACTATGCAAGTGCATTAAAGTTTCGCTTTTAGAGCTCGCTGTATTCGTATTTATATTTAGTGACACACCTTGCTTCCTACAGCAAGGCCTTTAAAATAACTGATTAATCACGAAATCAAAAGTATAAAGGCTAAATCTAGTACAAACTTGAAATTTGTCAGGTAACTTCATCATAGGGGGTAGGTATCGGCAAAGAAAATATTTTAGGGATTCAACCCCCTACAGGGATTAAAAATGGGTTGGAAATTTGTAATAAATCTGCTATTTTTAAAGTTACAGTGACTAAAATTAGTAATAATCTTTCTGATTAAAAATGTCTATTCTAATTCAAAGTTTTAGACCTCCTACAGAGGTTAAAAATTCATAATTGTCGGTTGTTTGAACGCCCTTATTTCCTTCATCCATACTAATATTATAAATGTGACAGTTTGTGAGGATGGATGAATGTTTGTTATTTTTTCACGCCAGAACGGCTTAACGGATCTGGATGAAATTTGGCACAGAGATAGATTATAGTCTGGAATAGCATATAGGTTTATTTAGCCTGGAAAAATTACGGTTCCTGTGGGATAGATATGATTTTGTCTAGAGATAAATCAGAAGTGAAGCGAGGGTGAGTCGCTAGTAGTTAAAAAATAGAACCAAAAATTTATTATCTAACATTTGTGAAATGAATACGATATTACGAAGCCAGCTAAGATCATTATTACTGCTATAGTGAGATTACAATATGAATTATGAACAATATCTCTATTGAAGAAAATAACAATAAAAATGTATTCTAAATAATTAGAAAAGTAAAAGGCTTCTTTTTAATAGTGTTTCTTTGTTTGTTTTTATAAAACATTAAAATATCTAATGTATCGTGAAAGTTTACTTTCTCCAAATAAGGTTAGGTTATCACGTACTTATACATAATGAGAACCTCCTCCTGTTTTTGGAAGTCGGTTAAAAAGTCATTTCAACAATATTCTAAATAATATTATATTAAAACAATTTTGTGTTTGTTAATTTCTGTATTTTAATGTCAATAAATATACATCTATACATATAATAAAATTGCAACTTATTGAAATAGACGTTACTTATTAAAATAGACGTTATTATCGATACAGAGGCCGAATCTATAGTTTTTAAAATTTTTGTCTGTCTGTCTGTCTGTTACCGTGTCACGGAAAAACCACTGGAGGAATTTTGATGAAATTTGGTATGATGATAGCTGATTATCCGGGTCAATATATAGGATACTTTTTACAGCGGGAAAATATCTCATCTCTGAAAAATCTGTACTAAACATTAAAACGTAAGCAGGGACAAACCCGAGTGGAGAGAGGGTCAGTCGCTAGTATTATAATAAAACAATTTTGTGTTTGTTAATTTCTGTATTTTAACGTCAATAAAGATACATCTATAGATATAATAAAATTGTAACTAAGCCGAATCTGTACATTAAATATTTTTTTGGATAATCTTATTGAGATTGACTTTATTATCGATACAGAGACCGAATCTATAGTTTTTAGAATTTTTGTCTGTCTGTCTATCGATGACTACATGACTGATAAACCACTGAAGAGATTTTAGTGAAATTAGGTATGATGATATCTGGCAATCTGGATCAACATATAGGATATTTTTTACTGCGGGAAAATATCTCATCTCTGAGAAATCTATACTAAACGTTAAAATGTAACTAGGGACGAACCCGAGCGGAGCGAGGATGAGTTGCTAGTACATAATAATATGTACATAAATTTTTCTTTCTTTTCAAACTACACAGATCATGTGTAAAGATCATTTCAAAAGCTCCGTTTCTTGAACAAATTCAATTATAACTTGATGACTGTTTGACTAAGCTATTAATATAATCTTTACTTTGACATATCAAACACACTCCCACTGCAATTTGTGTTTATTCTGTATACAATATATGCATATTAGCGGTTCCTAGTGGATGCAGCGTAATTGAGTTCTGGACCGCATGCTTTGTCGCCAGATTCCACTTCTAATAGAAGATGGGTGTGTGGACACAATTCATGAGAGGTAGCGGAAAATAAATAAAAGGACTTAATGTACACTTTTTGACCTATAAGCGATTTCTTATGTTTAACACTAATAATATTTGGCAATACACTTTTTTATATTATACATTATTTATTAATGTTTATTACGTTACTATAGGTTTTTAAGATTCGTAATATTTATTTCGGATATTGAATTAGATGAAATAAAAATAATATTATAAGACAATATCAATAGGATTTTTTAAATAAAACTATATTTTCTTCATGTTTTCTATTAACTATCGTCTCTCCCGTGACCATGATTGCTGTGAAGCATTCGAAACGTCGGGAACCAAAAATCAAAATAAATGTCAAATATTCGAGTAAATCTAAGAAAGTATCAATAGGATCTTATCATAATATACACTTTTGCAAATTATTTTAAGCCCTTGAGGAACGCGTACACGCTGGCGTATCAGTTAACAATTAGAAATTTTTTATAATAAGTCAAAATTTGACCACAATACACGTAACTCATTATATATAGAAATCATAATATTTTTATAACTTCCTCAGTTCTCTAACATGTACGGCTGCAGATCCGGAGGATATTTATCAAACTAAAAATTATAAAAATCGATCTAGAATTGATGAAGACATCACGTAATTTACTCTCAAATATATGAACTGAGTACATATTCCTTTTTAATGTCAGGGAAACCCTTATAATTCTTTTTTTTAAATATAATATTACAACAAACTATAAATAAAACTTTACTTAAAGCAAATTAACAGTGAATACTAGCACTAAAAAAACTAACTTTTCGGATTATTTCGCGGATCTATTTTGGTTTTTGGTTCCCCAACCTTGTTAGAAAACCAAAAATCTAAATAACTCCGCGAAATAATCCGAAAAGATAGTTTTATTTAAAATGTCAAATATTCGCGTACCTAAATCTAGGAAAGTATTATTACTAGCACTAAAGTTGAAAAGATGCAGCGTAAAGCTCATCACTTGGAATATCAACTAACTTCAAACTTCTACAGATTTTAGTCGTGTTGACTGAAAGTTAGTTGGAAGTTGTCTTAGCTGGCTCACGGTTATTATTACACTTCCGTCAGTGTTTTCGACTAACTCGCTCAAGTAAGCTACACTATTAGAAGAAGTTCGGCCAAATAAGCATGTAAAATTGTCTTCAAACTTTAGGATATGAATTGGTTGGTCTGGATATGCAATTTGGAAACTTAGCCTCTTTTATCTGAAGTGTTTTTTATGACAGAGGTCACAGGTTCATACAGTTTTTTGCATGTTATCACATTGCTCTGTGACCAATCAAAAGTGATATAACGCATTTTTTTCTAAACCCATTATGTTAATTTAAATATATTATTTATTTTTATTAAAAAAAATGCTATTAGAATGGAAATAAAAAAAAATAAAAAAAAAATAATAATAAAAAAGCCTTTTATTTCACTACTAATAAATAAATAAATTGCTAATCCATTTTCCATAATAGTTATTATCACCTAATAATTATTATTATAAATATTATTAATTAATCAACCTAAATCAGTGTATAATCAATAATCAACATGCATTTTAATGTAACATTTTTTTTACTATATTAAAATGGAATGGAAATTAGTGGACACTAAACTATATCCTATGGCATTTTAAGGTTCGAGCAAAGCGTGGACACATCACTAAGCTAAAATAAACAATTTTAGTTTTAAAATCCGTCCGTACAAAGTAAATAAAATTCAAAAAATCTAAACAGTAACCTATTTTGAAAACTTTTTCTCCGTAGTAATAAAAATTCAAATTGATACAAAAATTCTTTAAGAATATATTGCAGCAGGAAACAGTCTTAAGTTTTAAAGAGCACTTTATTTCTGAATAAATGATTGAATTTAAACCCATTTCGAGTGTGAAAACTTAGATTTCTCGCAATAATGCACACAAACTTGTTACTCGACGGCGATGGAAGAATTCGGTTCGGTAAACCTCGACTTTTCTTTCTAATAGACGGTGTTATGCGAGAATGAATCCTTACTAATATTATACATTTGAAAATGCATTTATTGATTTTTCTTTTCTCATAAGTACATACATTACATTTATATATTTATATACTCAAGCTCGCTCCGCTCGGGTTCTTCCTTACTTACGTTTTAACGTTTAGTATAGATTTCTTAGACATGAGATATTTTTCCGAAGTAAAAAGTATTCTATATGTTGACCCGAATAACCAGCTATCATCATACTAAATTTCATCAAAATTCCTCCAGTGGCTTTCCCGTGATGCGGTAACAGACAGACAGACAGACAGACAAACATTCTAATAACAATAGATTCGGCCTCTGTATCGATAATAATGACTATTTCAATTATTTACAATTTTATTATATGTATAGATTTCTCATAAAGATTGATATGTGGTAGTTGTAAGATGTCACATTTTTAAATAATCGTAACATACAATTTTCATTTGAGACATTTCATCCTTACCATACACTCTTTCCATTAATTCGATAAAATAGTGACGGTGTACCTTTTTGCATTTTCAGTTGGTTCGATTACCGGTTCAGGTCACCTCTTTAAAAAAAAATTTAAATGCAGTTACCCTTATTTTTGAAATAAAACAATGATTCCTTTGAGTGAAACATTATTTTCAGTGTTTTCACTTTCCTTCCATGTCCTATGCGTTTGTTCCATAATGTTAAGAGTCGATATGTACAATTTGCAAGATTTTATCGTTTTCTTCAATTCTAAGATGCAATGTTTTAGAGATTTTATTTTTCCCATAGATTTCCCATATCGAATAATTCGATAAAATAGTGAAAGTGTCCCTTTTTTGCATTTTATTTGGTTCGATTCCCGGTTAAGTTGAGCTTTTTTTTTAAATAAATAAATGCAGTTATTATTATTTTTTAAAATAAAGAAATGTTTCTTTTGAGTAATTAATCTTGTAATTTCAATATTTTAGGTACTTTTCTTCTATGTCCCATCGATTTGTTCCAACCTGTATAGGTATAAATCTATATTACACACTTTCGCATAAAGCTGTTAAACGTGAAATCTCAACTCGTAAGTTTCCTTCAAATAACGGTATATGTAATGCACCTTCGTAAAATGGGATGTTATTTTCTTTAACACACGTGCAATAGAAATATAAATATGATCTTTGTCCTACTAATACTATATTAAAATTGTGAAAATGTTTAGATGTTTGTTACTCAACAATCATGAGGCAATCATTGAAAAGATTTCTATGAAACTTAGCGCACATAAAGACTTTTGGACTAATATAAAATATATATTTTCTGTATATGTGCAGTATACTTTTTTTATAAAGTGCGATAAATAAAATAAAAAAAAACTAAACGTATCTTATTCCGGTAATGGATGCCTGGTGGTAATAATTCAATAATTATAGGAACTTAGGAACATTTTAATACTCATTATATCTAAAAGATGGCGCTGCCAAGGAATAAAAATATAAATCGATACGACACGCTGGCCTCAGTTTGTAGTGACCCTACTTGCTGTACCAGCGGTCGCGGGTTTGAGTCAAGCTGGGGGGCATTCATTTGTGTGGTGAGCACGGATGTTTGTACTGCAGTCATGGATGTTTCTATTTATAATATGTATGTATTTAAAGTTATATAATACGTGTAGTGTATGAACTATCTGGTATCCATAATAAAGGCCTTGTAGCTTAATATGGAACTAGATGGCCCTGTGTGTTAATATCCCTTAATCCTTATAAGTACTTAATAAATAAATAAATACATATTTATCTATTTATTAAGAACTTTTTACGCAGGTGAAGCCATGAAAATAAACTAGTCTTTTCGGATTTTTTCGCGGATTTATTTTGATTTTTGTTTCCCGACGTTTCGATTGCTTTACAGCAATCATGGTCACGGGAGAGACTAAGGTGTCAGATGTCTCAAAAGTATTATATAGTTGTTACATACAGCCTACCCACAATTAACAAAAATGAATTCAAAATATTGAAAATTGGCATCAAAGTACCTTACAATATTTGTTAATTTTAATTTTAAACATTTTATAATTTTAATTTTATACTTGAAATAAGGAGTATTATTTATATAATTTTAGCTATTATCATTTCAATTTTTTTTTTTTTAGAAAACTTATTATTGCATTATTGTTTAATAATCTATATTTTTAGTGTTACCATTATTATATTTATAAACATAAAGGTAGATAAAATATTAATTATTTAAGCCACATTATTGTTCTATATCTACTTTATAAAATTATTAATCAAGAAATAAAATTAATCAAGAATTACATTTACAAATGTAAAATATTAATTTGAAGTACTGTTATTTTGATCTACACAGTAAGAACTTACTACATCTAACTGTCTGTTATGTTTAATTTTATTATTAGATTTTATAATATTAATAACAGGATCCCACGACGATGGTAGTACCCAGCCATCTTCCCTATTGAAATTTGGATGTTTTTTAATTTCTATGCAGACAGCAGATCTGCAAACATAGTCAGGATCGCCCAAGCCATTATATTCGCTTCGATAGACCCCAAATCCTCGCGAAAGAAAATCGATATCGCCCTAGAATGATTCGGGAAGCCATAGAAATTAAAAAACATCCAAATTTCAATAGGGAAGATGGCTGGGTACTACCATCGTCGTGGGATCCTGTTATTAATATTATAAAATCTAATAATAAAATTAAACATAACAGACAGTTAGATGTAGTAAGTTCTTACTGTGTAGATCAAAATAACAGTACTTCAAATTAATATTTTACATTTGTAAATGTAATTCTTGATTAATTTTATTTCTTGATTAATAATTTTATAAAGTAGATATAGAACAATAATGTGGCTTAAATAATTAATATTTTATCTACCTTTATGTTTATAAATATAATAATGGTAACACTAAAAATATAGATTATTAAACAATAATGCAATAATAAGTTTTCTAAAAAAAATTGAAATGATAATAGCTAAAATTATATAAATAATACTCCTTATTTCAAGTATAAAATTAAAATTATAAAATGTTTAAAATTAAAATTAACAAATATTGTAAGGTACTTTGATGCCAATTTTCAATATTTTGAATTCATTTTTGTTAATTGTGGGTAGGCTGTATGTAACAACTATATAATACTTTTGAGACATCTGACACCTTAGTCTCTCCCGTGACCATGATTGCTGTAAAGCAATCGAAACGTCGGGAAACAAAAATCAAAATAAATCCGCGAAAAAATCCGAAAAGATAGTTTTATTTAAATGTCTAATATTCGCGTAAACCTAAGAAAGTATTATATAAACTAGTCTTGATAAAAATATCTATACACGTACTATTTTAACAGATAAAGCTTTCATACATAATGTATCTCACAGCAGATGTGTATCCACCTCATTGAATTTCGTTTCCGTTATTCTTTTTATTTTTAGATAAAAGACGGAAGTAGTATGCCTAATGTACAGGTCTGAGTATATTTAAGCTAAAGGTTGCGGGTACGAATTGCGCTTAAAGCAATTTTTGTACTATTGATTTATTAAGGATTTTATTAAAAAGAAAAGGGTAAAATTACATGTCTTTTTTTGCCACAAAAACAAAACAGACAAATAGATTTAATCCTTCATCAATTCTAAATTATAATATCAGCGTAAAAACCAATTAACCCCTCGAGGACCGCATACACGCCGGCGTGTACGATAACAATTGAATTTTCTGAAATTCCCATGGATTTCTTAGAAATTATCCTGGAGAGATTATTATAAATAAAACAAATAATTTCAATAGATTTTTTTTTATTTTAAATATACAAGACTAGCTACTTACTCTCGCTTCACTACAGGTTCGTCCCTAAACAAAAACAAATCTGTCCCTCGGAAACCCTAAGTTTTTCCGGGATAAAAAGTAACTGTGTGCTATTCCAGACTATAACCTATCTCTGTGCCGAATTTCGCCCAAATCTATTCAGCCGTTCTGGCGTTATAACGTAACAAACATCCATCCATCCACCCTCACAAACTTCACATTTATAATATTAGTATGAAAGTAAAATATTTTTAAATATTTTGCAATAACGTTTATGTTTCAAACTATGTTACATATTTGTCAAATAAATGACATATCACCAAACTAATATAACGTTAGCTAATGAGTATCGAACTGTTAAAGTTGAAACTGCTCTGTACTTTTCTCATATATTTTCGTTAGTTATTACGGTATAATTAACAAAATAACGATACTATAATTAGTGGGAGCGAATAAACTTTCGACCCAATTTCGAAGTTGTATTCTAAAGCGATATTTGATGATCATTTGTAATAATTTTATAATTAATATTCAACAAAATATTATATACTTATACTAGCGACTCACACTCGCTCCACTGGGGTTCGTCCCTAGCTACGTTTTAACGTTTAGTATAGATTTCTCAGAGATGAGATATTTTCAAGCAGTAAAAAGTATCCTATATATTGACCCAGATAGCCGTCTATCATCATACAAAATTTCATCAAAATTTGTCCAGTGGTTTTCTCATGATGCATTCCCAGACAGACCGACAGATAGACAGACAGACAAACAAAAATTCTAAAAACTATAGATTAGGCTTCTATATTGATAATAATGACTATTTTAATAAGATTTTCCAAATAATATTTAATATACAGATTCGACTTAGTAAGAAATTTACTATAATATGTATACATATATATGTATTATTTGTTAGTAAAAGAAATAAATATTGATAATTATATGTGTCACAAGTACATATCTATCTTGATATATGTGGTCGAAATCCGACCATTATCATTGTTTTTTTTATTACACTAAAACTCGTCGATAGCTATTATACAAAAAAAAAGAAATCGGTTGACAAACAGAAAAAAAAAGATACTGAACTGTTTTGTCTTTGCCTATTTATATATATTTATATATTTATTCAAACCAATAGATAAATTATCCAAACACAATACCCCTTCTTGTACAATGGTTAAGTGTAATAGCTCTATCCGTTCGCGCATGATGATGTATGGTCTACAGGAAATTAATATAATGTCACATTTTAGTCTTCACTAACAATCATATATCTTATTTTTAATAGTCATTGTGTTCTTAAAAAGAGAACGTTACGATTATTTGTCTTTATCTACACAGATAAATAAAATTGAAGTGTCGGTTTGTAATATCGAAATAAAAGTTTTTACTAAATGCATATTATGAAATTACATACGGTACTTATAAGAAAAACACAGTTTTTAATTTTTTTGTCTATCCGTCTATTTGTCCCGGCTAATCTCCAAAACGACTGAACTACATTTTGACAGTACATTTACTTGCAAATAATTAATATTATACAGAGTAACTTAGGCTACTTTTACTTTAGAAAAAAGGATTAGGGTTTCGCGCAAAAATATTAAAACCTACCTAGAGACAGACTCGAGCGAAGCGAGGATGAGTTGCTAGTCTATAAATAATACTCGCTTATTGAAAAGCAGAAAGAAAGTTTTTTTTAAGTGTTTTAAAATGTTGATACATATAAGTGTTTTAAAATAGAGCCATCCATTGTGATTTAAATACCCAATAGATGGCGCTACGAGTATTTAACCTCTACGCCGACAAATCTATCGCCAAAGTTTCAAAGTATGGCAGTTGAACACAGATTACTTCGCCAATGTCACGTAGGATATGGGAATATTATCGCATTACCTATTGAAGTTGAAGTCACAGACAAGGAATCGTCTTCATGACTGCAGTTTAGGACTCGAACCCACTACCCTACATATGGTGAGACGTAGGAGTATAAATATAGAATTTTATAAAAACTTAGCTTCAGCGCCATCTATCTGATCCTAGTATTATGTAATCTATTGTGAATTACGTCAAATCATTTGCTTATAAATATACTACAGTACACTAGTACAGTATGTAACTAATTTAGAACGTTGGTACGGACGAGTATGTTATGACAACGTTAAAAATATCAAGATTAAGAGTCTAAAATGAAATTCTAAGCTTTTCGTCTTAAGTACACGTTTACATAAAAGATCAAAGCAGATGAAACATAAAAAATAATTTAATATAATGAACCTGATTGTACAAAATATTTCAGCTTACGTCTTCCTTCGAACAAAAGATGTATTTACAAATCGTTATCTAACTCGAGTTTACGTTTAGATTGAATGTCAGCAGTATTGTAGGGAACTAAATGTACTTATGCTAGTTGAGTGTTGATGAAAACTGATGGTTCATACTAATTGTTGCCCGTGTCTTCGCTCGCGTTTAATTTAGTTATAAAATTAAAAAAGAATTTTTCAAATCGAACTAATAGTTTCAGAGATTAGTGTGTTTGAACACACAGAAACCTCTTTAACTTTATAATAATGTTATAATGGGTAATCAACAATTAAGTAGCAATATGCATTTATGTATTTTATGGAATTTTAAGTATTATTATGGAATTAAGTATTATTATGGACTATTTAAGTATTTTTATGGAATTTTCATGGTTTAATATGTACTTTTTTAACGATTTTAATGTTAACTTATGACCCCAGAAAGAAAACTTCAACTTTAACTTAACTCTAAAATAATAACATAATAAAACACCATTATGATTTAACATATATTTTCCAATAACTACCTAGTCACAAAATTACAGATAACAAAATAGTATAAGTATTTTGATAATTATTAACAAAAACCTCTTTTGTTCCAGCTAAAACATCAACAGACGATTTAACTGTACGACATACGCTGGAATTCACAGTAACTCGAACAGAGTTGGGAGGCGAGCTGATGTGTAACGTGTCCTCTGTAGCGCTAGATAGACCGATCTTAAAACGAGTGAAACTTGATGTAAAAGGTAAGTTTTTGATTATAATTAATTCTAAATTAATATTAATCTCGTTTAGTCATTTCCCACTTCGGGGGGTGGACCTTCCTCGCATAAAGATTGAGAGAGGGATCAGTGCTTAGTTCACTACTAGCTAAGTGCTGGTTGGCAGATTTCACATGTCTTCAGAAAACTTCTAGAGTAGGTTTCCTCACGATGTTTTCCTTTACCGTAAGACAAGTGGGTTTTTATGTCGAAAATGAAGCGCACATAGAAATGTCAAAAGTGCGAGACTCGATATTTGAACCTGGTTCACTTGGTTTCCAAGCAAACGCGTTACCACTACTACGACTACCACTGCCCTAAATCAATTAATACATAGTACCTACCCGAGCTTCGCTCGGAGTTTTTGGCCAAAAGTACAATTTTCTTTAAAAAAAAACTGAAAACTCGAATAAATACAAAGAAAAAATAAAAGTAAAAACTTTGTATCCGACCGGGACTCGAAACCGGACACCTGAGATTGTTAATCTTGCGCCTTGGCCGAACCGCGATGCTTATGCCACAGTGTGCGAAATTATCGACCATATTTTGCATGGAATAATGCGAAAGAAAATCACATGAAAACTCAAAAACACGCGTTTTCCCAGACATAAAACTATTCTTGATCGAATTTTCGCCCCTGAAAACACCCACACACCAAATTTCAGTGAAATCGTGAGAGCCGTTTCCAAGATCGCCGGTATAAATAAATAAATATATTATATTCTTTATTGCACTTTAAAACAAAAATTACAAGTCTTTAGAGAGAATATGAGGCAAAGGTGGACTTATCTCTAACAGAGATCTCTTCCAGTCAACCTAGGAGGTGAGAGAGATTGTCTTTTAGCGGAGCAGAAAAGTGCAAGGTAACATGGAAATAAAGTTAAAAAAAAAAAAAGAAATCACAGTATATATAAAAATAGCATACTACATGACAATAGCGTACTACAAGTCTTAGTATAATAAATAATACAAACATACAAGTATACAAACATACAGGAATTGCTCGTTTAAAGATATTAGATTACTCATTAAAATTTCAAGGTTTTTGCACAATTCTCCTAGGAACTGTCAATTTTAATTTCCTCAATAAAGTTTGTTTGAAGTTGTTTATAAACATATAATAATAAGCTTTCATTAGAAGTTATATCCTATAATGTTTATAACATTTTTTATATCTTCCAAAATTATAAATAATCTATTAATTATTTATTCTGTACTTGGATAAATAGGAAAATTTTGTCATATTCACATGGTTTATTTAGATATTCTGCTTCTTTATCGAAAAAAAAGTCTTAAAATGCCAAACCCTTAGTTACATTGCTTATAAACAAACACAATTTATGAGAAATCGTATTAAGTAAAAGATAAAATATATTCAAAACAACAAACAAACCCAGTAAATACAGCTAGTTAGAAATACCTGATCGACTTGTTATTAAATCAATATAGTTTCGCGTAAAGGGCGAAATTAGATTGTGAATAGATTTAGGCACTAAACAAACAATTCTGAAACCAGTTAATAAAGTTTAACTTAGGTTGGCCTTAATTGAGTTGGGGCAATGTAAGCGGTTTCAACTTACTATGGAGGTGTACCCTTAAAAGTATATTGCGGATACTCCAAAAGATTTTGACGAAATTCCTGATCAACTTTAGAAAAGGAGGAATAAATAAATAATTATGTTGGGACATTAACACAACACCATTTAGTTCCATGGTAAGCTACGGGGCTTGTGTTATGGATACCAGATAGTTGATAAACTACACATATATAACTTTAATTACATACATATTATAAATTTTAACGCTTGTGGCTGGAGTACAAACATTCGTGTTCATCACACAAATGAATGCCCAGCGGGACTCGAACCGCGACCGCTGGCACAGCAAGTAGGGTCACTACAAATTGAGCCAAACGTGTCGTCAATTTAGGTGCATATATTTAGGGTTCCATAACCTAACTACTTAAAGGAGAACCCTTATAATTTTACCCTGTTCTTCTATCTGTCTATCCATATGTCACAGTCATATTACTCAAAGACTATTAGAGCTACATTGGTGAAATTTAGTTGGTATATATGAGGTATATCATGTGAATCACTAAGCAATTCTGTTGTCAAATCATAGCTGATTGGAAACGCACTTGCTTGGAAAATCAAGTGAAGCTGGTTCAAAACTGGGCTCAAAGAAAAGGAAAAGGAAAAGGTTAAACATTGATGTCCATGTTTTTAACTTTAAAAATGATGAACTGTCAAATAAACTTTCATCACCAATTTTTTTTAACTCGTGCCGTGTGGTGCCAAACACGCCACCGTGTTTGAAAGCCTATAAGTTTTTCAAATTTGAATTTACCACGCTAGTTTTCGTAGTAACTTCATGAACAGTTCCTTAGTGCTCACGTTTTTATATAGGAAACTCTTGTTCTATATTTTAATCTTCCAAACCTAACAATTTAGACTGTTTGTCAGTCAGTGTTAGAGTGTTATAAAATTATTGTCTGGTTAAACTCAAATTCTAACACAAACCCTAACCAATATCCTTCTGACCCATTTCTGTCCGATCTCAGACTGCAACTTTGGACCTCCGGATTTACAGCCGTACTTTAGCCACTAGACTAACATTCAACCAAACCGAGCCCCAACGTTCAACCAAAAATATTATTAAAACAACTTGCTAAAGTATGCAATTAATAACATTATCTCTTCCATCAAATCTTATTAAAACTTTACATTTCCTTAAATTCCGAGCCTAGTGACATTTTACGTTTTTCCCCGGTTTAATTTCGCGGAGAAATAAATTTCCATTAGGAACGTTTCTTGATACCAACGTTATTAATGATCGTAATTATACGGAGATAAGGGACGCTATAGCTGTTTGAGCTAATTTTTTTTGGCAATCAAATTGCTTTAAGTTTTTACTTGGTTATGGTAAAAAATAACTGATTTTAATTATTTGTATAATACTTATGAGTATTGAATGATAATTTGAAAACGGTTCTACTAATATTATAATTGTGAAATGTTGTTTGTTTTGCTTTTTCACGCTTAAACCACTAAGCAAATTTTGATAAAATTTAGCAAGGACATAGGCTATCTTTTAGGCAAGTGGAGCCGTGGGTTGAAACTTGTATGCTTATAAATCTCTACGAAATTCACTTACCATGTACTCGTAGATAAACAATATATAAACAATTCATAAAGTTTCTCCCCTTTCCATAACTATTCGTGTGTCACACGAATCATGCCAAAAAAGTGTTTACCGTAAGCAAGATTTTGTAGCAAATATTTTTTTTATTTGTTTGTTAGGTACATATCAGTATGATATTATTTTAATGTCAAAACTAATATCAGAATCTATTTGTGAAAACCGGAGAAAATAAACAGACATATTTACATATTATGTATTTACTGGTTGAATACAGAGCCTCCTTTTTTGAAATTGATTGAAAAATATAGACATACTAGCGACTCACTCTCGCTCAGCTCGGGTTCGTCCCTAGCTACGTTTTAACGTTTTGTATAGATTTTTCATAGATGAGATATTTTCCGCAGTAAAAAAGTAACAAATATAGTAAAGTTATATATTCAGCCGGATAACCAGCTATCATCATACCAGATTTCATCAAAATCTGTCTAATGGTTTTCTCATGATGCAGTCACAGACAGACAGACAGATAGACGAAAACTCAAACTCTATTTTTGGAAATTTTTATTGAAATGACTATTTCAATAAAATTTTCCAAAAATATTTAATGTATAGATTCAACTCAGAATTGTATTACATGTATAGACTGATATACTTGTATTTATGTATATATAACTCTAACCCCCAATGATTTATGTCATCATCCGCACGAATCCAAGTGACACTAGTCACATCCTCAAATTCATTTATCACTTCACGTTATATACTCTACCGACCCTGTCGATATTGCAAGGTGGTAAAATTTCCGACCCCTATTCAGTTAGTGATGTCCCTTTTATCGATTATATTATTTATATTTGTTAATTTTGAAATGTGATTTTTTTATGTTGAAAAGTGTTTATGTTTATTACTTTAACATGCTCGATGGATTTGAATGAAATTCGGAAGATAGTTTACGTTCTGGATTAACACACATACTTTTTATCGATCATCGATATCACGTGAGCGAAAAATAGATCTCGATTAAAAAATCGGGTCAAAACTAGTATTATATTATTTTTATATTATTTTTCTATAATCATATTTTTAAATTGCAATATTTGCTTAGTCAAATTATAATTTATTGTAAAATATTTACTACAAACTTAAATTAAATCCGTTACAACGACTTTTGCATCAACTATATGTACGTATGATTGAAATTTAAAGTTTAATATCACTTCTTAGATCTTTATTTGAATATAGAAATTAATAAGTCGGCACTTGGGTGATCGAGCTTCATTCGGCGGTATATTTTTTTTTTCAAAAATTATATAAAAATTGCATTTTTTCAGGAAAGACACCTACATAATATACAGATAAACTTAAAAAGCAAAACCTTATCTAAATACAAAAATCCAAATCGTTAGAGCCGTTTTCGAGATTCACGAAACAAATTTATATATGAACGTATAAAACAAAAACTGCTTATTTGTAATTTTTTTTGTACTTATCGTACGTGAATAACAACTAGGGCTTCACTTCATTCACACGTTAAAATCAAAATATTCCACGACAAAATATTGCTTTGCTCAATAGTATATTCATATAAATTATTTTAACGGTAACAATTTATCTTGGAGAAAAAACAATAGCCCATAATTATTATCACACATTATCGTGACTTGTAGTCTACAGTAATTTCTAACTTTATATCAACAAAAATGCGTAGAATAATTTTTCACAGGCATTTTCCTTCGTGACCTGTCAACACTTTAAAGTTTTTACTTTTACCACTATTTATATCGTTATCGTGTAATCTAGTAATAAACTTTGTTAATTTATATAGTCTAAAGATGTCAAATGTAATTTTAATTTTCTCAAAATAAAACTTTTGTTAAAACGTCTAACTGAAATTATTAACTTATAAAGAGTGATTGTAACTTTTTTCCTTATAAATTGAGTCGCTATTCTTTTTCTGTACCTATGAGAAAATATTATATTCTATACGAGGCTTCGCTCGTGTAACGTGTTTAACAGTGAAAATGAGATAATTTCCGGCGGTAAAATATGGCTTATATCAATCTCCAGTCCTCCAACTATTTTTATATAAAATGACATCAATCCATCGCTTGATTTCGATGAGAAAGAAGGGAAAATCAACACCAGTTTATTTTATGTTAGTATGCATATGGATTTAACATATTATATATATTTAATATTACACCAAAATTGATATACATTAATACCATAAATTTGATACCATTTTTGATATTATTTGATATTTTATAGCAAGAAAAGATGAAATATTAGTAATAGAACCTGTAAAACTTCGGCCTATAACAAATAAATAGTATATAAATAGTAAAGTATGGATTTCTATCGATAAAATTTCACTAACATCACTATCTGAACTATCTTGCCACTTATTAGCAATACAGTCTCGCAATTTATCGGGTGGGCGCAGAAAATTACTTACTATATTCTCAGTTAAGTTGCTTAATGCTTTTAAATATTTACTACAAAGCTTCTAGGGCTAAAGCTTTTTGACTTTAAAGCTTCCAGGCGATTTCCTCCAAATTTTCATTATATTAAATGATAGATTCTTATATCTTTTTACTGAATTAACAAAACAACAGTGTATTTTATATTTTTATGACTAAAATCGTGGGTAACAAAACACCAAGTAGTACCTTATTTTTATTCATATCACTATAATTTTAACACAATGACATTCAGTACTAACTTATTATACACATAATTAGCATGGCTCTAGTTCTACGCTACTATTCTCGATTACCATATAGATTGTTTACTTTCTTTCAAGAATATAGGGAATTTTATAATAAAATAAATAATAAAAATAATACTATAATATTCTGTTGTATTTTTAAGCATTATTTCTGTTCATCTTGAAAGTGGTAACATTGTATAATGTATGTACATATAATATATTAAAAAGCTTTTAGAATAAATTCTTTTAATAATAGTAAAAGCACTTAAAAAATTATACTGTAGTTTAATTTGTAACTGTATAAACAGACGAACAGAAAAAGCGAATTTAATTTTTATTATTGGTTATTACGCAAACAAAAATCAAGTACAATATATTATTTATTGCAAAAGAAAGTACGTCAAAGTTATAATTTGCACTTTCAAATGCGTATTAATAAATTTGTTCAATGATTTTATTCCATTTTTCTATTTTGGTATTAGATTTTCCTTGTAATGATGATATATAAGAAAATAATTCTTAAGACAGTGAAGAGCGAATGAAACCATTAATTAATACACTGTCTATTTCTTTCAATGTCATAGTCTAATATAGGATAATAATTTTTATTTTTATTTATTTATTTTATTTTAACTTTAGACCGACCCGGAATTCGAACCCAGAACCTCAGAATCTACTGCCGCATATTCTAGGTAATAGACTAACGAGGTAGAATATTTATAAAAAAAAATTTTTCAAACAAATTCTGTACTATCTAGGGATACAATAAAAATAAGTTAGCAATTTTCTGAGTAAAACGTAAATATTTTAAGTCAAAACACTGTGAAAACATTAAGCTAATGTCGTATATTATAGAAACTCCTAAGTCTCCCACCACATTACAGAACAGTTTATACAAACAATAAATTGTCAACTTTGCGACAAGTGTATAAGTTAAAGCGATTTGTAGCATCGATATATTGACATTTATCGATATATAACATGACCACGCCATTAATATTTACAGGGCCGTATTGTGATAGCAAAATACTGTCTTTCTAATAGATTCTAATAGATACTGTCTGTCTGTTTATTTATTTTATCAATAGATAAACCGATTTTGATTATAATCGGTATATAGATAATTGTAATCTTAAGGATATAGGCGTTTTGTAATATTAATTAGAAACCATAATAATAATTAAAAAAGGCGTTCAAGTAAAGCCTCAAATCTAAAAAAAAACGTTTTTTCTTCTTTTATTTAACTACAAGTTACATTAAAGTGAATTTAAAATATAAGTTAAACATTGTTCAATCATGTCATATTGCTACGACCCTGGCCAGATACATATATACGGGTGGGTCAAAACCCTTACAGTGTAAGTAATGGGCCAATCATCACATCCAATGGTTTTGTGTATGGACTAAGATATAAGTTGCTTTAGTTGAAGGGTTAAATGTAATCTTAAATCAATACATACTGACTAATATTATATTTTTAAGTACTAGTGACTTAATTTGACGACACGTTTGGCTTAGTTTGTAGTGATCCTATTTGCTGTACCAGCGGTCGCGGATTCTAGTCCCACTGGAGGCAGTTATATAAGTGTAGTGATCAACTATCTGGTATCCATAACACAGACCTCGTAGCTTACTATGGTGCTAGATGGTGCTGTGTGGTAATGTCCCAATATATTTATTTATTTATCTGATCTCATCTCAATCTGTTCACTCAGCTGTATCTCTAGATACCTTTCAAATATATACAATATACATACATATAATATTAAATAGCGACTTACCTATGTGTCGCGTAGCCTATGCGTTACTCAGTGATTGTTATCTGAGTACAAAATTTCATCTAAACCCGACCAGCCGTCTCAGCTTGAAACAAATATAATTCCTATTTCTATTTATGAAAACCCTATTAAGGCCAGGCTGTCCGGGCGAAGTAGGCATTTAACGCTACCACCCCTCCCGCAAAGCGAGCTGTGCGCTCACGTCGCCGGCGTGAACTCATAACTACAGGTCAAGCGTCACAGAGTACGCAAGCGCGTCTATAAGCAGTAGGCCAACTTATCAATTTGATTTTAATATTATTAAAATTTAAAATACGGGAATTGATCCGATAACATTTTATTTTATTATAATACGTATATATTTAGTAATCGCGAAAAGCTAAGACATTTATTCCTATGCAATAAATGAATTTGAGTAGATATTGAACATGTAAATTATATTTTATTCAAGTATTTATATATTCATAATATATAAATACATATTTAGGAATTTTATCAGGAAATTACTTATGTTTTTGTTAGTTTGATGTTTAAAAATTTACAAATTAGTATGTAATTTTTGTTGTAGTATTGAATAAATAATAATCAAAAGCAATCGAAGGATTATGATTATGAACCACTTATTTCACAATGTATACCAAGTATGAGTTGGCGTAGCGGTAAAAGCTGGCTCTAATAACTCTAAGGTCGTAGGTTCAATTCCCCGTGCGTAGTCATTTTTCTTTCTTTTTCTCATTTTTATATAATATTATTCATTTTTCAATTATGCAAAGAAATAAGTATTTTATTTATTTATTATCATTTATCGTTTTTTTTTATTTATTTACTAGCGACTCACCCTCGTTTTAACGTTACGTATAGATTTCTTAGAGATGAGATATTTTCCCACAGTAAAAAATATCCTATGTGTTGACCCGGAATCCGAATAACCAACTATCATCATACCAAATTTCATCAAAATCCCTCCAGTAGTTTTTCCGTGATGCGGTAACAGACAGACAGACAAAAATTCTAATAACTATAGATTCGGTCTCTGTATCGATAATAATGTCTATTTCAATAAGATATTCCAAAAAAATATTTAATGTGCAGATTCGGCTTAGTCACAATTTGTTTATATGTATAGATATGCAAAAGGCATAGAAACGATAAAAAAATGGGATTTTGGACTTTTCAACAAGGGATAGTAATTAAAGCGCATGCGAAAAATCTTTGTATATTAAAATTCAAAATTCAATATATAATTGAGAAAAAGGAAAAAAATGTCTACACACGAGGGGAATCGAATCTACGATCATCGAAATTCTAGTCCGAGATCATACCGCTACACCCACTTTTGCTTGGCTTGCGAATTGAAATACGTGGTTCAGAAGGTGCGAAACATTTTTTTATTTTTTACTAGCGACTCACGCTCGCTTCGCTCGCGTACTTCCCTAGGTACGTTTTCACGGTTAGCTATGTTTATTTATATACTAGCGGCTCACCCTCGCTTCGCTCGGGTTCACCTCTAGAAAAAACAAATCTATCCCACGGAAACCGTTCATTTTTCCGGAATAAAAAGTCGCTTATTGCTTATTCTGATGTATGAACTATATTATTGTAAAGTTTCATTAAAATCCAATGGGTAGTTTTTGTGTAGTAAGCTGTATAAGTTACTGTAGTTTTTTAACTATCCAACGTGAACTCTTTGATTTTTCGGGATGAAAAGTATCCTATATGTTGACCGTGGATATAAGGTACCACCATGCAAAATTTCATTCAAATCGGTCCAGCAGCTTCGGAGATTAGCCTGTACAAACAGACAAACAGACAGAAAAACAAAAAATTAAAAAAAAATCTGGATTTGTTCTATTCTCTTCTTACACCCCCCTGACTCGGTTTTTAGCATATTTTTTCTATGTACAGACATTCGACCTCTACAGTTTTATTACAGTATAGAAGAAGAAGATAGATAAACAGTAGCTTGCTACTCCTAAGATATTCATTTAAATTATATAGTGATTTACCCTCGCTTCGCTCGGATGTGTACGCTTTTCGTGGGTTTTAATTTTTGTTTCGCGGAACCCTGATTTTTTTTTTCTGAAATAAAAGTAGCCTAAGTTACTCCTTATAACATCAGCTATCTGCCAGCGAAAGTCCCGTCAAAATCGGTGCAGCCTTTTCGGAGATTAGCCGGAACAAACAGACAGACAGACAGACAAAAATTGTAAAAAATGTTGTTTTGGTATATGGACCGTGTATACATCCATATGCAATAAATAAAAAGCGGTTATTTTAATATTAAAACAGACACGCCAATTTTATTTATCTACTAGCTTTTGCCCGGGACTTCGTCCGCGTGGAATAGTGACTCCCCCCTCACGACCGCCCTGCCCTCGCCTTGTATCGGGCTGAGAGCGCGGTCACCCATAGACCGCGTAAAGTTAAATATGTATATTTTAAAACTATGATATCTCCTAAGATATTCATTGAAATCAAATTATGTCAAGGGCAATTTTGTTCAAAATTAAATACTTGTGATGAATAACGTATTTATTTGGATAAGGATAGTATCATGTTTATAAAAACACCTTCGGAAGTAATGCATTATTTTAGAACAAATTTGATTGCCATAAAAAGGGTTATTTTGAGTCAACCTTAAAAGATAGACATATGCTGTCGCGGACTTTTTTTTAGAACTTTTAAAGGAGAACAATTCCGTCATACACGATTTTTGCGTAACTTCAACCGCTTACGCAGCGCACGCAACGGAAGCTCTCAAAAGGAATGATTTTTTCCCGTTTTTGCAACATTTTTCATTTATGCTCCGCTCCTATTGGTCGTAGCGTGATGTTCTATAGCCTAAGCCTTCCTCGATAAATGGACTATCCAACACAAAAAGAATTTTTCAATTCCAACCAGTAGTTCCTGAGATTAGCGCGTTCAACCAACCAAACAAACAAACAAACTCTTCAGCTTTATAATATGAGTATAGACTAGCAAATCACGCTCGCTTCGCTCGCGTTCGTCCCTAGGTACGTTTTCCCGGTTAGCTATGTTTAGGTATACCTATATAAATAGTAGCTTGCTAACTCCTAAGATATTCATTTAAATTAAATATTATATAGCGATTTACTCTCGTTTTGCTCGGGTGCGTAGGCCGTACGCGGATTTTGTTCATAATTTCAGGGTTTTAATTTTTTTTTGCGGAACCCTGATTCTTTTTCTAAAATAAAAGTAGCCTAAGTTACAACTATATATACCCTATAACATCAGCTAACTATCTGCCAGTGAAAGTCCCGTCAAAATCGCTCCAGCCGTTTCGGAGATTAGCCGGAACAAACAGACAGACAGACAGAAATTGTAACAAATGTTGTTTTGGTATATGTACCGTGTATACATCCATATGCATTTAGTAAAAAGCGGTTATTTAAATATTACAAACAGACACTCCAATTTTATTTATCTGTATAAATATAAATTTGCTTTTTTTTCTAAGCGCTTGGCTTTCTAACCGCTCGACGCCCGCGCTCAGCTGATTGCGCTCACTATCCACTGTGCCTATTACACCAGGGGCGCCACTTCAAATAACATATTTACACTAACTTGTTACATAATCTTACATAAAAAAACTTCGACGATGTTATGATGTACATAATATATTCACAAAAGGTCTTCAGTAAATTTAAAATGGCCCCGTATATACTTATATGTACATAATAAAAGGTAAAGTTATAAATATGAAGATAATCTGCTAAACTACATATGTAGATAGGTACCTACCAGTCCGATTTGAAAATTATTTCTGTGATAGAAATCTGCATTATCCTTGAGGGACAAACATAACCAATGTTTTATTATGATATACTTACTTACCCGTACTAGTTATGGTTAGCTAAGTTCGCGTTATGTTTATGAAATTTGGTAGGTATGTTACATGTAGATTTATTTGAAACCCGCGTCCAAATCCTACGCGTATGTATGTATATATGTTATATATACAAACACATGTATGTATGTATGTTATATATACAAACACTTACATACATACAACGCGCATAGTAAATGATTTATATTTATTAATTATATTATTTATTCATATTTAATATTAATCACAAGCATAGCCGCGCGAAACCCTTAGTATACGACAGAACGGAATCATCGATCACTAAACTAGATATTACACAAAAAATCATAAGCAAAAGTATTCTGTATTTAGGTAATTCTAGTTTAAAAAATATACAATAATGTAAATTCAACCTTAAATGTGTTACTTAAAGTTGTTTTTACTAAGCTATGTATAAAAAGCAAAAAACGTTGATTTTTTACACTATGTCCAAGGAATGAATAATTCGATGAATTAGCGGGGGGGTTGTGCGCGAGCAAAAGCGACATAGGTCCTACCTCGTCAAGGGCCAGCGGCCGACTGAATCATTATCGTCGTTGCACCTTAGTTGCTTGCGAACAAGGTTGAATATCGAATATCCGATCGATCTTATTCTTGCACAGAATTAAAAAACGTAAGTCTCAAATCTAATTTAATTTATTATGAGAATAATAATTGGTCAATTTAAATGTCTTTCGTACAGAAGATAATAAACTATATTTTCCTTCTCTGAGTATTTTTTTTGCGTATATAACTGAAGTAGTTTAAGAGTAAAATCCATTAATCTCTAAAAAAGGCATATTTTTAAAAAAATAAAACTATCGAGAAAATTTCATCCAATTGTGTTTCTGTTTTTTCTGATCCATAGAAAAAGGTTTGAAAAATCATACATTTAAATTATCACATTGATTTAATGTCTGGTATACATAGAATATGAAAGCAAATCAGCGTTAAATTTAGGGAGCCTCCTCTTAAAGTACAGTTATTGAGATTAGCCCGAACACCGAATATATACATATATACTGTTTATTCTAATAAGTGATTTTTCGCAGGATATAAGTCCTGTTTCATTACGGTATATGAAATAAAAAAATGGGTGCTTGTAGCCTTTACGCGCGTTTGAAGTTAAATTTCTTTGGCAAATATCGCAATAAAAATTAATACAAATCAATAATTATATAAGATATGTTAGGTATATTACAATCATATATTTATAGAATATCATATACGGAAAGAGTATAGTATTATACATTTGTCAGACAATAACAACGGTTACCATGGTAACATGGCAATGTATTCTATCTCATTCTCTCGCCGGCTATATCCTATATATTTATGTGCTTGTCTTTTTTAGTGTCGCATTTACGTTACATCAGTTTCAAATCACAACAGTTCTAAAGAAGTTTCACTTCAAAAATAGATGTCAAACCTCTACATTACTTTTACTTAGAAGTCTTAAATGGCACTAAATTATATTTTTTTATTTTTCTGCAGTCTGTATACCTTTTTGTTAAGTAATTATAAGTAACTAGCGACTCACCCTCGCTTCGCTTCGGGTTCGTCTCTAGACAAAAACAAATCAATCCCACGGGAACCGTATGTTTTTCCGGGATGATATATAGCCGATAGCCTTCCTCAGTTAACGGGCTATCCAGTGCAAAAAGAATTTTTCAAATCGGATTAGTAGTTCCTGAGATTAGCGCGTTCAACCAAACAAACAAACAAACAAACTCTTCAGCTTTATAATATAAGTATAGATTTCATTTGTATATTTAAATATTTTATACACACGCGTTTCCATCTTGCACCATTTCCAATCCGAAAGTATTAGCCCCCAGGCGCGTTTCAAGGAGGCCTAACGTAAATAATGGCCTAGGCGTGGAAATTACTGTCTGATTGCCTTTGATTTTGGAATATGATTTTTTTAATGTATGAATTATATATTTCTAAGAACTGTCTTGTGTTGTCTCCATATAGGGTTTATATTTCAAAAATATATATTTATAGATAATACAACAAGTAATCAAATTAGTTACTTTTTTAAATGATATTAAATTAAAATAAATTAAATTAAATTTTATCATCGACTTAAATTACCTATCGAACACTGTTTAGTGACCAACGTCTGGATAAACGTCTACCGTACCTTATGAACGGTTTGCCCGCTGATATCAGACATGAACCAAATAAAAGTAAATTTGCCAAATTATTAAAAAACCATTATATTATGGTCAGTTTAACATAATTAAACCTTAAATATTATAACCTAAGTCTATTGTAAGACTGTGATCCTACAGACAAACAGTTTTGTGGGTCCACTTATGTAAAATGCTGTTAATGCATAGTATGTACTAATCATACTATAATAATCAAATAAATAATAATACATAAAATAAACCGTAAAATTCTAAACACATCTTTAAAAATTCTTTAGAACTATTCTAAACATAAAACCATATCGATATAATGTCGCATGCAAAAAAAAATTGTATTAAGTACATTAAAAAGTACACACATAGTACAATTTTCTTAATCAGTATTTCATATAAAGTAATTAAATACAGATAACTTTTATAAAAATCATTTTTTTTATATGTAAACATTATAAAAATTACTGTATAAGTTTCTGTTTCGAGCCACTTTACAATCAAATAGAAAAAACTACAATAATTATTTCTTTCTTAAAATCGAAGCTACTACCAACAAATCTTTAGCACTGTGCCAAATGATCTCCTATTACGTTTTTATTTATGAAAATAACGATATTACGTTTCTATTATGATCCCTTCGACCTATTAATAAGCAATCCCATCACAAACCGTTATTACGCTTTACGAGACAAATATTGCCAAGGAGCACGCTAATTTGGAAGATTTTATTGTCAATATTGTACGTAAAAACGTTATAAAGCATCACTAAATGTGATATTATCTATCTCTGCTTATAAATTATATTTATTGATACCTTTTATTCGTTATCATTCTTTTATGTATATACTAGCGACTCACGCTCGCTTCGCTCGCGTTCGCCCCTAGGTACGTTTTCACGCTTAGCTATGTTTATACATAAATAGTAGCTTGCTACTCCTAAGATATTCATTTAAATTATATAGCGACTTACGTTACGTACGTATGTTATTGCTAAGCCGTACGCGGATTTTGCTCATAATTTCATGGATTTTAATTTTTTTTCGCGGAACCCTGATTCTTTTTCTAAAATAAAAGTAGTCTAAGTTACTCCTTATAACAGCAGCTATCTGCCAATGAAAGTCCCGTCAAAATCGGTCCAGCTGTTTCGGAGATTAGCCGGAACAAACAGACAGACAGACAAAAATTGTAAAAAATTTTGTTTTGGTATATGTACCGTGTAAACATCCATATGCATTTAGTAAAAAGCGGCTATTTTAATATTAAAGACAGACACTCCAATTTTATTTATCTGTTTAGATGAATAAACATTGCTGTTATGAGGTATTTATTTATTAACTCTGGAACTTTGCAGAATCCTTGGACGAGTCGATTACTAGAATTGATATGGATAGTGAAAAAATATAACATATTATATGAAAATGTTTTATTCTGACCACGACTTACATAATATGTCTCCGCTGTATAGTCTTTAGTTTTCTATAAGCGATGGCGATTATAGAATAACATCTTATCTACAAAGTTGAGTGAAATAGTAAAATTATCGACATACCATGCGAGCTTAGCCTTAGGCGAAAGCTAATTAATATAATATTAACGTGAGCTGAGCAACATTTTCCATATAACTCAGAGATAAACAAAATAAGTTTGTTCGCTAATTATTTTGTTTGTACACGCTTATCGATATAGATATTAGTACATTATAGGAGAGTAAATAGATGGTATGTATAATGTATAAATTTTGTTTTCAGTTCCACCCAATAGGATCGTCATTTCGGGTGTGGGGGACCACGCCACGCAGGGTACACTCCTAACCCTCATGTGCGAAGTGTCCGGTGCAAGACCAGCAGCAACCATCGAGTGGTTTAACGGTACACAGAAAATTACCCCTGAAGACCAGAATATTTACGTAAGTAACTATTTTACGTATCTCTAAATAAGTTAGTTTTGTTAATAATAACATTAATCATTAGCCCTTTTTAATGTGCTACTACTCAGCGTGAAGCTTGCTTCAATACCAGAATATCAGGCTACAACTTCTGACTTAACTACGAGTTGGCGGACTTTACAAATTTTCAGAAAACTAGTTAGATTTTCTTAGACATGCAGGTTTCTTTGCAATGTTTACCTTACTGTAAGACGAGTGGTAATCATGTTGAAAATGATTTGCACATGGAACCAGCAAGGGTTCACCAACAATACACCAATACCATCAATAACATGTTGTTGAATGAAATAAACTATTTGTATGACACCAACGTCGAAAATTCTGAGTTAATGATAGATTTCAAAAAGGAGGAAGTACTCAATTTAGGAGTGTATTTAAATTCATGTAAATCTCATTTAAGTATTTGTATTCAGCCCTTTTTAACGTCCCACTGCTGGGCACGGGCCTCCCTTCAGTACAAGGGGGATCAGGCCATAGTCCACCACGCTGGCCAAGTGCGGGTTGGCGGACTTTACACGTCTTTTGAAAACTTGCTAGGTTCTCCCAGACGTGCAGGTTTCCTCACGATGTTTTCCTTAACCGTAAGGCAAGTGATAATTATGTTAAAAAAATATTTAAACATTTGTCCTTATTATAAAATCAAAATATTGGCAGTCATTTAAATTAATTTTTGCCTTAAAACGATGTAAAATTTAATTATTATTCCTGATTTCATATCTCCAACTTTCCAAATTGAGATATATCAATAGAATCACGTTTAAACCTAAAATATCTAGTGAAGTAACGGATGTGAATATAGTCTAATTGGTACATACGAGCAGATTCACTTCCGCCGAGTTGCATTTTGCCAGTTATCTGTCGATACCTTAGCTCCCTTGTTAGCAAAATTGCCAAAAATTTTTGGATTGAATTTACCAGATTTATAGTATTTTAGAAATTACAACTGCATTCGGCCAATTTAGTGGAGCTTGTGACTGGTATCGCTTTGATCGAATGTATGGGTTCCGTTTCTGTTTGGGGTTAAAGTATGAAAATTGTTCTACGGTTTTGGTAGTGTGTGCATAGTTACAAGTTAATTTATTAAAAATTTTAAATCTATTTTCAACCTTTTTGAATTTAAAAACAATCATTCTTTGTACCATACTTGTACAATGTACCTAAATTAAATAATTTTATGTGAACGCACTGTTAAAATCTTCCATCTTTAGATCCACATAAAATCTTTGTGTCTGAAGGTTGAAATCAATATATTTCTACTATTGAAGAAAATTAATAAACTCAAAAATTGCAAATTTCTTATGAGGAGTATCCTATTTATAAAAAAAGTAGCATAGGCGAAGTATAGTTAGTGAAAGGTTCGCGATGTGAACTCATAATGAATTACATATAACATCGGACTACTGCTATAAAAGCGAGACTTTGTATGTATATATGTTTACTTTTGTTATCTTGACACTATGAAATCGCTGGTCAGATTTAGATGAAATTTAGTACACAGATAGGTAGGTTATGGCCTAATGTAACAAATAGGCTAGTCATAGGCACCTAAATGAAGCGGTAGTAAGTCGCTAGCCTACACTGTCTGTACTAATTTTATAAAAAGGAAAGTTTTTTTGTTTTTTTGTTCGTACCGAATAAACTCCGAAACTACTGAACCGATTTAAATGAAATTTGGTAAGAAGATTGTTCAAAATTCTGGGGAGAACATAGAATAGTATTTATCCCAAAAATCATTCCTTAAGAGTGATGAAGAGGATGAAAGTTTGTATGGGGAAGCTACATAGGGACGAACCCGTGCGAAGCGAGGTCGAGTCGCTAGTCTAATATATGTACATTATAATAAGAATATACATTAATATATATTATTAATACTCTACTAGCTTCAAAAACAATTGTATTTGGAATGAACCCAAATTTTCTTAACGTAACAATTCAGAAGTTTAATGACTGACTAATTAATAACGAGGAAAACTCTTGTAGAAATCGGCGACCATTATAAGGTAGGTGACATTGAAATACACGCTAGCAGTTTAAACGCGCGTTTTTTAACGGCTTTTTAAGTTATTTTTTAGTACTGAAAGCTTGACTTCACACTAAATAGAATCATAGCTCGAACTGTATGTTAGATAGGTGTTAGAGTTTTATTCAATCCAATCTGTTCCAAGCAATACTGCTTGGAACATTTTTTTTATGTTTTGTCATATTTTTCTTGAGGTAAATTGCTTTTGACTTCCACTTGAATTTTATTTAAAAAGTTATCCTAAATGCGTTTTTTTTTATTTTGAAATTATTTTACACATTAAATGTTTATATTGAAATTTATGTACTTAGAGATTGATTGAAGATTGACTTATGAATGATTGCTTCCAATGTAATAAATAAATTACGCAAACACTGCTTTATTTGGTTCTAGTTTTTTTTTATGAGATTCAGTGACAAACGAGCAGACAGACTACCTGATGGAAAGCAATACCTGTCGCCCATAACACCTACGGTTCATGCACTTAGGTTGTAAGTAGCAAAAATACAGAACCACAGGTGCGTTGTCACTGTGAGGACTAAGATGTCATGCCTCTTGCCTGTAATTGCGCTGGCTACCTTATCCTTCGAACCGGAACACAACAATGCAATCATTGTTGCTTGGCGGCAGAAATAGATAAGGGGGTGGTACCCATCCAGTCGGACTCCTTTGGCTCAGTTTGAAGTGATCCTACTTGCTGTACCAGCGGTCGCGAGTTTGAGGGAAGGGCATTAATTTGTGTGATAAGCACGAATGTTGGTACTCCAGTCATGGGTGTTTTCATTTATAAACTCGTAGCTTACCATGGAACTAGACGCTGATGTGTGCTAATGTCCTAACATATATATTATTTATGTCGAAATACAGAATATACGAGTATAAATCGAATTAATTTCGAACGCAATAAATGTTCTAATTACGAAATAATTAACTTTATTCCAAACATTTCACTAAAATTTAGTGTTTCAATACTCACTCCACAGTTACACAGTTATCTCATATACTTAAAAGATAAACAAATTAAATAGATGATACACATCGTGGACCAAAGGAAGATACTAGGAACTGATGTAAAGCAAACTAGAGAATTACTTTGAATTCATAATATAACCACATGTATACAAATATATACATAATAATAATTAATTAAACTATCTTAAAGCAAAAAGATGTAAAGTTACATTTAAAATTATTTCTCATAATTACATATGTTTCGTATTTAATTGAACAAAAACCATTGCTTGCGTATGTTCGTGGCCATACGTTATTTCATTATATTTAATGGTGAAATAGATCAAAATAAAAAAAATTGTAAGGCATCAACTAGTTAATCTATAAAAGTTATGGCAGTGGTAGCCCAATGGTAATGTAATGGTCAGCTACCTGTCAGTGAAAGTCCCGTTAAAATCAGTCCAGTCGTTTCGGAGATTAGCCGGAACAAGCAAACAGACAGACAACAATTTTTAAAATTGTGTTCTACTTATAAGTACCGTATATAATTTCGTATGCATTTACTAAAAAGCTGTTATTTTGACATTACAAACAAACGCTTCTATTTTATTTATCTGTATAGATTGTACACGGTATAAAATAAGCGTTTTAAACGCCAGTGTGTAATAAGCTTTAAATGGAGAAACTTTTCTAAAAGTAAGACAAACGCATTTGAAATAATTAATTTAGGGTCCCATCCCCTTTGTTGAATATTCCAAGCTACAGAACCGTGTAATCTAATTTGGATCAATTAATTAACTAAGAGCATACTCTAATACTTCGCTTTTTTAATTCAAATTTTTTAACTGGGTTATTCTAAAGTGTTTTTTTAACCGTTTTACTTTAGCCTACATTAAAGCCAGTTCTGAATAACCTATCTATCTTAAGGTTTTCTTACTAGAGATAGAAATTTGCTATAACCTCCATACAAGTTATATTAAATTCCTATGTTTAGTATGGAAAAGCACAAATTGATAGGTTATTGAGTTACGCCCATTAAGGCCCCTTAGTAACCCTTGCTGCAATAATTTTCCCTAATAAGGTACCTTAATAATATAAATAATCTACATTTCTATACTATTTACACTTACTATGTATTATAAAGAGAAAAGATTTGTATTTTTGTATGTTTGTAACGAATAAATTCAAAAAACTCCTAGACCGATTTAGACTAACTTTGGTGAGAAGGTAGTTTGAGACCCTGGAAAGGATACAGGATATTTTTTATTCCGGAAATCATCCTTTAAGGGGCTGAAAATGGGGATAAAAGTTTGTATGGGGAATCAACCTAGGGGCGAAGCTGAGCGAAGCGAGGGTGAGTCGCTAATAAGATATAAATCGACTATAGTACAACTACTATATCCATTTGAATTGCTGTATCTATATCTCTTACGCTTAGTGCTAGTCAGAACAAAGTGCTAAGTGCTATCTCAAACGTCAAATGCCAACCAATGGGCTTTTAGATATTTTTATTCGATAGCAAACTAGTATGACTTGCACGATGGTAAAAAATAACTATCCACTTTGTACACTTTTAATACAGATATCATTATTTTTCTAAAAAGATTGAGAGAATGGGAAAAGTAGATGTGTTATTAGAAGATGATTGTTACTGCTGTAAGTAGCAGTATTGGGTAGTAATCACTAATACTTTAAATCAATATTAGTGAGAGGGTTGGTTTCAGCCCCCTCTGAAATAAATAAATATTTTATTTAGATGTACATATACAGCAATACTATAACATTATGTATGTATGTATTCAGCCCTTTTTAACGTCTGACTGCTATGGATATGACCTGATCTTCCTCGTATTGTTATTGTCCTCCACGCTGGCCAAGTGCGGACTGGTGGATTTCACATGACTTATTATATACGGTATTTTCTTTACCTAAGACTTAGTAATAATTCACACACCCAAATATCAGGAATGCGAGACCTAGGATTTGAACTCGTTTTCCAAGTGAGCAAGTTATCACTGGACTACCACTGCCATTAAAGAAATTAAATAAAACTAAATAATTAAAAAAAACATTGATGTCTGTACAGCAGTGCAGTCTGTAACGAATAGGAAGGTCACTCAGCCTATGTTGAGACCTGGTCCAATACTGATTTTCAACACCTGTCTTGTGGGTTCACAATCAAACGATAGTAATAATATGTTGGGACGTTACCATACAGCACCATCTAGTTCCATGGTAAGCTAGGAGGCCTGTGTTATGGATACCAGATAGCTGATTCACTACACATCTATTAACTTTCAATACATACATATTATAAATATAAATTTCCATTACTGAAGTACAAACATTCGTGCTCATCATACAAATGAACGCCCCCAGCGGGACTCTAACCTGCGACCGCTGGCACAGCAAGTAGGGTAACTACAAACTGAGCCAAATGTGTCGTCAAATACTGATAGTTTAGCTTAAGTACATGCTTTTAAATGTTTACCAAATTCTTAACCGCAAAATGGTAAAATGTATGCAATAAAATGTTAAATAAATCCATCACTCCGCCACCAGATATATAAGCTGTATATATCAATGTAATTTCAAATGGTTGGCTGGAATGAAATTTACGCGGTCTAAGTCCACCCACCTGCCGTTGATTTCAGAACGAGGCTTTAATAGAGTCTTTATATCGTTATTTTATACGTTTTTGTCTTTATAATTTGATTTTTTTTTTATTGGAGTATTGGCAAGTTTGGAAAAAATTATGAGAGTAAATTTTTTATGATGCGCGCGCACACCGACAGCCAGAAAGCGACATGATGAAGTTAGCTGCATTCCTTTTACGAACAGAATTGTGACATACGGGATGAAATCTTTAGCTATTTTTGTTCTGTCACGTCAAAGAAGTATAACTTCTTATGTGCGTACATAAGTACAAACACACATTTCTTTTTTGTGAATGTATTCATGTTCATATATATTACATCTAAATTCATTTCTTGTATATCTGAACCCACATTGTACGGTGAAATAAGAAAAACTCATTATTATTACACAGTTATTTTATTTTACTAACCGAATTTAAATAAGTAGAAATTGCTATCTAAATAACGCTTAACACAAAAAAAAAACAGCAGAATTTACCCCTTTCTGATGTCGGTAAAAAATATAGCATTGATAAAGTTTTGTTCTTCCAGTAAAGCATCTTAAGATAAAACTAAATTGCAAGTGAAGCGCAGACCGGCTTGTTTTAAAAAGTGCCCCAGACTATAAATGTTAGTCAATATTTCTCTGTCACGAACTCATTCACATACAAAATTATTCAGCGAATCTATTCATAGGTACTCCATGCCACTCTCTGTTCCACGGGCTATCCAATAAGTCAAATTCAATAATGTGCACAAATGAAACGTCACACTTCGTTTCTTAGTTCGGCAAATTTTATATTTTATATTTCTCACAGAAAACTTAACTTTATTGTCTGGGTCTTTCACTTTTCTTCATGATTTTTCAATGTTTTGATGTTTTGAAAGCTTTTATATTTGTGGCACTTGAAATATTATGTTGTACGAATTTTTGGATTTGATTATAAATTTTATTTCTATTTTATCTCTTTGTACAATTTATATCAATAGAATCTTGTATAGAAAAACAAGAACAAATCTATTCTACGGGAATCGTACATTTTTCCAGGATAAAAAATAGCCTATGTGTTGTTCTGATGTATGGTCTATATTATTGTAAAGTTTCATTAAAATCCATTCAGTAGTTTTTGCGTGAAAGAGTAACAAACATCTAAACATTCTTACAAACTTTCGCATTTATAATATAGGATTCATATTTATTAAGAACTAGCGACTCACCCTTGCTTCGCTCGGGTTCGTCCCTAGATTGCTTCCCAAAACAAAATTAATTATTTAATTTGGTTTTAATTTTTATTCATGGGACCCTATTTTTTTTCTAAAATTAAAGTTGCCTAAGTTACTGCTCATTACATGAGCTATCTGCCAGTGAAAGTCTCATCAAAATCGGTCCAAGTTATTTCAGAGATTAGCCGGAACAAACAAACAGACATACAGACAAAAAAATGTAAAAAATATTGTTTTGGTATATGTACCGTGTATACATCCATATGCTTTTAGTAAAAAGCGGTTATTTTAATATTACAAACAGACACTCCAATTTTATTTATCTGTAGGTATAGATGTTAAATAATAAATTTCAATCATAAACGTTAGTTATCTACAATGGATATCGCTAATGGAAAACTAATTACTTTTCAACTAAAACAGGTTCTTCGACTTTAAAATCACTTGAAAATAATTATATCACTAAATTGAATCTTTTTCAATTTATATACGACCACCGTTGATGAAGAATCGATTCACATTAATTAATATATAAACATTATTGAATATATCGCATAACACAAAAAATATACACCATGAATATTCAATGGGTTTTCCCACTGCTGGGCACGGGCCTCCCTTCATTACGAGGGGGATTAGGCCATAGTCCACCACCGGCCAAGTGCGGCGCGGACTGAGCATGTCTTTTGAAAATTAACAAAGTTCTCTCAAACATGCCTGTTTCCTCATCATATACCACCATATCTAATATAATACGTAGAAGTGTCATCGCCACACATTATTATTAGTACCTGGGCGACCGAGCTTCGCTCGGAGTTCTTGAAAGATTGTATATTTTACATTAAGTGACTAAGTGTTACTGAGAAAGTTGTATAGATGTTGCGATAAGAACAATTTTCTTTTTAATTTGGCTTAAAAATAATTTTACATTAAGTGACTAAGTGTTACTGACAGAGTTGTATAGATGTCGCGATAAGAATAATTTTCTTTTTAATTTGGCTTAAAAATAATTTTACATTAAGTGACTAAGTGTTACTGACAGAGTTGTATAGATGTCGCGATTAAATTTTGCGTAGAATAATGCATAAGAAAAACGCATGAAAACTCGAAAACACGCGTTTGCCCAGACATGTGACTAATCTAGATCAATTTTTCGCCCCCGAAAGCCCCCATATACCAAATTTCAGCAAAATCGTTAGAGCCGTTTCCGAGATCGCCGGTATAAATAAATAAATAAATATATAAATATACAAGAATTGCTCGTTTAAATATATAAGATATTTTTTTTTAGCTATAACGATTATTGTCCACTATTTTTTAATCTCTATGAATGAAATACTTTCTTCTAGTTTTTATAAGTGACTAGAGACTCACCGTTGCTCCGCTCGGGTTCGTCCCTAGTTACGTGTTAACGTTTAGTATAGATTTTTCAGAGATGAGATATTTTGCCGCAGTAAAAAGTATCCTATATGTTTATAACCAGCTATCATCATACCAAATTTCATCAAAATCCCTCCAGTAGTTTTTCCGTGATGCGGTCACAGACAGACAAATGACAGACAGACAAACAAATATTTTAAAAACTATAGATTCAGCCACTGTATTGATAATAAAGTCTATCTAAATAAGATTTTCCAAAAAATATTTAATGTACAGATTCGGCTTAGTTACAATTTTATTATGTGTATAGATTTTGAAGTAAATATAACTTTATAACTAAATAGTTAATATAAGTATATTTTTAGCATCAATAGGTCATAAAAGAGCACTTTTCTATCTTTTTATCAAAAGATAAAATATATACATTGTTTGAAACGTAATAAAAAATTAACACTTCTGTCAGAATGTTTAATGTTGACTTAGTATACAATCAGTGTTGGAACAATTTAATTAAAACCTCCCGAAGATCCTTTTCAGTTAGCTTTATACAAAATTACGTTCAAAAGTATGTTTTTTACTGCAGCCATTTTGGGTAAGAATAAGCAATGTGAACTGTAACGAAGGTTGTAGATTCAATCTATACTAATGTTATAAAAGAGTTTGTTTGTTTGTTTGGTTAAAACGCGCTAATCTCAAGAACTACTAATCCGATTTCAAAAAAATATTTTTGCATAAGATAGCCCATTTATTGAGGAAAGCTATAGGCTATATATTATCCTGGAAAAATGCACGGTACCCGTGGAATAGATCTGTTTTTTCGAGGGACGAACCCGAAGCGAAGCGAGGGTGAGTCGCTAGTTTTCTATAACACCAATTGAATAGAAAAGAATTAAGTTATTTGTTATTATATAATCAAACGAATAAATAAATGTGAAAGTTTGTATGTGTGTATGTTTGTTTCTCTCACATACTGAAATGGCTGGATAAATTTGGATGAAATTTAGTTCACAAATAGACTATGACAAAGAGTAACACTATAGTATCAGAATTATTTAATAAAAACAAAACATAACGAAAGAAAAAGAATCGTACTGGTTTAGTAAAACATCTGTGCAATTATTTTAATAGAACATATCTCAGTAACTGCGGCTCGTTTTTCATTCTTTCATTTACTTCGAGTTGTGGGGCATTAAGTCTCACTTCAAGTAACAAGATAACGCTTAAATTGTGGGTTAAACTTTATTTACGTAAGACGATATGGTTTAGTTATTTTTTAATATTTAACATCCATTGAATTTTCCTATATTATAAACTAACAACTTACCCTCGCTTCGCTCGGGTTCATCTCTAGGTACGTTTTAATTTGAGGTAAACTCTAATTATGTTTCTAAAATAAAAATAGCCTAAGTTACTCCTTATAATATAAGCTATCTGCCGGTAAAAGTCCTGTTAAAATTGGTCCAGCCGTTTCAGAGATTAGCCGGAACAAATAGACAGGCAGACAGACAAAAATTTAAAAAAATGTATTTTTGTTATAAGTACCGTAAACTCCATATATGCATTTAAAAATTTGTTTAAAAAGCTGTTATTTGACATAACAAACAGACACTTCAATTTTATTTATGTGTATAAATATACAGATGTGAGTTTTTCCCGAACCGAAGTGAACCCGAGTGAAGCGAGGGTGAGCCGCTAGTGATTTATATATTATATACTAGTGAGTTATTCTCGGTTCGCTCAGTTTATTTACCTTGGATTTAAACCTGCATCATTTGACCTAATAGTCAATTACGTTTCAGCCCTTTTTTCCGTTATAGTCGATATCAATCAATGTTCAACCTTGTTAATGATATATGACGTTGGTGCAGTAAATTATATTTAAAAAAATAGTTTCTCCTTATAAATGTATAATCCTCTAAAACAATTTAAACTTAAAAATTAAAGTTTAAACTTAAAAAATAACATTTTACAAAAGTTATTTCACCGCTACCGTCCATAACTTGCACTAACTAAAAACACTTTTTGTGTAAGATTCGAGAAAATTGCCCCATAGCAGTTTTTGTACATCCTTATCCGGTACTTTATTACATATACTCTAAAACTTGATTTGGACCTATCAAGGAAAGGATCGCTCTTATGTTCTATACGAGGTATTGTATATACATACTTGTAGTAAATATCGCTTATATATCGCTTCGATCGAACCTGAACAATTAAAATGAAATTAATATCCTTAGTTTAATTTCACTAAGGGGCAGTGGTAGCCCAGTGGTAACGCGCTCGCTTGGGAAACCGAGTGAAGCGGGCTCAAATTCATTTCTAACATGATTACCACTTGCCTTACAGTGAAGAAAAACATCGTGAGGAAACCTGCATGTCTGAGAGAACCTAGCAAGTTTTTGAAAGACATGTAAAATCCACCAACACGCACTTGGCCAGCGTGGTGAACTATGGCTTGATCCCCCTCGTATTAAAGGGACGCTCGTGCCCAACAGTAGGACGCCAAAAAGGGCTGAATACAATTTCACTAAAAAGTGAAGTGAGTGAAGGTATTGCCATGTATAAAGAAAAATCGATGTTCTTGTATCAAGCCGCAAAAGGCGCATGAAAATGTACTCAACAGAAGCCAGGATAAATTACAAGTAATTAGATTATTATAATATTCTAACACCCATATCAACATATAGTGTACCTACCTAGATTCAAAGCAGAAGCTATCTATGTTCGGATGCGAAGTTTCAAAGTTTCAAATAGGTACTTCGAAAGCTCTTTGGGCTTCTTATCTATACAGATAAATAAAATTGGAGTGTCTGTTTGTAATATTAAAATAACCGCTTTTTACTAAATACATATGGATGTATACACGGTATACTATATATCAAAACAACATTTTTTACAATTTTTGTCTGTCTGTCTGTCTGTCTGTTCCGGCTAATCTCCGAAACGGCTTGACCGATTTTGACGGGACTTTCACTGGCAGATAGCTGCTGTTATAAGGAGTAATTAGGCTACTCTTATTTTAGAAAAAGAATTAGGTTTCCGCGAAAAAAATTAAAACCCATGAAATTGTGAACAAAATCCGCGTATGGCGTACGCACCCGAGCAAAACGAGGGTAAATCGCTATATAATTTAAATCAATATCTTAGAAGTAGCAAGCTGCTATTTATGTATAAACATATCTAACCGTGAAAACGTACCTAGGGACGAACGCGAGCGAAGCGAGCGTGAGTCGCTAGTTTATTACATAACATTAAATCACGAGATCAAACATACAAAAAAATTCAAAGTGATAAACAGTCAAATATTTTTTTATAGTTAAATCGGTATGTTAATATACATCCACATCACACCTAGTATCCCTTTCAATATAACACATTAATCTGGCGTGTCGCTGTCTTTAATTAAACACGCCCTGAGGAAATTCAATTTTGCACACAACCTGCTTTACGGGTCGCTGGAAGCGTCTTACATGGTTATATTAACATTAGATTTGTAAATAAAACAGTGTGTGACTATCACTACTATATACCAGCAAAACAAATACAGAAACTATAAACTAAAATATATATGAAACATGCAAATTGTTCGGGAATATCTCACTTTACGTAACACTAGGTTATATTACATTATTTTTTGGCCCAACATGTACACTTTGTCATTGTCAAAGGGCGTTTTGTAATAGAATGATGTAATAGAGGTATGGTGACAGGAATCTATAATGCAGCAAAAGTACGGAAAGTGTTGGCTATTATGGTGTAAGGACAAGACTTACTATAAACTAATATATTAACTTCAAAATCATGTATATTTATTTAAAATAAAATCTATATAAGACCGCCATTAATTTATTGTTATTATTTAACAAAATATATTAATATATAACAGAAACATCCCTTTGAGTATTTTCTTCTTTCCAAATTCAAGTCCTGTGCCTTTCTACAGAAAATTAATTATTAAGAATTATTACTAACTTTTTATGGCATGACGTAAAAATGTGAAGATAAAGAACGTCCTCTGAAACTAATGAAATGATATTAAAAATTCACTTATAGAAAGCCGTTGAGTTACATGTATCTAATATTTTTAACCGATTTCAAAAAAGTGGAGGTACTTAATACGGTTGTATTGTTTGTATGTATATATGTGACGCGATATGACCGATTTTGATAATTCTTATTTTTTAAGAAATACTCATTTAGCCAAGACTGGGAAAAGTCCCACTACGATGGGCATGTATCATGCGAGTACTTATCTGATAGCAGAGTGGACTATGGGAACTACCCCTTGGTTGTTGTGGTCTACCTCAGTAGGGTTCCGTCGGGGCGTTATGGCTAAGTGCGTAAGCGATCCTGTGACGCCCCATTAAGACAGGGAAGGTTCCGTTGGGTTTTAATGGGTAATACTGACTTTTCTAACTAGTCAATCTCCACATAACATCCTGTACGTATTAATACAGTACTCAACTTAAAAAAAAAAACCATTTAAATTCCAAAAAAAGTACCCTTCATAGAAACAAAATTTACTTTTAAACAATTATACCGATTGATAATTATCAGTCGATCCACATCTTCAAAAAAATATTGAAGTATCACAAGCAAAACCAGATGCAATTACTAGCAATAAATATAGAAACTTATTAGTGTTGTAATATAATTATGACGAGATACGCCGCTGAAGGCACATCAATATTCTCTATATCGTTAATGGGGAAGAATTGGGTCGCTATAATTTTTCATTCTGTCACTACTTCAATGCGATGAGATCGATGTGCGCTAATTTAAGCTTTGAGAGTTAGTTGGTAGAATACTATTATATGCATCTATTTGTTTGTCATTAGGTATGTATCTGTATGAGATTAACTGAAATTGCAGAACATATTATACTAGACTAGCGACTCACCCTCGCTTCGCTTTGGGTTCGTCTCTAGCCAAAAAATACCCATCTAGAGAGCAAACTTCATTCAAAGAGATTCATCAAAATAAGCTGAGAAAATTTATAAGAAATTTTTAGCATTTATTATATATTCATATCCCTAAAGTCCCTAGCACCTGCCGCTATTATAATAAAAATCTGAAAAAAATGTCTGCAAAAGACCTAAATCTAGACCGCCTTAAGCAGACGTCATTAATCACTCGGGTTAAAAATTAATCTTTCTATAAGGATATCAAAGTAATTCATTCTCGCTGGATGTTTGCGTTCTATCAATTATAGAAAATTCAATTAATTAGAATGTTTTATTGAACTAAAGTATTTAACCGACTTTAAAAGGAAGAGGTTTCCAATTCTGTTGTGACCCAAATGGTTTAGAATTCCATATTAGAAGCTCAGGACCATATTAGTTATGACTAAGATTGTTGTCCGTCCGTCAATATATCCTATTAAAGGCCAGACAAAGGGAGACCAAGTGAAGCGGGTTCAAATCTCGGTTCTCGCATCTTAGATTTTTTATGTACGTATAATTTTTGCATCGTGGGTGAATATGCTTTTTTGAGAGAACCTAGAAAGTTTTCGAAAGACTTTCGAATGTGAACTCCGCCAACCCGCACTTAGCTAGCGTGGTGGACTATGAAAGGAAGTCCATGCCCACTAGTGGGAAGTAAATAGGACTAAATACAATACATACATATCTTTAAACTTAAAATAAACTATAATAGTTTGAGTAAATTGTTATAATGTGTGTTATGAGTTTTGCTCTTGGATCCTTTTACATCCATAAAAGCATATGTTATTTTCCTATAACATATATTAGCAGTAATGAAGTAACAAAAAAACAAACACACATCGCTAAAAATCTTTCGAATATATGTACATATAGGGTAAATATAATGCGTAGCATACATACGTACTTTGACTTGCACTTGACTTATTTTTTGAGTACATTAAGCGATACAATTGCCAAATCTAAAATATTTTGATATTTTATTATTAAATACGAGTAGAATAGTCTTTTAGGAATTACCTCATTTAAGTTTAAAAAAAGCTAACTTAACAGTTTATTAAGTACTTCCTTCCGCTTTCTCCAGAATGTTGAAGTAGCGGGAAACAGTTAGTCTTTTGTTAGAGTAATTATAACTCACTAATTATCCTTATAAAACTTAAGTTTTTGTCTTCCGGGAAATCTGATATTTTGTCTTAAAAATGCCTTTGAAGAAGCTACAGTAATGAGCTCGCTTTTCTCTACGTCTCTTACTTTATTTTCTTGAAAAGTATATAGCTTTGTAAAGAAAGAGTTTAAATTATATTAAATACTAGCTGCTTACCCTCGCTTCGCTCGGGTTCGCCTCTAGACAAACAAAAACAAATCTAGCCCACGGGAACCGTACATTTTTCCAAGATAAAAAGTATTATAAAAAGTATTTATTATTTTGATGTATGAACTATATGTATGAACTATATTATTGTGATTATTGTAAAGTTTCATTAAAACTCAATCGGTAGTTTTTGTGTACTAAGCTGTATAAGTTACTATAGTTTTTTAACTATCCCACGGGAACTCTTTAATTTTCCGAGATCAAAAGTATCTAAGATGTTGACCGAAAATATCAACTACCAGCGACTCACGCTCGCTTCGCTCGCGTTCGTCTCTAGGTACGTTTTCACAGTTAGCTATGTTTATACATAAATAGTATTTTTCTATTTCTAAGATATTCATTTAAATTATATAGAGATTTACGCTCGCTTCGCTCGGGTGTGTACGCCGTACGCGGATTTTGTTCACAATTTCATGGGTTTTAAATTTTTTTCGCGGAACCCTGATTCTTTTCTAAAATAAAAGTAGCATAAGTTACTCCCTATAACATTAGCTATTTGCCAGTGAAAGTCCCGTCAAAATCGGTCCAGCCGTTTCGGAGATTAGTCGGAACAAATAGACAGACAGACAGACAGACAAAAATTGTAAAAAATGTTATTTTGGTATATGTACCGTGTATATATTCATATGCAATTAGTAAAAAGCGGTTATTTTAATATTACAAACAGACACTCCAATTTTATTTATCTGTATAGATAAAGTACCACCATACCAAACAGCGAAATCGTTAGAGCCGTTTCCGAGATCGCCGGTATATATATACAAGAATTGCTTGTTTAAAGGTATTAGATTATTTGTCCAGCTACTTTATTTTGTTATTTTTTTTATTTTAAATTTAGAGCATCTGAATAAAGGATCATATATAAATATATGTTTTAATTTTCGATTAAGTAAGTGACATACTCGACTTAGATAACGTAGGTTTAAAAAGCTTTGCGGTCGAATGCGTAAGCGATCCCGTGGCCCTGTCTTTTGCAATAGGGATCACCGTGGTGGCTTTAGTGGGTAGTCTGTCGCGCTTCACGTGACAGGAATCCCACATAACCCGCGTGCCCCCGCGCGCGAATACCCGTAAATGGGTTTCCCCACGAATCAAAAAAAAAAGGTTTAGAAAGCTAAGGCGAGAGCGAAGGGTAGCGTAGCACCCGTCTTAGCCTTCTCGTTAGGTCTTTTTTTTAATGTCAAACCCTGAACTTCCAATATCATAACTGCTTTATTTAAGATTAAAAATATAAAAAAAATGTTTTTTTTTCATAACCAATAGGCGGAATGATAAAAATAATATTAGTCATACTACCTATTAAAGAGTGCCGTAGGTGAAGTAGTAGTCTTTTATATGTATAGATACCTAATATGTAACGTTTATTGAATTGAATTCACAGATTTGATTTCCACGTTGGGTTATTCGTATCGTGTTAGAAATATTTTTTAAGGGTGGTTTTGAATTCTATCGACTTTCTTAGAAAAAAATAATTTTTCTTTTCTTATGAGGTAAATATATTTTTCGTATAAGTATATAAAAATATATACTTATAAAACAAAAAAATTCTCTGTCTGTCCGTCCATCTGTTGTTCCGGCTAATCTCCGAAACGGGTGGACCGATTTGGACTAGACTTTCAATGACAGATAGCTAATGATATAAGGAGTAATTAACCAACTTTTATAATAAAAACAGAATTAGGGTTCCCGTTAAAAAATTAAAACCCGTGTCATTGTAAACAAAGTTACTAGTAAAGCAATAAAATGTATAGCAAAAAGACTACCCAGGGGCGTACGAGAGAAACAAGCCTAAGTGGCTAGTGCGTAAATACAGCTAAAGAGTATATTAAAAATGTATAAGCAACAAACATAATTAAACTGAGCTGTAGTAATTAAATGAAAGGAATTAATTAATGAGATAAGCTGAGTGCTTCATTACTGTGCATGGGGTTAAACGTGCAGACACTTTGCGAAATTCAAAGGGATGGATAGTTCGAGCTATGGTATTGCTATACGCCTGGATAAGTGCACAAATTTTTTCTATTAAATGCTAAATTTATTTACTTTTATACAATCATATTCTATGAAAAGCTCCTATAAGCTTGACACCCGTGTTTGTCTATGGTGCTTAAAGCTTAGATTGTTTGCATAGGATTTTTTACTAGCTAACTGGTCTGTCCATCTGTTAATGAGATAAATTTAAGGTTTTAAATTATTAAATCGCCAAATAGGTAATTTTCCAAAAAAATCACCCCTATGTATGATTTTGAAGTTGATGTGCCTTTTTGTTAATATATTGTTATTGCTTATATTTTTGTCATCAAGTTGTTGTAGTTTTTAATTTCAATTTCATATGAGTTTGACTCGTCTCAAAAATATGCTACTCACCTTTGCTCTGCTCGCGTTCGTCCCTAGTTACGTTTTCACGTTTAGTATAGATTACTCAGAGATGACATATTTTCCCGCTGTAAGAAGTATCTTATATGTTGACCCGGATAACCAGCTATCATCATATCAAATTTCATAAAAATCTGTCCAGTAGTTTTCTCGTTACGCGTTCCCAAACAGACAGGCAGACAAAAAATCTAAAAACTATAGATTCGGCCTTCGAATCGATAATAACGTCTATTTCAAAAAGATTTTCCAAAAAATAGGTACTGTACGTTATACAGATTTGACTCAGTTAGAATTTATTATAAACATACATAGATCAGCAAGTATTCGTAAGAATAAAAATTCAAGATATAATTTTTACGAAAAAGTAATTACTGAATAAAAATATCTTTTTACTTTCAAAAGAAATAAATTATAAAAGAGAACTTTTCAGAAATCCTATTAATATGATTAAGACTCATTCCTAGTATTTCTATGAAATTTGTGAAATAATAATATTAATAAGTAAAAATTAGTTTTCATTGGTTTGAAAGAAAATTAATTAAATTTTGTTATCTGAAGAAAGCCTTAAGATATTTGTGGGATGTAGGATGAAGAAGTATTGTAAAACGTTTTGATTTAATGTTAATTGAAGAAACTAAAGCACTGATTGATTATTATATAAATTCAGACAAGCATGAGTCTGACTCACGCACTTAGGGTTCCGTACAAATTTATAGCAACTATTGATTAAATATAGTTTAAAAATAAAGTTAATTAACGTAATGTATGGTTAAAACTTATCAAATTCCATAATAGACTAGTTTGAATTACATTCAACTAGTAACTTACCCTCGCTCTGGTACCTTGATGGCTTTTACAACCGAATGTATAAAGGCTTTTGTTTATATAACAGGTATATAATATGTTTATTCAGATATATGGTATTTAATAATCTCTTGGCACATTTACTAACAGTAGCCAGTGTTACTCAAAGTATTAATCAATTTGTATACTAAACTTCATCAAAATTCGTTCAGTTTTTTCAGCGTGAAGGATAAACAAATATACACAAACATACTAACTTTCGCATTTAGGTATAACAGAAGTATGATTCGCACTGAAATAATATTGCCATATTTAATTATAATACTTATATTTTTTTTAATGTTTAGAATTAAAATCAATTAATATCTTTAGGTATATTGGTGCCATTCTTGAATTTTTGAGATCATTTTGTAAAATTATCTGTCTTAACAAGTATAAAACCTTAGCCTCTCCCGTGACCATGATTGCTGTAAAGCATTCGAAACGTCAGAAACTAAAAATCAAAATAAATCCGTGAAAAAATCCGAAAAGATAGTTTTATTTAAAATGTCAAATATTCGCGTAAATCTAAGAAAGTATTATATTCAACAAAGTATTCGTTTTGATGTTTACGTGTACTTTTATATGTACCATTGTAAAATACAAATAACAGTAACAATCGTAAATTAAGCAAACGTTCGAGCTTCAGCTTCTCAACGATTGTGATGACTCTTAAGTCAAATTGAAAAGCGCTTGTGAAAGCTTATTTGGATAAAATTTACTTGAGTTTGTGACTTGAATATTCGTATAAAAAATAACGTGAAAAGATAAAATCATAAAATGATAGTGAAGACTATTGGAGTATGTACGTAAATGTATGAGTGAAAATAACTAGGTGATGTTATATTTTAACCCGCTACTAAGGTCATTTTAAATAATAAATAAATATGTTGGGACATTAACACACAGCACCATCTATATAGTTCCATGGTAAGCTACGAGGCTTGCGTTATGGACACCAGATAGTTGATACACTACACATATATAACTTTAAATACATACATATTATAAATATGAACACCCATGACTGGAGTACAAACATTTGCGCTCATCATATAAATGAATGCCCCCGTGAGACTCGAACCCGCGACCGCTGGTACAGCAAGTAGGTTCACTACAAACTGAGACAAACGTGTCGTCGAAAAATATTATATTTCTCTATATTTCTTATCTTTTGGGCCAGTTCTCACTTAATTAATTTTAGTAGATTTTTAAAAACAACATATTTAAATCTAACTAGTTTTTGCCCAGTGGTTAAAATATGACTATTATGTTTTTTTTTTATTTATACCATAAAAACTCATCAATAGCTGCTAAACAAAAAAAAAATTTGGTTAACAAACAGAGGAGATAAAGATACTGAACTGTTTTGCTTTTACCTAACTATATAAAAATGACTAGATATTTCCAAAAAAAAATTATTGATAACACTAAAGCTTATCAGTAGCTATTAAAAAAAAAAAGAAATTCTGTTCATAACCTAGATTTTGTAATTGAAAAGAAAGCATTCAAGATTGAACAAAACTACAATAGAGCCAACAGCACAAACATTTGTGACTTGAAAATACTTTGAATTGCAGCCTACTATCGCAATCGGATTACGGTTTAGAGATGTTACAATTCGATATCGACGGTAATACGGTCTTCCTTACTTCATATTTCACATACTAGTCTAGCACCTAGTTTTAGTGGCTAAAGAGTTAGGCTGTGAATCTGGAAGTCCTGCATTTAAGTCCCAGATTAGGTCAAGTATAGCTATTGAGTTTTTCAGTTAAAAAAACTGGCGGTGCGGAAGATGGTGGTGAATACACTTATTGGGGAGTAAAAAAAGTTGTTTCTACGGCTGATCTTTCACTGATCTTATCAATATGTCGTTTCACAGGACATTGAAAGTAACAGGGTGTACACTTGTGTTTGAGTACATACTCGTGCAGTGTACACCATAACATCTCCTTCACAGTTTGCTAGTCTCAATAATATTGCAGTATGAAAAAGAAGTATAATAGCACACGATAACTATATTAGGGTAGTTGCATTAAAATTTTTATTTTACAGGAATTTACACGCTTTTGAAATTAGTCTAATTATTTTACTAACAATAGGGTCAACCCCTTCAAAACAAAGTTTATATAAGTAGATCTATCGATAATTAATTTTCCATCCCTTTACAAAGCAAAAAAGCCAACAAAAACTTGGGTAAAGTAAAATTCCGAGCAATTAATTCCTTAAAAGGTTGAAAAATGCTCAATGGGAGAACTGAAGTAATCCCTTTATGCGATACATTGACTGTTTTAAAGTATAATATGCGGATGTTAATAAACATCGATATAAGGATATGAAACTTTACTATGTATATATTTTGTTGATTTTTGAAAAGTCACTATCGATATATCTCACTCATGAAGATTTCATTTGTATTTATCTGTATATAATATATAGAAAGTGCTATATTTTAGTAATTTTTTTTTCTAACAGTAGCCTACGTGTTAGTGCAGGTCATAGTATATGTTCGGAAATGTGAATATGAAATGTATTTACATTGTAGCTATCCTCTCACTTTGCAACGAAACCACGCAACGTGATATATGTACAAGTATATTAATAATAGTAATTCAGCCCTTTTAATGACCCACTGTAGGGTATGAGCCTTCCTAATCCACCACGCTTCTAAAGTTAGGTTAACAACTTCATATGTAAAAAGTGAAAAACATAGCTATTCGAGCGTATCGAGGTCAAACCACTAGTATCACATAATTAAACAAAACCAATTTAATATTTCCTAGGTGTTTGCAACACTTCTAAGAAGTGACTTTATATAAGCTTTGGATGTTAAATTAACTCATTTCCTTCAAAAACCTTTGAAATGCGGAAATTTACGTAGATGTCATAAACGTTATTACGCCTGTGTTACACTGCGATGTTGTTAAAATGAATTTCGGTTGAAACGTTTCTACTGTATAAAGTGTTCCTTATACTAGCAGAATTGAGTGACTTTTCTCTTACAGACATATTTTTCATGTACAGAATAAAGAAAATCTTCTTTTTTTTTCTGTCCTTCTTCTTCTCTCTAAAGAAAACCTTCTAGAAATAAAGTGACTTACCCTCGCTTCGCCTTGTCTCTGTGTGTGCTACTCAAAGTTATAGTCTATCTGTGTACTGAATTTCATTCAAATATGTCCAGCCGTTGCAGCGTGAAGGAGCGACACATACACATATTGATGGAACACTGCTTAGTTCCCTACTTCTGACTCTTACTAAGAATCTGTACTAATATTAAACAGCTGAAGGGTTTTTTTGTTTGGTTGAACGCGCTAATCTCAGGAACTACTAATCCGATTTGAAAAATTCTTTTTGCATTAGATAACCCGTTAACTAGTTACCGTGGGATAGATATGTTTTTGTCTAGGAAAGAACCCGAAGCGAAACGCGGTCAGTCTCTAGTTTCCTAATATAAAAACCCAATAACTATACTTGGTTCACTCTTGATAAAACCCAAGAATTCCACTAAAGCTGAACAGTGCACATGTCAAAGCCAATGATAAAATAAAAGAAAATAAAATTTTCTAATGAATACTTCGTGTGTTCTGCCCTTATTTTTAAATTAAACATAATTAAGTCATGGCAATGATAATACCGGAGGGTTATGCGCGCAAAATCCTACTGTTTCATTAAGTAGGTAACATATTTCACTTTATAAATATCGAGCATTTGGCATGAGGGTGACATACATACGTTTGGTTGGTACAAATCCTAGGTTCGATTTCGGAAAAGTTTTCTTGTATGTTTAGATAAAAAAAAACATGCTAATAAAAGATTTTTTGAGGACTAAGCCAAAGATGAGGGCCAATCTTACAATATTTAATGTGTTTTTTTCTTTTGTTTCATGTTGGATCGAGCAGCAAAAAATTGTTGAAGCGGTGAGTAAAACTAAGAAATAGTTGTAATTAGTTAGATATATCATATTATACACATAAACACACAAATATATACAATATAAAATATGAAAATAATCAATTTTTCATATTAAACAACAAAATACAAAAGTTCATTTAAAACTACACTATATTACACCTACATTAAATTCATAACAAAAACTAACAATTAAAGTTTTTAAAAGCTTATGAACTGCCATTACCACGCACTTTAAATCTACATCAAAAGTTCATAAAGACTGACTGACAGTTCAAAATTATTAAGAGCCTTAAGGGCGAACAATTAAAATTTTACAACTTTCAGACTGTTTGCAACATTCAACGTTTAACTGCTTAATGCCATCGCTGTTTCATTTTGGTATATGTCAAAAACATTAAATAATACACTTTGCCATTTAAATCTATTAAGATTATTATTAACTAGCGACGCACCCTCGCCTCGCTCAATATCCTGCAACTACAAAATACACCGTGAATTCACTATTGGCGTTTTTTGTATTTGTAATATTATAAACAGACAACGCCACCTATTGTTTAAATTTACTACTAACAGTAGCCAGATCACAATCTATTTGTGTATTGACAAATGTTATACATATCCGTTCAGTCGCTTTAGCGTAAAAGAACAATATACATACACCCGCACACGTACACGCAACGCACACACATATATAAACATTCGTATTTATAATATTACTGTGTATAGTTATTATAGTTTAAAGTAATTCAAAATATAACACGCTTAGTAACCAACTGTGAATTGTAATATATTAAACATTCTGTCGAAATTATTTTATCAATCTTGAAGACTCTATTTGTAGCTAGAATTCATCTCATGGTTTCATCGCTATGATAATGATACTAAATTAGAACATTATACAAAGATCAAAAAAAGAATAAGCTGCATTACAAAATCATTTTTTTATCCCCAATTTTGATCCTGTTTTTCGAAGGTCCAACAACATGTACAGTATAAAAGGACATAATCCAGACCGTGACTAACTCTTAAGGATCAATCCACACTATAGTCCCGATCACGGTTCGCTTTCGATTCGATATCGGTCTGGTAAAATATTGTTATAAAAGAAACAATGAGTGCATTCACACTATCAGTAAGATTCACTTTCCGGTCCAATCACACTCCAGCAACGTTTGTATAAAAAAAATTACCAGACCAATATTGGACCTAAAACGGACTGTGATCAGTACTATAGTGTGGGTCGGCCCTAAATGGTCAAAGTAATTCTTTAATCTAATTTTTGGTTTTCTTCTAGAACGATACGACATTTGAAACGAAATCGAATCTGACTTTCGAAGCGACAAGATACGAAAATGGAAGGAAGTTTATCTGTCAAGCTGTCAATGAAGTCATGGTGACCACTAATGAACATCCCATACATGCCACTAAGGAATTGGAGGTCTGGTGTAAGTATTCATTGGGTATTTAGAACATCTCGTATAGAATCAAAACTTCATACTGTCTGTGTCAGCAATCATGGGTTCTATTACTGTGTTAGACAAAAATACGACTATTCAAATGTTTTTTAAAGGCTCTGTACCTTAGGAAACTTGGAACTTACATAGAATGTACTAAGTCGTGGGTACATATGTCTGATATCCGCATAATACTATTTTAACAAATAAACTAAAAAATAATAATTATTATATTCTACACGAAAATCATTTTTGACAATTTTGAGATACTAAGTAAGTTATTATTTTCCAGATCCACCAATAGTTCACTTGGGTCCACCAAACATCACAGTGATAGAAGGCTCGAAGATTCTTCTCAAAAGTGAATACGTTAGCAACCCGTCATCATTGACTGAAGTTATTTGGTAAGTATCTATTTTAAAACCAGCGACTCCCCCATTGCTTCGCTCGGGTTTATCCCTAGGTACGTTTAAACAGTTAGTATGGAATAGATAGACTATATATAAGTATGATGATATATAATATAATTATATTCTTTAATTTATTTTAATCAATTATAATCAAAAGAAAATCTTGTTTTTGCCATCACAACTTTAAATATTCACATGAAATATTAAAAATATGTTTTTTTATATATATTTTTCTAAATTAGATCGCTTTAAACGATAAAGCTACCTTTACACACAAATTAAAAAAATATGTTTATGTATGTAGATTTTACGTTTTCTTTATATCATCATATTTTTAATATTAAAAAGTATTAAGTAAACAAACAAAAATCCTTTGAAACAACACAAATAGAATTTATTGCCACGTAATTAAACGTAGCGACCTTGAGTCTTGACATTTATTAACTCAGACTAAGAATTAATATAGACCGAGTGTCATAGAACTAATGATGAAGCCAAACAATAATGTTTTAAAATAGAATACGGTTATTAAAAGAATTTTCATTACTGTGATATGATTAATAAATAAAAATACTCACGAATTTTATTATAAAAGGGAAAAAAATAATAAATAAGCTCATATCATGCTATATCTCTTCTTAAAAAAATAAATAAAAAACAAACAAAAAATATAGTATTTTTTATGTATATTTTCTTCTCAAATTGTAAATTGACGAGTAATACATATAAAAAATTTCCCTTATTCTTTAAAAAAAACAAACTATATGTACGACAAAATCTAGAACAGTAGCATAAACAGCAAACACGCTACTAATTTTGACTTTAACATTCATTTCAACGGGCTCCGTCTATAGAATTATTTAGTCTGAGCTTAATTCATAATTTCATAAATGATGAAGAAAAAATCGCTAACATTAAAATAAAAGCAAGGTATATTTGGGAACGATTAAATTAAATACGTTTCAATCTTTAAGGCACGTTGTAATCATTTGTTTGAATTGCTTTCCTTAAGTTCAGTGGTTACATAAATTCAAAGTAATCTGCTTAACGTGTATGGGAATAAAGAATCTTATTTCTCGCTCGGTTGATACGGAATACGTTAAGATATTACTTTTGGGGGTACCCAAATATATTGAATATTTTTTGGTATGAACAGCTGATATATTCATTATTTCTATTTTTTGTCATTTTGACTTTTTAGCTTACAATTAAATGAAATAATCTTGGTACAGTGGTGGTCAATCACACCAACCCTCCTCCCTCCCTTTGTGATCACCTTGTTGTGGGAGGAGGTTCTCATTAGCGTTCGGTAACCTAGCCAGGCGTTAAGCCAAGAAACACACAAGGAGATGGTCCACTTCGATGGGTGGTGTACTATGCGGGTTGCCCCTGGTACTTCTCTGAAAACAGAGTGAACCGTGAGTGAACCCCTTGGTTGAGTGGTCTGCCTCGGCAGATCTGCCGTCGGGGTATTGTGGATGGGTTTAAACGATCCTGCGACGGTAGTACTGGCTTTCTAGCCAGTGAGTCTCACATAACCACTTGTATGTATACATTAAAAAAAAAAGTACATGTTGATCAACACCTACCCTATAATATATACCTACATTTATGGAAAAAGCTCCTCAGGGAGGGGGAAAATAAATCTATGAAATATTATCCTGAACCCATTTCTTATTTAACAGTCTTACTTGGATATACTCAAGAGCGTCTCAATTCTTTGAACGTATTCAGTAAGATAAGACTCAAGACACATGCCTATAGATCCACTATATAGCTTTCAGCACGCATGACGTCTCGGAATTGTTCAGGAATGAAATTTTTAAGAATATAGCTTTAATTAATTTAGGTAACGGACTTTTATGATATACTGAGCTACATTGGTGTTACGCATATCTTCATAAGAGTTTTGTAACTTGATCTAATCTTATTAGAAACAAGCGACTTATCCTCGCTTCTATTCAAAATAAATAGTGTTAAAAAGTAGTAACTCCGCTCGCCTCTTGTTACGTTTTAACGTTTAATATAGATTTCTCAGAGATGAGGTATTTTCCCGCAGTAAAATGTATCCTATGTGTTGACCCGGATAACCAGCTATCATCATACCAAATTTCATCAAAATTGCTCCAGTAGCTTTTTCGTGATGCGTTCCCAAATAGACAGACAGACAACAGACAGACAAAAATTCTAAGAACTATAGATTCGACCTCTGGTATCGATTATAATGACTATTTCAATGAGATTTTCTAAAAAATATTTAATATACAGATTCAACTCAGAATTTAATTATATGTATAGATGTCAAATATTCGTGTGAATATAATAAAGTGTTAATTTCCAATTTACAGGTATCGCAACGGAACTAGAATCAATGTCAACAACTCGCACTATCAAGGCGGTACAAGTGAACAGCACGTCCTTATCATTCTAGATGCTAATGAAGACGATAATGGCTATTTTTATACCGTCACCATGGCCAACAATGTAGGGAACGGGACCACGAATGAAAGTATATACGTGAATGTTCTATGTAAGTATTGCTTTTAGTTAACAGGTTCGATACCCGATTAGGCAATAATAATCATTGGCGTTTACTATATTAGGTACAATACACAAGATACTTTATTATTGGTACTATTTTTTCCTTTTACATAATTACTTTGATGCATTTTCGTTTAGTTAACCTGTGACATTTATAAATAAATACGATATTAAGAGTAAAACAAGCAAATACATATATGAGTACTAAATAAGGTAGATTTGCCGCCTAACATATTATAGCTAATAGAATTATTAAATATCTTACTGTCACCTTTATTTTATTAATATACCTTCTATAACAGCGATACGCTTGGCTCAGTTTGTAGTGACTCTACTTGCTGTGCCAGCGGTCGCGGGTTCGAGTCCCGCTGGGGGCGTTCATTTGTGTGATGAGCACGAATGTTTGTACTACAGTCATGGGTGTTTATATTTATAATATGTATATTTAAAGATATATATGTGTAGTGTATCAACTATCTGGTATCTATAGCACAGGCCTCGTAGCTTACCGTGGAACTAGATGGTGCTGTGTGTCAATGTCCCAACATATTTATTTATTTATTATTATTATTATATTAATTTTATCTACTTCTCAATACATAATAAATAGCCTATACAAATTATATGAAATCACAATATATTTTCTTAATTTTTCCAGTCAAACCACAAGTTCGTCTCACAATGAGCTCTCCAAGCCCAATTCTGGAGACTGATCACAAAAACGTAACCCTCACATGTGAGGTAGTGAAGGGGAATCCCCCAGTTCTAGATGAAGTTATTTGGTACCTCGATGGAGAAATATTAAAACATCTGCCAGAATGTAATGGGACTGATGGTGAGTATACTACATACATATGTACATATTTAATAATAGCTGTATGTGTAATATGTAATATATTTAAACGGGCAATTCTTGTATATTTATATATTTATTTATACCGTCGAGCTCGGAAACGGTTCTAACGATTTCGCTTAAAATTTGGTATGTTGTGGGTTTCGGGAGCGAAAAATTGATCTAGATTGGTTTTATGTCTGGGAAAACGCGTATTTTCGAGTTTTCATGCGATTTCCTTTCGCACAAAATATGTTAATAATTTCGCATATTCGTGTATAGACATCGTGGTCAAGCGGCCAAGGCGCGAGATTGACTATCACAGGTGTGTTCGAATCCTGCCCGGATACAAAGTACTTTTTTTTTGTATTTATTCAGTTTTTTTTTTTAATTTTATTTTGAAGCCAAATTAAAAAGAAAATTATACTTTTAACCAAAAACTCCGAGCGAAGCTCGGTCACCCGAGTACTTTTTGATTAAATAAAGCAAGTTTATTGTTAAAACTAGTAATTTAAAAAGAATAAAATTTTACAACTATTGCATATCCAACACCTAATAAATATAAAAATGATGCGTTCTGGTTCATGGCTATATTCCAATAATCTATACAGATAAATAAAATTGAAGTGTCTGTTTGTAATGTCAAAATAACATCTTTATACTAAATGCGTATGAAATTACATACGGTACTCATAAGAAAATCACAATTTTTTAATTTTTTTTCTGTCTGTCTGTTTGTTCCGGCTAATCTACGAAACGGCTGGACTGATTTTGATGGGACTTTTACTGGCAGATATCTAATTTTGTAAGGAGTAACTTAGGCTTTATTTTAGAAAAAGATTTTAACATTCCAATAAAAATAATAAATTTATTTTACTATACCATTTCAGATAACTTGTGTAACGAAGTAGATCCATCGATGCTGTTACTGCAAGACACTACTAAGAGTTTTCATGGGAACTACTCGTGTAAGGGCAAGAACTATGCAGGTTGGGGCAATGAGAGCGAGAAGACCGAATTAGTGGTTAATTGTAAGTTATTATATTATTAAATTAAATTTAACTTCCTTACGATGTTATTGATAAAGGAAAACATCGTGAGGAAACCTGCATGTCTGAGAGAACCTAGCAAGTTTTCGAAAGACATGTGAAGTCCGCCCCGCACTTGGCTGGTGTGGTGGACTATGGCCTGATTTTCCTTATATTGAGAGAAGGCCCATTGCCCAGCAGTGGGACGTTAAAAAACTGAATACATACATTACAAAAAAACTATAAATACATATGTAGACAGACAGCATATTTCGTTTCAACTGAGATGGTTAAAAATGAAAATTATTAAGTTATTAAATTAATAATGTATTATTAAAACGTTACCGCCCGCTTTTCTGGGTTTACGTAACGTAACATATCAGAACTGCGACACCCGGGATTTGAACCAGCTTTTCTCGGTTTCCCAAGCGAGCGCGTTACCACTGGGCTATCGCTGCCTTTTTTTATACTCATATTATTTTTTTAATAATATTAATACTAAATTATCCAAATTCATCCATTAGATCCACCGGGACCGGCGAAACTAACTTACTCCCCGTGGAGAGTTATAAAGGGGAAGTCCCTCGTACTGACTTGCACTATAGAGGAGAAAGGACGGCCAGAAGCTCACAGGTATTTTATTATATTTTAAAACTAATAACTAACTTTTAAAACTAATTAACTTAGTTATTATGTATAGTAAGTAAATTAATTTTATTTAGGTATGAAAAAAAAACATTATATAAATTAAAATCCATTTAATTTTTTTACAGAGTGCTTAAAGTTCAAAAAGATTGTTTATATTTTAAAGAAATATTAATTTAAAAAAAAATGCTATAAGTAATCGAGTTGTAAGCTTTTCTTTTGTTAAAATGAAATAATAAAATAATATTTTTTTTAGTAAGACGTTAGACAGATTTCTCAAAAGCACTATAAAAATAAATATGTACCTATATTACTTTCATAGGTGTGTAAAATATAATAAGTGGGTAGGTACGTTTTAACGGTTAGTATGAAATAGATATACTGTATATATTGCATATGTAGGTACGATAAGTTGTTGTGGATTGTACTATAATGTGTTTTCTTGTGAAAATTATATTTTCCCGGTCAAAAGTATGCCAGCTCTCCAGTCCTTCAATTATCTCCATACAAAACATCACACCAATCTATTGCGACATGAGAGAAGGACAAATAAATAAACAAACAAACACACACACTTTCACAATTTTATAATATTAGTATGGATATAGATATAGGTCTCGCACTCGCAGGTACTAACTATATGCCTACCGTACGTAATTACATATTATGCCTGTCTCGCCCGCTACATATTGCTGGCACTGTTTCCATCTCACTCTCTCCTTGTATACGTATAATTAATAAACAAACAAATGGTTCCATAGTAAACTACGAGGCTTGTGTTATGAATACCAGATAATTGATACACTACACATATATAACTTTAAATACATATATATTATAAATATAAACACCCATGACTGGAGTACAAACATTCATACCCATCACACAAACGAATGCCCCCAGCGGGACTCGAACCCGCGACCGCTGGCACAGCAAATAGGGTCACTACAAACTGAGCCAAATGTGTCGTAATGTGTATGCCCGTCCCGGTCGCGCGGATACCACTGATAATATTTCCGTCTTACTCTCTCCCTCCACACATGTGTATATTCGGCCCGGTAGCGCAGACACCGCTGGTATTGTTTCCGTCTCACTCTCTCCCTCCACACATGTGTATCCCCGTCCCGGTCGCGCGGACACCGCTGGTATCTATCCGTCTCACTCCGTCCCGGCCGGCAGATACCGCTGGCACCGCGGCGGGCGCGTGGTGGCGGACGTGGTGTCGCGCGAGTGGACGCTGGACCCGGTGGCGCTGGACCACCGCGCCGCCTTCGCGTGCCGCGGCGTGGGCGCCGGCGGCGAGGGCGCGCCCGGACACGCCGACGTCGACGTGCTCGGTCGGTCATTATAATAATTTACTTTTCTTATATACTTACTTATGTTATTTATATATACTTATATACGTACTTATGTTATATATACTTACTTTCTTATATACTACTAAGGAGCATAACACTGTAATTCCGTTTTTTACGAGTTTGTGTTTTTTTGCAGGATATTATTGTATGTGTCCTTTTCTATAATGGCATAACACTTTGTAACAAAATTAACTATCTATAATATTAAATAGATAGTTAATTTTGCTACAAACAGTGTGATCTTTGTCATAAAAGGTCATTTCTAAAACACTAAAGGGAATAACTCATTTGTAAAATATAAAAACTTTTGAAATTAGTATTAAATAATATTATTACATTTTTCAGCTCCACCAAGCTTTAAGTACGCGATGAATCACTACAGCGGGGCTTTATACAAATCTCAGGTTAGTATTTATCAAATAATAAGAACTTTTGAAAATAAAATTATAAAAAAAAATATACTTTTTATAGCTTATTGAAACTTTACAATAAATACTTTCTTAGATTTACACGAACATTTGATATTTTAAAACGAAACTGTCTTTTCGAATTTTGTCGCCTTTTATTTTATACTAGCGGTTTACCCTCAATCCGCTCGAGTTCGTCCCTAGTTACCTTTTAACGTTTAGTATAGATTTCTCAGAGATGAGATATTTTTCCGCAGTAAAAATATTTATTTATTTATTTGTTTATTTATTTATTTATTTATTCATTCATTCATTTATTTATTAATCCCAAAAAAGAATGACAAGTGTCAAAAACAACAAAACTATAAAACTATAAAAGTTTTAGTTTTGTTTTACAAAACTTATTATATAATATAAATGAAGTCGTTTATTTATTGTGCAGTAATAAGAATGCATGCATGTTAATGTATACAAAAAATATGTTTCTTAAAACGTTTAGTTTGAATAAGATCTATTGAAACATAAAATGAAACGTATTAATATTAGGATATTTCTAGGAACAAAATTTACATGGTTTACATTCTTACATATACATGTAAGAATTATATCATAATTATACAATTATGATATAATTTTTATCATTCGGTGATCACTAACATCTAAACTAGGCCGAGCCTGTATCTTAGATGTTAGTTTCTTCCAGTGAAACACAATTAATGCACAATTAACACTTGAGTAAGAAGAATGCTTATTATTATTTTAAATACACACAAAATAAAATCATGATGGAACAAGATAACACCTCAAACGACTTATCATCTAATTTTGCGGGTAGTAGTAATACAAACTAACCGTCAGTCGAAAAGTATTATAACGCGCATCACTCGATCAAAGAATAACTACATAAACCAGGGACCTCGGCACTTTTAAACATTTATTTATTTTTATAATTTTATTAAATGTCATTTGAGAAATTTTGTTGCCTATGATCTTGTTATAGATCATTTGCTGTTTTACATTAAAGGTTACATTTTATTATGTTTTACAAGAAAATATGAAGATAAAAGTTAAAATTTATTCTATTAAGAAGGATTTACATAAATACTTGTACATTGAATAATTTATTATTTTATTATTATTTTTTAATTTTTATATTATTTCGTAGTTCTAAGTAAGTTTTCTATTTCATCATAATTTTGTGATTTTTGCCAAGAAGTTATTGTATTTTTACATTTATATATATTTTAAGTGAGGATGTATATTTGAAGTTTTTTATTTAATTTATTGTAAAGCATGGGGCCAAGATAACACGGATACTTATCGATATAATACGTCTTATACTTAGAGGTAGGGCAAATATTATGTCTTTTAGTTGTATTTTGTGAGTCAAAAGGACTTTTTTTATGTTGGGCCATAATGATATCTCTGATAAACAGTTGTCGGATTGTTAAAACGTCGTAATTGGAAAAGAGGGTAGCTGTAGGATAGCTGAATGGTTTAAATCTTATTACCTTAAGAAGAGCTCGTTGCGCTCGCTCCACTTTAATTAAATAGGACTTTCGCGCACCGCCCCATGATGTTATACAGTAAGTTAAAATTGATTGAGCTATAGCAAAATACACAGTTTTTAATGTAGGAAAATCAGCAATGTATGAAAGTTTTTTGAAAATATAAATCAAGCGTCTTGTTCTATCTGATAGTTGATTAATATGTGCATACCAAGTTAACTTGTCATCTAAGAGAACACCCAAGTATTTTAAAACATAGTTTCTTTCTAAACAGGGACACGAACACGTATTGGAATTATCTTGACAAGAATGAAGTTTTATCTCAAATATTTCCTCTTTAGGTAATGACACCTTAGTAAAAAAGTATTCAAAAAAGTATAAATTTCGTTTTATTTATATTAAGTGTCAATAAATTTGATTTTAACTAGGATATAATAATAATAATAATAATAAGCCTTTATTCACCAAGATAACATCTATATCTATAACATTGTATCGATAACATAGTAGTAAAAAATAATAATTTATACAAAAACTTTATACAAAATTACAAACACTGAATCATGATTATTATTAACATAATATGATATACATACATACTATTGACATAAAATAGAGTATATGTTATAATTTTTTTTATTTTTTTTTTTTTATTTTTTTTTTTTTTTTATGCATTATTTTTAATATGTATTTTAATATTTATTTGTTCATTTCTCTTTTTTTTTTTTTTTTTTCATAATTCTTTAAATTTTATTTTAATCTATATATATATATATATATTTCTTTTTAATTAAATTATATATTATTATTCATCTTGGGAACCCATTTCCGGGTATAGGCCTCCTCCATCCGCTTCCATTCCTGTCTGTCCGTCGCGATTCTCGTCCAGGTGGTGCCGGCTGCAGCTTCGATGTCGTCTCTCCAGCGTGCGCGTGGTCGGCCGCGGCCCCGGCGTTGCTCGCGCGGCCACCAATGCAGCACTCGCTCGCTCCACCGGCCGTCGGCCGCGCGGGCAGCATGTCCAGCCCATCGCCATTTGAGTCTACAAGCTTCCTCAGCTGCATCTGTCACTTTTGTTCTATTCCTTATTTCCGACTGGCGTTGTCGATCTCTAAGATGGATTCCGAGTATGCTTCTTTCGGCTGCCCTTTGAAAAGTTTGTAGCTTATGGATTATTGTTTTTGTTAGTGACCATGTTTGGCAGCCGTAAAGTAGTGTTGGTAAAATTATTAAGTCCATGCCTTTCTTTTTTAGTGCAAGTGGTAGTTTTGATTTAAATATGTATTTTAAAGACCAGTACTTTCTCCACGCCAGTTTTATACGTCGTTCCACTTCTTTTTTGGTATTGTCAGTAAATGATATACTTTGACCCAGGTAAACATATTCTTCTACGTATTTAATATTATTTGATTGAAGCATAGTGTGGATCTCATTTGCGTTAGTCATTATACAAGTTTTGTTCATGTTCATTTTTAACCCACATTTCAGGCTTTCTTCGTTGAGCGTTTGGAGCATGCGTGAGAGGTCATTATGGTTGTCGCTTAGGAGGACTATGTCGTCGGCAAACCTAAGATGATTTAGGTACTCACCATTTATTTTTATTCCCATGCCATCCCAACTTAGTTTTGAGAATATATATTCCAGTAGAGCGGTAAACAAGTTTGGTGAGATAGGGTCCCCTTGCCTCACACCCCTCTCTATTTTGAAAGTCTCGCCTACTTGGTCGAGTCTTATTTGAGCTCTACTTCTTTTATATATTTCCTTCAGAATCTCTATATATTTATCTTCTATATTGTTAAACTTGAGAGCTTTCCAGAGTGCTTCATGTGATATAGAATCAAATGCTTTGGCGTAATCTATAAATGCAATATACAGTGTTATTTTATATTCATTAGACCGTTCAATTATTTGGTTCAGAGTGAAAATATGATCGACTGTGCTATAATTTTTTCTGAAGCCTGCTTGCTCTTTCGGTTGGTTGAAATCTAGAGTTGTTCTAATTCTTCGCAGTAGCACGTTGCTAAATAATTTATATAAGCTTTGTAATAGGCATATAGGTCGGTAGTTGCCTATATCTAGAGGATCTCCTTTTTTATACAGCAACGTGATTATTGAATTTTCCCACTCTTCAGGTATGGTATTTTGTTCCATAATTTCGTTAAAGAGATTTGTGAGTATGGGGGTTATAAACTCAGATAAGGCTTTTAATACATCGTACGTTATTCCATCTTGACCTGGGCTCTTCGACGACTTTAAGGATTCTATACCTGTTCTTATTTCACTTTGAATAAAAGCTGGGGTATTTTCTACATATTCATTGTGACCGATATTGTTTTCGATGCAAGTCGGGCTCATGTCAGTATTTTTGTAGAGGTTTTTATAGAATATGGTAGCTAATTTAAGTAATCCTGTTCTTTTACTTACATTGCCACCCGTAGGTGCTTTCAGTGAAATAATCCATTCTCTATGTTTAGACAAACGTTTTGCTGACCTTTTGACTGACCCTCTAACCTTAAGTTCTTCCTCAATGATGTCATATTTTCGTTGATATTTGTTCTTTTTTATTATTTCTTTTATTTTACGATATAATTTTGTTAATCTTTTCTTTTCTTCCTTCGATCTGTGCTTCTTAGATTTTAAGTATAGTTTTTCCTGAATAAGTTCTCTTAGATGGTCATTAAATATAATTTCATTTTCTGATTTTTCTTTTATTTTTGGTAGTTGGTTTATAGTTTCCTTTATTTGTAACGTTAAATCTGTATATTTTTGCTGAATGTTTTTATCTTTCGTAGTATAATTTTCGCGTATGTCAGAAAAGTAGCGTTTGATCGTTTCTTTTTCTATGGAGGTAAGCTGAACTTTCTTATGGCCGAATGATTTTCTGTCTTTTTTCACCTTATACTTTAAGTTATACACTACCCTTAACAGCCTATGGTCTGTACTAAAAGTTGTATCAATAGTCTGAATATTATTTATTTTTCTCATATCCCTTGTTATAACATAATCAATTTCATTGCGTACAGCCCCGTCAGGTGATACCCAAGTCCACCTTTTTTTCAAGTTCTTCTTAAAGAATGTGTTAACTATGTAGAGCTGATGCTCAAGGCAGAAATGTATTAGGATTTCACCCCGATTATTTCTTCTACCCTGTCCCCATTTTCCTGTAGCTTTGCCGTCGTCTGACGTGGTTTGTCCTATTTTTGCGTTAAAATCTCCTAGGATTATGGTGTTTTTATTTGACTTACGTAGAGCTGTAGTAAGATTTTTGTAGAATTTATCAAGATCTTCCTCGCTTGATTTTTCTGTCGGAGAGTATGCTTGTATTAGAGAGAGATGTTCATTTCCAAATTTAAAGTCTAGTTTAGCAACTCTATCAGAGATGGGTGTGAATTCTTCTATATTAGACTTTAAGTGTTTTTTTACCATAAAGCCAACGCCATTTGAGCCTGCCTTTTCGCCTTTGAACATCATTATGTAGTCGTCATACTCTATTATTTTGGTTCCTTCTAATTTTATTTCTGACAAGCCGAGAATATCCCATTTTATGTTTTCGAGAGCATATTCAAGTTCATTTTTCCTGCCTTCAGCGACAAGAGAGCGTACATTATACGTTCCAATATATAAGTGTTTCATTTGGATGGAGGGTGGTGGTCTACTGCTCCCACGGGGACCAGCCGTATTGGGAGAGTTATTTAATTTTTTTTGTGACAGAGTATTTTTGTTACATGTGGTTGCGTGGAGAGGGGCCTGTTTTAGTTGCTAATTTTGTGCTAAATTTATAGTAAATGGAGATACTAAATATGATTCTAATGTTTTATTCTTTTTTGCTGTATTTAATATATTTCTTTTTGGTGTTTTTTCAGTTTCCGGGGAAAAAAGAGGTTTTCTTTTATTAGTGTTTATAGTGTAATTACATTCCTTAGTGAATAAATTGTTTTCCTGCGTTTGTTTGGTATATAATGTAACTATTTTGTCTCTTCTCATAACTATTTTTTCACCCTTTTGTTTTCTATTTCTGTATTCTTCCTGTAGCTCTTTCCTTCTTTGTAAAACTTTTTGAGTATAGTCTTCTTTTATATATAGTCCTGTTTCCTTTAAATATTTACTATTTCTTAATATGTCTATTTTAAACCCCATGGTGTTTGTTGTTACTAGAACAGGTCTTATTTTCCCATCCTGTTTTACTCCAATTCTCTTAACATATTCAATATCTCGTTTTTCACAAGGAACGTTCATATTAGTGTTAATAATTGAAACAATTTTTTCTTCTAGCTCTTTATACTGGTTTTCTTTTTCTTCCATACCAAAAAATATTACATTTCTTCGTTTTAATTGATTTTCCATTTTGTCTATAATAGTCTTTTGCTCCTCAATCACTTTCTCCAGGCCCTGGGTTTTTCTTTCTAGATTTTCAAATTTTTTATTTATGTTTGAATTAATTTCATCAATTATTACTTCTTTCATATTTGTTATTTCGAGTTTTTGTATTTTAATATCATCTTGGATATTTTTCAATACCTTCATTATTTCTTCCATGATTATAAGTTGAAATATATATGTAACGTAAATAAAATAAATCAAAAGTTTATATGCATTAATGACAATAACAATAACTACTAAGGCCCTCTAGTGGTTGTTGTAGCTCACTACGTTATGGTTGATCGATATTCACAGTAGTGGTGTTACCGGGTTACGATAGATGGCGTTGCATTATAAATATATTATTTCAAAAAGAAATAACTCGCTAAATTGTGTTTGACCGATGTATGTAGGTACCATATAAATTAATCTACAACCACCCTCAAAGTATTTAAAAACCCTTGCAAATTATTTTATTTCATTAGGGAAATTATTATGAAGTGTTATCTAAATTGTGAAATATGTAGTTATTGTTTACTTACTAGGATATAGTGATTTTAAATCCTTTTTCGGCATATGATGTTGCTTCGGCCCAAGTTTTTCCATAAAAAATTAATGCGGTATCATCAGTAAAACTGAAAAGTTTACAATTTTGTAATTTTAGTTTACATAGATTGTTTATATATATTAAGAAAAATGTCGGGCCAAGGACACTACCCTGGGGTACTAGTAAGACTGCATATTGCAACTCTTTGCGTTCTATTAGCTAAATAATCAGTAAATAAGCTTAGAGCTTTTCCTCTAATACCAATGCTTTCCATTTTCTTAAGTAATGATGGAACAGACACTGTGTCAAATGCCTTGGCCAGATCTAAGAAAATTCCAATAGATTTATTTTTAGAATCAACCTGTGTAGCAACGAAGTCAGTGAGGTCAGATACAGCCTGCGCTGTTGATTTCCCATTCCTAAATCCATATTGATTTTGTGCCAGAATATTTTCTTTTTCCAATTATGATAATAAACGTATCTTTATAATCTTTTCCAAAACTTTAGACAGTACAGGTAGAATTGCAATTGGCCGATAATTTTTGAAACAGTCTCCGCTTCCCACTTTAAAAATGGGATAAATGATGGAGATCTTGAATACTCGAGGGAAAACATCATTCATTATACAAAGATTTGCAATATGAGTTACAAGAGGAATTATTATATGTTTGGCCATTTTTATTAATTTGGTTGGAATTTGATCCCATCCTGCTGCACTATCAGAGTTGAGACACATTATTATAGACTCAACTTCAGATTCACACGTTCCAAGTAGTATCATTGAATTGGCTGGCGTGTAAGGATTTGAGATGTATGTATTAATTGGCCCGTTACGAATCAAGATTTTTTTTTTGCAAGTTCTTCAACAACAGTGACAAAATAGTTGTTAATATTATCTAAAGCCTCACTCGTAGACTTGCTTAATTTAAGTAAATTATCGGGTGACGTTTTTAGTTTTTGTCTGTTTGTTACTGTGTCAATTATTTTCCATTTTTTTTAGGGTTATTGGCGTATTTCGTTAGCTCATTTTTATCGTAATTTCTTATAAGGCGCTTCAATAAATCATTACAGAAGTTTTTGTATCTACTATAAGTTAGCCTAAGTATTTCATTATTTGGTTCTTTTTTAGTTTTTAAGTGCATGCGGTCACGATTTCTTATACACCGAATTAGACCTGGATTTATCCATGGCTTTAAACAGCGTATTCTTCATGGGGTTATAACTGTCAGTGTGTTATCAAGAATCGTTTTAGTAAGAATAGCTACCAACTGCTACTATCCTATTAATTAACCCAGATAATAGCTATCATCATACCAATTATCAAAATCCATTCAGCGGTTTTCTCGTGATGCGTTCCTAAACAGACAGACAGTCCTCCTTATGGGATGAATTTTAGAATATGCTAAAACACGTATTTATTTAATTGTGTTGAAGAGCATTAATACCAAGTTTCAAGAAATTCTGATCATAAATATTTTTTGGGTTGTGTTATAACATGTACTCCCGTGGGAATGAGATAATCTCCCGCGGTAAAAAGTATCCTATATGTTGACCCGGATATCCAGCTATCATCATACCAAATTTCATCCTATCACAATCCAAAATCCCTCCAGTGGTTTTTCTGTGATGTGGTAACAGACAGGCAGATAGACAGACAAAAATTCTAAAAACTATATATATATATATATATACGTAATACGGCAGAACATCTCGCTGTCGTGCACGGTGGAGTGCGCGCCGCTGTGCTCGGTGGAGTGGCTGAAGGACGGCGAGCGCATCGACCCCGCCAAGACGCACAAGTACTACGTGGCGGAGCGCCGCATCGAGCCGCAGGTCAACCGCAACGACTTCGAGGCCACCGAGTCAACGTTGGTGAGGCACACAAACATAAAACCTTTTTCATTTACTATTTATAAATTACGTTTGTGACAGATTCCAATAAAATAAGAGGAGAAAAGTATTGACGTTAAACAAAGGCATGCAATTTTGAGCACGAGTTTTATTTCCTATTTTTAATAAAATAAATTAATCAATCGAATATTGCTGCAATAGCCTTAGTGGATAATACTGGCTTTTATGAGTCCTTCTTAACCCTCTGTACATATACAAATACTAGGGTAAAAGCCGGATAGTTGCGCTACTTTTTGAAAATCTTAAATTACATAAAAACTAAGTATCTACTTACAACATGCTCCGTGTACAATAAAACATTGGTCTTTAATCTTTCATTCTGACCTATTTTTTTAAACACAATCAATATAGTTTTTCAGTAAATCCTGTTTTATTTGACCTCTACAAAAAGGGATAGTTGCCCTCTATGGCGGATAGTTGCCTCATGTTAAAAATGCTTTGGGGGATACTTGCCTCATGCGGGGATAGAAGACTCATTTTGCTTCGATTTTTTTTTTGTATTAAAGCAAATTTATGTAATCAACCATTATTAATTATTAACATCAATTTATGAAGTAGTTACTAATCGAAATACTAATTAATACAACTTTTAAAATACATATAAAATCTCCAAAATTTAAGTTATAAATAATAATTAGTTTTACAGATAAAAGTAATATGGCATTCAACTTTGGCACAAACATTAAAATTTGTGGGTAGGTGGATATCACCAAGAAAATTTTTAAAATCAATTACGAAGCCAGAGCTTTCAATTTTTCACATGTTACACAATATTTTTAAATGATGAACAAGTTTCCTGGAAGCACAATCCAGTCTGATTTGGATTTAGCATTATTGTAATTTTAAAAACATTTACGATAGTCATCAACTGAACTTTTCTCATTCGCATTTTCTATTTTTGTATTAATGCCCATAAATCTCTTAGTGTCTTTTCAGTGTCTCTTATCGTCTTTAATTTCTTACTCCTTTTTTTGTACTTCTTTAGTAGCTTTTTCTTTGGCTACTTTTATATTTATAATGCTTTTTTCACTTTCACGCTCGAAACTATAAATTGTTATTTGTCATCCTTTAGTTCTATCTCCGTTCAGTTTAATTAAATATATGTTTTCACATTCTGTATCACTGCTAGAGAAATCGACATATTTTTTGATCTTTTCCTTTCATTTCGACCTCTTTTCTTCATAATTTTCATCTCGTTATCAGCTGATTTATTTTCTACTGTCTTAAAATATTTTAATTTCTTTGTCTCTATTCTAGTTCTTTAGTAATGTTTGTTTCTTCTTCGTTATTCTTTTTTGGACAATTTTTTCGTTGGAATTTAAAACTTTTGCAGATTGTTTCTTGCTATTAGACATGCTAAACTCTTGCTCATATTTGCGAGGCATTTCTCCTACTTGCAACTCTAATTGCCCTTAGGGCGACTATCCGCAAAATTATATGGGGCGACTATCCTTTTTGGTACGGATACTTGCCCTTATCTTTTGAAAAAAAAATAAAAGCTAAATAACAGTATAAGGTAAAAGGTAGTGTAATTTAAACTTCACTGCATGCGTAGAAGCAAAAAGTTGACTGAACCGACAACCACAACAGAAAATATTCAATAGAAAATACTCACGAATATTAGTTCAACGCTCGCCAACGTTCTGCCGTGGAAGATTTCCGCTTACACAGACAAAACACGTGTACCTAGTCCTACTACTGGCATGGCGCTAAGGTCTGTGGAAGAGGCGCTTCAAATTGCAGAAGAGCGCTAACGTCAGGGACATCTCTAATGTAGCGTATTGAAAACCGAGGCAACTATCCCACTGAGGCGACTATCCGGGTTTTACCCTATGCGTAAATATATTTACTAAAGAAAACCTAAGTTGTCGAGGCATACTCGGGAACGAATTTCCTATCTCTGAGTCCATATTGGTAAGTGCTCAAGCAATCACACTGTCACGCAATGCTATAAGATGAGTTACGTTGGGCTTTAATGGGTAATACTAGCTTTTGCAACCGGTGTTTCTTAACTCTTTATATTATATATACAGGTATATATAATATAAAGAGTTAAGAATAGTAAATAATAAATATATAGGCTCTTTATATTATATATATACGTAAATATATTTGCCAATATTTAAATAAAAATCTCAGGTGTCGCGTAAAATTCGATGGAACTTTCCTTTCGCTGTCGACCTTTAATATAGCTTATACATTAGCTCATACACATGGTCCCAATACTAGGATAACATAGACATCGAGCAACGTACTACATACATATTAAAGTATATTGAATAAAAGTCTATATAAAGTGTACATGGATCTCTTATAACATACACTCCATGGCATCTTATGCTCCTTTTGTATTTGTGCTGATGTTACACGGGATGTTTTCTACAGTAAAAAATGTCGTGACGGTCGAAATATTACATTTTTTTCCGTCTAGACCTCATTCGCTAAGTAGCCGAGTCATAATACGTGGTACTATGTACAGCTTGTTTATGTATATTTGTAATAAATTTCATACAAATCCGCGTCGCCGCTTTAAACTACACACAAACAGGCATATTAAATCGAAAGTTAGAGGTAGTTAACATTATATTTCTTATTATCGTTGTTAGTTAGAAGATTTATATAGTATATGATATTTAAATAAGAATACAGTAATTTGGTCGCTTAACCTGTGTAACCGTCCCCGCCCCGCCGCAGCACTGGAACATGTCTGCGTGGGCGGGCGGCGTGCTGTCGCGCGGCGACGCGGCGCGCTACACGTGCCGCTCGTCGCGCAACGCCGCCGGCCCGCCCGTCGCCAGCACCACCAACTTCGCCGTCGAGTGTGAGTACACCTGTCATTATTAGTTGTGTGTAGTGATCCTACTTGCTGTGCCAGCGGTCGCGGGTTCGTCCCGCTGGGCATTCATTTGTGTGGTGAGCACGAATGTTTGTACTACAGTCATGGGTGTTTATATTTATAATGTGTATGTATTTAAAGTTATATATGTGTAAAGTATCAACTACCTGATATCCGTAACACAGGCCTCGTAGCTTACCATGGAACTAGATGGTGTGTGTAATATAAGCACCTATGACTGAAATATAAGCATCCGTGCTTATAACACAAATGAATCCCCCCAGCGGGACTCGAACCCGCGACCGCTAGCACAACAAATAACTCACTACAAACTGAGCCATACATCTCGTGTAGTTGATAATATTCATTATATATTTATTATAATATAATATCATATACAGTACTTTATATACATGTATCGATATATAATGTATAATTTATAATTGATGTATGTGTATCTTTTAAAATGTTCAAATACACCGCCTACCGTATTTGTAAAAACTTACTCCTCTACCTTGAAGTTGCCTGAAAAAAGATCGCTCTTAGCTATAAGACCGCCTTTTGTACACCTTTTCTGCGTGTTTGTGTCTTTTGTTTATATAATTTTCTAAGTGTACAATAAAGTTTAATTGAATTGAATTAAATGTTCATAATATTACTATCGACTTAACCTCGCTTCGCTCGAGTGTATCCCTAGGTACCTAATAGTACCCTCTATATTACTCCAGGTCAGGCCAGGTCTATCTTCGTACTAAATTCCATCCAAATAGGTTCAGACGTTCTAGTGTGTAGAAGATACTCGTAACAAACAAACAGTCATATACAAAATATACAAACTTTCGCAATTATAATAATAATTACTCATTCACCACAAACATTTTCTTTATACACATATCATTAGTATCATTGTTAATATTTTTACTTATCCTTAATAGTATTAATTAAAAAAATGCATGCTATCTTGCATAATACTGTGATATTATGTTAGTGTTAATTATATATTGTTCAAAATGGAAGGCAAGACGCTCGTAATACAAGTTCACTTAGTGAGAGTGTCTTAGTTCTGTAAAAATGATTTTTTTGTATTTTGTAATGAATAAATAAATAAAATAAATGAATGAAGAAATAAATAAATAAATAAAATTCAATATCATATATTATCTGTGCAGATGAACCAGAAAACATCACGGTGACGCCAGCCGTCGTGTCCGTCATAGAAAATGAAATCCCGGCCAAAGTCGTGTGCTCTGCGAAGTAAGTTGCTTAATTTACTTTTATTCTATTATACACTTGATAAATCAAGTGTATAATAGAATATAAGGTTTCTCCAAAATCAAAGACAGTGAGTAATTAGCACTTACTTTTTTTGTGTGTACATATTTACATAGGTATATTTTTGCCAATTGCCAAAACCTTATGTGATTTTTTTATGTTATATCTTAAGGGTTGTTCCATAAAAATGTCAAAAGTAACTCTATCATTGAGTAAAATATAATTAATTTGAATGTGGGTTTTGAACTCAATATGTTATTATTTGTAATATTATATTTTATTTTTAGTAACAAATAAACCAATAAATGAATCAAAGATAGCAAATGTCAATTCACACACATCACACATCAGTTACACAATTATATTAATAAAACTATAAAACGCTCTTCCCTTAATATCCCTAAATATAAGGTTAAATCTATAACCTCCATGTATATCATATTATATAAACCTTGCCAGATCTTCTAAAGCCCACTATTCACGTAAAATTTTTTTTCAACGTATTCATTTTTCTAAAATCCTTTATTAAACGGTAACAATATTGTAACATCTTACAAAACAAATTATTTTTTTTGAATAAATATAATTATTAAAAACAAATGACAAAACGTCTATAGTGTGTCTCATAATCATTTAAAAAAACCATGTATAAATACATATGTATATATATTATGTATTATATGTATATAATGAAAACTACGCAACGTTCCCAGCGGGTTCCCAATGCCGAGCTACACGTGGCGGCGCGTTCCCGCGTCGAAGAGCGCGGCGCGGGAACACGGGAACGCGTCGCTGGCGCTGGCGTCCGGGAACGCGTTACTGTTACCGGCGGCGGCGCGGCGCCACGCCGGCGCCTACGCCTGCGAGGCCTACAACCGGCACGGCGCCGTCAACACCACCTTCATACTCGACGTCATGTGTGAGTGCTCACTGTTCATGTTCTTAGTACCCGGGCGACAGAGCATCGCTCGGAGTTCTTTTTTGTTATATTGTACTTTTTAAATTAAAAAAAAAACTAAAAACTTGAATAAATACAAAGAAAAACAAAAGTAAAAACTTCATATCCGACCGGGATTCGAACCAGGACAACTGTGATTGTCAATCTTACACCTTGACCGCTTGACCACGATGATTCTTACGCTCATACATAAATGAGCGTAAGAAATTATCGACCATATTATACGTGGAATAATGTGAAAAAAAAATCGCATGAAAACTCGAAAACACGTGTTTTCCCAGACAGACTAATCTAGGTCAATTTTTCGCCCCTGAAAACCCCCACGTGCCAAATTTCAACAAAATCGTTAGAGTTGTTTCCGAGATCGCTGGTATAAATAAATATACAAGAATTGCTGTTTAATATATATTACATTATTATGTGTATTGATTTAATTTACTATGTGTTACTCATTATAGTCTATTTTTGTAGTGAATTTCATCCGAATCTGTCCAGCAATTTTAGTGTAAAAGAGCACACACACATTCACATATAATGACATTATACATGACTTTTTAAAATTAATTAATTATAAAAACACATTGATCTATGAAAAATATGAAAGAAGTACAAAACACGCTATCAAAAGCATTCTAAAGCATAGTAGTAATCGATTTTTTTTAAACTATTAAACACATTATAAACAAAGCTTTGTTTTTAAATGAAACCTGTTTAACTAATATCATAAATAATATTGAATATATTTTCAGTTATACCTGAATGTGGGATAAAGCAAATAGAAATTAAAGGCGAGCAAGTGTTGGTGTGCACCGCGCACGCGAACCCTTCGGAGGTAATCCTAACTTCTATATTCTACTTATTATTTCAAATTATCAAGAGAATTGTTTGGAACTTGCGTACTTAGTTATATAATAAACTAGCGAGTCCCCCTCGCTCCGCTCGCGTTCGTCCTTACTTATGTTTTATTGTTTAATATAGATTTGTCAGAGATGAGACATTTTCCCGCAGTAAAAAGTATCCTATATGTTGACCCGGATAACCAGCTATCATTATACCAAATTTTATCAAAATCCCTGGTTTTCCGTGATGCGGTAATAGACAGACAGACAAAAATTCTAAAAACTAGATTCGGCGTCTCTATCGATAATAATGACTATTTCAATAAAAAATTTCAAAAAATATTTAATGTACAGATTCGGCTTCGTTACAATTTTATTATATGTATAGATTTAATTTAAATAATTTGTAGTGAAATATTCCTGTAGACATATAAATAATATACTTAAAAGAGATAATCTGAGAAAGCAAAGCTCTAACAGTTTAGTATCTTAAATAAAACAGTTTTTGAATTGTTTTGCGGTTTTTGCATTTTGAATTGCCAACTTTTTGATGCTTTGCAGCAAACAATATCACGGGAAAGGCTTAGGTTTTTGACGTCTCTAAAGTTGTAGTATCTCTTTTAATTGTATGGTATTTCAGTGTTTTTTTTTCTTTTTTCTAACAAATATTTTTTTTTCTTTTTAGGGTAGGAACTTTCTGTAATAGCTATAAAAAATATGTTTTCTAACATACACTATCTGTATCGTTGCGATTTTTTTTTAAATTATAATGACATTTATATAGCAAAAATTTTATCTTAAATATAAAATTATCTTTTCGACTGAGATTGGTGACACTAGACAGTCTCTCCCGTGACCATGATTGCTGTAAAGCAATCGAAACCAAAAACCAAAATAAGTCCGCGAAAAAGAACGAAAAGATTAAAGAAGATTCCTTAAAAGGTATTCACCTAAATCTAAGAAAGTATTAACCTTTTTTATTTCCATTCATAACAGGTATCGTTCTCGTGGAAATTGAAAAACGACAACGACAGTTTAACAGACGAGCAGATTTGGCAAAATGGCGCGCAGAGCTTCCTGAAGCTGAGCTCGAGCGTGGACGTGTACCGCACCTACCTGTGCGTCGCCAACAACAGCGTGGGGCGCTCGCGTGCTTGCGAGAGGGATGTCATGGGTGAGTTTGGTTTTTTCTAATTCAAATTCTAAATATTTTATTTAGGTACGTTTTCACGGTTAGCTATGTTTATACATAAATAGTAACTTGCTACTTCTAAGATATTCATTTAAATTATACAGCGATTTACCCTCGTTTCGCTCGGGTGCGTACGCCGTACGCAGATTTTGTTCACAATTCATGAGTTTTAACTTTTTTTTAACAAAACCCTAATTCTTTTTCTAAAATAAAAGTAGCTTAAGATACTCCTTATTACATCAGCTATCTGCTAGTAAAAGTCCCGTCAAAATCGGTCCAGCCGTTTCGGAGATTAGCCAGAATAAACAGACAGAGAAACAGATAAAAAATTTTAAAATTGTTTTTTTCTTATAAGTACCATATAAATTTTCACATGCATTTAGTGTAAAGCTGTTATTTTGACATTACTTCAATTATCTGGCACTTCAATTATATTTATCTATATAGATTATTTTTTCAATTTTAATTATTGCATATTTTATAAATATTGATAGGTACTATTTTTTTTTTTAGTTTATACAGCAGCTGTTTTTCATATACCTACATAGATAATAAAAGCAAAATTTTATGAATATTATGTATATTATATTATATGTTAGGTTATAATTTTTTTATAAATACATTTTACTTTAAATATGATGAATAATAATTATTTCATTTATTCGTGTTTTGTCACGCAGCCAATCTGGAAAGCTACAGTAAGTAAGGCATATTTAATCTAAAAATTGTAATATAATAGAACGATAAATACAAGATAATAGTAATTTTCTCACTATTTTAATTGTCTAAAGAAAAAAAAACTGCTTGGCTTATATAAATAATTATATATAATATTTTTTTTAATATTGGCTGAATATTTTATTACACTGTTACTACATGACTGAGTTATATACATGATACATGTAATCCAATAATAAAGTTAGTAAAAATACTAGTCTAAATATTACACTATATACTATGTACTATAATAAACGTCCAATTTGGGGATTAATATTATTATTAGTTAAAAAAAATCTTCCTTTAGTAGAAAATTATTAATTTATACCTTTTGCAGTGCTTTTCTTGTCATTGGGAAATGTATTACCTATACTCACAGTCCCCTGCATCTTGACAGCTGGTAGTGATGATGCGTTTTTTCAGTAATTTCAAAAATAAAGCCATTGGCTTAAGGTCAAAATTGAATAAGAATGGGTGGACAGTTTAACAGATTAGATAAAGATACATATCCCGAATGTTATCCGAGTGCAACTATATTCAGAGATTAGTAATAATAATGTCCTCCTGACCGATTCCGGCCACGGCGGCCAATCTCATTGAGACTAGCCAACTGAGCAGGAGATATTATAGTGCACAATTGAACTCGCTATTCCTTTTACTCTCAGAGTCTGATAGAACGATACTGCGACACGACTGGTGAAACATCAGGTTTAAATTGCTCTGCCTCGGCACGGGGATGCAATACCGCCAATTTCCCAACTCTGAGCTGTTATTGAGAATATGTTTAACAGAAAAACTTAATAACTAAACTCGAACCTATGACCACCATTACACAACCGAGGTAGTTAAAATAAATTAGTATAACAATATTCGACGTCACGTTTGGCACAGTTTGTACTTGCTGTGTCAGTGATCGCGGGTTCGATTACCGTTGAGGTTCATTTGTGTGATAAGCACGAATTTTCGTACTCCAGTCATGGGTGTTTATATCTATAGTATGTATATATTTAATGTTATGTATGTGTAGTGTATCAACTATCTGGTATCCATAACACAAGCCTCGTAGCTTACCATGGAACTAGATGGTGCTGTGTTAATGTCCCAACATACTTATATTCAATAAACCCGCAGGCAACAAGGTGTGGTGGCGCGACCAGCAGAAGCTGATCCTCATCGGCGCCATCTCGCTGGCCGCGCTCGTGCTGTGCGCCGCGCTCTGCCTGCTCATCGTGTGCGTCTGCCGGCGGATGAGGGCGAAGGCCAAATGTGAGTTCCTTTATACATTTTATACTTATTTAGATTTACGCGTTTTCATATTTAAATTAAAACTATCTTTTCGGATCAATGGATCGGGCAAAAGAAGACCGTAACTAACAATTTGGTCAAAAATAACTTAAATGCATATTCGAAATCAGCAAAAACAAAATGCTACTTGATAATCTTACTCATAAACCTCTAAGTCTTATGAACCCGGAGATACCATAACCATTTCCATTATTACTACGTCAAAACTAGGAGTAATTTTGACGTAGTGGTAAGACAAAACTTCAAATAACTCAAAATGAGCTTTGACTAAGTTACGGCCTTTTTTCTTATGACGGCAAGGATATTTTCGTGGATTTATTTTAATTTGTGGTTCCTGACGTTTCGTATATTACACCGGAGAGTCACTCCATTATAATTGCTGCAAAGCATTCGAAACGTCGGGAACCAAAAATCAATATAAATCCGCGAAAAAATCCGAAAAGTTGGTTTTATTTATCTGCTTGTACAATTGTTGTTGTGTGATGTGTTGTTTTTGTTGTTGATGTTTTTGTGTGATGAAGTGTTACTATATTTAACTTTTCATAAAAAGAAAGATTTAATGAGATGTTATTGTAGTTTTATTCATCTCTAATTACTGCGCGAAGTTTAATTAGATTTTTTTTTGTGAAAGATACAATTACTATATTTAATGTTTGATAAACATGTTATGTCTAATTAAAATAGAATAACTACTTATATGAATCTGGTTTGTATTGGAATCGGTAGATTACTCAAGTCCTATCTTGAAACTTAGAATGTTCCAAATTAACACTAAGAAAATAAAAATATACTAAAAGCCTGAACAGACAGGCAGACAAAATTTTTAAAGAATTTAATTGAAATTCACATAATAATATTTCTGAACAATGTTTCTTCCAATAATTGAAGAAAAAATGATTTTTTTGTGTTTATAATATAATTAATTCTCATTTTTACTGTGGTAATGTTTTTGCTAGAATTATTCTGTTTATTGCTTTTTGTTGTTCATTTTTAATATAATCTTAATAATATTTTTAACATCTTTAAACATCTTTAAAACAGATGATATTCTAACATTTTATCAATATATAGGAATATTATTTACCAATAATTATTTTTTATTATAAAAATATTTATTGCAATAAAAAAATTTAAAAAAAATCATAGAAAATTTATTGATTATCCACAAAATTTTTTTGTTAAAAATAGTAAAATTTTGTATTCCTATATAACAATCATTATTAAATTTCTATGATTGCTAAATAACATTTACTATTTATTGACGTTTAATTAGTATTGTAACTAATATTGTTGTTTTTTCTTTGTTTGCTGCGCGATAACACAATAACAAACAGATAACAATCCAGTCGAACTTGAAGAGCGAGAGAAGTGAGTATATTATGTTTCTTCTAACACTTTAGATGAGAATGTACACCCTTGCTACTAGACATTTAATATTATAACTTTAAATTAAAAAAATGTCCAGAGAATCAACAAAAAAATTGTTGTTTTTTTTTTGTTGTTGATTCTATGTTCATTTAGTTTCCTTATATTTAATAATTATTAAGTTATGAATCTACTTACTATGCACATGTCCTACATATTAATACCTATATAAACTATTTTTTAATCATATCTATTAATAATATTTTTTAAATATTATTATATAAGTACATATATTTAATATGTCACAAGTTTTTTTTTTATTTTATTTAAAAGATCTCTTTGAAGGTTATAAGTAAGGCAGATAATATAATATGTAACAGGATTATAGTACAGTATATAAATCCATACAGTATGCTATCTCCCATTGATTTTAATTGGAAATCGTGACGAATGAAAAAAATGGCAAAAATAACGAATTACCACGACAAAAGGGTTCAAAGTTAAAGCACTAACTAAAGTAATGTCATGTCGTGGCAAGTTACTTATAAGTTATATATAGTCAACACTAAAAGTGTTTCCTAACTCTCATGTAAAAGTAAGTATGACAGTCGGGAACACTACACAACTGTACAATGGATGCTCAGATCTGCCGCTTATGAGGCAAGATGTATGTATATATATAATTAAGTTCTACACTCTATTTTGAGTTTGCCATTTGAACAATTTAAGTCAAAAATTAAAAGTATATTATTGAGCAAAGCATTGCGTCGAGAAATATTTTGCTGATGTAAATGTGTGGGATAAGAACAGTAATTCTGTATTGATATTATATTTAAAAACAGCAACTGTTGAGTTTCTCTTGGGCTCTTCTCATCAGAACTGTTTTCCAAGCCGGTGGGAGCTTCTTTACAGACTTACATACTGTCATTTAATTTTAATTTAAAGTTTAAAACTGCCGATTCAAAAGTACCTGTAAAAGTCTATTTGAATAAAGTATATTTTGATTTGAGTTGACAACGGTATGGATTAGTAAACTGTGATTATAGTGTACAATATTTTATTTTACTTTATACGTATAAGTATATATTATATCCGTATATTAATATAACCGTTGCAGCCAGTCCGTTGGTCCGAGCGGACTCGTGGCGGCTGTCGATGCCGCGCCGCGCCTTTAGTGACGACCACAGGTCCTTTGACCATACGATTGAAAGTTTTTTTGACTGATTTTTTTTTATTAAATTAAAATTTGATTTTGTGAAAAAGTATTTTTTTTTTAATTTTAGAGTTTTTTTTTGTTTCGGTTTTTAATTCATGTGACGTCATGTCATGTAAAGCGATAGCAATGTCATGTCATCAATAACAATTAAATAATTTGTGCTTAATGATAGAAGTACTCAGTTAATTAGTTTTTGGTTTGTTATATTTTAATTAAGTAAAATAATCCTTAATCTAAATAAAATCAACACGAATAACTTAAGTAACTATGTGCATTGTGCAATGAAATTCTAAAGAGTAGCCCGAATTCTCATATTTTCTTACTACAGTTTAGATATTTTGAGAAAATTCTAAGGCTAAAAAAAACTTTTTTGTTTTGTCAAGAAATTTTAAATCGTATGCGTGTTTGAGTTTTCGCCTGTATACAATGCTTGGACCAACGGCCTTTTTAGAAATGAGGGCTTACTAAACCCCATTATTTTAAGTGCATGTTTTTATAATTACTATACATTCTAACACTATCTCATTTTATTTAAAAAAAAAACAATCTTATCATATATTACAATTGATTTGATAAGAAATTTAGTTTCTAACACATTTAACATATTTTAATATTTATGTACAAATGTTTATCATTCTTAGGTTCCTAACCGCTCTAACACCAGATGTATTGAGACTGACAACAATTAATACTTCAGGTATACATCACTAACAAAATATTGATTCTTCATAGGTGGAGAATGCTTTCTTTATTTTTGCGCTATTTATGCATCGATTGTTGGAATTTTGAGAGTTTTTGGTGTGTTTATTTGATTTTTTTATGAATATTTGTAGTATGGAAAAGCAAATTTTGCATCCACTGCATGGAGTTTGGAAAGCATTCTTCTAGTATAATTTACCTTTACGTTTTATTTAATTTAGCTCTTTATTATAATATATTTACAGTGTATGTATTTTATATATCATACTATGATTTATCGTTTTAGTTCTATTCTCTTTATATTTTTCTGTTTTATTTTGTATTCAATCATTTGAGTGAAAATTATTTTTCAGTCTGTATTACGAATTTCGCATTCAAAACACTATAATAAAAGATATATTATAATTATTTGTCTCATATCAACAAGATTGTCGTTTTTATATAATTATAATGAAATTCGTAAAACAGAAGTAATAATCATGAATATAATCATAACAAATCATCACATTCCTAACAATATATTTTTTTCATGTTTTTAAACAGTCCGGATGGTAGCTGTATAAACGAAGTGTCTATAGCTCAATCTATAATATCCCAAGCTTTACCCGCTTTATCACCGCGTTTAAATTTAACATTTAGTCCAAAATCATCTGATAGAACTAGATTAGTCGATTCACAAAATACACATAACCTAGAAATGACTATAAAAGAAACTAACAGTAATATGGAAGATGCAAACGAATGTGAAAAGCCAGAAACACCGAAATGTGACAAAAACGATTCAGATAAAGTTCAAACAGTAGTAACTCCAAGTAAATGGCCGCTAAAACCTGGAGTTTTAGTGCACGTTAATTCTAATCACACTTTGAGTCCAAAAAATCAAGCAAAATTACAAAATAGAACTCAAAACATAACTGAAGATAGTAATTTGGGATTGCTAGAAAGATCGAGAAACGTTGAGGAAAACAAAGTAACACCAAAAATTGAATATTCGAAAAAAACTGGAAAACCAAGAAAACATACACAAGTTGTATCGGGAATTCTGAAAAATCTCAGACGAAAAAGCGATTCATCAGATGATGATAGTGGAAAATATAAGAAGATAAATAAATCTAATAAGAGAGCTGTGTCTTTAGTATTGAATAAAAATTATGGACCAAAAAGACGGATACGGTCGTTTTTCTCAAGTGAATCACCAAACGTTATAGTGACTGAAGGAGGTAGACTTTTTTTGGATATCACGTTAAGAACGTGTGAGATTATATTTTTATGATCAAAGCAATTTTATAATTTCCTTTATATATCATTTATTGAATTTGATTTTTTTCCAAATATTTTTTTTTCTTCTTATAAATATCATCTCATACATTTACTTTACACATCACTATCACAATACATTTAAAGCACGTTTTTTCATCACTACTCACAAGTTTTGAAGTAACGCTTTATGCAATTTCTTTGGTTGTTAAACAAGACTTAATGATATTAGTGAGTGCAACGTTCTTAGCAAAAATCCTAATTTCTCAATGAAAGAAATGTACACGTGAAATCTATCCTAAAATTTTATAAAATATTACGTCTATTACGCTGATTGGAACTGAAATTTTGGTTCCAAGGGCGTTAAAAAAAACTTTATTTTGATTATACTATTCATTTAAACTAGTATAATTTTCTTTCATTGAATTTTTTTATTACGCACGACATTTCCAATTGTGATTGCTTTATTTATTGCATTGTTTAAATAACGGCATGTTTTTAGTTGTGTCGTTTAAAAGGCCTGATAGAATTTGCACAACGAACAGTAATGAACTGACGACAGACTCGTCGAGAAATACAAGAAAGAGAAAAAAACCCGGCGACAGTGAGTATAGCACGTTGTGTTGTATTGCTTGTTTTATCGATATTATTAATATTTTTTCTAAGAAAAATAATTAGTTTCTTTTTAAAATGGATATGTATATGAAATTTCTGTGTAAATGTCCCATTTTTTAAACATTTCGCTTTTTTTATATACTTAGCATATTTAAAATCACGTCCAATATATTAAATTAATTATTATATTTTAAGAATGACTTTTTATGAAAAGTTCATTATTCCCAAAAAAATGTTCAAAATATTGCACAAAATTTTAAATTCTACTTAACACAATCGTTATTATTACGAAATATTTTTTCTTGATAATTATGAAAATAAAACAACAGAATTTTAGCCATTTTAATTATAAATAATATACACAAAATTTATACAATAACATTTATTTCACATTTCCAGGCCCACCTACGAATGGCGTAGATAGTGCAGCAAACGGCACTCTCGCAGACAACGGCCTGTACGAGAACCTGCCGTTCCACGGTCTGCAACAACCTCCTAATAAGGTAAGCTATATTATGATGGTTAGTATAGAATAGATTATATATAAGTTCATATAAACATAGGTACAGAAAAGTAGGTAAGTATTTTAGAAAATAAAAAAAAATATCCTTTTCTTGCGAAAAGATTAATTCCCCATAAAAACTTCCACCCCCCCTTTTCATCCCCTTAAGAATTGATTTCTGAGATAAAAACTATCTTATGCTCTTCCCAAGGTCTTAAACTATCTCCATACTAAATGTCATTTTAATCGGTTCAGCCGTTTAGTCGTGAAAAGATAACAGACAGACAGACAGAGTTATTTTCGTATTTATAATATTAGTATGAATTATAATATTGGCATTACATTACATAATTGATTTCTATAAATATACAAATAACATTTTATCATAAAAACTAAAGCAACCCTAAATAAACTTTGAAGTTGATTGTGTGTTTACTAATTATGAAATTGTATTCATTAAATTTTGTTTTGATGAAAGAATAACAATAATAAAGAAAGGAAAAGTTTTTAAAGACTCTATTAATATATTATGATGATATCTCATATCGTAAATATTGCCGAATGATAATAATTTTTCCTTTTTTTATCGTAAATAGAATATCTCAAAGCTCATGAAAACAATAGTTGCATTTTATTTATTTCACTAGTTTTATTTTTTATTCATTTGTAAGATAAATGTTATGATTTTTTTTGTTCAGCTTTATTATTAATTTGCATTTATTTTTCTTTTTCATGTTATGTTTTGGCATGAATAACAGCCTGTACAAGCGATTCAGCCTAGGATTGTAGAGACTAACCAAAAAACTACTAAAGGCATTGAGGCCTTACAAAAACAATTGAAAACAAACCCATCATTCACACCGAGGGTTGTCTGTCCACCTTTCGTGCAAAATGCTGTAAACTATCCAGTAGCTAATTCGAGTACAAATTATCAAACATACGGAATACCGGTTTTATCGCCGATACAACAAATGTATCCTCTACATCAAACTGTGCTATTGAATCCCTATTTGCCCCAAGTACCGTTTTTGAAGCAATTTCCGACTATAGATGAAGAAATAGTTGATTCAAAAAAGTTTAGTTCTTTAAATACTAGAAATGTGAAGACAAAGCCAAAATTTCAATCTATGAGGATTGTTAGAAAAAGGAACATAGAACGATTCTATCCTAATACGGAATATGGAGAAAATTTCAATGAAATTAACAATAACACCAAAAATACCACAGATTCTGATGATGTTGGCGATTCAGAGGATAATATTTATGAAAATTTTCCTTCATTGCTTAGAATAAAATCGAATGTGAGTGGCGTTGAACATTTTGAAAACCTAACAGATTCTATACAAGTCTGTGAAGAAAGTAACGAAAAACTAAATGTTTCTAAGACTTCACTAAATAGACCAGTGCCGGCTCCGAGAACTAAACTAACGCCATTGAACTCTCCATCAAAATCTGATCATATTTATATTAATTTATCCATGCCACTAATAAGTTCCCGTTATAGTAAATCAATAGATGTAGTCGATGGTCCAATAAGATCATCGAAATCAGAAGAAAATGTTTCGAAACCTATAATCCAAAGAAATGAAACCAAAAATATGTTAACTATACCAAAAAGAACTACGAGTCTCAAAAATATAGCTGACAATAATGATAATTATGAAAGTGATGATGTTGACCGAGACAACGATGTTAACGAAGATAGAAATACAAAACCAAATATCATAGGAGCAACGCCTAAGAGGACGTCCATTACCTTACCATCGACGTCTTTAGTTAGATCTGTAGTAAATCAACTGAACGATCAAGGTATTAACAAAGTAACTTTGCCAAAAAAGCAAGTTATTTTACCAAATAAAACCCTTCAAATACCAAAATTATCAGAAAAACCTATACCAAAAAGAAATTTAGTTCAACGTAGCAATTCTGTACAAATAAATTTACCTAAAAACGGTGAAATCGCTCAGGTATAAACGCTTTGTATGTTTTCATTTTTCTTTTATCACCTCACTCGTCATTGTTTATCAATGTCGTTAACACACTAACCAACTAACCTTTCATTTCAGAGTACTAATATACAGCAGCAATACCTCCAAAGAAACTTTACGAATATGTCCAAAGGGAAAAATAAGAAAAACTTCCAAATTCCACTGCAAAAACACCACAGCTTTTGTTATTTCCAACCGATTCGAGTAGATAAAAGAATTCCTGTGAACCAAGAGACGTATAACAACACAATAGGTCCAATATACCAGCCAGAAACACAATATTACGCGAAAACTCTAAACCGTACAAAAGATAAAAGTCAAAAATTGAACAGATTAAAAAAATCCGAAAGTCTCCGCGAGAAATTATCGTGCGTGGGAATTTATGATAATTATGAGAAACCCAACTACCCCGAGCCAGACTACAGTAACGACAGGAAAAACTACTTGCAATTTTTAAAAGGCAACTACATATCAAACTCAACTAGAAACTTAAGCCCAGAATACAGTTATAATACAAATTTTAATACGCTCTGCAAAGACGATAGGCCTAAAAATAAAAAATTAGTATACGCAGACTTAGCGTTAGGTAATCATAATTTAAAATTTAAGAATACAGTCAATTCTAATAAACATTTATACACTATAGGTAATGTAGAGTCTAAAGAAAGTAATAGTAGCTACAAAAGTAATGTATCGAATAGGAAAAGTCAACAGAGAAGCGATTACGCGACTCTGAAATTCAATGAAATCGACGTGTAAAGGTGAGTGTGTTACTAACAATTAGTAACTTTGTGTTATTAATCATTAAAATATTTATAATCATAATCATTAATATAATTAAGTATTAATTCGGTCATGTTTGCAAATTTTTATTCTCGAAAACTTATTTTCGTATAAGTACATATGTTTTTTTTTTATAATTTTGTTTTTGAAACAGTCTTCGACTTTACATCATTAGTCATCATTTAAAATTGGATGATTATATGGAAAACTGCAACTTTAATTTCTAAATTATCTTTTCCAGTAATATGAAGTGAATGTCAGTCATGTAAAGTCTATACTTTTTATATTGGAATACATGTCTAAAGATAACGAAAACGAAGATAAAGAAAAACTATTTCCTGTTATTCAGCAGATTTTTTTGATTAAATTAATGAAATTTAATACAATTTAAATTTAATATAATTTAAAAATTTTGCATGACTAATGTTAATCTGATTTTTTTTATTACTTTTGTAATAGTGTTTTTCCTTTCTATACATTCAATGAGCATGGAATCTGATTGCTTTAAAATATTTCGAATATAAAATGCATGTGAATTCAATTAATTTATACAATTATAATAAAAAAATAATAATTTATACAATTACACCTTATAAAAAATTTAAACCCTTTTTTAGAAAAAAATTGAGAATTGCGAAAACATTTAATTTTAGGCATTTCATAAAAGATGTTTTCAAAAGCATGTAATCTCAGTGTTGTGACGTATGTCTTTTTGTTCATAGGCCCGCTTTGCCAAGAGCGACACGTACATTTTCTAAAAAAAAGGTAATTTTCAAAAACATTCTTTAACTGTCCTAATGCTTAGCCATTTTTTATTTTATTAATATTTATTTTTATTAACTTTATAGCTTGGCCGTTCTTTTTGTGACTACTTTATTTTTTGGTTTTTCTATGTATACATATTTTTACTGTTATATTTTAGTATACAGTATTTATTTAATAGTATTTATGTTACCAAATTTTTGTAAAAAAAACTCTGCTGAATAAAAGATGTACTCATACATAATTAGATTTATTACATAAAATAACTTTTCTAATACTTAAAATTACTATTTTGTAACTAAAGTTTAATAAAGTTTTAAAAAAGTAGCTAATACTGCTGGTAGGTCTCGTAGCGCCGCCTGCTAAGTTTTTTGATGTTATTTATTTCTTCTCACCAAATCGGAAATCAATAGTATACGCTATATATCTTTATATAAGTAAAAAAAAGTTTTTTTCTCAGTATATTAAGAGAAATTTAACAGTGACCAATCGACAAATACACTAGGTTTTCTATAAGTTTTGCGGGCTAAATAATAATTTACTTAATTTATGTTATTATATTCCAGCCTTTTAGACCAGAAGATCAGTTTATATACGCGGACGCCGACATGAAGGACTACGGGCCCATCAACTACAAGGCAGCGTCGATTTACGCGCAAATGAAAAAAGTCAAGAACCAACAAAAATTACAGGAAATTTACGAAAAAGAACATCCCGACGAGGATATGTTGTGAAAATCATAAAGTTTGCTTTAATTTCCAATATGACCCAATAAATTATACTATAATTGTAATAAATACATTGAGCAGTAGTTAAAAGATTATTTATAATTTTTATTTCGATTTTAAAGTCCAAAACATTTTTTTAATTTTTAACTTATACTATTTCTTTAAATAGAACAAATATCTACAGATTCACAATTTTTTTTAGTCACTTTAATTGTTTTCACAAACAAAACCAATTCTTGACACAAATGCAAAATAATCAGTAAATTCTAAATTTATTTATTATTGACTGGAGTCTTAACATCTAAGATGGCTTTTTAATAACTTATTCAATTATAAATGTTTTTGTTATAGTTATATATTCTTTTTGGTTGTTGAATCTTTTAATACTAACGCTAATTAAAAAAAAATACGTTTTTACTCTTACCTCTTGAAACTGGTCAAATAAAATCAAGACTGTGGGAATCGAAACTATTATAGAAAACTTACAAAGAATTCTGACCCCAAGTGTACAGTTCACTTAGTAATGTAAATAAACGTAGTTTTCTTAAAAACATGGTCATAAAATACATTAATATAAGGTTTAATTCTGGCTACAGACCCCTTTTTAATTTTTGTGTTGTAATATAAATTTAAACATCCTTTGTGATTGAAAAAAAATGAAAATATTTAATAATCCTAACAAAAAAATATTTTTGATACTTTTTTGTTTACAATTTAAAATTTTATTGTATTTTATTCCTTTAAATACTGCATTTACTTTTAAATTAAATCATGTTTTTTCAATCACAAAGTATTAAAAGTGCTTCGAGTAGAGAACAAATGCTAGTTTTATGTCCGTCCAAACGGGAAATTCTACGACCTATTTGATTTTAGCTGAACCCATATCTGTAAAAATTAATGTAAATCTTAAATGTATAGTCAAAATTACTATAAAAGATACTTAAGTAGCCAAAAGTAGCGCGATAGTCGCGCGGTAAGTAGATGTGTTCACCAGGATTATATGTGTATACACAAATATGGCCCGTAGTGTAATTGGTTTTTAGTTTTTCTACTTTGTCAATTTTGCTTTGTGTTTTGATTATTTTAAGTAATTTCCGAAAAAAAATTTTTTTTTTTTCAAAAAATAATGAACGAAGAAAAAAAATACCTTTTTTAACGTTCAGACATTTTTTTTAATCATTACTATTTTAAATCGTTCATTTCGAACAATTTGTGAGACTTAACATTTTTTTTTTTCTATACTAATGTAAATATAATAATTTAAAATGGAAAAATTTACACTTTATGAAATGTAGTTGTTGTATTTTTAACAAAACTAAAAAAAGGTTGATTCCATTTTAGATTTTTTAACGATGGTTCTATAAAACCAAGCACTTTAGTGCGTAAGTTTATGAAAATGACACGGATTGGATATGACGTCACTTTTTTAGAAAATAATCTATCCTAATATTATAAAGCTGAAGAGTTTGTTTGTTTGGTTGAACGCGCTAATCTCAGGAACTGCTAATCCGATTTGAAAAATTCTTTTGAATTAGATAGCCCGTTAACTGAGGAAGGCTACCATCCCGGAAAAATGTGCGATTCCCGTGGGATAGATTTGTTTTTGTCTAGAGATGAACCCGAAGCAAAGCGAGAGTGAGTCGCTAGTATAAGAGACTTTTAAAAAGTAGTATTTTCGTGTTTTAATTTATTAAAATCTTCTTTTTCCATTGTTTTTTTCAGTGTACCATTATTTATTGCTTTAATAAAATCAACGTTTCATCCAATCCGTGATACATTAAGGGAAAGTAACGTAATGGTAACAGATTTTGTACATAATGTAACTTGTTAAAATATTGTCAGATAGTAATAAATAAATAATTTATGGATTTTGTCATATTGTTTTATTTTATGTATGCTATTATCACAGTATTATAAATGGGGAAAATTGTAGGTGTGTAGGTTACTCGTTCATGTTTAAACTGTACAAGTCTGGACAGATTTGGATGAAATTTAGTGAACACATAAACTATGGACCTGGAGCAACATAGGGTACTTTTAGGTTCCTAGAGTGAACCCCGAATAACCCGAGCAAAGCAAGGGTGAATCAGTAGTATAAAAAAAATTATTGAAGAGCTATACTATGGACCAGGATTAACACATAGGGTTAGGTTCCTAGGGTGTAGGATCAACCCGAGCAAAGCAAGGGTGAACCGCTATAGCGCGTTAGTATAAAATGACGAATAAAAATTTAAAATAAAAGTAACTTAAACTAAGACTGAGAAATAAATGAAAAACTATACATACATTTGACAAATTTATTTATTATCAAAATGTGTCGATACAAAACCTAAGCTAAGAATATCACAGCCATGCTTTTGAGGATTTACACTAAAGTATCTTGTATACACTTTAATTATTATTATTAAATATATAATTTAAAGTGTATATTCCCACTTCTGGACAAAGCTTCCTTTACTTGGGAACTCTACAATTTTACCCGCTATCTCATTTTTAGGTAAGCGGGTAAATTAAAAATAACATGTTTACATAAAATCTTATATTTCATGCAGTACAAAAGTAACCTAACTAAAACTTTTGATGTAGAAATGAACTGATATATATATATATATATATATATATATATATATATATATATATATATATATATATATATATATATAATGCTAAACTTAGTTATTAAGCAGTTCTCGCAATATTTAGAAAAGAAAGTCCTTCGATCAAAAAACTATACAACATGATAGATTTTACTTTACTCCAAACAAATATTGTTATATATTATTATTTTTGACTTTGATCACTTTTGCATTAAATGTTTTTTCACATATTTTTTTAAGTCTAACGTCTAAATTATTCAAATATTGACACAACTACAAAACATACTCTATACATTGTATATACGAAAAGTCAAGGAGTTAAATCTTGAACCAATTTATACAATTTGTTCATGTATTAGGTTAATTACTTGTGAATACATTTTTGAAATATTTTTTTGCTGGTTCTTTCGATGACTGTGGCTTGACGCCGTTATAAAACACTTAGAAAGAGGTTTGGTTTTGAAAGTAGCTAGGACAATGTTTTAAATATAAACATATATGTAGGTAGCTGTCCTTGGAACAAATTATTATTATTATAAAAATATTTACCACAACGAGTTTTAGGTCTAGATTTTTTCATTATCTTTTTGGGCACTAAAGTTATACGTTATATTCTAAATGTTAGTTGACCTTTTATCATATGACTACAAAACTACCTATCTAATATTAGTGTTACAACTATATAAAGCAGCATCCCGAAAACAAATATATGTGAATATAATCTCAATCGGCCTAATCTTTCAGGAGTTACACAATAACTAACCCATGCATCAGCTATATATTTAAAGATACTAAGGAAAATCGATAATATAAAATATGTTACTGGAATTTTAAATGCCGATTCTATAAATTTTCACAGATATCTAGTGGTGGTGAGCATTTTATTACCTTATCAATTATGATTATGGTTTCAAATTAAGTAAAAATCGTATTTGTCTCGGCCAAAATACACGTAATCTGAACACCATTTCCTAGCTTGAAGGTCTGTGGAGCAACAAGCAGGATACGCGAGACGGGATTTGGTTAACTTCGCACACCTCTGGCATAAGTCCAGGAGTTCGTCCTAAAACAAAAATAACAGAGTAAGAAATATTGAAAAAAATTATATATATTTATACTAGTAAAACCCGCGGCTTCGCTCGCGCTAAAACTACAACAAAAAAACTTTAAAAAGGTAAGTTTCATACAAATTGTCATCCCTTATTTTATCTCCTTATGGGATGAATTTCAAAAAACGCTAAAACACGTATTTATTTAATTGTATTGAAGAGCATGAATACCAAGTTTCAAGAAATTCTGATCATAAATATTTTTGGGTTGTGTTATAACGTGTATTCCCGTGGGAACGAGATAATCTTCCGCGGTAAAAAGTATCCTATATGTTGACCCGGATATCCAGCTATCATCATACAAAATTTCATCAAAATTCCTCGTGGTTTTTCTGTGATGCGGTAATTGTCTTAAAAAAATATCTATAGCGTTATTTTATTCTTAAGGAATAAACATTAACTCCAACAATATTTATTCATGAGTAATTTAGATACTCGGCAATAGATGTCGCCATGTGTTTTAAAACACGTAGTTTTAATTCCAAAAAATTGAATATACAGATATGAACTTTCTAAGATTTTATTAATTAACCCCGCGGGTACCGCCCGTGTTCAAATTATCAATAAAACAAACTTTGTGGCTTTATAAATTAGTAACATATTAGTAATATTTTGCTGGTCGAAACAATTTTCAAATGAAAATATTTGTAAATTTTTATTGTTTAGCAAATGATGTAACTGTTTGTGAATCTTCTAATAGAAAAATTGGATTAATGCAAGTCCAACTTGCGCATTGTAGGTTCCGTATAGCAAAATACTGTGTTATTTTTCTTACTTACGTATTTTGTTAGGTTAATATTGAAATAAATACGAATTATATTTACGTGTCCACAATATCGTTTCATTTTATCAACGTAAAAGTATTTTAGAAACTGCTATACCTCAACTTATTCAGATTTTGTGGACACAATTTCTTGAAAGGTGGAAAGGCTTAAAGAACGCCATAAAATGTTTACGACTTTAATCATATTAGCCGATCCATTTGAAATAGTAAAAATCATTTACACAGAATTTACTTATTAACCTTAATTATATATTTTTGGAACTTTTTCTTGTTTTGAACATCATTTCTGAAAAGATTACTAACAAGCGCTAATCCATCCCTGTTTCGCGATAAACTCACATTAAGAAAAGTTATTATTATGTAATTTAAATAATCTGTAATCAGCCCTTTTTAACGTCCCACTGCTGGGCACGGGCCTCCCTTCAATACAAGGGGAATCAGGCCATAGTCCACCACGCTGGCCGAGTGCGGGCGGACTTCACATGTCTTTCGAAAACTTGCTAGGTTTTCTCAGACATGCAAGTTTCCTCATGATGTTTTCCTTCACTGTAAGGCAAGTGGTAATCAAGTTAGAAAATGCTTCGCACATGAAAATATCAGAGGTGCGAGACCCGGGATTTGAACCCGCTTCACTCGGTTTGCCAAGCGAACGCGTTACCACTGGGCTACCACTGCCTTAAATAATCTGGTAAATATACATTAATCAATAGCTATCTATTAGTAAATAAATGATTAAAATTAATTCAGTAGTTTGAGAGTTTATCGCCCAAACCTAAACAAACAAAACAAAAGTATTGACAAACTATAAATGTTATTGTTAAAACAAAAAGCGCAATATTACTAAATCAAATATGAGATGAACGGAGGAACCTTTATGGCTATGTCAATCACCGCCATTATTTACCGATCATGTGGTGCGCATGTGCGCATTATCATCTGAACGCGGGCGGAGCCGCAGGCATTGCTAGTATATATATATATATATATATATATATATATATATATATATATAAAATTAAACATATATAAAAAATAAAAAATTAAAGACGTTTAACTATTGTTGAAAAAAAATAATCATAACTTAAGATATTCTCGTATTATTAATGTATACTTACGTCTGTATGACACTCCGCTGACTCGGTGAAAATGCCACTACCAGGGGAAAGCCACGGGGGCCGTGCTTCTGATTTTTGGATAATGACACAAATGCACATCAGGATAAGTAGAGCTATGTTGTTCTTCTGCGGACAAAGATAAGTTAGGTTTAGTTTAGTTCAATATAATTTTTGATATTTATGGTAAGTAACAACAATGGTATCACTCTCTCTAAAAACCAATAGCATCAATGAAAGCCTTATTAAAATCTATTATTTCTACCCTCAATCTTGCGGGCGCATTTATATTTTTGGAATAAACAGTAACCTGTTACTCTCGCCTTTTTTATTAACCTTTTCCTTTTTCGATCTCTTGAATCAAATAAAATAATAAGGTGTCTTTTAAAGTATTATAGCTCGGATTTCCCGTACTGTACGGTTCTTTATAAAACTGTAGTAAAAGTTAGTAAAATTTTTACGTAATTAAATCAAACATATTTATAAATAATATTTATATAAATGTTTATATATAATAAAAAAATATATTATTAAAATGTTTTATAAGGATAAATTTTGCTACACCTAACATTATTTCCTTATAATTCATAAGCTTATATAAAAGTTTATACTACGGGACTTAACGCGTAGATAAGCGGCTATATACCTTCAACCCTCCCTCCTCTTCCCTCTTGGGAACAAGGTATATAGCCGCTTATCGAAAATATTAAATATGAAACGCGATAATTTAAAAAGTTATATTCATAAGCTTTATCAAATTTGGTCAATTATGTATTTATCAGGAAATAATAACGGGGAAGCAAAATATAAACAATGAATATATTTTCTTCTTATCTTTAAACGAGCTTTGGATTTTAACACAACATGAACTTGGTTCATGGCTCTCTGATATCTATTGTACCTGATATATGTAAACCCTCCGTGTTATATAGAGGGTATAACAGACCGCTCGTTAAATCGTGAAAGACCTCTACTAGTATGTCAGTCCAAACGAGAAATTCATAAATTCAAGTATATAATATACTTGATTTTATCTAAGCCTGTGAAAACTAATGATAATCTTAAATGTATAGTTAAAACGAAAGTAAAAAATACTTAAGTAACAAAAATCCGGACAAGTGCGAGTCGGACTCGTCCACCGAGGGTTCCGTACTTTGTAGGAAATCTGTTTAACTTTAATTTTCAGTTTTTTTTATTTTTTGGAATTTTCCCTTTATTTGTGCTGTAAGATCTTGCTTTTTGCCAAATTTCGTGATTCTAGGTCTATATAGGTTTTCGACCCAAAACCTATAGGGCACTTCCGGTTGACCTAGAATTGTCAATGTTGGTTAAAAGCAAAGTCTTACAGCACAAGTAAAGAGAAAATTCCAAAAAATAAAAAAGTTGAAAATTAAGGTAAATTTTGGTATTTACAAGTTTTCGCGAAAATCTAAATTTGCTCATATTTTTTTATCGTGTTGACTCAGGACCTTGATTTTTATACATCTAATAGGAACTATAAACCTCAGTATCTGGTATAAATTTCAACTTGCTAGGTCCACCTGTTCCTCAGAAAATTGGTGGTGACACACGGACATACAGACGGACAAGAGAATGATCTTATAAGGGTTCCTTTTAGCATTTGAGGTACGGAACCCTTAAAATAAGCGCAATAGTCACGCGGTAAGTAGAAATGTGATTTTATTTTTTCTTGCATATGACAACAACAAACGTACGGGCTACGATTATCGCGTTATCGCTCTGATTAGAATTGTTGAATCATCTTGGCTGTTATCGGTGAACGTATAACACTCGTGTAAGGTACACGTGTGTCAGCTCGAGTGCACATCCCACCTACATCAAGCTTTTATTACATAAAAATTACTAGGAGACTGAATACTGATATATTTCACAGGCAACAGCTTATCTTCATGATCGTTTTTTTTTTAGTATTTTTTTATATCAATCGCTTCGCAAACAGATTAATAGATATCTTGTCATTTACAAGTATACGAAACGTTTATGAAACGCGGAAATTTAAAAACATTATTTTCTGCATTTTATGTTTGATTGTAAGAAATATTTATTTTGAAGCTCAATTACTTTTGTCTTATTGACGATAAAGTTCTATTTGAAAATAGTACGTGTAAAAATTTTAACGCTTACAAGATAAAAAATTGATTTTCGGTATAAAAAATATGGAATATGATATCAAAATGTAGGTGCCAGTTTTATTTAAACCTATTCATAAATTATTGTAGTATGATTTTTAAAATCTTTAATATTTATTAGATTCTAATTATTTTCTAGGAATATCAGACCCCACTTTATGTATACCGAAAGATTTAGTGAATGTGTACGTGCAGGGTCAATAGTCATTACATTCTGTCAGCGTCATAGGCGTGAACTAAGCAATACTCTTAGGAAATTGACTCTCTGAAAGAGAGAAAGCGAACGTGCGGCCAATACCCGTCTTGTACTTATTCCGATTTGAATTTATATGGATAATTTAATGGATTATAAAAAAAATTATTATAATGGAATGTAAAATGGTTATAAATACATATCTATCTATCTTCATTAATCGTTTTTTAATAAAAACAGAAGACTTCTGACCGCACATTCGTTTTGTCTCTATCGCTTTTCTGCCATTTTTAGATGACGGCTGGCAAAGAAACACTCAGTCCACTCTCTAAGTCTACGGTCAGCGAGTATTCCAATATATAGGTAATCAAAATTATCCTTCCATCGACTTTTTAACCTGCTAGAGGTAAAAAATTTACTATTTTTCAATAATAATATTAATTTATTTATAATATGTATGTATTTAAAGTTATATATGTGTAACTTACCATGGAAACTCTACTCTACTCTCTACTCTAGAAAGTGCTGTGTATTCAAAGAAAAAAAAAAAACTACTATTCGAAATAAAATCCTATTTTATGGGTTAAAACCTGTAATATAATGGGCAACATTTTTGTGAATGATGCGCTTTTTTAGTCAACTATGGATCAATTTTCATATTTGTTTAATGAAAATTTACCTCAAGGGTAGTTCCATATAAATTATTTATATAAATAGATAAAATATTGAATGATTTTGATAAAATATCGAATTATTCAGATATAATGCATAGTTAACAAAAAAATACATAGTTATTTGTCCAATGACCAACCGCGAACTGCCTGACCTCCCTCACACATACAGATAAAAAATATCCAAATAATTTACATAATTATAACATCTTTCTGTAAAATTCTTATCAAATCCTAATCATGTGTCTCAAAAATTAACATTGACATACAAAAAAAGTCCAATTATAGGTATTACATAATGTTTTGTGCCTTTAATAATTTCCTTCATATTTATACTCTTCCTAGCATTTGCCCGCGACTCTGCCCGCGTAATTTAAAAATAGCCTATTTCCATACAAATTTCCAAGCTTTTTTTAACTTTATAATTTTTTATTGCGTTTAAGTCAATAAGTTGTATATTTTCCGAACTATAACATGTCTATTTTTATTATCACAGGGGGTGTAACTCAGTGGTAGAGTGTCTGCTTCGCATGCTGAAAGTCCTGGGTTCAAATCCCAGCACCTCCAGATCTTTTTTTTTAATACAAAATAATTAATCTACTTTCTTAACCAAACATTTTTTCAACGCTATCTATATTAATATAATAAATCATCTTTCAAGAATTGCAGTTTGATTTGAAAAAAAACTTTTCCAAGTCAATCCGTCAATTTACGTTTGATTGATAGTTGATACACAAACGTGCAAACAAATATTCAAATAACTTTCACATAAAAAGAGTACTATGGTATTTAAAGCCTATACAAGACAATTCTCACTCACCTTGCAATAGATCCCAATAACCTGTCCATTTGTAGTTTTTCTTACCAAAAATAGACATTTGACACAAGTTCCATATCAATTGTCAACTTTCTACCACTGGTAAGGAGAACCACAGATCGTTAGTATTAAATTAAATTAGAACTATCAATATATTATGTAAAAATTTGTATTTTTTAACCGACTTCAAAAAAAAGGAGGAGGTTCTCAATTCGACCGTATATATGTTTTTTTTTTTTTTAAGTTTGTTCGGGCATTTTTTCGTCGTTTATGAACCGATTTTGATAATTCTTTTTTTGTTGGAAAGGAGATATTCCAAGAGTGGTACCATGATAAGGAAACCAGGATCTGATGATGGGATCCCAGAGAAATCGAGGGGAACTTTCGAAAATTGTAGCGGCGACTAGTGCGTTTGTTAACATTTTCATTAGGTATTTTAAAGCACTACTATTTAATGAAGGTCTGGAGTCGATCTGATGATGGACCCGAAAGATAGTCGAGGGAACTCCTCAACGATTTACAGCAATTACCTGGTGTTTGGGCTTGATTAATTTGTATTAATGATACGACTACACTAAAAATGGAAAAATAAAAACTTTTTAAAAAAAAAATAAAAACCGACTTCCAGGCACTGAAAAGTAAAAAATAACTAAACGGGGGTTTTCATTTAGAATAGATACTTCATCAGATTTTTTCGAAGTCGGTGCCAGCCAATACAAATCGAAGCACACCGACTTCGAAAATATCTGATTAAGTATCTATTCTAAATGAAAACCCCCGTTTAGTTATTTTTTACTTTTCAGTGCCTGGAAGTCGGTTTTTATTTTTTTTTTAAAAAGTTTTCTAATTACTTCAATATTGAGTAACAAGTAAAATATTATTCATTGTAGGTCACGAAATGAGTTCTATATAAAATGCAATCAAAAACTACTACCTAAATGTTTATAAGTTTAATATAAACAGACAAATTATTTTCTAACTTTTATCTATGTATGTTTATATAATAATATAAATAGGCAAAGATAAAACAGTTCGGAAACTTTTTCTCCTCTTTTTGTCAAATGTTTTTTTTTTAGTAACTATGAATATAGACTATCTTTATTGTTATCAATAAAAAAAATGTAAACAGTTTTTTTAATAGACAGGTAAATTCAATCATACCTATATGTTTTCCCAAAATTTTTAATAATTATATGATGAAATTTTTTTGGGTGTCTTAAATCAATCAACCAGTGCATGTTAGTTAGAACGTCCTCGTTCTTATCTTTGCAATGAATGATTTACTTACTACTAGTACTACGAGTACTAGTAGTTCGATAATGTAAATTGGTGCGCCCTACAACTTAGTTATCTAAAATTGACGTCTATCACTAAAAGTTCAAGACCTAACTGAATGTACTCTCTATTGTTTTGCTCTAATGAATTACGCAGAATGATGAAATAACAGCGACCTGCATTACTAGGTACTTGTCCGAGGTCGGGGATACGTTATTTGAACACCGATATTGATATATGATAATTGTCCCACTTTCGAGAATAATATGCATTATGTACTAACTAGTTCTGTTGCTTCTATTGATATGTTCGAGAAAAGTGTTGAAATTATATTAAACTAGCGACTCACCCTCGCTTCGCTTCAGTTTCGTCCCTAGACAAAAACAAATCTATCCCTTTTCTATCTATTTAACCTTCCTCAGTTAACGGGCTATCAAATGCAAAAAGAATTTTTCAAATCGGATCAGTAGTTTCTGAGATAAGCGCGTTCAACCAAACAAACAAACTAACAAACTCTTCAGCTTTATAATATTAGTATAGATTTAAATTGTTATCCCATGGGATTGGAATTGTAAAAAAACGTATCCTATGGTAGGGATGTGGTCTATCCGTATATCAAGTTTCGTCCAATTTCGTTCAACTGTTACCTAATTTTTATGTAATTTTACTTAAATAAATTAATAAATTACGGACGGACAAAATACATATAAGGATTTTTTTTGCGTGGAAAAAAAAAATACGGTATTTAATTCGAAACAATATATGTTTGGAACGTTTTGTAATGGACAGATTTTGATGAAATTTAAAACTGTCGTATCGAATTTTTTCGTGGATTTATTTAGATTTTTGGTTCCCGACGTTTCGAATGTTTTACAGTAATCGTGGTCGCGAGAAAGACAAAAAAACCGAAAAGCTAGTTTTATTTAAAATGTCAAATATTCGCGTAAATCTAAGCTGGTTATCCGGGTCAACATATAGGATACTTTTTACTATGGGAAAATATCTCATGTCTGAGAAATCTATACTAAACCTTAAAACGTAACGACTCAAACTCAATCTGCTCGAGTTCGTCTCTAGAAATCGATATAAAATAATCAAATTAAAAATTTACTAAAATACTTTACACAAAAAAATATTTTTTTTAAACTTTCCATTTATTCTCTCAATTTTATTGCTACTCTATTCAAAGTACATGTTGATTTTTAAGTAATATCTGCGAAATATCTCATACATGTGAATTCATAACATCTCAGTACCTGATAAGCTACTACAATTGATTACAATTGATAGGCGTCATTACTGACCTAAATATATTTTACACAGTGGTTTTCGTCTTGAAAACAAGTTTGACCTGATTGAGTATCTATCCCATGTTATTGTTTGGATATACAAACTTAAGTTACTAAGAAAATTGCTAATTTGATAGCAGAAGTTTAGATCGGGAGTTCATTCCTTTATTTATTCAGCCCTTTTTAACATCCCACTACTAGGCGTGGCCGTCCCTTCAATACGATTGGGATCGGAACATAGCCCACCACGCTGGCCAAGTGCGAGTTGGCGGACTTCACATGTCGTTTGATAACTTGCTAGGTTTTCTCAGACATACAGGTTTTATAATCCTTACGGTATTTTCCTTCACCGTAAGGCAAGTAGTAATTATGTTAGAAATAATTTACACATAAAAATATCAGAGTTGCGAGCGAGACCTAGGATATAAACCCGCTTCACTCGATTTCCCAAGCGGACGCGTTACCACTGGGCTACCACTGCCTACATATTGTAAAATTGTAGTTTTACTACCTCCACGTATTTTTGTATGAACCATACATATTGTGTCTACCGTAGACAACGGCTTTGGAAATGACATATTACATAGCTATCGTTAAGAGATAAAAATGTATTAAGATTAGATTATTATTTAAGTATTATGGTATACTCATGGTCATATTAAATCATTCTTCAGTATAAATGCAAAATTTTGTATGTTTGTTACTCTTTCACGCCGAAATACTTAAAACGATTTATCCTCACTCCTGTAATAATGGTATTCCGACTGTTTAGGGTAATCTGAGGATATTCTTATAGATACTAATAACTTCCTTCCTTCCTGTGTAGGCACAATAGCTAGCATTTGTTTTACTCCAAGCAATATGCTGTACCTGTACCTGTATGCTAATTTCCAAACATCCAAATTAATGAATTAATAAACATACACACAAGCATACACATATAAACTATCACATCTATACAAATAAATAAAATTGAAGTGTCTGTTTGTAACGTCAAAATAACAGATTTTTACTAAATACAATATATGAAATTATATACGGGACATATAAGAAAAACATATTTTTTTATTTTGACAGGACTTTCAGAGACAGATAGCTGATGTTATAAGGAGTAACTTTGGCTACACCAATTTCATTCGTGTCTTCTCCATTCTACGTGATATTAAGTAATATGTGCTTAAATAACACGCTTTGAAGACATTAACAAGAAAATTTAATTAAATTGAGTTAGGCTACTTTTATTTTGTGGCTGTTGTGGTCGGCTTCGGCAAACCTGCCGTGCGTAAGTGATCCTGCGACGCCTCATTAAGACGGGGGAAGTTTTGATGGGTTTTAGTGGGTAGTCCTGGTTGTTCTAGGTGGTGAGCCCCACATAATAACGTATACAGGTGGTATGCGTTCGCCAAAATAAAAAAAAGACTACAAAGAAAGAGCGAAGCAAGGATAAGTCGATAGTCAGAATAATAGTGTGAATATGACATCATGTATAGTGAGAAACATATTTTGCCATCAAAACCCTACCAACAAAACCATACAAGAGCTACTAAAAATGTATACTAAAGACTAGACAAACAAAAATTTAAATTAATTTCGTTAGCAACATTGTATGATAATATAATAATATTATTGTCTTATATCAACAACATTGATTATTTTATTCATTTTATCTTTGTTTGGTGAATTACATATTTTATGTCATTTTAACTAAGTAACTATACTATAACTGTCTTTTTTGTTCTAGTACTTTGTATTTAACTAATTATGCTTTTTAATAGCTTTTAAAAGCGATTCACCCTCGCTTCGCTCGGGTTCGTCTCTAATAACGTTTTAACGTTTAGTATAGATATCTCAGAGATGAGATATTTTTCCGCAGTAAAAAGTATCCTATATGTTGACCCAGATAACCAGCTATAATCATACCAAATTTCATCAAAATCTGTCCAGTGGCTTTCTCGTGATGCTTTAACGGACAGACAGACAAACAGACAAAAAATCTAAAAACTATAGATTCGGTCTCTGTATCTGTATCTTTTCGAAATAGTCAGTATTATGACTATTTCGAAAAGATTTTCCAAAAAAATATTTAATGTACAGATTTGACTCAGAATTTTATTATATAGCTTTTATAATACTAACCGTCGTCGCCTGCACGCTATGCTGGGCGTACGTAAATATTTCTTTTCGTTGTCAGAGACCTTAATGTATATTTAACAAAAAAAGAATATAACTCTCTTGTCTTTATACATATCTTTATGTATATACTAAAATTGAAAAAAAATAGCCTTAAACTATCTACAGACGATCCCGCGTTGATTGATAAAAGTCTCATACCGATACGTTCGTATTTTGCAGTTTCTGCGTGATGGTATTACAAGGGAAAAATTGCGTCATTATATATACATGTCATTATATATATATAGATAACACGGGACCTATTTAAAGTACCGATATTAAAAGTTAACATATGTATATTAATATCCGGCCCAGGGGTTATCTATGGGCAAAAAATCAGTCAATGTGTTGTTTTATGGCTGAGTTAAATAAAGGAAATAACAACAGACACTAGACTAGACAGTACAAATTTCGAAGACAAATATATCAAGACCTGTAGAGAACAACATTGTAACCCAGTATTTAGATTATAATGGAAATAGAAGTTAATTTGTCATACATTTACAGCCCAAAATCAAAATTAGTACAATATTCAGTTACAATGTTTTTCTTTTCAGGTGATACGATAAACAATCTCAGCGCCAATCGCTTGAGTGGCACTGCCCACTGCGCCTGCCAAGCAGGCATGTATCTATACTAATATTACAAATGTGAAAGTTTGTGAGTGTGGATGTTTGTTACTCTTTCACGCCAGAACGGCTGAACGGATCTGGATAAAATTTGGCACAGAGATAGATTATAGTCTGGAATAACACATAGGCTACTTTTTATTTATATATACTTTTTATCCCGGAAAAATGTACGGTTTCCGTGGAATAGGTTTGTTTTTGTTTTCCTAGAGGTGAATCCGAGCGAAACGAGGGTGAGCCGCTAGTGCATCATACAAATATTGTTATATCCATTTATTGTTTTAATTATAACTTGCAACTTAGTCGCTATGCGTCGCGGTGCGTCCTAGGTACGTTTCTTTTTTTGCGCAGAACCCTAACTCTTTTTCTAAAATAAAAGTAGCCTAAGTTACTCCTTATAACATCAGCTATCTACCAGTAAAAATCCCGTCAAAATCAGTCCAGCCATTTTGGAGATTAACCAGATCAAACAGACAGACAAAAATTTTAAAAATTGTGTTTTTCTTATAAGTACCATATATAATTACATATGAATTTACTAGAAAGCTGTTATTTTGACATTACAAATAGACACTTCAATTTTATTTATCAGTATAGAATATAGATGTATCGAATTATTGCTACGATCTGCGGCATCTAGTACATATTGATGCACGATATCTGATGAAAATATGCATAGGATAATAATCAGATCAAATAAAAAATAATTAAATACACTAGGTACTACAATAAGTTTTCAATCCTAAATTTTTATGTTTAAATTAAATATCAAGAGTGTAATTTATTTATTTATTCTATATCCAGTCGGAAAACTAGCACCAGCTTGAAAGATAGTTCTGCTAAAAAGAGCCGGCGAGAAACTCAGCAGTTATTCTTTTGACTAATGTTAAAGAAGAGTAACTATCGTTATAGAATAAAAATAAATAAATGTACGTATTTTTAGAAAAAAAAAGAATCAAATCAAATAGTATTATATTTTGTGTATTCAGCCCTTTTTTAACGTCCCACTGCTGGGCACAAGCCTCCCTTCAATACGAGATGCGGAAAGTGCGGATTGGCCGACTTCACATGTCTTTCGAAAACTTGATAGATTTCCTCAGACATACAGGTTTTCTCACGATGTTTTCCTTCACCGTAAGGCAAGTGGTAATCATGTTAGAAATAATTCACACATGAAAATATCAGAGGTGCGAGACCCGGGATTTAAACCCGCTTCAATCGGTTTCCCAAGCGAGCGCGTTACCACTGGGCTACCACTGCCCAATCAAATAGTGTCGACGTAATATCACATGTGATGTACGCAAAAGAGACAATAACAATTTCAATTTAAGCTCTCGACGAACAGAAGCGTTACATGATGGAAAGCTGTCTGTTGAGAGCTTAAACATGCACTTATATATAATAATTTAAATGTACTTTTTATTTTTGACTTCCTTCAAAAAGAAAGTATTACTTAATTCGTCTGTACTTTTTGTGTGCTGTACACGATATCTTTGTCAATTTTCAAACGACTTCAAAAAGGAGGTTCTCAATTCGACTGTACTTTTTTTATGTAATGAATTATGAGATACAGAACTCCAGAAGTTTCCAGTTTGGTCCCACTTAAATTTGAAAAAATATTATATACTATTCTATACTAAAATGTACCCCTAAGAGTGTAAAAATAGCTAATGTATGTTTAAGCTACTTCTAATTGTCATATTGAAATGAAACTTTGCAAGTGTTTCTATTACCGTTGAAAGTACAGTGATTTGGTATCATCGAACTGATCTGATGGTAAAGCCAGAAGGTGGATAGATGGAACTCTTCAATTGCTGATAGTAGATACTTTGAGTTTGGGCTTATTTTGTTTGATTTGATAAACCCAATACGTTAGAATTGTATTTTAGAGCCTGATTTTTATTATTGTTACCATGAAAGCGAATTTTAGTTTGTCAATCTTCATATAAAAATTGGCATCAAACTAACTTAAATAACTTAAGTAAATATTTTACTAAAATACTTTCTTCTTTCTTTACTACTACTATATTTACACTAAAAATTAAAAACTAAAAAAAAAACGACTTCAAAAAAAAAACACTAAAAATTAAAAAAAAAAATTATTTTCATTTACTATAGATACCTAATCAGATATTTTCGAAGTCGGTGCCACCTAATTATTATCTTCTTATTTTGTTGATTACATTTTCATAATATTTCTTTTAATAAATAGATTGTGCTCATTTTAATTTAAAAACATTATCCAGAACTTACAGTGGCATGTTTTTTTAAGTTATTTTTAAATCAGTGTACTTTATTCATTAAAAAGAATTAACACGTGTGAGATTTGTTAACGTTTACCACATAAATGTATACATAGGAGTATAAGTGATAAGTAAACCCACCTTTGCCCATCGCGACATAAATAACCCAGTTATTGATATCATTATATATGTTTTATATAAAATGAAAGATCAATATTTATAAGAAATAAATGTTTGTTGACATGTTAGATACGAGGTTATGTTATAGCATTGTATAATACTAGCGACGAGCCCTCGCTTCGCTCGGGTCCGTCCCTAGGTACGTTTTACAGTTTCGCGGATGATTATTTTGGTTAGCGTGGCACCGACCTCAGGGCGACTGAGGTGGACACCATCAGGTTTTAGTGGGTTTACCATCTTTGCGCGGCAGGAGCCCCACATAACCTTTACCTTTAACGTACCTTTTTTTAGTTTTAGTATTGGTGAATGCATTTAAGCATACCACCTGTAAACATAATAATAATAATAATAATAATAATATCCCCCCCAAGGGATCACCTTGTCGTGGTGGGGGGGCTTACGGGGAGAACTAAGTAAATAGTCACACCATCTTGACTAATACCCCTAATGGGAGGAACTAAGACCAAAGTACAAAATATAAGCTTTGTTATACCCCCAAACTAACGGTCCCAAAACCAACCAACGATGAACAGCAGACATAAGAGATATCACTTACGGCCGCTGCCCGGGGGGCGCCGGGGCGCATCTGGAGCCAACGCTGGGTGCTACAGCATGCGATCCGTTGGCGACTTGGAGTTGAACAGGCGGGCTTCAGTCGAAGAAAATACTACAGCCGATAATCATTCAATCACACCCTCATCAACTTCTTCATTATTTTCATCAATACCATCTTCACGTGCTTCATTTGAAGAACATGAAGTTCTATCCCAACAAAGTTCACTGACATCATCTTCAAGCCCATCTATCGCCACACATACAGTAACTACCGAGGATGTTGAACAGGAGGCATCTATCGCTGAAAGTCCTGGTCCCACCACGGTAGGAAAAATTACGCGCTATAAATGGACAAAAGAAATGAATATATTCATTATGCGTACATATTTCACAGTCACTTCATTAGAAAAAAACACAAGAGATTATTTAACATCACTTTATAATTCGTTCACCGACAAATTTCCAACAATGCAAATCACGAAACAAAGAATCGGCGATCAACGCAGGGCTATACTCCGTAGAAAACTACTCCCTCCCGATACAATTACAGCAATTCGTTTAGAAGTAGAAAAATATTTACAAAACCAATCAATACGTCAAACCCATAACCATACTCACATCACACAAGCAACGAAACACGCACAACAAACAAATGTAGCTACAGCTTCAGGCAGAATGAAGTGGTCACAAGAATTAAATGAAGCAGTAATTAAAGCATACTATGAATCCACTGAAGCTGAAAGAAATATGACAGCATACAGAAAAAAAATGCATCAAATATTTATACAGTATTATCCATATTTATCTCATATTTCAGAGCAACGTATTGCGGATCAAAGAAGAACAATACTTAGAAATAAAATGCTTACCGAACAAAAAATTAACGAAATTAAAAAAGCCGTAGAAACCTCTCTAGGAATTAATTATAATGCTCTCAACAGTAGTGGAAGTCATTTACAAGCCTCAGGAATTGCTGAACTTGATGATGTAGAAGTAAATGAGAAACAAAACAACAATAGAGAAGTAATATTTCAATCAAATACGCAAAATACGGAAAGCAGTAGCACTATAAACCAAGATAACGTTGAAGAAGAGTTTAACAGAATATTCATACTTTTTAGAAACACAGACCCTACATCTAGACCATACATCCCAAAACAAAAAACTTCAAGAAAACTAACGTCCATTGTAAATTATATAAATAGTAAAGTTTTGCCTAAATATTTAAATACAGACACAGACTATGACACATTACAAACACTTATATATACAGCAGCTTACACATCAGCATTACTTAATGGGACAAAATTTAGGATTGATGTAACTGTAAAAAAAGGTGGTAAGCCTTTTTGGCAAGTTCGGTTAGAAAACAAAATTAAACAACTAAGAGCAGATATAGGCCGATTGACACAATTTATTGCTGGTAACCAAAGTCCAAAAATTCTTATAAAAATTCAATCTATAAAAGAAAGGCATAGTAAACATTCTCAATATGAACATTTAAATACAGAACCAAACCAACTTTTAGATACTCTAAAGCAGAAATTAAATGTAGCTTCATGTAGGTTAAAAAGATATCTCATTTGTACCGCAAGAAAACAACAAAACATTAAATTTATTAATAGCGAAAAAAGCTTCTACAGAAATCTTTCACAAAATATACAAGAGACTCCAAACCTTGCACCACAAACACCACAAGCACAGGACTTTCATGCATATTGGGCAAATATTTGGGAAAATCCTGTTCGGCATAACTCTAATGCAAACTGGCTTAACGATATTCAAAATGACAGTAATGTAGACGAAATGTTATTTACTGAAATATCAATGAATACGTTACTAAAAGTCCTTAATCGTGCTCACAATTGGAAGGCTCCTGGTACAGACAACATTCATAACTACTGGTACAAGAAATTAACATATATACACCCATATCTACATACTTACATTAATAAATTTATTCTCTTAACAAATACAATGCCTAAATATATTACTCAAGGAAAAACATACATGATAGCAAAAAATAGTGAAACTAAAAATCCAGAGAATTACCGACCCATAACGTGCTTACAAACTATTTACAAAATAATCACATCATGTATCAGCGAAATAATTTACAGCCACCTCATTGATAATAATTTACTCACTGAACAACAAAAGGGTTGTAGGAAGAACAGCCAGGGATGCAAAGAGCAACTCACCTTAGATGCTGTAGTTATAAATAGTGCTCGCAAAAATAAGCAAAATATTTATACAATGTTTATTGACTATCGCAAAGCCTTCGATTCGATTCCTCACAGCTGGTTACTCAAATCTCTTCAGTTATATAAAATTAATCCTAAAATTATAAACTTTCTCAATATTACTATGCAAAACTGGCAAACTTTTTTAAAAATTAATCATTTGTCTGAGACAATATCTACTGAACCGATTCGCATTCAACGTGGAATTTTTCAAGGTGACTCTTTAAGCCCCTTATGGTTCTGTATTGCTCTTAACCCTCTATCAGAATTGCTAAATAAGAGTAACATTGGATACAAACTCAATCGCGCGCAGATCGATAGCACTATTTCACATTTAATGTATTTAGACGACATTAAATTGTATGCTTCTAATAGAAAGGGATTATTTAAGTTAGCGGACATCACACAGGAGTTTTCTACGGATATCCATATGCAGTTTGGCATCGACAAATGCAAAATTCTTTCAGTCAATAAAGGTGTAATAGATAATAACAACGCATATATACTCGAAACTGGTGAAACGATTGAACCAATGGATGAATTGAGCACTTATAAATATTTAGGGTTTCATCAATCTAAACAAATTAAAGTAAAACAAACAAAGATAGATCTCATTAATAAATTTAGGTACCGTGTAAATCTCATTTTAAAAAGCCACTTAAATTCAAAAAATATTACTAAAGCTATTAACACTTTTGCCATTCCCATACTCACGTACTCTTTTGGTATAATACACTGGTCACAAACAGATTTACAAAAACTACAGCGAATGATACATACATCACTTACTAAATTCAGAAAACATCATCCAAAATCATGCATTCAAAGGATCACATTGCCGCGTCATGAAGGAGGGAGAGGATTTATTGACATACGTAATCTTCATAATAAATTAATAACTACTTTTAAAAATTATTTTTATTCTAAGTCAGAACATTCAGCAATCCACAAACATGCAATAGAAACAGACAAAAAACTCACACCACTCAATTTACACGAAAAACAAAAGCAGAAAAATGAAAAAATTACAGATGTGAATCAAAAAATATCGTCATGGGCCGGAAAATCCTTACACGGGAGACACCGATCTCACCTGTGCCAGCAACATGTCGATAAAGATAAGTCGAACGAATGGCTTAGAAGGGGCGAGTTGTTTCCTGAGACCGAAGGCTACATGCTTGCGATACAGGATGAGGTGGTTGCCACTCGTAACTATACAAAATATATATTAAAAGATTCCAAACAGATAAGCGATTTATGTAGACATTGCAATAGTGCCCCCGAAACAATTCAACACATAACTGGAGCTTGTAGAAGTATTGTTCAAACTGACTACAAGCATAGGCACGATCAATTAGCGTCAATAATTCACCAATACCTTGCATATAATTACAAATTTATTAATAAAAAACAGCCATATTATAAATATAAACCTGATTGCGTTTTAGAAAGCAGTGACTATAAGCTTTACTGGGACAGGACTATATTAACAGATAAAACAGTACATTATAATAGACCAGACATTACCTTTTATGACAAAAAAAATAAAACAATATTTCTAACAGATATAGCCATTCCTAATACACACAATATTCAGGCCACTGTGTCTGAGAAACTGTCAAAATATCAAGACCTTGCTATAGAAATTAAAACCCAATGGCAAGCCCAAACTGTGCATATTTTACCAATTGTAATGTCATCTACTGGTGTAGTACCTAAATCATTAGAAAACAGTCTAAAAATAATAAATATTCCGGTATACATAATTTACACTTTACAAAAAGCCGTTATACTAAACACCTGTCGAATAACACGAAAATTTCTAGCATCCTCAACGATTTCTAGTACTTCCAGTCACATTAATTTTTAATTTTATCACACTTGGTTAAGGCCCGTGTGATAGAGTAATACCTTCTTTTGAAAGAAAGAAGAGAAGAGAAAGTTCTTTTATATAAAAATAATAATATTCTTTATTGCACACCAAAAAATAAATAAAAATACAAAGAAAAAAAAAACACAAAGAAAAGATGCACATCAGGCGACCTTATCGCTGGAAGCGATCTCTTCCAGGCAACCTTGAGCAGGAGGAGTAAGTTTTCATAAAACGGTAGGCGGTGTACTTGCTATACACGTTTATGTATATAAAGACTTATAGATAAATAGATATATATACGAATCCATACATACATACATACATACATATATACATACATACATACATATATACATACATATAAACATACAGGTGGTTATGTGGGGAAAGATTGACAATCACAGGTGTATGTGTATGTATTCAGCTGTCCTTAACCTCCCACTGCTGGGCACGGGCCTACCTTCAATACGAGGGGAATCAGGCCATAGTCCACCGCGCTGGCCAAGTGTTTTTACTTTATTTTTGTATTTATTCAAGTTTTTAGTTTTTTTTAATCTAAAAATACTATATAACAAAAAAAATCCGAGCGAAGCTCGATCGCCCACATAGTTAGTTATAAACTTACAAACAAAGAAATTAAGTGATATTGTTACGTTATATGTTTTGCCTACCGCCTGTATATTTAGTCGCAGAAACCCGTGATTTCGTCCGCATAGAGATAGCGAGGTATATAGAAAAAAAGGAGGTCAAGTTATTCATAACATCGCCAATCATCATTCAAGTTTGTTTCTACCAATTATAATTAATTAAGATAGTGATAACAGTATATATATATTATATATTTCACATAAATATAATGCCTACTAGTGGCTCACCTTTGCTTTGTTCGGGTTCGCCTGTAGAAAAACAATAACAAACCTATCCCACGGGAATCGTACATTTTTCCGGGATAAAAAGTAGCCTATGTGTTATTACAGACTATAATCTATCTCTGTGCCAAATTTCATCCAGATCCGTTCTAGCCGTTCTGGCGTAAAAGAGTAACAAACATCCATACTCACAAACTTTCACATTTATAATATTAGTATATATTTTGAGCATAAAATATTTTAGAATCGAATCGGATATTTAAAATAGACTTTCTTCAGTCGTAGATATTTCGAAAAATATTTGTCTACTAATAAAATAATTAAAATAATCTCATATGTAATAAATGCACCATTAGAGGTAATTTTTTTCTAGAAGTTTATATGAAAACTTTTGAAAACTTTTTTTACAACTCTTCAGAGCCTTATTTTGATTTGTGATTCCTGATGTTTCGAATATTTTACAGCATCATTCACGGGAGAGGCTAAGGTTTTAGACGTCTCAAAAGTCGAGACGATACCTATCCACAAGATTATATATTAATTTTAAAGAAAAGAGTAATGACACCGAAGTTCCTTAATATTTTTATTTTCATACATATCGCGAACTAAATCTATACATATAATAAAATATAATAAAATTATAATAAAATTGAATATTTCTTGGAAAATCTTATTGAAATAGACATTATTATTTATCTGTCTGGGAATAATGATAGCTGGTTATCCGCGTCAACATATAGATTACTTTTTACTGCGAGACAACATCTCATCTCTGAGAAACCTATATTAACGTTAAAACGTACCCAGGACCGAACCCAATCGGAGCGAGGGTGAGTCGCTAGAATTAAAATAAAATAGAAAAAAAAAATGTAGCGATTTACTATGAAACTCGTTAGATTTACTAAGAAAGGATTATATAGGACTACTCTCGGAACTATATCTATTTATTCTACCAGAATCATTAATATTGTTTTATTTTTTGGGGAAGATATCGGTCTACATACTAAACAGTAGGTATCTAAGAGAATCGAATAATCTCTACTTTTTTTTAAAGAAAAATAGTGTTTGTGAGTGTACGTTGTGTACATTTACGGACAACACGTTTGGCCTAGTTTGTCCTACTTACTGTGCCAGCAGACGCGGGTTCGAGCCCCGCTGGGGGCATTCATTTGTGTGATGAGCACGAATGTTTGTATTCCAGTCATGGGTGTTTATGTTTATAATATGTATATATTTAAAGTTATATATGTGTAGTGTATCAGCTATCTGCTATCCATAACAAAAGCCTCGTAGCTTACCATGGAAGTAGATGGAGCTGTGTGTTAATGTTCCAACATTATATTTATATTTATTTATAGTAAAGTGCCTTCAGTTTTATATTTTTCAGGTTTCTGAAGATATTACATACTAAAGCTCTAAGGGTAGAACAATTAAACTTAACGTTATTCCGTGTAACTTTTTAGTTGAAAAGTAGATATATTAAAATCTATTGTACGCTTTTTTTGTACGTCTATCAGCAGTACGGAAGATGTACTTTTTTTTTTTGTTATCGCTGGGGAAACCCATCATGGGGACCTTACCGTCCGTCAATGGGTAAGGTACTGTGAGACTCTTACTCACTAAAACCCACAGCGGAATCCGTCGCCGCAGTGCAATGGGGCGCTGCGGGATCGCTTGCGCATTCACCACAACACCCCTGCAACGGAAGATGTACTGCGTCAACCCCAATTAATTGGGAAATGGGCAGGGGGATGATGATGATGATGCTTTTTTTCTATGTTTTCAGATTATGCGATCATCTAAAGTTTAGATTCTAAACAGTTGGGCTTAGGAATAAGTTAACATACAATATATCGTGACGTTAGCAATTTTTTTTCTATAAACTTTATTATCTTTTTTTTACATAGGTATCTTTTTTGATGAATTTCAAAAGGAAGGAGTTACTCAATTCGTTTTTTTTTGTGTGTATGTTACGAGCCATCTTCGTCTATTATGAACCGATTTCCATAGTTAAGTTTTTAACGACTAGTTAGTAATATTTTAAAATAATTTGAACTCGATGAACTTTATTTTGCTAAAAAATATTTCAAGAACATGATTGAACTTCATTCGTCTTTAAAGTTCCAGCTTCTCATTATTACTTAAAATTACATAAAATTACAAGTTTTAGTTATATTTTCGCGCAGCAACAGAGTAACGGATTAATGATATCTTTTACATTATGATAGTTTTTGACCCAAAAAGTATTTTTTTTTCCCCCCGCTATAAGAGTAGAAGTGAAAAGAAATATTAGCACAATATCATAAATAGAGAAGGAGTTAAACATATTTGCATATTTTGTCTCGTTTTATTTTTTTGGATATTATATATACATTCAGCTTCTGGAATTTGAGTGGAAATGTCTGCTCTAAAGTCGAATGTTGTATGAAGAAACATTTTTAATTGAATGGTGTCAGTGTTTTTTTCGCAAATAACACTAAGATGTTTAACTAGTAGTTTTTTTTTTTTTTTATATGTCATCAAGGGGGCAAACGAGGAGGAGGCTCACTTGATGGAAAGTGATTACCGCCGCCCATGGACATCTGCAACACCGCAGGGCTTGCAAATGCGTTGCCGGCTTTTCAAAAAAGAATACGCTCTCTTCTTGAAGGTTGTCATGTCGTAACGGTTCGGAAAGACCACCGGCGACAGCTGGTTCCTGCAAACGCACTGTTGTGGAACGCTGGACATCGAGGTGGTGTGGATGGAATTTATTAATATTTTTTGGCATTATATTCTTTTCGTCCAAATATAATATTTTATTTAAATTTACCGAATAATATGGATAAATGTTGAAAATAATCTCACCTGTGTATAATAAAATATGCAAACAATGTAAACAAAACAAGAATTTATTAATTCGATAACCTCGACACTTGTGGAAAAAATACTTATTATGGTGATTATATGTTGTTGGGTCACATAATACTGTTTATAAATATTATATCAACAAAAGTTATTTACTTATACTGTAATTAATGCTTTGGTTTCAACTGAATTGAGTAAAATTTTTGAAATTTTCCAATGTCGAAAATTCAAAAATTTTCAATGGTCTTAATTTCAATTGTAAGTAAATATTCTAGCAAAATTTTAATATATATATTTTTGTGACGGCTGGTAATGAATCGTGTTTCTATAAATTGCATGTTTATTAGTATATATATAAGGATTTAAATACTTTTTTAATATCTAAGCCTTTATGTTTATGATTTATTTACTTTGCTTTTGTTTACTTCTTCAGTTTTAGAAGAAGGTTACTTATTTTTATTTCTACTTATTTTAGAGTGGGAGACTTTAAAATTAGAAATATTATTTATAGTGCTTGTGGTGACTTCACTTTTTTTTTTTTGGTTATTACTATAATACTTAATATACATTAAAATATAAGTTTTGTATTATAGAAAAATATTAATAATATGATATTTTATAAAAACTCGATATAAAACTTAAAAATGTTAATATATGGATTCCTTAACGCTATTTAATTTAATAGTTTATTTTATTTTAACTATAATAAACTATAATATATTATAAATTAATTAAAACTACTTACAGATACACAAACAGCAGTCATTTTTGAAAATCACTTCCGCACACAAAAAACACTTAACTGATAAGTATAAAAATCAACCGTCTGTGCGTCCACGCGGGTTAAGTCGGTGTGTTGTCTGTTGGTCCTCGCATTTACGTATATTGTGTCTTATCTCCGAAACACATTCGTCTCGCGTGGTTTTCATGTGATCTAGATAATCTATAGGTATGTATTTTCGTAGTCTGCAGCTGCCTTGTGACGTCACGGTCAGGTGATTTAATAATTTTATTTTAATATTAATTATTAATTATAAAACTTTTTTTTCTCTTATAAACAGTAAAACAATTGGTTTACGTCCAGTTCTTTAGCCATGGCTGGCCTTTGCTTAGTACCACTTAATAAGGCATTTCCGATTTTCTTTAAATTTTATTAGGAAAACAAGGATCCTTAAAATCGATTCACAGTAGGTAGAAATAATACAGATTCTCACAAAAGGCACACCCGTACTGAAAATCTCCTCCTTTTCTGTAGCCGGTTAAAAAAATCAGATTATTTAATTTTAATTTATATTATTTTTACTCTATATAACTTTCGGCCTATCACTTATTATAAATTTTCGTTAATTAAATATTAATTGATTTCAAATTCATTGAAGACTGATTGATATTGAATTTTAATTTAACGGTACCAACATTTAAGTTATAATTTTGCACCGCGACTTTCTTCGTATGTTTAATTAAAATGAAGTAATATAACATATAATTAAACATGTAATTTAATTTTAATTTTGTTTTCACCCTGTTTGTTGATTTTCTAGTGTTGGTGGAAAGCGGGGCACCCAGTAATACTAATACGAGTATATAGTAATAATACGAGTAGTAATATAATAATAATACGAGTCTACACCTAGCACCTTGCGACTAGCTTGTAATGTAATCTTTAAGTCAATAAAAGTATTGTTATTTTATTTTATTTTTGTTTTTATTTATATTAATTACTAGGAAATATCACAACAAAAGTACAACGAAATTAAGCTCCCTTAATATTCTAGCCAAAATCTCCAAACAACTTACCCATATCCTACAATAACTTGTCTATGCCACAAAGTATTTTACAGGATAAAAAGAAATTCACATACATATACCTATATCTAATTATTATGCTAATTATCTTTTGCATTAAATACCATCCAAATTGTTTGTTGAGGACCTTCACAAAGAACCTTTTTTTTTATTATTAATAATGGGCATACTCTTGACCTTCATCTTAGCTCGAAGGCATAGATAAGATCTACGATGTAGCGAGTTTGCCCAAGAGAAGCCTGTTAACACGCACCTTAAAGACTTTTCCTTCCTTCAGAAAATTGTTCAGAGAACTTCACATTATTATTATTAGTTTACAAGTATAAAAAACATACGTTAACTTTTTGCTAAATTTTATAATTGCATGAATTTATAACTTAATACAAGTCCTGCAGGAGAAAATTTGAATTTGGAAACGTAACAATTCTAATATTTTAGAAATAAATAACTCTTTCTATTATATAATCTGGCCTGTCATAATCTACGGCGCTGGAACTTGAAGCAGGTTTTTGAGGGAAACTCAATGTATGACGCCCTCCTGTTAGATGGTGCGACGATCTGCGTCGTATAGAAAGTATAGTCTGGATGCATAAAGCTCAAAATCGTGCTCATTGGCACACCCTAAGAGGGACCTATGTTCAACAGTGGATTGAAAAGGACCGATGGGATATAATAAAAGGATATAAAAAAAATAGCACGCTATCCCTTTAGAAAAATATATAGTATATATTGTCATACATTTTTTTATTTAAATGTATTTATATACATATCTTCCAATCAACTTTGATCTTTTAATATGATTATCTGATAACAACATCTAACTAATAATACCGCCTTAGTAGACACGAGACATATTGAAATCGTACTCTGTACTATTTCTGTATAGCGGGTTACCTACTGTTACATTGTTAGTTACACTAATAAGTATTACGAGTTCCATTCCTTTGGAAATTATTATTTATATTAAACACTTTCTCTAATCATTTAATTAAATATATGCATGTATGACATCATTATGGAGTAGCCATTTTGAAATTATAGACAGACACTTAATTTTTTTATTATTAATAGATATATATTATATTATTTACAATAAGAGATAAAATGGCTTATTTACATTTTAGTATAATTTATAGATTCCAAGATTTTGATTATAAATATTTGTCATCAATGTTACATAATTTTTAAAAAAAAAAATATATATAGTATAATAATACAAGTAATACAACGGTGTATTACTCTGCAAAAATATATTCTAGTGAGTGTATAATAACTATCAGTATTGTGTCACTTAAACCTGGAAAATTTGTTTGTATATTCAATGTGAACCAAACCATAGCGCGTTTTAAAACACCACTAGCGCCATCTCTTATTGTACTTCGTAACTACTGAGGTTACTGTAAGTTATAAAAACTCAAAGTATGTTATTATTTTGTTTAGAATTATTATTATTTAAATATTTGTTTTTATTTTATGGTACTCAGTGATAAACGAGCAGACAGTCCACCTGATGGAAAGCAGTACCTGTTGCCCATAACACCTACGGTTCATGCACTTAGGTTTTAAGTAACAAAAATGCAGAACCACAGGTGCGTTGTCACTGTGAGGACTAAGATGATATGCCTCTTGCCTGTAATTGCGCTGGCTACCTTATCCTTCATACCGGAACATAACAACGCAATCATTGTTGCTTGGCGGCAGAAATAGATAAGGGAGTGGTACCCATCCAGTCGGACTCCTCAGGCTTGACAGAGTCCTACCACCGGTAAAAGTACACCGGTATAATATGATCGATGTCTAGTTTTAGATCAGTAAGAAATATTATTTAAAATACCAAATGCATTTCCAATACTAAGTAAAACTTACAACTTTTACTATAAAAAACCCTAAAAGTCAATAACAGTTTAAAATTCCTAAGTTTTAAAATAGAGTTTTGTTTACACATAAGTCGTGTCACAGACATAACAAAACATCGTGGTCATTCACTTATATATAATCTTGTTTTCTTTTTAGTTCAAAGTTTCTTTTCCATGATTTCTATTATTAAAGTGATATTAAAGAAAGTTAATAAATAAATCTAAATAGTGTTTTTTTTTTAAATATTTCAAACTAATATTATTAACTCTTACTCTGGTGTGTTCCTAGGTGCTCACAGTAGCCTATGGTTTTTTTAATGATGGGAAATACATATGTATTTATACATTACATATTATGTATGCAGTTGGTATTCAAAAATACGCAAACCACCTGCATATATAAGGTGGTTAGATATGTGGGACTCATCGGCTAGAAAAGCCAGTACTACGCACAAAACCGAAGAAAACCTCCCTCGTCTTAATGTAATAGGGTGTCGCAGGATCACTCGCGCACTCAAACACGACGATCTGCCAAAGCAAACCACAAGAGCCATAGGGTTGCTCCAACAGTCTACTTTGCTAGTGAACGCACGTTGGGGGGAGTCTATGTCAATGTCTATGGCTATTTTCAAGTTTGTCTACCTGAATTCCATCTAAATCCATCCAGCCCTTTCAGCGGCAAGGAGTAAGAATTATATATTTATTGTAGTAATCCGATTAACTATGACAGTTTTTAATATAATCATTTCACCAATTTTTTTCAATTTTATTTTAATTTCACGTGTTTATTAAAATTTTAGAGGTCAATTTAATTTTCGATTCAAAAATTCTCTTAATTCAAATTAAATTTTCAAATTAATTGCAAGTAAAATGTAAAGAGACCATATAAAAAAAAGGTAAGGACGATCAATACAGATAAATAAAACTGTAGTGTTTGTTTGTAATATCGAAATAAAAGTTTTTTTTTTAATGAAAATGAAATTTATATGGTATTTTTAAGAAAAACACAATTTTTAACATTTTTGTCTGTCTGTCTGTTTGTTCCGGCTAATCTCCAAAGCGGCTGAACTGATTATGATGAGATTTTCACTGGCAGATAGCTAAAGTTATAGGGAGTAACTTAGGCTACTTTTATTTAAAAAAAAGGATTAGGGTTCCGCACAAAAAAAAATGTACCCAGGAACGTTCCCGAGCGAAGCAAGGGTAAGTCGCTATTTGTAATAATAAGATTAATAAGAGTATTATTAAAATTAAAGTAAATCTTATTAGTATTTAATTAGGAACTTCTATAAAATGAAATCCGCTTTCTCTTTCATTTCATTTGATTTTTATATCCTTTTTTCTACCCATTTTTCCTAATTTTTTCTATAAAATTAAAAAGTTCTAACAAATAAAGTACCTACTAACCAATTCCAAATTAGCGATCATATTTTTTATATGCAAAATAGGAAAGTTATTTTAAAATTATAATCAGATAATTTTATTTATAAATATAGAAGTAAAGATTCGCTTAACTAAGTACATGACTTCATCGTTTAATAAACAAACAGTTGTACTTGCTTCCTAGTGACTACTATCAGAAGTGATTATATTTAAAGCCGCGATAAAAGGTCAAAGATTATGAAAAATAAAGTTCTTAATTAAGTAAACTTAAAAAAATATATTTATTTAGGTGAAAGATTAATTTTAATGTTTATATTTTTTTCGTATTCTTGTAATAATTTTTTTTATATGTATTCAGCCCTTTTTAACGTCCCACTGCTGGGCACGGGCCTCCCTTCAATACGTGGGGGATCACGCCATAGTCCACCACGCTGGCCAAGTGCGGATTGGCGGACTTCACATGTCTTTTGAAAACTTGCTAGGTTTCTCAGACATGCAGGTTTCCTTACGATGTTTTTCCTTCAACGTAAGGCAAGTAGTAATCATGTTGGTATGATTCGCACATGAAAATATCAGAGGTGCAAGACCCAGGATTTGAACCCGCTTCACTCGGTTTCCCAAGCGAGCGCGTTACCACTGGGCTACCACTGCCTTTTTATATTATTTCGATATATTTTTTCTATGATTTTGAGGTGTAGAGTAATAAGTTACTTTTTTATTGTTTGTTTTTTTTTACTGGATAGATAGAGTAAGGTGATCCAATTTTCTAACTACGTAGGGTATAATTTATATAATTTTAAGGCGATAATCTTTAAGGGTAAAAAAGACTAAAAAATAAGGGAATAACATGAATGAAATAATCCGAAAATAATGTAATTTTACAATTAATTTTCAAATAAATTGAAGAAAACATGAAATGCATAGTATAAAATGTAATAATCAAAATATATTATAAAATCTAACAACAAAATGTTAACAACTAAAAACACAATGGATGTGTAGATTTCTTAAAAAATCGACGATAGCCAAATTCAAATTCAAAATATTTTATCAGCATTAAATTATCACATTTTTTTACAGAACATCATGAATCTCCTACCAGTTCAGAAAGAAGAAACCTTAGACCTAAGAAGAACTAAGGAAAGAAATTCAACGGGACTAATGTTATTACTTTGTTATTTTATTTAAAGTTAAATTATAATTTACAATAATTCCATATAGTTGAAATAGCCTGGAGGCGATCACAATATTTCCAAGGCGTGCAATTTCTATAAAATCATTAATTGTATAATAACCTTAAGCACACAAACGTTCTTTATCATATTTTTTTATTTAACGTTTTTGAGATTCTATTGTAAAAGCGTACACATTGTTCATAAAAAGAATTACTGACTCTGTGGTAAACGAGTCATAGGCATTAAAAGTTTGTGTTTGCTCCTAGTATTAATGTTATGTAATATGCATGTCACACTTCGTGGAAAATTTGTGTTTATTTTTACGAACATACAAAACATTTCCATACAAATCAGTACATGTACAAAAATTAAATAGTTTAATGAATAAAATTTAAAATTAGTATTTGGAAATCTTAAAAACTTAATTTAATACTTAAACTATGAACAAAACAGTCAAACTGTGATAAGAAAATCCATAAAATAATCTACTCTGAAAAGAAATCACCTGCACCGATAATGATTCTGAGGGTTAAAAGTAATACAGATACAAGAAATCAACCATGTATTTATTTATGTATTAAGAACAAAATCCACACCTACATACAAAAACATAAATATACGTAAACTGCAACAATCTTGCCAAATTGCGATTTTACTTAAACTAACTAAAGTTAGATAAAAAAAAGAAACAAAGATCTTTTTCACTTAGGATTTCAGTTACCATAATTTCATAAGGTTTTCTATAATCATATTATATAAACAATTGTAGAGGGCAATTAACCAATAAAGTCAAAACTAAGATTGAACACCTGTAACTATGTGATTCAGGTTAAACAGTAATACTCAAAATCAAAAATTTATAAAATTTCAAAATTTTCATCAATTTATCTAATAAAAAGTAATTGTCAATAAATAAGTATAAATACCGATTCATTATCAATAGATAAAAATGAGTGCAAATTTTTGAAAATTTTTGAAATTCAATGTGGTAACTATTTTGAAGCTTCCATGTCACGTTGCTGTTATCGGATTGTTTATAAACTACTAGTTATATTATCAATTATATTGAAAAGAAATTAAAAGAACTCGTTAGAATATATTATTTTCGAGAGTTGTTTGTGTAATATTATCGCAAGGTTAAGAATTTCACCCGGAATCGTTTGAACTTTGTAATTATTATGTAATTTAATTTTCATTTCAACCTAATACTAATTATTTTATTTAATGATCAATTATAAGTAACACCTCTGTTATTGTTAATATCTAAGTCGTGGCCTGATAGACTTGTGTATGACTAATAATTTAACTAAAGTTTAAAACGCAAATGTTTACAATAACATATAGCCACTGCGAGATCAAATTCTTAATTTGATCTCGCAGTGGCTATATGTTATTCACGGGAGAGAAAAGATATGATATTTTGGTTTTCTCACGATTATTGATATTTTGTAAAATATTTATTGTTTTACTGAAGAACACTCGAGAAACTTCACGAAAAATATGATATTTTATGCTTTTGAGCCATTATTTTGTGATAGAGTATGAAAAATTGTAAAAGTCTTCATTTACCACTTGAGGTTAAACTTTAATCTCTAATAACTTTTAAACGAGTCAACTAAGCAAAAAATCATATTAGATCTTTTTTGTAGATCGTTTAATTCCTATAAGAATATGTTTTTTATTTGACTAGACAACAATGGTCTAGACATGTCTAAGTGCATATACATATCTTTATTATTTTTCGATTTATTTTGGTAAAATTTATTTAAGCTTTTAACTGAGTCAATATTTGTATACAGTAAAAATAGCACCACCGATCATTTAATATGCATAGCGAGCCTAAATATTTACATACTTTTTATTAAAATAACGGTAGTGTTACATTCAATCGACGAATATACTGTTTTTTTGCACATTCTTTTCAACATTGTAATCAAAAAGACTTATTTTCTGAATCAACTCACCTTCCTTTTCTGGCCTATTTCAGGATTTAAAGCCCCATAAGTAATTGAAATAACGGAAAATCAGTCAGTCAGTTCATTGATAGTTGAATTGAAAAGTATAAAATTTAAACCGACTATTCTTGCCGTTATTTTTGCATGGCCTGGCCCATTTTAAAATAAAAACAAAGAAAGTTTGATAGTGTTTCTGCCGCGGCATGCGCTGCGATCGCTCTACTATACCCCCACTCTGTACTTCGCACATGGCCAATACTTGTAAAAACACACACTTTATTTATAAGATATTTCGAGTACTTACGAGTAGAGATGAAGTTATAATAACAATAATTATATTTTATCTGTTTGTCTTTCTGACCTTTGTTTTATATATACCCTATTATATTATGACCGCGTAGTAACAATGAACTGAAGATGTAGCTTGGAATCTACTTACCCGATTAAAATGAAATGAGATGCAAAGAATAATATTGTAAATCGATATTAACATATATTAAAACCAGATACTTAATTCTTACTATACTTCAAAATTGCTACCATTCTAAGTTACGATTTTGTTCTTATGTAGGGGAGTATGAGTACCTATTAATTATAAAAACTTTGTATATCAGTGTACAAATTCCCGTGAAAAATAAGTGGATTTCAAAAAGTTAGTAAACGAAGTGAAGGTGTGACCTTATTTTTAATACTGGGAAATGCATTAAAGCATACAACTTGTATACATACAGGTGGTTATGTGGCTCTCAGTACTCATTGGCTTGAAAAGTCAGTAACTACCCAATAAAACCAAACAGAATCTCCCTCGTCATAATGATATTGTAATGACGTTATTAAATGTGAGAACCTTTATGTTTCAAGTCCTGTTTATTACTGATTTAATAGATATTACATTAGTGGATACCGTGAGCTACACTACAATGGGATATCGCAGGATCGCTTAAGCACTAAACCACGACGCCCCGACGGCAGGTCTGCCGAAGCAGACCACACAACCAAGGGGTTGCTCCCATGGTCCATTCTGCTATCAAAGAAGTATCAGGAGCATCTCACATGGCCCATCAAAGTGGGCTACCTCCCAGTGTGTCTCTTGGCTTCACGTCCGACCTGGTTGCCGAACACTAATAAGACCCCCCGACCCCGCCAATCGGGGAAAAGGAGAAGGAAGACCTTAACTATAATACTGAAACATTCGTTACAAATCTAACAGGGGGTGTAACTCAGTGGTAGAGTGTCTGCTTCGCATGCTGAAAGTCCTGGGTTCAAATCCCAGCACCTCCAAATTATATTTTTAACGAATTGCATGATTCTCAATTTGTTATTCGAATTCAATAATATAATATTATTATTATTAGATTATAAATAGTAGTAAAATAGATAAATTGTTTAAATTAATTTAAATAAAAAAGTTTTTGAATTTATATTTTTTTTAAAATAGTGCGTGCCTATATACCTTTACGTGTGGTAAAAGTAAAACTTCTTTGGCTCTATTTCAGATACTGCAATTAAATTAAAGCAAATTAAAATATAAGTATAATAATAATTCTTATAAAAATATTAGAAACAAATATTAAATACTAACTTTTATAACCAATGGTTATTATGAAATTATTAATATTATTAATATTAAACACAGACAGACAGAAAGACAGGCAGAAACACAGACAGACAGACAAAAAATCTAAAAACTATAGATTTAGTCTCTGTATCGATAATAAAGTCTATTTCAATAAGATTTTCCAAAAAATATTTAAGGTACAGATTCGACTGATAGAATTTTATTATATGTAGGTATATATAGATAATTATTAAAAAATTATTATTAAAAATATTTATTTTTATAAATAACAATTACTACTTATGAAATTATTAAAAATAAGTGATTATTTTATAAATGATATTATTTATAAAATTATTAACAATAATTATTTTTAATATTTTTTTATAAAATTATTAATAATATATATAAATATTTATTTTTATAAATATTAATATACCAACATTCCACATCCTATTTCCGCGACACTCACTTCCGTGATACTCATTTTTCTAATGTATTGACTAACCCCTTAATCACATCTAAAGAAGTTTTACTTCACTTAGAAAGACATTTTGTCAAAATACTCCTTTTAATCGGGGACGGCTCTTCTAGTTTTTTCCAGATTAAACATCAGTGACATTTGAATAGGTCTTTTGGGTCAGTGTTATGAACAATTTTCTGGTGATATCGTCTTCTGGCCTCCTCATCACATGTCCATAATATATTAACCAAGCTTCGACGAGCTTTTCTTCAATAAATTATGTGATACTGCTATCTAAATTATGTGATACTGCTATATAGTATCTATGAATTTATCATTTTATCAATTAATGACACTTGCTTCCTGAGAATTTTCATCTCGATTGTATGAGATTTTATCGAATGTCTGCTATAACATTCATATTCATTTCATTTATCATGGAATAAACACAAATAAAATGGAATTAGGGTTGTTATTGATTTTTTTTTTATACTACGACGGTGGCAATCAAGCATACGGCCCGCCTGATGGTAAGCGGTTACCGTAGCCTATGGACGCCTGCAACACCAAGGGCATCACATGCGCGTTGCCGACCCTTTAAAAACCTACTTACTCCGTTACTTATATTTATATAGACAGATCTGATTTTTAATAATTCATTCATTCATTCATTTGTATACATGAATTATGTAAACTATTGTTTAAGTATAAAATAACAATTTCTAGAAAAAACCCTTCCTTCAAGATGGGCCAATGTTGAAATTGGCTTTTAATAAAAAAAATATCTTAGTACATTTTATTATCCGTACAATAATAAAGTATGATCCATATAGTGTTTGATTAATATATTTTCGAGAAAATAAATCCATAACATCTTAAATATTGTTAACCCCTCGAGGACCGCATACACGCCGGCGTGTACGATAACAATTGAATTTTCGGAAATTCTCACGGATTTCTAAGATATTATCCTGGAGAGATTAATTTGGCCTTTATTACGTCACAACGTCCTCAAACACAAAATATATCGGAGTGTAATATTGATCTCATAATAATTTTATTTAGTAGATTCATTACCTCGGCCCTTACCTACAATGGATGGAATTATATCGCAGTATTAAGACAATTTAAGAATAGAAATTAATTTTTCATTAGTATATGTACAAATAATTTTAAAAATTTGACGGCACGTTTGGCTCAGTTTGTAGTGACCCTACTTTCTGCGCCAGTGGCCGCGGGTTCGAGTCCCGCTGGGGGCATTCATTTGTGTGATGAGCACGAATGTTTGTACTCTAGTCATGAGTGTTTATATTTATAATATGAATGTATTTAAAAGTTATATATGTGTAGTGTATCAACTATCTGGTATCCATAACACAAGCCTCGTAGCTTACCATGGAACTAGATGGTGCTGTGTGTTAATGTCCCAACATATTTATTTATATTTATTTATTTAAATAACGATAATAAATAATGCCCTCCTCACTGACGGCCATGGTGGCCAATATCCAATGAAGTCCATATGTGCAGGAGATATTAGGATGTGTGCAAACACAAGTGCACTCTCTGTTCCTGCAACTCCGGTGGGATAAAAATTTAATACAAGCGGTGAGAGGTCTAATCGACTCTATGTGCTCTCCGAGATATAAGGGTGACAAAACTAACTTCTCAAGCTACAACTGAGAATTTCTTGATAGAAAACCCCGATAATTGAACTTATCCCGACTCGGGACTCAAACCCAGGACCTCCAAGTCTGCACCACACGCCACGCTAGTAACAACGTGACCAACGAGGCATCCAAAGGTTTAGTAAACACACAGAAAAAAGATAAAATAACATTTAATTGCGAGTTACGCCAAAAAGCAATAATAAAAATAACAAGCTATCTATCTTAATGCAAACCTAAACACATAAATTCTAAATAACATATTATTAATTGTATAAAGTAGGTTACTAGTTACTACTAGGCGCTATCAATTGTTTACATATTTAGTAGGTACTTTGGTCAACATCCACTCTCAGCGGATATACTAATGAATATCCTGCCAACGACCGCCGAGCCACCGGTGCAGTGGTCCGGTTAACAAATAATTTCTTAGAATTTATTCAGTAGGTGTTAAAATCATAATCGAAAGAGAATTCTTCAATATGCAAGTTCGAGAACAGGTGAAGATCAAATAGATATCACTTGCCCACAATATCGCTTACGTAAATTTAAATTAAATTTATTTATGTGTTACTAGCACTTGTAGTGAAAATCTAAAACAAATTTATCCCACGGGAACCGAACATTTTCCGAGATAAAAAAATAACCTCTATCTCTGTGCCAAATTTTATTCGAATCCGTTCAGCTGTGCTGGCGTGAATAAGTAACTAAACATCTATTCAAATTTTCGCATTTATATTTATGGAATTAAAGGCTTCGCTCCTAGGTGTCTGAGAGTGATGTTAGTTAGCATAACCTTTTTTAATAAACAGCGGCTATAAAATGCAAAAAAAAAACAAAATTGAATCTCACCGGTTCTATTAGGACGTCTAATAAATTAAAATACAAATAATCTCTCGAATTTTGTAATATTAGTATAGATTATTTAATATCTACAATTGTGTTTCTTGGTGAATCCCTCCTTTACGCGGAAACAATCAATAACAACATTAAGAATAATAACGTCCTAATGACCGATTTCTGTCATGGCGGTCAATCTTACTAAGAATGGCTATCTATGGAAAGATATAGTGCATAATATTGCGCGTATAGAGAAGCGCTCTCTTTTCCTTTCACTCTCAAGTAGGACATACAATTTGACACTCGTGGTGAAACTTTACGTGATCTCCGCTACACGGGGATATAATGTCACCAACTTCCCAACTAAAGCTAATATACTTATGGAATATTTTAGTCGACGTAACTTTGACAAAAATAATAATAAATTCACGTAAACATATTGGTATTATGATTTATTCCCGTAGGATAAAAAATGACGAAGGCATTTTTTTTTTTATGAGATTCAGTGACAAACGAGCAGACAGACTACCTGATGGAAAGCAGTACCTGTCGCCCATAACACCTACGGTTCTTGCACTTAGGTTTTAAGTAACAAAAATGCAGAGCCACAGGTGCGTTGTCACTGTGAGGACTAAGATGACATGCCTCTTGCCTGTAATTGCGCTGGCTACCTTATCCTTCAAACCGGAACACAACAATGCAATCATTGTTGCTTGGCGGCAGAAATAGATAAGGGGGTGGTACCCATCCAGTCGGACTCCTCAGGCTTGATAGAGTCCTACCACCGGTAAAAAGGCATTTCTTTTATAAGCGAACTCGTTGTCACATTAAATTATTCAGATTGTAATATGTGTTTATATAAAAAAAAATTACAAAAATAAAAATATCCAACTTTGTAAAAAGCAAAAGAATCGCAAAAAATCATCACAATGAAACACAGAATTCTGTTGTCGGAAACATAATATTATGTTACCTAACTAACACTAACTAAAACTACTTACTACTAAACCTAACTTACAAACTAGCGACTTACTCTCGCTTCACTCGGATACGTCCCTAGTGCGTAACAGCAGCTTACGTGTTACTCCAACTCATAATATATATGTGTATTTAATCCCAACTAAAAATATAAATACAATAGTCACTCTGTCTGTTATGTTTTTACGCGTAAACGAGGCTACTTTTTGTCGAAAAAATAAAAGGGGAAAATAGGGGTTGAAATCTTGTATGCGGAACCATTTTTTCAAGTGAGGACATAAACATTCTTTATATCCTATACTTTTGGTAAGAAATAAAAAAAAAATATTTTGGCGTTTTCGACCAATCAAGGTAATATAGGGGATGATACCAAGTTTTTAAAATAACTCATACTTTTTATACCTATATACACATAGTCTACCTATTCTATACTATCTGTTGACAGATTTACGAGTAGTAAGAGAGAAAACTTACATAATATTAAACGTGATACCTACATCAAAACAATATATTAAAAAATGTAGGTCATGAGGGCTCCGGAAAAGTCCGCGACAACATGTCTTTATCTTATAAGGTACATTCACAATAACTATTTATATCTATTTAAAACGTACATACTCGTAGGGACGTACCCGACCGAAGCGAGGGTAAGTGGCCATCTAATTATTATGAACATAAGAATCAATCGCCACATGTATGACGGAGCATCATTTAAGAACGGCTCGACCATTTGCCTGAATTTTTTTTCGTTGTGTTCGTAGTTATTAGGACAAGGTTAATTTTTTTTTTTTTTTGAAAAAAGCACCGAAAAGTTGGGAAAGGAAAAGTGATCTTTTAATCATCGAAAATTCTAACTAGGATAAGTGTTATGTATCTGCATAAAGCTCTCAAAAACTAGCTTGCCTGAATAAATCACACATTTTTATTTTATTTTTTATTTTGATGTAATTCGATACTTAAAATGAACAAACATTTATGATTAGAAGTTTAAAAATATCAACATGCCACAAAAATGGTAAAAAAAAAAACTAAATCGACATGCCTGTTGTCAATGTTGTTCAAGATTTTATTTATAACAATGTAAACATAAGGTAATAAATTAATTATTACGCATATGGAATGGAACTTTCTCATACAAAAATATAGGATACTTTTTTTTCTTTAGGATCGAATATCCTATATTGTTATAGTTGGCTCGAATGTTCACGTGCAAGTTGCAATAAGAACAGAGTAGGCACTTAGAACAGAGCGTCAAGAAGAGAAGACTAATGCTAAAAAATCAATATAGAAAAAATAATTATAGTATCCTTGTACGAGGGTGCGTTTTTAAGTACGCAGAATGTGTAGGTAGGTCATTAGTGAGGGTCGAATTAAGCAACTCATTATTAGTGTAAATACCAAGTTTTGTCGTAATTAGGTCATTACTCATTATTCTTTGAATTATCGACGACCAAACAAGTCAATCGAGAACAAGTTGTGAAATATGGAGAAAATCGAGTAGGGGAGCGGGGGGCTAGTTGTAACAATTTTTCGCTTCTGGGCTATGAAAGCTTACTTGTTTGGTATTTATGAAATCTAGCAGTACTATTCCAATTAACAACTATTCAACTATCGATTCCAAATGAATTTTTGATAAAACCTGTAACGATTTTTTGTAGAAACGGCTTAGAAAAAAAACTGACGAGTGTTACAACTTACCCCGTCTTTGGGGTTAGTTGTAACAGGCTTGGGGTAAATTGTAACGTTAGGAATTGAAAACCAGTTTTATATTTTATAAAGATTTATTTGGCATATTTAACATCAGAACTTTAGAAACGCTAAAACAGGTTTAGACTTTTAAGTTAAATTTTTAATCTAAAAGAAAATATTACAAAATAAATAACATGTTCTTTCTTTACTTAAACTATTAAAGCATTTTAGGCTTACAGCCATTTTTAATCTTAACTACTTCAGTAATCAGACTTTTGATTCATATAGCATTATAAACCTTAGGCACGTTATAACAAACTCAGACTTTTCAGTTTTATTCTTAATCTAATAGAAAAATAATCAAATATTAACAAAAACATGGTCTTTCTTAAACTATAAAGGAACTTTAGGCTCACAGCCATTTATAATAACAAAATCTCAATTCCTAAGTAGTCAGCCTTTTGATTGACGTAGATAAAATACGACATCAGTCTTCATCGGAATCACAATTAAGACACACAAATGAGATCTTATTTCCTGTTGCACATTTTACATGTGCCCACATCTTGCACACGATGCATTGTATCCACTCCTCGTTTGAATTTTCATAAGTTTCCCCACAAGCTAAACAAAACCATTCCTCGGGTTCAGATTCTGAATCAGAATTTAAAACTTTATTTTTTACTTTTTCTATCCCTTGTCTTTTAACTATCTTTATTTTATCTTTTTCCTCTCGATCTTTTATTATCGTTCTTTTGCCCTTTCCTTTGCCTTTCTTAGTCTCTCGTGTTTTTTTCGTCTTATTTAACTTTTCTTCATGTTGTTTTTGTAACTCGTTCTTCTCTGGCGTGTCTGTGAGGACACAGCATTTTCTTTTACGTTGAGGGCGGTTAGTCAATTTTCGTGGTGGAGCTTTCGGGTAAGGTCTTATTTTAGATGGAGAGAAATCATTTTGCTTTTGAATACCAGAAGGTCCAGGAGTCGGCTCAAAGTCAGGTTGACCTCCAGGTAAAGCTGTTGTAAATAAATTATCCTCAATTCTTGTTAAATTTGAAGTTACTGGGTTACAATTTTCTATGGAACTTATGATTTCACTGACACTTATATCTAAAGAACAATTATCGAATGAATCTATATTAGGAAGATTTGTTGTCAAGCTGGAGGCAGTAATGTTCATATCTGTTTCAGATTCTTTGCTTACAGGATTTGGCCGATCCGTAACATAAGATGGGGCAAAATCTGAATCTTTAAAAATATCTGCATTTAGAGGCCATATGCCCGTTGCTTTAAATCCATTCATTATATTAGAAGGATTCATTGCTAATGGCAAAGAATCCTTCACGATTCCAGGAATGTCATATATGGTCATCGTTTTCCCTGGGTTGTTATACAACCACGCTGTCTGTGTTCGGTTTAGGTAATTTTTGAACGGACCATAAACTCCAACATCCAACGGTTGCAAATTATGTGAACAGTGGGGGGGAAACGATAGCATGATAACGTGATTTTCTTTTGCTTTTTTCACCACTGAGATGTTTACGTGTGAATGATGATTGTCGAGTAATAGGAGGACAGGTTCTTGCTCCGACGGTTTGACAAACTTGATGAAATGATCCAGAAATAAAATAAATTCTTTTTCCGTCATCCACCCTGAAGAATTACCAGCTCCAATACAATCTGGTGGTCCACATCTTACAAAAATATCAGTATATCTGAGCCTTGGAAACACAAACATAGGCGGGATGGAATTTCCTGAGGCATTAATGGCACATGCAAGAGTTACGAGGGTACCCCTTTCAGCAGAAGTAATAGCCCCTACTTGTTTTTGTCCTCGTGGAGCCACGATTTTCTTTGGTTTGTGGACTGTAGTCACTCCAGTCTCATCGATATTATATATTTGTGATGGTGTAAATTGATACCTACCCATAACATCTGTAAGCTTCCTAAAAAAGTCTTGAACGTTGGTCTTATTAAAGGATGTTGCGCGGCTTAGAGATGTAGATTCAGGAGTCCTCAGAGACAGTCTTGGATTCCTTGCCATAAAATTTTTGAACCAATCTGGTCCAGCTGATTCATTTTCACGCCATGACGGAGGTAAGTTTTTCGTTTTAATCATAACAGCACACTGGTATGCTAACTTTCTGACTTCCAAAGGAAGCAATCCAAAGTAAATGTTGGAGCAAGTAAGCAAGTACTCACATATTTTAGCTTCTTCTTCCTCTTTAAAAACCAATCTGGGTTTGACATAGCCGACTGATAAAGATTTGTCACTCTTCTTCTTTTTTTATATCTATATATTTTCATTTTTTCTATATTCTATATTCGTAAACATCTTGGCTTTGGGAAGCACGTTCAGTTTTTCTTTTGTAGTGTCTCATTCTGAAATAGATAAAATCAATCAAGTTCAACAAAAAAGTATTCAAAACATGAAAAGAAGGAATTTAAATACGTCCCGCGTAATTTCATAGAACTTATAAATAAATAAGGGGCAAGTTGTAACAAGTTACAACTTGCCCCATAAAATTGTTACAACATACCCCACTGCGGGTTTTTTTGAAATAACTTCGATTAAAAAAAATCGCTTACTTGGTGTGAAAATACATTTAATATAATCAAACTAAACAAATGCTAAATGTATTTGTAAAAATCAACAACTGCTAAACAATCTGAAATCTACGATAATCAATTTTGTATAAACAAAAAAAAGTCCATTACCTGGCTTTATCGGAGCGCCTGCACAACACCGCTTCCTGCGCCGTCCGGCGGGGTACTGATCGCGCTTATATGATAGAATGGGTATTACGTAGTAGGTTAGGTTCAAAATCATACGAATATTATTATATTATGTAGGTAAAAAATGCTTGTTACTACTTGCCCCTGTTACAACTAGCCCCCCGCTCCCCTACGCGCTGTTATAAAATTCCAAGCAGGGAAAATCTGTTCAAGCTATACTGGAAGAGATATCATCTTTTACGGGGACTCTTGCTCAGGTTAAACCATGGTTTACAAGTGGCATACCCTCTTTAAGCAAGGCAGGGACTCACTTGAAGATCACTTTGATGACCCACGGGACTCTTGTGGGACTCAGAAGGGATTCTGTTGATCGTTTATAAAGATGAAGATATCTTCGTAATCGGAGAATACTATGCTTCAGTCCTAGAGCGGTTAAAGGAAAAAATCAAAGAAAAAAGAAGAGGAAAATTGACCAAAGATGTCTTCCTTCACTACCACGTGCCTGTTCCCAAGAGCCGTGTTGCGATAGCTGCCTTGCAGAAGGTGGGCTTCGAAATTTTAGCTCACCCACCCTACAGTCCAGACCTAGCTCCCAGCGATTATTACCTATTTCCAAATTTCAAAAAAGTCTTCGTGGGAAAAAAAATTCAAGTGACGAAGAAGTGAAGGATGCAGTTTCGGCGTATTTTTCAGACAAAGAGAAAACATTTTTTTCGAAGGTATACGTAAGTTAATTGAAAGATCGGAAAAATGCATAAGGGTAGCAGGAATATATTGCAAAGGAAAAATAAATTCGTACTTTTATTTCCCCTTTTTACCCCCAATTCCGCGAACATAAAAACGCCCCCTCGTATATAGAGAGACACAGCCCACAGGTTTTTTGGTTTTATATTTGAGATTTTGTAAAACTTCTTTCGGCAAACGTTATTTGCAATCTTAATAAATATTAGACTTATTATAAATTATACAACGTGAATGAATGAATGAATACTTTATTGCACACCACACAAGAAATAAATAAAGAAGTAAAAGATATAACAAAAAAATAAGAAAAGATGCACAGCAGGCGGCCTTATCGCTAGAAGCGATCTCTTCCAGGCAACCTTAGGGTAGAGGAATCAGTATATAAAATGGTAGGCGGTGTACTTGCATAAATACATACATACATATATACATACATACATACATACTGTATACATACATACATACATGCATACATACATACATACATACGAACAGTAGATACACTCATATATTATAATAAAAACAAACTAAAGAGATAAATAATGCGTGATGAAATTTGTTACAACGAAATAAAACTCCTGTTTGGCATTATGTTTTTTTAAGTAAAACTTCTTTGAGCGTGACTGAGGGGAAATCAATACATTGGGAAAATGAGTGTCACGGAAGTGAGTTTCGCGGAAATAGGATGTGGCGGGAATATTCAAAAACTCATAATTATATAACTAAATATGTAGCAATAAATAAATATCAGTATTTGGTATTATTAAATCTTTTCTTTACATATTATGAAAGTAGATTGTGTGTCTGATAAAAAAAAATATGAGAGAAAAAAACTACAATTAACACTAATATACTTGTGAGACGCCAAACTTTGGTCTAACTAGGATTTCGTTTCAAATGGACAAAAATAAATATTTATTGTTAGTAATTCCATAAAAAATATTATTAATATAAATATTTTAAAATATACAGTAAATCATTTAAAAATACTAATAATTTTATAAAAATCTTTTTTTTGATATTAATAATAATTTTATAATAATTATTACTTATAAAAATGAATATTTATTGCTGATATTTATATATATTATTTTATTTATATTTTGATTTGTTTTAATTTAATTGCGATATTTGCCAAAGAAGTTTTACTTCAACCGCGCGTAAAGGTTACACGCGTTATACTATAAAGTACCTGGGCGACCGAGCTTCGCTCGGAGTTCTTGAAAGATTGTATATTTTACATTAAGTGACTAAGTGTTACTGAGACAGTTGTATAGATGTCGCCATAAGAATAATTTTCTTTTTAATTTGGCTTAAAAATAATTTGACATTAAGTGACTAAGTGATACTGAGACAATTGTATAGATGTCGCTATTTAATTTTGCGTAGAATAATGCATAAGAAAAACGCATGAAAACTCGAAAACACGCGTTTTCCCAGACATGTGACTAATCTAGATCAATTTTTCGCCCCCGAAAGCCCCCATATACAAAATTTCAGCAAAATCGTTAGAGCCGTTCCCGAGATCGCTGGTATAAATAAATAAATAAATAAACAAGAATTGCTCGTTTAAATATATAAGATAAATAGTGGTACTATAAAGATTTAATTTTCTTTTTTTATCAATGAAGGAGTCTGAAAATATTATTTTAGAGGTTTTTACTTTCATATTTTCACGCTTTTACATGAATATACTTTCACGCTGGTTATAAAATCGGGTAACGTTTTGCTTTCCGTAGCGGTGTTTTTAATTATGAATTCTTATAGATCTTGAAAAAATATAACGAAAAATTTGAATAAATTTTATCGATATCTCGCTTTGTTTTCGAGATATCGGTTCTAAAAATCGAAAAAAATTAAAAAGGTTTTTTTTAATTTTTTGACAGAATGCAATAGATTTTTGAAATATAAGAATAAATTTTTTTTAAACACATACTTTCGCATTTAGTAGACAGAAAAAAGGTTATATCTGTTATCAACCACATTAACATATACATGAACTTAGAAAATAGAAAACGTATTTCCAACATATTTCCAAGCGATAGTACACAAGTACCCCCGCCCCTCCCCCCCGTGCGTTCACCTTGTCGTGGTGGTGGGGGGGGGGGGCACTTCGGTGGGCGGTGGGAGGTGGCCCATGTCGGTGGGCGGTGTATCAAGCGGGTTGCTCCTGGTACTTCTCTGATAGCAGAGTGAACTGTGGAGCAACCCCATGGTTGTTGTGGTCTGCTTCGGCAGACCTATCGTCGGGACGTCAAAAACGTAATTAATAAAAAAGGTCTTATTCAAAAATAGAAAAGTAATAAAAGGATGTGTGTATGTATTTGTGTGCCTACAATGCAATCCAAATAATGCCATGGCAATTAACTGAATAGAGTGCAAAGGTCAATTCGCTTTCAGCTCCGATAGCAGCACGAGGCTCTGATACGGAGTACGTCAAAGCCTTACAATCATTTGTGATAATGATTGTTACTTAATCTATACATTATAATATACTTAATTATAGCGTGATCGACGTTGTTTTAAATCATTTTATCTTCAAAGTATGTTTGAAATAATATTTTCTTATATTCGACATCACATAATAATAAATATTATAAATGCGAAAGTTTGGATGGATGTTTGTTACTCAATCATGCCAGAAGGACTGAATGGATCTGGATAAAATTTGGCACAGAGATAGATTATAGTTTGGAATAGCACATTAGGATACTTTCTATCCTGGAAAAATGTGCGGTTCCCGTGGGATAAAGTTTTTGTTTTTTTTATTTGTAAATAAAACTATCTTTCCTGATTTTCGCAGATTTATCTTTAACAACTAGTACCTGAGCGACCGAGCTTCGCTCGGAGTTCTTTTTTGTTATATCGTATTTTTAGATAAAAAAACTAAAAACTTAAATAAATACAAAAAAAAACAAAAGTTAAAACTTTGTATTCCGACCGGGACTCAATCCCGGGCATATGTGTTGTCTAACTTGCCGCTTAACCACGATGCTTACATCCGAGTGTAAGAAATTATTGACCATATTCTGCGTAGAATAATGCAAAGAAAACCGCATGAAAACTTGAAAACACGCGTTTTCCCAGACATGAGACTAATCTAAATCGATTTTTCGCCCTCGAATGGGGGCTCCCATATACAAAATTTCAGCGAAATCATTAGAGCCGTTTCCGAGATCGCTGGTGTAAATAAATAAAGATATAAATATACAAGAATTGCTCGTTTAAATATATAAGATAAATATAACCTTTGAAACGTGTACAACCTTAATCTCTCCCGTGACTATGATTGCTATAAAGTATTCAAAACTTCGAAAACCAAAAATTTGAATAAATGCGAAAATATAGTTTTATTTAAAATGTTTGAAATACAATAAAATCTTCTTTTTTTTGTACTTTCCTAACTCTTGCTTACTGCTAATCGCGCATCAGTTAAAAATTGCTGTATGAATTTGAATGATACTTTTATATTTTAGAGGAATTTACATGGATTAACAGCTTATCTAAGTTACGTCACAGTCTGTCTAACAAGCCCATATAAACACTATCATATCTCTGAACTATGAACTTCCATATAAAAGGGGTCGTGACCTCAATGTATAGGTACATATAATAAAATTATAACAGAGTCGAATCTGTACATTACATAATTTTTGGAAAATCTTATTGAAAAATCATTATTATCGATACTAAGGCCGAATCTATAGTTTTTAGAATTTTCACTTGTCTTTCTGTCTGTGACCGCATAGCGAGAAAATAACTGTACAGATTTTGATAAAATTTTGTATGATAATAGCTGGTTATCCGGGTCAACACAAATGATACTTTTTACTGCGGGAAAATATATAATCTCTGCGAAATCTATTCTAAACGTTAAAACGTAAGTAGGGACAAACCCGAGCGGAGCGAGGGTGAGTCGCTATTTGGTTATAAGGTTATTAGGTATAAGTTAAAAAGAAATAGGTAAATAAATCAATAAACATATATTTATACCTACATCTTATATGAAGAGTGTCATAGAACTAAACATGAAGCCAAACAATAATGTTTTAGAATAATACATAATGTTTTAAAATACTATACAAATGGCAAATTGTATACTGAGTGTCAAGTAAATAAATGTTAACAAATGAAAATAACGAATTTTATTATGATAAAAAAAAGCAAATATTAAGCTATCTCTCTTTCAAGGGGAAAGAAATAATACTTAAAACTAATAAAAACTTAAAAAAAAACCCACTTCCAGGCACTGAAAAGTAACCTCCTCCTTTTTTTGGAAGTCGATTAAAAAGAATATATCACTATTTTTATTATTCATATTTTATTTTCATAAAATGTAGATTAATTCAATCAAACGTAATAAAATTTCCCTTATTCTTTACAGGAAGTGAACGATATGTATGGCAAAATCGAGAAAAGTAGCATAAACTTGGCCAGCGTGGTGGACTATGAACTGATCCCCCTCGTATTGAAATGAGGTCCGTGCCCAGCAGTGGGACGTTAAAAAGGGCTGAATACTAATTTTATATCCCGAAGAAAAATGAATCCTGTGGGTTAAAAAAAGAAGGATAATAGTTTTCCAAACTTTAATGAAAAATTGTATAGTTAGGTTTTTTACCGGCATACCTGTGGAAGAATCTATACTTAATAGCTGAAGAGTTTGTTTGTTTGTTTGTTTGGTTGAACGCGCTAATCTCAGGAACTACTCATCCGATTTCAAAAATTCTTTTTACATTAGATAGCCCGTCAACTGAGGAAGGCTATAGACTATATATTATCCCGGAAAAATGTACGGTTCCCGTGGGATAAATTTGTATTTGTCTAGGGACGAACCCGAAGCGAAGCGAGGGTGAGTCGCTAGTATTCTATAAAACAAATTTTTCTTTGCACTTTGCATGTACGTTGTAATATTATATTTTATTTAGATTTCATATGAAATGCATAATATTATGATAAAAGTTTTATATCGGCATAGTAACAGAGAGTTCAGACTATCTTTGGTCTGGACAGAATAGCCTTTATATCTACACTCAATAATTATATCAACATTAAAAACAAGTTCGAGTTTGACTCACTCTTCGATGGTTCCATACCATCATTATACAAATATCAGTTATTAGTTAATTTCTAAAGTTTAAAAATAAGGTTCTGTATTTCAAAACTAAAATTAAAAGAGAAAAGAGTTAGGCAAGACAATGATTTTACTAAGAAAAAATATATTGAAAAATATTTTTTTAAGAAAAAATAAAATATGGTTTAAGAAATTTTAACCTGAACCCTGACACGAACACAGCGCGAAACGTCATAGATAAAAGGTTTTTCGCACCACCTTGCGTTTGGAAAAGATAATGCTGCTTTTCCATGCAATAGTAAATCTATTATAAAAATCTGATCGTTTAATCTTTTTGCGCTCAGACCTTTAAAAACAGTCTATTTTTATCCACAGCCACCTTTATTTGGGACTAGCGACACACTCTTGCTTCGCTTCGGGTTCGTCCCTAGACAAAAACAAATCTATCCCACAAGAACTGTACATTTTTCCGGGATTATATATAGCCTATAGCCTTCCTCAGTTAACGGGCTATCTAATGCAAAAAGAATTTTTCAAATCGGATAAGTAGTTGCTGAGTTTAGCGCGTTTAACTAAACAAACAAACAAACAAACTCTTCAGCTTTATAATATTAGTATAGATTACATAATGCAATAAAAAGTGCATATAACAAACGTATTGAACACCTCCTTTTTGAAGTCAGTTATAGAAAGAAATAGAGGGAATGGTAGAAGGAGAGAGATGTATGTATGAATAGAGAGAGAGAATGTATGAATATATTTGGACGGCGAAATATTAACTTTACCGCGGTGGGAAACTCAGTAGTATCCCGCAATCCAACATGCGAGTCACTAAGTTTGTACACAGATGTGCAAATGATGCATTTCCCAATTTTAAAATAGGTCAAAAACGTTTTACATTAAGATTATTTTTGACAGTTCAAACACAATTACAATAACAGGAAACACCAGTATCGACCAACCCATTTCCACGTGATACAAGCGCTTATGAACAAGGAGACCAAAAATTATCTACCACTTTATTACATATTGATAAGATTAATTATAATAATTATTAATAAAAGATATGCAAGCGCAAAATATATCGTATTAGCTCCATCATAATATTACTTGTTATCGGTTGTCAATGACATTCTGACCTGTTCCGTAGTCTAGAAAATGAAGGCCTGGATCCTCCCATAATAGTCCAATCCATACTTACTAAAATTATACGTATGAAAGTGTGTTTGTTTGTTCTCCTTTAATGTCGAAACAGAACGCGGGAGATCATCTCATTCCTACGAAAAAATACGTTATAATACAACCCACAACAACTCATGATACTTATGTATGTATAATATACAGTCTATCTATTTCATACAAAGCGTTAAAACGTGCCTAGTAGAAAATATATTATCACATACAATTAGTATTTTATTACGTAAGAATGCTATAAATTCGTATTATGGATTTCCAAGGACTTAATTTTTAAAGAGTTTTAAAAATTTCTTGTTGTTACCAAACAGAAAATATATACTTTTCTTAAACAACAAGTCTAGTCCTCACATTTGAACACAGGTTCGATTTGTTCCCTTTTTTTTTCTCCTAAAAAAAGATACACTCTTTTTTTATTTAAGTAATTACTAAAATAAAAAGTTACACCGACTGAGTTTCTTTCACCATGTCTTCTTATGAGTATTCTTCTTTCCGAACTGGTAGAAGACTCGTGACTTAAAGAATAAATTATTATAATTTAATGCTGAATAAAATATTTCGGATTTTTGTATTTTGAATTTTGAACATCATAATCATTTAAATGAAGGTATTCTACCCTTGAGGCGTTTTTTTTTAATTTATGTATGTGAACTTGAGATATAGGAACCTTACGTTGACAAACCCACTTACGCATACCACTTGCATACAAACAGGTGATAATGTGGGTCTCACTGGCTAGAAAAGCCAGTACTACCCACTAAAACTGAACAAAACCTCCCCCGTCTTAATGGGGAGTCACAGGATCATTTACGCACTCGACCACGAAGGTCTACCGAAGCAGACCACTACTCATTTTTACCAATAGAAAGAGGGATTATTTAGGAAGGTTTAAGGCTATATTTATAAACGTACTAGCAACACATTCTCGCTACTCTTGGGTTCGTCCCTAGTGAATAACAAAAACAAACCTATAACACCGGGAACTGTATATTTTTCGAGATAAAAAACACCCTATGAGCTTTTCCAGGCTATAATCTATTTCCCTGCCACTTTTTACCCAGATCCATTTAGCTGTTTTGGCGTGATTGAGTAACAAACATTCATCCATCCAAACTTCGCAATTATATAGTAGTACTAGCGACTCACCCTCGCTCCGCTCGGGTTCGTCCCTAGTTATGTTTCAACGATTAGTATAGATTTCTCAGAGATGATATATTTTCCCGTAGTAAAAACTATCCTATATGTTGATCCGGATAACCAGCTATCATCATACCAAATTTCATCAAAATCTGTCCAGTGATTTTCTCGCGATGCGGTAACAGACAGACAGACAGCCAAAAATCCAAAAACTATAGATTCGGCCTCTGTATCGATAATAATGGCTATTTCAAAAAAAATATATGTTATAGTAGTGAGATATAAATTAATATGATTGCAAAAATAGACAGCCAGTATAATTATATTTACATAAGTCGAGAAATGGCAGTGGTAGCCCAGTGGTAACGCGTTCGCTTGGGAAACCGTGTGAAGCGGGTTCAAATCTCGCACCTATGATATTTTCATGTGCGAATTATTTCCAACATGATTACCACTTGCCTTACGGTAAAGGAAAACATCGTAAGGAAACCTGCATGTCTGAGAGAACCTAGCAAGTTTTCGAAAGACATGTGAAGTCCGCCAATCCGCACTTGGCCAGTATGGTGGACTATGGTCTGATTCCCCTCGTATTGAAGGGAGGCCCGGGTCCAGTGATTTGAAATTTCCCTGATTCTTTAAAGAATGTAAACTATCTGTATGGCAAAAGCGAGAATCACTACATAGTATAAAACAAAGTCGCTTCCCGCTGTCTGTTCCTATATAGGTATGCTTAGATCTTTAAAACTACGCAACGGATTTTGATGCGGTTTTATTTAATAGATAGAGTGATTCAAGATGAATCTTTATATGTATAATATATACATAATATAGTAGAAAAACACTGATAATTTTAGAGGTTTCTAGTGTGATATCGTAAATAAACACATTTTTTTGCGCTTACATTCCAATCACTGGCTGAACCCTACGAGATAGATCAAAATAATGTACTACAGTATTGTACACCTTAAAAAGGTCTACAAAAAAGTACGCAATGGCGTATATCTATCTGTTAAAGATAACATACTATATCCAAGCCAAGTGAGGGTAAGTCGGTATTAGTAGCATAAACAAGAAATCACGCTACTATTTTTAACTACGACTATTTTAGTGGGCTCCGTGTATATAATTATTTAGTCTGTGGACAAAAAAGATAAATACTCTTCAGGTATAGCGATTAGCTGCAGACTGACCCGGGGTTAATTAAACATAATATAATAAGCGAAGTAATGAGCGACAATTAATTATTATTTGATAAGTGCATCGCAATGTCTTTGTAAACTGGCTTAGTGTCTGTCTTCGTCCGGACACTTTATTTAATTTGAAAACACTTATAGTAAATATCCGAAATTGGGCAAGTGCGAGTCTGACTCGCACATTGAGGGTTCCGTAGTATTTTATTATTTTATTTGTGATGTTACAACAAATTAACGGTTTTCGGATTTTTCCCTTTACTTGTGCTTACATTTACATTGCTTATTGCCAAATTTCATGATTCTAGGTCGACGGGAAATACCCTTTTTGGTTTTTATTCCCTTGCGACTGCCAAGAAAGCCAAACGACATGTTTGGCTGAATTTGTAGTGTCATATGTGTGTAGTGCGCTCGCGGGTTCGAATCTCGCTGGGGGCATTCATTTGTGTGATGAGCACGAATGTTTGTACTCCAGTCATTGGTGTTTATATTTATAATATGTATGTCTTTAAAGTTATATATGTGTAGTGTATCAACTATCTGGTGTCCATAACACAAGCCTCGTAGCTCACCATGGAAGTAGATGGCGCTGTGTGTTAATGTCCTAACATATTAATTATTATTATTAAAAAAATATGCGGCATAAACGGCCGTATTTTTTTAATTCCCTTGACTTAGAAGTTTTATTTTTTCACAACTCCAAGGTATTGCACATTGTATTTGATATTTATTTCACCTTGATACCTCCACGTATGTTTGTATGTTTGTACTCTATGCGCTCTTAAACAATTTAACTCTAGGAAAGCGAGTTGAGTTTTTCGGAAAATTTCGGGGTTTCATTTTACGTTTTTGTTCCCATCGTTTGAAAAATTAATTTAATTATTGTACTTTTAATAGATTTACTTCAAATCTTTATATCAATTTTAAATTTTGCGGGTAGATATGTAAAATCCGAAATCCTATAAAAATCAATTCCGCCATTTCATTTACAAAGCATGGATACAGACAATCACTTTTAAATATTTGTTTGGTATACATAATAAAATACATATAGTATAAAAGTAAACAATAATTTGTTTTACTGAAATACACTGTTTACTAGAATAATCTAAAATATATTTAAGATAAAATATTTTTTTTTTCATGTGGAAATATAATACAGTAGATTAACAGTTCAGTGCTCACAGGTTCGACAATTACTCAGTAAATAGCATTTTTCGTTTGAACCAAAAGTCAGACCGATCTAAAAAGTTTTTTTTGCTTTTGATAAACCATAAGACCGCAAAAAACTTCCACAGCGCATTCGCATTCGCGCTACATCTAATTAGTTTTCAAAACTGTAGTAAATCCCACTAACCCGCATTGGGCCAGTGTAGTGAACTATGGCCTGATCCCCTGCCCCTTTGTAGTAAATGAAGGCCCACCCCTAAAAGGCTAAATAAAAAAAAAACACAGCAGGAGTTATGTAACCCAACACGTGGGCTATCTAGATATCCTTCTCGAAAGGATCTATTACTATAAGATGTATCGTCTCTTTAAAGATCCTTCTTAAAAGGATCTATTATTATAACCAATGCACTTGGAAGACAATTTAATGTATCGTCTCTTAGAGATCCTTCTCAGAAGGATCTGTTATTATAAACAGTTGACATGTAAGACAATTGAGTTGTCCTTTTTTTTTAGCTAAGAACCCAACACATTCCCGCACTCATGTATGATATAAAACCTTACAGAATAAGAAAATAAAATTTGCACTTATCCTTTCGAACGAAACGTTGTTTTATTACAACCCACGTCCCGATAACTTAACTCAGGTAAGGTCAAAGAAAATTAACAGAATCGTAGTACATTCAAAGTTCAAAGAGAGAGAAACTCCACCTTTTCGAAGTCGGTTGAATAGTACATATGTATAATAATATAGTAACAAAGCGAAATCTGTCCATGAAAATTTTTTTTAAAAACAATGACTCACGTATTGTTTACATATTACATATACATTTACAGATTACATATAAAGAATATGGACCCAAAAGAATAGTTATTAAAATGTTTGTCTTTCTGTTTGTTTGTTCATATGTGTGCATTTCACGCAAGAAGTACGGAATCGATTTTAACTAAAATTTGTAATGATAACTTATTACTCGGGTCAATATTTAGTTAAACTTTTATTATAGGAAACTCCTTCGTTCTTGCGGAAAACACACAACAGATTCTGTCGAATCATCTTTAGATGGCTAACACTTTTTTTTAATGTTGGGAAAACCTGCATACATACAAGTGGTTATGTGGGACTCAACAGCTAGAAAATCCAGTACTACCCATTAAAACCCAACGAAACCTTCCCCGTCTTAATGGGACGTCGCAGGATCGCTTACGCCTTCAACCACGACGCCTCTACATCAGGGTCTGTCTAAGCAGACCAAGCAACCGAGGGGTTGCTTCCAATGGGAAGGAACGGAGGAGGGGGAGGGGGGGGGGGGGAAGTTCAAAGTCCACGATACATATGTCTATCTGTTAAGATACATTCGCTATAATTATTTTTATCTATTTAAAACCTATGAACCCGAGCGAAGCGTACACGTACGCATTAAAAAATAAAAACTAACAAAATCATCTCAGTCTTTATAGAGCGCCGCAGTATCGCTTAAGAAATACTGGTTTTTCTAGGCGGTAAGTCACGACATAAATACCTGTTTTCCAATGTTTATGAAAAAAAAATGGATAAGTGCTAGTCTTACGCGCCCACCGAGGGTTCCGTAGAAGTTTTAAATAATTTTTCACCTCACACTTAAACAGATTATTAGCTGGTACAGAACCTATGCGATTAATGGGTTACGAAAATCTGAATATTCAAGATCTTAGAGATGTATTAATTAAAATTAACAAAAAGGTATATACGTTTTATGCTTTTTAATAAAAGAACCCCTTAAGGGGGTGAAAAGAGATAAATAAAAAATCAAACTTAGCGCAATCCAAGCCGTGAACAATAGCTAGTATTTAATTATTTATAAGGTCAATTGTAATTAATACAAAAACAAAAACAAACCAATCACCAACTAAGGTAATGGCGAATTTAAAGCGACCTTCACTTTGAGATAGGGAGCAAAGTAAAATAAATAAGTATAATGAAAAACATAGTTAATTATTTATACGTGATTGCAAAATACCTATGAATATGTAAAAATAGCTTTCGATATGTATGTATGTATATATATATATATATAGTATTCCGGTGTGCGTGTGTTCGTAATTGGTCTTGGCTTGACCGATTTTGATTATATTTTTGTATATTTATGGAATCATCTGGATGGTTTTTAGCTATAGTTTTACTCGGTAGGTGGTGCTGCTGTGAAGATCTAGATTTCTTTTAATTTTTTCACTAAACTGAATTTTTATCCGACTGCGGCGTAGCCCTGAGGGTTATGTGTTTAATCTGTATGTATGTATGTATATCCAACCCTATGTTCCCTCATAATCACTAAATAGCGTAACCGATTTTGATGATTTATACGTTATTAATACTATGTTTCTTGTCAACTCTTTTTAGTTCGCTTTTTATGCAGTCGAGCTTTTTTTTTTCAATAACAATAACCAAAGTATTATCATAGTTTTGTCTGTTTCACAATAATATTGAAATCGGCGAACTTTATTTGTTAATTTGCTATAAAAGAATATATATATTATTCCTTTAACATGGGAAAATGAATCCATAGTATTAAAATTTAATTATTTTTATTAAAACACAACAAATAACACAATAATACAAACAAAACTAGTTTTCCTTATAATAATGCGGTGCAATTTCCAAAAGCCAGTCTTTATTGACCACCATCACATCCCTCATGTACGTTTTATCTCCGGAGCTTTGTACTGAGGCAAATACAACCCTAAAAATAAAATAATTGGTTGAATCAATCTGTTTTAAAAATATTTTAGTATGGCAGTTCACATAATCATCGCTTTATTGCTAATAGCGACTTACCCTCGCTTCGCTTCGGGTTCGTCCCTAGACAAAAACAAATCTATCCTACGGGACCCGTATACTTTTCCGGGATGATATATAGCCTATAGCCTTCCTCAGTTAACGGGCTCTAAAATGCAAAAAAGAATTTTTCAAATCGGATCAGTAGTTCCTGAGATTAGCGCGTTCAACCAAACAAACAAACAAACTCTTCAGCTTTATAATATTAGTATAGATTTGTTTAACATCGATCAATAAAGTACTAGATACACAATCCCATGCAAAAGTTCTCTTAAAACTAATTAATTATTTATTCTACTAATTAATTATTCTAGTTAAAATAAGTATTTAACAATGTAAATTGAACCTTAAATGTAATTCTTAAAGTTGTTTTCACAAAAAATTGAAAGCGCGCTCAAAAGTTCAAATGAGCGCTCATTCAGTGAGGGCATTTTTTGTATCTTGTATCTCTTATATCTAGTATTTTTTAGATCGATGTTCAAAACCAGCAATGCTTCGTCGTCTTAGTGCTGATTTGTACAAAGACCAATCGAAAGAGTTAGAGTTATCGAAAGAGTTTTTAATATAGAATTACTGATTTTAAACATCAATTCTATTGATATTTAATACAAATTTTACTTTAAAAAAGCCAAAAAAAATGTATTTTATCTATATATGTGTATAAATCATAGAAATAAAATTTTGATTTTAAAATAGCAGGCATAAACCAATATTAATAGTAATATTATAAAGTGGAAATATTTTTTGTTTGTTTGTTTGTACCGGATAAGCTCTGAAACTACTGGACCGATTTAGATGGAATGGTAAGAAGATAATAAGAGACCCTGAGAAGAACATGGGATACTTTTTACCCCAGAAGTCATCCCTTGAGGGGGTGAAAATGGGCATGAAAGTTTGTATGGGAAATCAACCTAGTGATAAACCCGAGCAAAGCGAGAGCGAGTCGCTAGTTTACTGCAAAGTAAAACAAGTATAAGTCATTTGAACTAATAAGTACTAAGGCGACGACTTATTGTACTTTAGCAAGATTTTTAGGGACTGTATCTCATGAACCGTAATAGGTAAGGAGTTGAAATTTTCACAGAGTATGTATGTATTAATATTGAAAATACAAGAAACAGTTTTTTTAACGTTAATCGATCATCGAAATGAATACACTACATGGAATACTTTGAGAATAACTATTAACTATTTCGCCACTTTTCGAAAGATATATTCCTGCCCACACTCGGCCAGCGTGGTGGACTATGGCCTGATCCCTCTCGTATTGAAGGGAGGCCCACGCCCAGCAGTGGGTTTACATATAACTCACCAGGTGGGTTGCTGGGTGTGATAGAGACAGCTGGCGGGGCTTATGGCGAGGTCGGCTCCTCTGACCCCTTTGTACTGAGCGTCGGGCGCGAGCCGCGCCGCTTGCGGGAAGAGGCCGGAGGTCACCGCTTTCATTATACGACTTGTTTTAGCTGTAAATAGGAAATTATTTGTTAAATTAGAGGCTGTTTGTTATCTATATATATAACCGAATCTGTACATTAAATATTTTTTGGAAAATCTTATTGAGATAGTCATTATTATCGATACAGAGGCCGTATCTATAGCTTTTAGAATTTTTGTCTGTCTGTTACAGCATCACGGAAAATCCACTGGAGGAATTTTGATGAAATTTGGTATAATGATAGCTGGTTATCCGGGTCAACATATAGGATACTTTTTACTGCGGGAACATATCCCTGAGAAATCTATACTAAACGTTAAAACGTAACTAGGGACGAACCCGAGCAGAGTGGGGGTAAGTTGCTATTATCTTGTATAAATAAGTCTTTGTACATTCCATAAATATTATAAATACGAAAGTTTGGACGGATATTGAAATAATAGCAGCGGTAGCTTACTTTAGCTATGAAATAGAGTAGTCTTGTAAGAAAAACCTTTTTTATTGTCAGTATACCGCCATTATTAATTTTTTCTAAGCTTCCAGCGCATAATGAAACTAATATATACTGATAAAGGGCATCTTAATAAATATTAAAGTATCAATAATGTAATGCCCTAAAATGTCACGGTTTCGAGATATTTGATGGTTAAACATCGTCATATGAAAACAATATATATATATCAATTGTTTTTAAAAAATATTTTCTGTAATCTATATACAGATAAAAAAAAATTAAGTGTATGTTTGTGATGTCAAAATAACAGATTTATATTAAATGCATATGAAATTATAAACATTACAAATAGGTAAATGTGAAAAATACAATTTTAAAAAAATTGTTCGTCTCTCTGTCTGTCTGTTTGTTCTGGATCATCTTCGAAACGGCTGGACTGATCTTAATAGTACTTTCACTAGAAAATAGCTGTTGTTATAAGGAGTAACTTAGGCTACTTTTATTTAAAAAAAAGAATCAGGGTTTCGCTCCGCGTTTAGGACGAGTTGCTAGTTCTTAATAATAAAAGCGACTCACCGTAAAATATAATGACATATGAAACGTACAGATATGACATAAAAAATATTATTCAACTACTATACTCCCACATATCTCCTAAACATATTTTAACAAAACGTTTAATCTGTTTTAATCATGAAAATATAAAAATATAAAGTATTCACCTGGGCCTAAGTCAAGGTCATCAAACGTTTTATTTTCCAGCTGAAATTTATCCTTTACGAGTTTCTCTAAGCTGTTTCTAATTTCTACTGCCTGGAAAATGAGAATAAAATACATACATACAGGTCAAACACATAACCCTCCTTTGGACTTCGCCATAGTCGGATAATAAAACATATATCATTAATATTATAATTTCAAAATTTGTAATGGCTCAACGTATGTGAGCTAAATTTAAAATACAGATAATTTATTTAAATATATTGTTTTAGTGTCGAGAAAGACACTCAAAAAACCTTATAAATGGGGGGCTATTTTTGAATTATTAATAAATTTCATATTTCAAATAAAGGTAGAAAGAAATTTTCTACAAGGCAAGTAATATTTTTACATGAAATATAAAATATATGTAATAACAGAACGCTGAAGAGTTTGTATGTTTGTCATACTAAACTACCTGCCTTTTTCGTATTGAAAAACCATATATAATACTATACATAAATCTGTAATTGATCATTACTCAACAACTTAAAGACCATTTTTATTAAATTTTTAATATATAAATCTATATAAATAAAAATGGACGTCCGTATGTTTGTCTTATATGCGTTCCTAAACCATTGCACCGATTGTGATGAAACTCTGACGGGTTATTCTGTATACGCCGGCGAAGGTTTCTGGCGCAAAAAGAAAAAGATTGTTTTTGACAATTTACTTTTATACGCTCCTAAATCTTTCAAGCTTATCATAATTTCGCGAAAAATTCCGAAAAGATAGTTTTATTTAAAACTAGCGGCTCACCCGCTTCGCTCGGGTTCGCCTCTAGACAAACAAAAACAAATCTATCCTACGGGAACCGTACATTTTTCCAGGTTAAAAATTACCCTATGTGTTATTCTGATGTATGAACTATATTATTATAAAGTTTCATTAAAATCCAATCAGTACTTTTTGTGTACGAACCTGTATAAATTACTATAGTATTTAACTATCCCACGGGAACACCTTAAATTTTCCGGGATGAAAAGTAATTAAAATGTTGACTAGTGATATAAGGTACCACCATGCAAAATTTCATACAAATCGGTCCAACACTTTCGGAGATTAGCCTGCACAAACAGACAAACAGATAGAGAAACAAAAAAAAATTAGAAAAAAAAAACTGGATTTGCTCTATTTCTCTACTTACATCCGCCTGAATCGGTTTTTGGCATTTTTTTTCTATGTACAGACATTCGACCTCTACAGTTTTATTATATGTATAGATGTCAAATTATCGCGTGAATCTAAGAAAGTATTACTTACAAGCGAAGCCGAGGCAAGTCCCTAGTTATTAATAAGTAAAATAAAATCAAAATATAGTTGTTAGATACCTTTTCCATGACCCTATAGTTGAGATACATCTTCTGACACCAGTCTTTACATGCCTTCTTAGTTTTTTTCTCATCGTCACTAGATCTTATTTTCAAATACGAATCTAATATATTCAAATACATTATGATATCGCCTTCAGCCACCTGAAATAAATAAATAAATATATCTATTAAACGTATTAAGCCTTAGTCTCTCCCGTGACCATGATTGCTGTAAAGCATTAGAAACGTCGGGAACCAAAAATCAAAATGAATCCGCGGAAAATCCGAAAATATAGTTTTATTTAAAATGTCAATCATTCGAGTAAAACTATTAAAATAAATAGAAAAAAATTCATGACAAGTTATGTAAAAATATCGCACTAATTATCTTAAATAGGAAATATTTGAATTTAATTTTTTTTATAAGTACTTTTTTTAAAGGACTTAAATATCATATTGCTAGCAATATTTTCATCCTGCAGATTTAAATCCTTTAATACATTCCGACATATAAAGTAAACACTTTATAACATTTTAAAGTCTTCATTTCATTGAAACTATAGAAAAATGACAAAAAAATTGAAAAAAAAAAGAAAAAAGTAAAACAAAATTAAGAAAAAATAACAAAAAAAATAAAAAAAAAACAATTTTGGAAAAAATATAAAATAAAAAGGAAAATATCCATGAAAAGAAATAAAACAGATACAATATTATAATTTGCATATCTCAAACTAAAAACAGACAGCAATTATATATAAAACCTAACCTCAAAATTATTCCGTCTAGATATCTTAGCAGCTATATTACTTTTCCCGCTACTCTGCTTACTGAACACCTCGTCCACTTGCAACATCGACACTATCGATAGTACTTCGTCAATACATCCAAATTCACCTGTAAAACACCATTACTCTTATAAAAAAAATGTTTGTATGTATGTATGTATGTGTGTTATTCTTTTACGCCGAAACGGCTGGACGGATATGGATGAAATATAGTTCACAGGCTATTACGTTACTAATAAAATTTGGCCAAAAGGTGACGCTGCCTATATAAAATACAATATAAATTATTGATTAATTTTGTACATAACAATGTATATAAATAAAGGGCACCTAGAGGCGCTTTCTTTGTTTATCTATAAATTGTATATTTATAATTTGTATATGTATATATTTCATAGGCACTCTTACAATATACATACTTAACATTAACACACTAAATTATATGAAAAGTGACACGCCCAAAGAATATATATATATATATATATATATATATATATATATATATATATATAATATAATATAATATAATAAATAATATATCTATTAAATGTATATTTATAAATTGTATAGCTATAATTTTTATATATAAACACTAGCAAAACCCGCGGCTTCGCTCGCGCTAAAACTAAACAAAAAAACTTTGAAAAGGTAGGTTTCATACAAATTTTCATCCCTTATTTTATCTCCTTATGGGATGAATTTCAAAAAACGCTAAAACACGTATTTATTTAATTGTATTAAAAAGCATTAATACCAAGTTTCAAGAAATTCTGATCATAAATATTTTTTGGGTTGTGTTATAACGTGTACTCCCGTGGGAATGAGATAATCTCCCGCGGTAAAAAGTATCCTATATGTTGACCCGAATATCCAGCTATCATCATACCAAATATCATCAAAATCCCTCCAGTGGATTTTCCGTGATGCGGTAACAGACAGACCGACAAACAAAAATGTCAAAAACTATAGATTCGGCCTCTGCATCGATAATAATGTCTATTTCAATAAGATTTTCCAAAAAATATTTAATGTACAGATTCGGCTTAGTCACAATTTTATTATATGTATAGATACGATGTCAATGGTTTGATAATCCCACAATTTCATTAAGCGGACGCCGTATTTTTCTATAGAAGTGCGATTAGCAATTTTTTTTAATTATAATTACTTTCTATATAACATAGCTTTAATTGGGAATTCAAATAATTAAATAAACAAAACTTACCGCTTTCACACAACATTTTAGCTAACATCGGCCTTAAAGGCAGTTCACACATTCTAACCCCGCACTCTGTGAGGTCGCCTTCTTTATCTATCGCCTTTAACGCGTAGAGCGTCTCTAGACTGGAAAGTAGGGACTTTGCTGGAGGGGGGGTTGGGAATGTGAATCTGTTGGGGGATGGAGGGGGATAGGGGTGGGGGGTTTATTTTATTGCATTAGATTTGAAATGTCTTAGTTTTGTTTGGTTATTAAATATATAATGACTAGCGACTCGCACTAGGGACACCTCGCTTCGCTCGGGTTTGTCCCTGGGTTGTTTGCCGTTACAAACTTTCATCCCCATTTTCACCCTTTTAAGAGATGATTTCCGGAATAAAAATATGCTATATCTTTCCCAGGGTCTCAAACTATCTTCTTACCAAATTTCATCTAAATCGGACCAGTAGTTTTTGAGTTAATTCGTTACAAACATACAAAAATATAAATCTTTCCTCTTTATAATAGTAGTTTAGATATAAAGTAAAATACTCTTATATACTAAAGATTATAAAAAAAAAACAAAGAAAGTACACAATGTAATAAAATTATATAGAATGTATCATAATATTGATAATTAAATAAAATAGAATAAAGTCTGTTTTTCTTTTTTTTTATTAACTTTGCTCGGTCTAAATACTTTATAGAAAAAAAAAACAAGTTTAATTATAGCTAAAGCAGCTCAGTGATTTTCAAGTGATGTACTTACAAACAAACGGTGAATACCACATCATTTTTATTTATATAGAGCGACTCACGCTCGCTCCGCTCGCGTCGTCCCTAGGTACGTTTTCACTGTTACCTATGTTTATACATATATAGTAGCTTGCTACTCCTAAGATATTCATTTAAATTATATAGCGATTTACGTTATATACGTACGCCGTACGCGGAGGATTTTGTTTACAATTTAATGGGTTTTCATTCTTTTTCGCGGAACTCTGATTTTTTTCTAAAATAAAAGTAGCCTAAGTTACTCCTTATAACATCAGCTATCTGCCAGTGAAAGTCTCGTCAAAATCGTTCCAGCCGTTTCGGAGATTAGCCAGAACAAACAGACAGACAGACAGACAAGAATTGTAAAAAATGTTGTTTTGGTATATGTACCGTGTATACATCCATATGCATTTAGTAAAAAGCGGTTATTTTAATATTACAAACAGACACTCCAATTTTATTTATCTGTATAGAAGATAATGATAATAATCTTCACTTTGAGACGATATAGTCCTCATATACGGGCTAGTGTACCTAATTATTTACCTCGCGTCTTTGAAAGTCGGTTAAAACAGCCAAAAATAAACTCACCTCAGTAAGTTATTGATGCCCAAAGCTTTCAGCTGCAGAAGTACAGCGGAGAGGTCACTGCGGCACATCTCCGGGGGCACGCTCTGCGGCAACGCCTCGTACTCCTCCTCCGTATATAATCTGTGGCATTTACGTAAAGTTTTGTTATTATTGGACATTTTTAATTGGCAATTTTATTATATACTTATATTTATACTAGCGGCTAACCCTCGCTCCACTGAGGTTCGTCCCTACGTTACCTTTTAACGTTCAGTACAAATTTCTCAGAAATGAGATATTTTCCCACAGTAAAAAGTATCCTATATGTTGACCCGGATAACCAGCTATCATCAAACCCATCAAAGTTGGTTCAGTGATATTTTCATGATGCATTCCCAGACAGATAAGACAGACAGACATAAATTCTAAAAACTATAGATTCGGCCTTTGTACCGATAATAATGACTATTTCATTATGATTTTCCAAAAAAATTTAATGTACGGATTCGACTTAGAATTTTATTATATGTATACAATATACATTTATATAATTTGAAATATTTATCTGTCATAATGGAGCTCATTGCAGTAATGGTTTTATAATAAAGATCTTTTTTTTAAAATAACTTTATAATTGTTATGTACTGGTGTTTTTATTTTTTTATTTTTACCTTTAGACTGTACAACTTTAAAACCTAAACCAAATCGATCCATCCGTTTTCAAGTGAACCGCTAACCAACGAACGCCATTTAATTTTTATTATACAGATTAAAAATGCAAACATTATTCCCATTTATTTCTAACAAAAAATTATATAGGTGTGTTTTTCCACTTAAAAGACAATTTCATCCTAATAATAAGTAATTAAAAAAAAAGTCGATGAATATTTATTTATTTTTTTGTTAAGAAAAACGAAAAAGCAAATAAACAAAAAATCTATACTATACTACTAATAAATAAAATCCAAATGTCTGTGTGTAATGTCAAAATAAAGGCTTTTTACTAAATACATATGAAAGTATATACGGTATTTATAAAAAAAAACCAATTTTACAATACTTCTTATAACAACAGTTATCTGCTAGTGAAAGTACCGTCAAAATAGCTCCAGCCGTTTCGAAGATTAACCGGAACAAACAAACAGACAAGAAAGACAAAAATTTTAAAAATATAATTATAGATATTAGATTGTATTATAGATAGTATATGTATTACTCTCGGTCTCGCTAGTGCACAACGCACATTAATAAATTTATTATTAAAGCCTTATTTATTTATCCTCACATCCACCACAACGAATAATTAAAAAAAAACCAAGCAAACAAACAAACAAACAAGACCTGTAGCACTTGCCCCGCCCCGTGCGTCCCGCCCTTCCCGCCCTTTGCACGGCGTTCTGCTTCGCGATCACGCTAACACTCACGCCCTCCACGCCCACCGCGGGCTCGAAATGCGGCAGTTTGTGGAAACCGCTATCGATTACTGGAATATAGTTTTATATGTATGTATTAAAGTGATTTCTTTAATATCTATACTAATATTATAAAGAGGAAAGTTTTGATTTTTTGTGTTTGTTTGTTTGTACCGAATAGGCTCCGAAACTGAACCGATTTAGGTAAGAAGAAGAAGCTACACTAAATCTATGATAATTCGGACTAATGATTAAAACTACTGCACAAATTTTCATACGGTTTTCACTACTAAAGAGTACAAACACATCTAGGAATGTATGATATGCGCCGATATGTTGATATTTGTAAATTAAAAAGGAAAAATCGAATGAAAGTTTCCGTAACATTATACAGTGAGGGTGGGCCACTAGTGCACACTTTATCTATACTTACTAATATTATAAAAAGGTAAAGTTTGTGAGTTTTGAGGTTGTAAGGGGGTAATCTCTGGATCTACTGAACCGATTCATATGAAAATTTAGTAAGAAGATAGTTTGAGACCGTGAAAAGGACATAGGATAATTTTTTTTCCGGAAATCATCACTTAAGGGGGTGAAAATGGGGGTGAAAGTTTGTACTGGGAAGCAACCTAGGGACGAACCCGAGTGAAACGAGGGTGAGTCGTTATTCATTGATATAAAAAAAAACCATAGACATGAAAGAATGGAATTGTCAGAAGAGTGCAAGAGAGACAAAGCGATCTTGCGGCCCAATAGTTGAATTTACACGTTTCCATATTAATATATTATAGTTTAGTAATGTTGAATATTTAGGGACCCTAAATTATTTCAAATATGTACTTTTAGAAAAAAAACACTGGAGCTTAAGACGCTTATATTATAACGTGTGCAATACTCAATATGCTTCAAAGGCAAACTTTTATAGATAAGTATGGTATGCAGTCCTTGGTAACGTCCCACTGCTGGGCACGAGCCTCCTTTTAATACAACTTGAATCTGGCCATAGTCCACCATAGTGGCCAGATGTGGGTGGACTGAGGATGTCTACAGACAACTTGCTAGGTTCTCTCAGACATGCAGGTTTCCTTACGATGTTTTTTTTTTTCACCGTAAGGCAAGTGGTAATAACGTTAGAAAATGATTCGCACATGAAAATAACAGTGGTGCGAGACCCGGGATTTGAACCCGCTTCACTCAATTCCCCAAGCGCGTTACCACTGAACTACCAGAGAACAAATAAGGAAGTATAGACAATAACCCAAAAAAGAACAAACTTACCATAAACAATCCCACTAATAGTGACACTGGTCTCAGCAATATTTGTCGCCAATATCACTTTCCTGACATTTCTCTCGGACATTTGGAAAACTTTGATTTGTTTATAATAAGGTAAACTACCATATAAGGGCATAACTGATATGTTACACGCATTTATGCCACTTGGAAATAATTTTCTATATTTATTTTTTTCGTTACTCTGTTCCGCGTAATCTTGCAAACTGTTTAGGGCAGAAAGAATTTCCTCCTAAAAAAGATTGAAATTTGATGTATTTTGTTAATGTTATTCATATACTAGGTACGTTTTAACGGATATAGTATATCGGGAACCGTAAATTTTTCCAGGATGAAAAGAAGTCTATCTGCTATTCCAAACTATAATCTATCTCTGTGCCAAATTTTATCCAGATCTGTTCAGCCGTTCTGGCGTGATTAAGTAACAAACATCCACCCAAACTTTTACATTTATAATATTTATGGGATTTAAACCAATCATTATGCCAGTAAAATAATTTTATTTATTTATCATAATCACAAATCATATTGATTTCCAAATCAATAAAATTATTCATAAACAGGAACGAAGTGAAATTAATTTAAATACATGACAATAGATGGCGTTACATATGTTTATGTAACTAGTAAAACATTCAAAATATTATCAACAGATGGCGCTTTTCAAGTTGAAGACGAGAAAAAAAACAAAATAAATAAAAACCGACTTCCAGGCACTGAAAAGTAAAAAATAACTAAACGGGGGTTTTCATTTAGAATAGATACTTAATCAGATATTTTTAAAGTCGGTGCCAGCCGATAATGCTTTGAGATATGAATATCTAATAGGTAAATATGACAAGGTATGAACTCTAATTATAGTCAAAATATTATATGTATATCAATTGTGACGTATTTATTTACGTATTGACATGGATTTGTTTTGCTTTACATCGACTGGCACCGATTTCGATAACATCTGATTATGGTATTTATTCAAAATGAAATTTTTAAAACCCGTTTATTTATTCTTTACTTTCTAGTTCCTGGAAGTCTTGTTTCATGTTTTTTTTTTTAGTTTTTTTTTTCCATTTTTAGACGTAATAAGCAGGTAATTTGTAAGAAGAAAGTTTTTTTAATAACATATTCGAATAAGCTATTTATTTAAAAATAATTTATTGTTGACTTTTTTTTAAAACCACTCCTTAAAACAAAAAAAAACCATTTGAAACAAAAAAAGAATTTTCCAAATCGGTTCAGGCGTGTTCGAGTAATCGGTGAACATACATTAAAAAAAAATTCCGACGTATTGAGAACCTCCTCCTTTTTAAAAGTCGATTAAAATATTTTCTCATAAAGAGACAAATACACTATATTGTGCTTACAATAAATAACAATAGATGGCGTTACATACATACAACTGTGTTTTTACATATTTAATAATAATAATAATAATAATAATTTATTGAACAAAAAACAAAAAAACACATAAAACAGTAAACAATATTACATACAAAAACAGATATACATATATTATTATACAAAATAATCTTAGTTTTTTTTTAAGCTCAGATTAATTTAGGCTGTGTTGACTCAAAAGATATGGTAGCCTCTGTTGCCGTACTAGGAGACCTGTATTACGGCATACAGCGCCTATCCCCCAAATATGTTTTTATCAATAATTATAAGCCATTTGATACAAAGCGAGTTTTTTTTTTTACATTTTAAAGGGTATTTAGTAATAAAATCTTGTATTTATAAAGTTAAAAACAAATATAAAATGATATATTATGTATGTATATATATTTAGAAAGTAAATATTTAGAGCATTGTCAATAGATGGCGCTTTTCAAGTTAAGTCAAGAAGGTAAGAAAGTAATTTTATTTTAGAAATCTATACAGATAAATAAAATTGGAGTGTCTGTTTGTAATATTAAAATAACCGCTTTTTACTAAATGCATATGGATGTATACACGTTACATATACCAAAGCAACATTTTTTACAATTTTTGTCTGTCTGTCTGTTTGTTCCGGCTAATCTCCGAAACGGCTGGACCAATTTTGACGGGACTTTCACTGGCTGATAGCTGCTGTTATAAGGAGTAACTTAGACTACTTTTCTTTTAGAAAAAAAATTCAGGGTTCTGCATAAAAAAACCTCATGAATTGTGAACAAAATCCGCGTACGGCGTACGCACCCGAGCGAAACCGGGGTTAATCGCTGTATAATTTAAATGAATATCTTAGGAGTAGCAAGCTACTATTTATGTATACCTAAACATAGCTAGCCGTGAAAACGTACCTAGGGACGAACGCGAGCGAAGCGAGCGTGAGTCGCTAGTACACAATAAAAGTACTACACTATATTTTGGTTACTATGTGTTTGCTTGTACCCTTTACTTCTAATACTCACTTGTGAAGTTAAAAATGCCAGTATATCTCCAAACGGCTCGTTTTCGTGTATTTTGATCACTGTGTCTACTGTCGCTTTCACATAATCTGGTACGGGCTCTGAAAAATGATATATATACATATATTGATTGTAACTACTTTCTAAACGATTTCAATAAATAATGTATTTATAACATAAATGTAACATGCATGTCATGAAATGCAAAAATTTTCAAATTAATTTTTTTCTGTTTGTTCCGCCTAATATTTGAAACGACTTAACTTAACGACGACGAGTAACTTAGGCTAATTTTATTTTAGAAAAAGAATCAGGGTTCCACGTAAATAAATTAAAACCCATAAAATTATAAACAAAATCCGATTCCAATGGGGAAGTATATTATATATTAACATAATATTAATATTTAATATATCTATATTCTATACTATTATTATAAAGAGAAAAAAAAATATTGAATGTTTTTTTTAATATAATTGTTTGTAATGGATAAACTAAAAATCCTCTGAATTGATTTAAATGAAATTTGGTATTAAGATAGTATGAAACCCTGGGAAGGAGATAGGATAGTTTTTATCCCGAAAATCATCCCTTAAGGGGGTGTAAAAGGGGGATGACAGTTTGTATGGGGAATCAATCATTTTTGAAGTAAGGGATGTAAGACTCATAGAAAATAAAATATAATAACAATTGAATAATAGTTTGTAATTTCAATATACTATACTTTTATTATAATACTATACTTTTTATAATTCAGCTGTTTTTATCTATTTAAAACGTACGTAGGGACGTAAGTCTGTTGTAATTAATGTTTTCAATACTTACCTTGTACATAAAATATATCTATAGGATGAGTCCTTCCCTGCATAGACATTATAACTGATGTACTTTTCTTAGTTTTATCCTTTTTATCATTTAAATTGAAGAAATCCTTTAGAAACTCAGCATCCATTGTAGCCGAAGAAACTACGAGCTTTAAATTCTTTCTTTTCTGTAAATGAATGATAATATTTGATATTATTAATATTTGGTCATTAGTATGTATTCAGGTCCTTTTAATATCCCAAAGCTGGGCGTGGGCCTCCCTTCAATACGAGAGGGATCAGGCAATAGTCCACCACGCTGGCCGAGTGCGGGTTGGCGGACTTCATTAGTCAGTAATTATTTTTATGTTCTAAATGAAAACAATGTATGATACATATTATGTAGAGTGTAGACCTTAAATCTTTATACAAAAAATATACAAATATATATATATATATATATATAAGATATTTCATCATCACTAGTGCTTAATAGAGATAAAAATTGCCCTTTATATGTCATATGGTTATATATTTTAGAAGACACATAATAAAATAGAAAATTAATCGGGACTAGAGCAAATTTATCTAAAAAACGCTAATTATTATCTACTAACTTTAAATTATAATAAAAATACAATGTATGATATACGTACAATATAATGTGACTACTATTAAAAGTGAAAGTTTTAATGTATGTATGTATATTTGTTACTCCTTCGTGCTGAAAAGGCTGGACGGATTTGGATGAAATTTAGTGCACAGGTGAACAGACAGCACTATGAGCTAGAATAACACCCGCTGTATTGAATGTGCAAGCGATTCTGCAACGCCCAATTGCACTGCGGCAACAGTTTCCCATGATGGGTTTCTCCAGCGGAAACAAAAAAAAGTAACACCCGCATCCTAGCGATGCGAGAGAAAAATATTAGTGTAAAAAATCCAAAATTTATAATAATAATTATTATTATTTATTGCAGACAATTCAAAGCCCCTAATATACAAAGAAAAAAATAAAAATTAAGTATAATATAATTTAATATGAATTTCATTTTCACATAGTCATTTTCTGTCCTTCTGTTGATGAACAGACAGCCAGTATGAACATATTGTACAGTCCAAGCTACCATTAACTCTATTGCATTATTACTATTTTGCAGCCTATTTCAGAAAGTAGCAAACCGTTTTCGTTAATTTAATTTACTTAATGTAATACACATAAAATATTTCATATAATTAATTATTAATTTATTTATTTATTTATGACATTTTAATTAATTAATTATCCTATTTTACTCAATAAATATTTATTAATATATATTAAATTAATTAATCGACGTTAACTAACATAATATTGAATCAATATCTAAAGTACTATTATAATTAATAACATTAAATCAATCACTAAAGTAATACAACGACGAATCTGAAGTATTACTTCACAAAAAATGTTTTTAGTTTTTTTTGTCTGTATGTTGCATTACACTGCGACATTGAACCATTATATATATCAGTGTGAACCAAACGATAGCGCGTTTCAATATACTACTAGCGCCATCTATTATCGTATTTTATAACTATTTGTGAATCACAATAGGCTGTAGAACACTTTAAATATTTATTTACTAGCGACTCACGGTCGCTTCGCTCGCGTTCGTCCCTAGGTGCGTTTTCACGGTTAGCTGTGTTTAGGTATACATAAATAGTAGCTTGCTACTCCTAAGATATTCATTTAATTTAAATTATTTAGCTATTGACCCTCGGTTTGCTCGGGTGCGTACGCCGTACGTGAATTTTGTTCACAATTTAATGGGTTTTAATATTTTTTCGCGGAACCCTGATTCTTTTTCTAAAATAAAAGTAGCGTAAGTTACTCCCTATAACATCAGCATCTGCCAGTGAAAGTCCCGTCAAAATCGGTCCAGCCGTTTCGGAGATTAGCCGGCACAAACAGGCAAACAGACAGACAGACAGACAGACAAAAATTGTAAAAAATGTTGTTTTGGTATATGTACCGTGTATACATCCATATGCATTTAGTAAAAAGCGGTTCTTTTAATATTACAAACAGACACTCCAATTTTATTTATCTATATAGATTAAGTACGAAAAAGAAACCCGCGTTTTACTTTATTATTAATATTATTTAATACTTTCTTAGATTTACGCGAATATTTAAGATTTTAAATAGAGCTATCTTTTCGCAATTTAATTATACTTTTCTGTTCCCAACTCTTCGAATGCTTTACAGCAAACATTGTCACGGTTAGAGATTCAGATTTTTAACATCTCTAAAGTCCGAAAATACTTAAATAAGTTTTACTTCAAACGAAAAAAATAGTTTTATTACAAATACTAGAGACTCACCCTCGCTCCGCTCGGATCCGTCCCTAGTTACGTTTTAACGTTAAGTATAGATTTCTCAGAGATGAGATATTTTCCCGTAGTAAAAAGTAAAAGCAGTTAGAATTATATTATATGTATATATTCTTATTATATATATATTATTCTTACTGCATGAGTCATATTATCTCGATTCTGTAATTAACCACTTTGGTGATTAGAATTGATATTATTTATTTAATATTAGAGTCTTGTTATATTAACAAAGATCATTCTTTTATCAAAATACATGTTTTCGATTAAAAAATGGCTCATATGTTATATACTCTACGAATCAAAGAAAATACAAAATTAAATTATAAAATTAACAAAAAATAGATGGGAATACGATGACAAAGGAACATAGTATTATGCTGTCAAAGATCTCACACTAAGGAATAATATAGGCAGTGTCATAGAACTGACTGACTGTCATAGAACATGAAGTCAAACAATAATCAGTGCCGTCTTTACCATAGGGGCACTCGGGGCCCGGGCCCAGGGCCCCCATTCTTACAGGGGCCCCGAAAGGTATGAGCCTGAAGCTAGCGGCCGCCGGTCATTATCCACTTGACGAATTAAACAAAGGGCCTACATGGTACCGCGGTATCGAAAACATAATATGTTATATCTAATAATAAATAAAAATGCAACTACAATTAAATATTACTTTTTTTTAATCTTAAATACAATAACAGAAAATATATGTAGCGCTTTATGTACGTTATTGACAAATTTTTAAACTTCGTAATGTAAGTGTCCGTTCTTAACGTAAAGGGTAATTTAAACCAAGAAAAATTGATAATTTTTTATTTATGTTTTTTCTATACATATTATAATAAAATTCTAACTTATAAATAATAAATTTGTTTTATATAATATCTCAAAAATTGTTAAATATATTTTACTACATTCGCACTCGTGAAAAATAAAATTGACGCATGCGCTACAAAAACACCTATCTGAATAATAATGAAGATAAATGAAAAATGTTAATTAAACAAAAAATAGGCACTTTGACGACAGCACAAACGTATTTTATAAAAGAACAAACACGAATAGTCCAATCGAAATGCGGTTTGGGAACAAAATATTGAAAACCTGAAGTTTTGTAATTTTAAAATGTTAGCAGGTATATAAGGAATAGAAATTTGTAAAATGCCCCTGATGCCCAGCTATTCCCGAGGAATGGGGGAACGTAAAGCGTTGCAAAATAGTTTTTTTTTTTTAATTTCCGCCTTACTGTACCCAGAATGCGTTCCTTATTAGCAACACTATCGAATGGCTAGGCAAATTGATTTTTCAAAAATCCAATGATGCAGTTTTAGTTTTCATGAAAATCGGGCCCGAGACTCTTTTGAGTACTTTTCGCTATTCCTCATAGTTTCGGATTTAGCCATGCACGTCCACTTGAAAAATTCACAGGTGTATATCTAGAGTCGATAACACCAAATGCGTGTTTATGGTACAAAACCCTCAGTGCGCGAGTTCCAGTCGTACATGATCAGTTTTTTTTTACTTTCCAACAGGGCCCCATATTCTCGCGTGCCCTCGGGCCCCGGAATGGGCTAAGACGGCCCTGACAATAATTTTTTAAAACACTATACAAATGACAATATGTATACTTACAATTTAAAAGAAGTTAAAACATTACTTTAAATTGCTATTATTTAAAGTTAAAATATTACGCAACACTATTGCTACCTTTAACACAAAAATATTAATCAGAATTACTGTTATTATTGTGATCCACACAGTATGAACTAACTGGTATTCTTTAAGAATTCTAATTCCTTAAGAAATTCAATAATAATAAACACATTTATTGAATAGCACAGTTTTATTTGCTTTCGAAAACATCGATGTTTTTAGACATCGATGTTTAGCGTACATCGATACTTTTGAATCGATGTTACTATCGATGTCAACATCGATGTTTTTTTAATATCATCAACATCATATTTAGCCTGCTTTCATCCACTGCTGGACATAGGCCTCTCCTATGGCACGCCAATGAGCTCGATCTTCAGCTCTACGCATCCAACCGCTGCCAGCCAGTTTACGAATATCGTCGCTCCACCTAGCTGGAGGGCGTCCTACACTACATCGATCATCTCCAATTAAATCAATTAATCGTTAACTAACATAATATTGAATCACTAAAGTAATACAACGACGTATCGGTATTACTTCACAAAAAATCTTTTTTTTTTTTTTTTTTTATGGTAGCCTTACACTGCGACATTGAACCATTATATATATCAGCGTGAACCAAACGATAGCGCGTTTCAATATACTACTAGCGCCATCTATTATCGTATTTTATAACTATTTGTAAATGAACAATAAGCTGTAGAACACTTATACGTATTTATTTATCAAGTATGAAAACGAACCCCGTGTTTTACTTAATTATTAATATTATTTAATACTTTCTTAGATTTACGCGAATATTTGACATTTTAAATAGAGCTATCTTTTCGCGATTTAATTATACTTTTCTGTTCCCAACTCTTCGAATGCTTTACACAAACATTGTCACGGTTAGAGATTCAGATTTTTAACATCTCTAAAGTCCGAAAATACTTAAATAAGTTTTACTTCAAACGAAAAAAATAGTTTTATTACAAATACTAGAGACTCACCCTCGCTCCGCTCGGATCCGTCCCTAGTTACGTTTTAACGTTTAGTATAGATTTCTCAGAGATGAGATATTTTCCCGCAGTAAAAAGTAAAAGCAGTTAGAATTATATGGATAAATTACTATATATTATTCTTACTGCATGAGTCATATCTCGATTGTGTAATTAACCACTTTGGTGATTAGAATTGGGCGCCCAGATTATACTACTTACGTCACTGAAATATTTTCATGGTTTTTTTTTTATCAAATCCAAGCTATGTTTATGTATACAATAAAATAGAAAATTGAGTCTTGTTATATTAACAAAGATCATTCTTTTATCAAAATACATGTTTTCGATTAAAAAATGGCTTATATTTTTTTTTTAACTTCTTTAATAACTTCTGCAATTATTATCGTTTTTATTTGTTTTTGCCATATATGTACTGAAATTTCAATAAATAAATAAATAAATAAATAAATAAATATATTATATACTCTACAAATCAAAGAAAATACAAAATTAAATTATAAAATTAACAAAAAAAGATGGGAATACGATGACAAAGGAACAGTATTATGCAGTCAAAGATCTCACACTAAGGAATAATATAGGCAGTGTCATAGAACTGACTGACTTTCATAGAACCTGAAGTCAAACAATAATGTTTTAAAATACTATACAAATGACAATATGTATACTTACTGAGTAATGAATAAATAAATGTTAATAAATAAAAATAGTTAACGATATTTATAATAGTAAAGAAAAATAATACTATAAGTTATAGGCTATATTATGTTGTCTCTTTCAAGGTGAAAAGAACTAATGCTTAAAAATATAAGAATCTATTATTATTTGTATTTTATTTCCAAAAGTTGTATACAAATTCAACTAATCCTCACTATCTGTATGATAAAATCGAGAATAGTAGCATAAACAGCAACACACGCTACTATTTTTGACTATGACACTTATTTTGGCAGACTCCGTTTATATAACTCTTTAACTGAGCTACGCGAAGACATACACACACATAGCATGACTCGCAGCATAACGTTAAATAAAAAAGTAATATAATCAGATACTAATATTTTAAAGAGGTAAAGTTAGTGAGTTTATAAGTGGTAATCTCTGGATCTACTAAACCGATTTAGATGAAATTTAGTAAGAAGATAGTTTGAGAGCCTGGGAAGGACATAGGATGAGGTTGGGGTGAAAATGGGGAATGGGGATGAAAGTTTGTATGGGGAATATATCTAAGGTACCTAGGGAATGTGAGTTAGTGTTGCCGATCGATAGTCGACTATCGATAGCATATCGATAATTAATAAAGATTGATAATATTGATAGAACTACCGATATTCTGACTATCGGTCACTATCACTGACTATCTGTCACATTTCAATCAATCGATTGTATCGATAGATTGAAATGTGACAATACTATTGACAGACCACAATACTATCGATAGTATCGATAGTATTGGTGCTCACAAATCATAAACTATTGATAGTATCGATACTATCGATAGTTTCAGCTACCGATAGTAGCTCATTTTTCGATAGTATTGTACACAGTTCGCAGGTCAGATAGTCAATAATAGTCACAACATACATCTTGCATAGCAAATATTTTAAATGTGTTATTTTAATTTTATTCGGTTTAAACTTTAATGAACAAGGTTACATTTTATGTTTATGAAATTGGCAACATGTATAAGAGTCAATTAGGGTAAATTTACCTAATACTATCGAAAAATTAGCAACTATTGATGGTCCAAAACTCAATAGTATCGATAGTATCGATACTATCGATACTATTGGTAATTTATAATTCATTAGCAGCAATACTATCGATAGTATCGATATCATTGCCCTCGTTTGATAGTATTGTTACATTTCGAGCTATCGATACTATCGATATTATCGATAACATCGATATTGTCGATAGTAGGGCTGTTTTAGATGAAAAATATCAATAGTGAAACTATCGATATTTCTGCAACACTAGTGACTAGTGTGAGTCGCTAGTATAATAATACAAGTAATACAACGGTGTATTACTCTGCAAAAATATGTTGTAATCAGTAGGTATAAAAAATTATGTGACTTAAACCTAAACAGTCTGTCACTTAAACCTGGAAAATTTGTTTGTATATTCAATGTGAACCAAACCATAGCGCGTTTTAAAACACCACTAGCGCCATCTCTTATTGTACTTCGTAACTACTGAGGTTATTGTAAGTTATAAAAACTCAAAGATATTATGTTATTATTTTGTTTAGAATTATTATTATTTAAATATTTGTTTTTAACCGACTTCCAAAAAAAGGAGGAGGTTCTCAATTCGACCGTATATATATGTATATATTTTTTTATGTTTGTTCGGGGATTTTTTCGTGGTTTATGGACCGATTTTGATAATTCTTTTTTTGTTGGAAAGGAGATATCCAAAGAGTGGTACCATGATAAGGAAACCAGGATCTGATGATGGGATCTCAGAGAAATCGAGGGGAACTTTCGAAAATTGTAACGGCGACTAGTGCGTTTGATAACATTTTCATTAGGTATTTTAAAGCACTACTATTTAATGAAGGTCTGGAGTCGATCTGATGATGGACCCGAAAGATAGTCGAGGGAACTCTTCAACGATTTTTCGTCGTTTATGAACCGATTTTGATAATTCTTCTTTTGTTGGAAAGGAGATATCCCAAGAGTGGTACCATGATAAGGAAACCAGGATCTGATGATAAGATCCCAGAGAAATCGAGGGCAACTTTTGAAAATTGTAGCGGCGACTAGTGCGTTTGTTAACATTTTCATTAGGTATTTTAAAGCACTACTATTTAATGAAGGTCTGGAGTCGATCTGATGATGGACCCGAAAGATAGTCGAGGGAACTCCTCAACGATTTACAGCAATTACCTGGTGTTTGGGTTTGATTATTTTGTATTGATGATTCGTCTACACTAAAAATGAAAAAAAAAAACTTTAAAAAAAAAAAAAAACGACTTCCAGGCACTGAAAAGTCAAAAATAACTAAAGGGGGGTTTTCATTTTGAATAGATACTTAATCAGATTTTTTCGAAGTCGGTGCCAGCCAATACAAATCAAAGCACACCGACTTCGAAAATATCTGATTAAGTATCTATTCTAAATGAAAACCCCCGTTTAGTTATTTTTTACTTTTCAGTGCCTGGAAGTCGGTTTTTTTTTTAAGTTTTTTATTTTATGGTACTCAGCGATAAACGAGCAGACAGTCCACCTGATGGAAAGCAGTACCTGTCGCCCATAACACCTACGGTTCATGCACTTAGGTTTTACGTAACAAAACTGCAGAACCGCCGGTACGTTATCACTGTGAGGACTAAGATGATATGCCTCTTGCCTGTAATTGCGCTGGCTACCTTATCATTCAAACCGGAACACAACAATGCAATCATTGTTGCTTGGCGGCAGAAATAGATAAGGGGGTGGTACCCATCCAGTCGGACTCCTCAGGCTTGACAGAGTCCTACCACCGGTAGGACACCACATATTTTATTAGTATTAATAACTAAGAAGTATATATATATATATATATATATATATATATATATATATATATATATATATATATATATATATATATATATATATGTATATGTATATATATTAAAATTATTTTAAAGTCTATCTGTAAATCTAATTCAGGGCAAGCATTCACAGTTCTATATATCACTATAATTTTTTTAATTCATTTTAATCATATATTTTTAATACCAAAAAAATGTAAAAAAGTTTTTTTCGTAAATCTAAATCTAAAAAGGTATTTATAACAAAATATATCGAACCAGTTGTGCATATTTATTTTTACCTTATATTGTCTTTATTGATAAATAATAAAATTTAATCCTACTAATATTATAAATTCAAAAGTTTATAAGGATGTATAGATGTATGGATGTTTGTTACTTTATCACACAAAAAATAATGATTGGATTTTAATGAAGCTTTACAATAATATAGATCATACATCAGAATTGCACAGGCTACTTTTTATCCCGGAAAAATATACGGCTCCCGAGGGATAGGTTTGTTTTTGTTCTTTTAGTAAATTATAATTGCCTTATAGACGTTCTTACCATGTTTTCGATGAAGCCAAACAAAACATTTTTTACTAATTTAAAATTTTATTCATAAATTTTTGCTCTTATAGCCTTTATTTTGTTAAAAGAGTAGAAAAAAGTTCGGACACAATAACACTAAAAATTTGTACAAAAATAATTTTCATTTTAGTAGTAGAATGAATTTATGTAGATAAAAAAAAAACCTGTAAAATCTAAATCCTATCTAGATTAAAAAATACAGCCATACTTACTTTTGCAATTTTCTTTAGTAATCCCATTAGAACATCTGTCATTTGCGATCTCTCATGTACCTGAAATGGTTATACATAGTATTATGTATTACAATAAAACATTAATTTTAGTAATATTACTATCGACTTACCCTTGCTTCGCTTGGGTGCGTTTCTAGATGCTTTTTTCTTTTGAGCGCAAACATAATTCTTTTTCTAAAATAAAAGTAGCCTAAGTTACTCCTTATAACATGAGCTATCTGCCAGTGAAAGTCCTGCCAAATTCAGTCCAGCCGTTTCGGAGATTAGGCGGAACAAACAGACAGACAAAAATTTTAAAAATTGTGTTTTTATTATACGTATATATAACTTCATATGCATTTAGTAAAAAGCTGTTGTTTTGACATTACAAACAGACACTCCAATTTTATTTACCTGTATATAGATTAACGCTTTTTATATTTTAATGTTTCTAATAATACTGTTCGTTTGTTTAGAAAATCGTTATCAAATGAATTTTGTATATAAGCTACAGAGGTCAGTTTTTCAGTCAGTCAGTTCAATTCAGTTCTTCTGGGCTAGAAGACATTAATTATACAAATAAGACATTTTTCAAAACGACAAATCTATACTAATATTATAGAGACAGAGTTTGTTTGTTAATTTCTTTGTTTGAACGCGCTAATCTTAAGAACTACTAATCCGATTTGAAAAAATCTTTTTGCATTAGATAGCCCGTTTATTGAGGAAGGCTATTGGCTATATATCATCATGCTACTGACCAAGGGAGCGGAGTAGTAATCATAAAGTTCAACAAATCGGACAGACTGCCATACATTATTGTAAAACTGATGTTTATAATCAAAGAAATTTAAAGCGTGTGAAACCGCGGGGCACATATAGTAGTTTAAAAAGGTCATGGAAAACGACTCTTCGTATCAGTGCAGGAAATTCTGATAGTAAATCGTTCCGGAGGTAGCCCCATTCATTCAAATACGAATACATACATACATAAAATTCAAGTTATAAATTGCTTATGTATTATTGCACAATATAATCTAATATTGTACAATAATAAGCAGGTATAGGTTAAGGATTATTTAGTAAATATATATATATATATATATATATATATATATATATATATATATATATATATATATATATATATATTATAAACTATAAACCGACTGCGTAAAATGAATTAAAATGATGGGAACAAGTTGACAAAGAAACAGAAAATTAAAAAACACATCCAATGCGAAACTTCGCATGATTATTACTCCTCCACACTCAAACGGCTGAACAGATTTGGATGAAATTTACTAGACAGATAGACCATAGCCTGGAGAAAAACACAGCGTAGCGAATAAGTCATACATTCAACATACTTAGCGAAAAAACTGCAGTACCCTCTTCTTTCTAAAGTCGGCCTATAACACATTTTATTTGCATTAAAAACAACTGGTAATTTAATACAGTACGTACGACAGACATACACATATAATAATTATTACTGGTATCAATTTTATCATCCGCCCACAAAAAATGTCACATCCTTTGACACTATCATTGTTATCAAAACCTACCTATTTTAAAATCTCAATAAAATATTAATATATGTAATTAAATAAATACATATTTATTTAAGGCCGTTCAAACAAACAGACAGCTCAGTGGTAACGCGCTCGCTTGGAAACCGAGTGAAGCGGGTTCAAATCCCGGTTCTCGCACCTCTGATATTTTCATAATTACCACGGTGAAAGAAAAGAGCAGTGGGACGTTAAACTACAGCAACGCTCCGCACAATCGAGCACTTTGAAAAGTACTGCTTTGGCGTGACCAACCAACTCTCAGTAATAGAAAATATAAGAAATGTTTTTTCGCGTTATTCGTGTTTGTGCGCCAAAGTGCGGCATTATCTATACTAAAATTATAAAGAGGTAAAGTTTGTGAGTTTGTGAGGTTGTAGGGGGTAATCTCTGGATCTTCTGAACCGATTTATATAAAAATTTGGTAAGAAGATAGTTTAAGACCCTTGAAAAGACATGGGATATTTTTTATCCCGGAAATCAACCCTTAGGGGGTGAAAATGGGGATGAAAGTTTGTATTGGGAAAGCAAGCTAGGAACGAACCCAATCGAAGCGAGGGTAGAGTCGCTAGTGCTTTATATTTTTGCGTTCATAATTTCATATGAAATAAAAAAAATATCAAGCTTATGTATTCAGCCCTTTTTAACGTCCCACTGAATCAGGCCATAGTCCACCACGCTGGCTAAGTGCGGATTGGCTATCAAGCTTAGTATGTTATTAAATATATGTACATTGTATATCTTACCTCATCCAGTACGATACATGAGTACTGCATCAGTAAGGGAGACGCGAACATTTCTCTAAGAAGCACGCCTTCTGTCATAAACTGAAAACAATAACTATCTTTTAATTTATATACCTATACTGCCTCGGTGGTGTAGTGGCTAGCACGTACGGCTGCACATCCTGAGGTCCTGGGTTCGAGTCCCGGGTTGGGCAAAGATTAGTTATTGAGTCTTTCTGTAAAGTAAGCTTCAGTAACAGCCCGTGGGAAGTTGGCGGTGTTTCACCCCCGTGCCTCGGAGAGCACGTAAAGCCGTCGGTCCTGCGCCTTAACTCTCACCACAAGAATAGAGAGTGCACTTGTGTCTGCGCGTACACTTGTGCACTATAATATCTCCTGCGCAGTTGGCTAGTCTCAATGAGATTGGCCGCCGTGGCCGGAATCGGTCAGGAGGACATTATACCTATACAAAAAATCCGGACAAGTGCGAGTCGGACTCGCCCACCGAGGGTTCCGTACAAAATAGGAAATCTGTTGAACTTATATTGTCATGGATTGGAATGGATTTTTTCCTTCATTTGTGCTGTTAGACCTTTTATATATATTAAGGTTTTCGACCCATAACCTATAGGGTACGTCCAGTTGACCTAGAATAGTCAATTTCGGTTAAAAGCAAGGTCTTACAGCACAAGTAAAGGGAAAATTCCGAAAAATTAAAAAAGTTGAAAATAAAGGTAACTTTTGGTACTAACAAGTTTTCGCGAAAATCTAAATTTGTCCATATCTTTTTATCGTGTTGACTCAGGACATCGATTTTTATACACCTAATAGGGACTATAGACCTCAGTATCTGGTATAAATTTCAACTTACTAGGTCCACCCGTTCCTGAGAAAATCGGTGGTGACACACGGACAGACAGACGGACATGAGTGATCTTATAAGGGTCCCTTTTTACATTTTGAAGTACGGAACCCTAAAAATATCTAGTTATTATGAGCGTACCTTAGATGTTAGACACGCTATTACAGACTTTTCTGTAGAACTTTTTAAGATATGTATACAGCTTTGTAGTACGTCGTTTTAATGTATTTCTAAAGGTGTAGCCTTGTTAGCTATGTGATCGTAAGAAAACGTTTTTTTTACATAATACCGTATAATCTCAGTCATTTTGTACAAAATATTTAATATCTAGCAAAACCCGCGGTTTCGCTCGTGCTAAAACTACAACAAAAAAGCTTTAAAAAGGTAGGTTTCATACAGATTTTCATCCCTTATTTTATCTTCTAATGAGATGAATTTCAAAAAACGCTAAAACACGTATTAATTTAATTGTATTGAAGACATTAATACCAAGTTTCAAGAAATTCTAATCATAAATATTTTTTGGGTTGTGTTATATAACATGTACTCCCATGGGAATGAGATAATCTCCCGCGGTAAAAAGTATCCTATATGTTGACCCGAATATCCAGCTATCATCATACCAAATTTTATCAAAATCCCTCCAGTGATTTTTGTGTAATGCGGTAACAGACAGACAGACAGACAGGTCAACAAAATATATATATATAGGATACTATTTCCTGCGGGAAAACATCTCATTTCTGAGAAATCTATGCTAAACGTTAAAACTTATCTAGGGACGAACCCGAGCGGAGCGAGGGTGAGTTGCTAGTTATAAATATAAACAAACACCCATGACTGGAGTACAAACATTCGTGCTTATCACACAAATGAATGTCCCCAGCGGGAATCGAACCCGCGACTACGGGCACAGCAAGTTGGGTCGCTACAAACTGAGCCAAACATATTGTCAATGTATACACTTTACTAAGTATTCATACAAATTATCTTCACCTTTTAGCAAACGAGCGCAAACTTTTGGCAATTTGTATTCCTAGCGGTTAAAAAAACAATGTATTCTAACAATATCCTGTTTAGAGTTTTATAAATCGTACCTATTTAAATATAAACAAGTTACAGTAAGTAAAAGCTCTTTTTCAAAGCGTTGAACCGACACGACAAAGGTTACTTGAACAATGGACGATTGTGACACTGTATAGAACAAGCATGAATAAAATTTACAAAACAGAGGCATATTGTACTTTTGTTTTCAAACTTGAGGTGTCATAGTGAAATTAATCATTATAAAATGGTTGACTTCCTTTCTGCTTTTAAAATATTTTATTAGCCACTAGTGTTTCTCCGCGGTTCCGCCCACATCACGTTTAATTTTATAGAATTACGCCGCTTTCGTTGGTCATAGTACGAGTAAGATAGCCTATTATAATCTTCATCAATAAATTCATACTAATATTATAAATGCGAAAGTAACTCTATCTGTCTGTTACCTTTTCAAGATTAATACGCTGAACTGATTTAGATGAAATTTGGTATGGAGATAGGTTGAGACCCTGAGAAGGACATAGGATGTTTTTTATCCCGGAAATCATCCCTTAAGGGGCTGAAAAGAGGGGTGGAAGTTTAATGGGAACTCAATCATTTCTCAAGTATATACTTGTAACTTAGTCGAATTTTGATGCTTAAGTCTATTTCAATTCTATTCTAATCGTCATACCAATTTGAAACATAAAGTGCCTAAAATCCGGATGACTATACAAAAAATTCATTCATAACAATCAGCTTATCTAATAATAATGGTGCCAGAAAGTAGAACCATATGAGTAATGAAAAGGTTTACTCACGTGGTGGAACTTTTCAATATCTACTTATAAAACTTTAAGACTCTTGTCCATTCTACGTGACAATGGCCAAGTGATCTGTGCTTAATTAGCACGCTTTGAAGCCATCCACAAGAGAATTGAATTGAATTTTTTTGACTTTGAACATATTCAGTTTATTTAACAAGTAACATACATTACATTTACTTTATGTAAATAATAAAAAAAATATATATAAAAATAAAAAACCCGACACGTTTCACATTTGGCGCGAGATACACTCGTATGTATGTCTCTGACTGCATAATACTATATTTTGTTTTCTTTTCTTCAGTTAATTTCTATGCACTTGGTTTTTTTTATTTTTACAATATATTTTTTTATTTACAGTTTTTTAGTTTTTGCCAATTAGACATTTGAAATAAAATAAATAAATGTGGTTTTAATTATCATTATTTTAAGTAATACAAGGATGTTATAAATTTTTGGAATACTTGCTATGAGCCCTTTAATTTGATACCCTTATTGCAGAAAAAGAAGATTGAAAAAATTTCGCCTGAAACAATGAAATCTAGCAGCCCCCATTTTTTTTATTTTTATGTCACCTATCTAAGAACACTTTGACTAAAGAGATGAATCTAACGATACCTTAATTAAAGAAATCCACAATACAAAGATAGGCGCGAAAAACATAACCTTTTCCTTCAAGTGGGGTAAAAAGAATGCTAATTTTACAGCAATGATCATAATTGATTATCTCAAAAAACCCCAACGACTATTATTCAATTAATTGGGTTCTAGGGAAGGGTCTAAGCACCCTCTGTAACACGCGCACCCATATTATTTCAAAACGCTTTCACCCAAGTATGAGGGTCAATGTCAATAAATAAATCAACACTAATACTATAAAGAGGTAAAGTTTATGAGTTTGTGACTTTGTGAATTTGTAATTTTGTGAGTTTGTGACGTTGTAGAGGGTAATCTCTGGATCTAGTGAACTGATTTAGATGAAATTTGGTAAAAAGATAGTTTGAGACCCTGAGAAGGACATAGGACACTTTTTATCCCGGAAAGCGTCACTCAAAGGGGTGAAAATGGGAATAAAAGTTTGTATTGGGAAACAAGCTAGGGACGATACCGAGCGAAGCGAGGGTGAGTCGCTAGTAAATGAATAAATATGTTCCGACATTAACACACAGTAGCATTCACCATCACTGTATATTCCCATCACTATACCATCTAGTTCCATGGTAAGCTACGAAGCTTCCTATTTGGTTTGCAATAAGTACAAAACATAACTTTTTAGAGTTCCATAGTCAAAAGGCAAAAACGGAACCTTTATAACGGAATTCTTTTAGCCATATGTCCATCTGTCCGTATGTCACAGTTATTTTACTCAGAAACTCTTGGAGATATTTTGCTGAAAGTTGATAGCTACGCATCTCAAGCGAACCACTGATAATTCTGCAGTCAAATTACATGTTATGCTAAAATATAACATAAATCTTATATTACTGTAAAACAAAACTCTCGGTATGCAAAACTTTAGACTCGCACGTGACTGTTTTTTTTTAAATTATTTATTTTCATGGGAATAAGGGCCTTTTTAAATCTCACTTTCAGTACCTACCTTAAACATATTTTTTTTTTCATTTCAGTTCTGTCTAATAAGATGATTGTTGTAGGTTTTTTTTAAATCCTAGATTACATTATTTATTGAAAGGAATCCCTACGCGACACTTGTAAGTTGTAATTTTAAAAAAAGTACCAATCGAGCAAAGCCAGGCATATAGCTAGTATGTTTATAAAACTCCAAATGTATTGATTATGCTACACTACATTAAATTACATTAAACTCAATATTGTAAGGTCTCGCAAGTTAGAGGTCGTCTTTTAATTAATGCGACATGCCCTTATGAGTCCCTTGAAAATATCATTTAAGAAATTTAACCATTAAATGCTTGAAAATACAGTTCATATTACAGTAGCATGTTAAAGTAATAAATATTTTTTTATTATCAGCAAATCACCCCTAAACAGTACTTAAAGGATTGGAATAACTTATTGTAGTAAAATCTATACAGATAAATAAAATTGGAGTGTTTGTTTGTAATATTAAAATAACCGCTTTTTAGTAAATGCATATAGATTATAGATGTATACACGTTACATATACCAAAACAACGTTTTGTATAATTTTTGTCTATCTGTCTGACTGTTTGTTCCGGCTAATCTCTAAAATAAAAGTAGCCTAAGTTACTCTTATAACATCAGCTAATCTGCCAGTAAAATTCCCGTCCTAATAGGCCCAGCCGTTTCGGAGATTAGCCGGAATAAGAAGACAAACAGACAGATAGACATACATACATACATACATACATACATACATACAGACAAACAAACAGACAGACAGATAGACATACAGACAGACAGACACAAAAATTGCATTTAGCAAAGAGCTGTTATTTTGACATTACAAACAGACACTTCAATTTTATTTATTTGTATAGATGACCTACTAGTTTCATTCAAGTAAGGTAACCTTTATCTAAGCGTCATAGCCTCTAAATATAACATCTTGGTTAGCCACCATAGCATATTATTGTATGAAGTAAAGATTCAAGTGAAGATTGCTAGTTTGCTAATTAAATTTTGGACCTTATATCTTAGACGATGAGGTTGCACATCGAATGTGAGCTTATGTTATAAGTATTAAAATATGAAAACTAAAATTTTAATTACAAGTACCTAGGTATAATGAGGACGATGGTAGGTAACATCAAAATAGTTATATGTTTTAGGAACTTTTTCAATATCTATACATATAATAAATATACATATAAAAAAATTGTAACTGATCGCTGTCTGTACATGGAAGATGTTTGAGAAAAACTATTATTGGGGATAAAGTATTAACGCAATAGAATCCAAAACAATGATTAACATTTTTTTTGTCTATTTGTTTATCGGTTTGTCTGGCGTTCGTGCGCGCCAATCATAGAAACGGCTTAACCGATTTGGGTGCAGCTTTCACTAATATATTGTGGTAAGCTTCACTTAACATTAGTATTAGTTTAATTTCAATCGGTTCCTAAATAAAAATTTTGTCAATTAAAAAAATCATCAATGGCGAACCCGAGTAAAGCTAGGGGGAGCCGCTAGTATTCTAATATATTCAGTCTTTTTTAACATCTTACAGCTTGGCACGGGCCTGCCTCAATACGAGGGGGATCAGGCTATATTCCACCACACTGTCATACACACCAATAAGTCATACACACTCTATGGAAAAAATATATGCAAATATAGGTTGTACCATTGAGGTATGAAAGGACAAACCAACAAACAGTCACGATTCTAATACTATCGATTAAATAAAATCGAGAGCAAGTGCGTATCTGTGCGTATCCTTGACACCGTATTTTCTTAATACTTTCTTAGATTTACGAGAATATTGGACATTTTAAATAAAAGTATCTTTTCGAATTTTTCCGCGGATATATTTAGATTTTTAACTTTAAATGCTTTTTTTTTTTTTTTATGAGATTCAGTGACAAACGAGCAGACAGTCCACCTGATGGAAAGCAGTACCTGTCGCCCATAACACCTACGGTTCATGCACTCAGGTTTTAAGTAACAAAAATGCAGAACCACAGGTGCGTTGTCACTGTGAGGACTAAGATGATATGCCTCTCGCCTGTAATTGTAATTTTCGGTAATCATGGTCACGGGATAGTCCCTCCCAAGTTTTATTTAAAACCGTAATTTTTTTTTTGTAATTTGGCAACAAAATTGTCTAGTAGTACACATGAGACAAACACTAATCATTTATACTATGCGTGGGTCCATTACAATTCCTTAGCGTTTGGAAGCTGTAATCTTTGAACTTACCACTATCCCAGTATCCGGAGAACGATGAGACATCATACCAGCCGCATAGCCAACGCTCTCACCCAAGTCTTGTCCACACTCTTCTGCCACACGACTCGCTAGAGACACCGCTGCAGCTACACGGGGTTGCGTTACACACACCTTGTGACCTATTTCGTGTAGATACTGGAAATATTATAAAAATTATATAAAATGTTAAAGATTATTATTAATTTATACTAATATTATAAATATGAAAGTTTGTGAGTAGGTATGGATGTTTGTTACTCTTTTACGCCAGAACGGTTGAACTGAATGAAATTTGGCACAGAGATAGATTATAGTCTGGAATAGCACATAGGCAACTTTTTATCACGAAATTTTTTTTTGTTTTTTAAGAAAAAATATCTTTTTTGTTTGTTAAGAAAAAAATATCTTTAAACGACACTTTAAAAAATTTTACATGATCGAGGTACTTATGCCTTTTTGACATTCCACTTCTAGGCAAGGGTCTTTATTCTATGAAAGACGAATTAGGCCATTACCACGCAGTCAAATTAGCGGAACACGTCTTTGTAAAACTAGTATGACTCTCAGATATTCTGATTTCCTTGCTATATTTCCGATACTGAGACTCTGTATCGATAATAACGTCCATTTCAATAAGATTTTTCAAAAAATATTTAAAGTACAGATTTGGCTAAGTTGCAATTATATTATATACTTACTAGCGACTCACCCTCACTTCGCTCGGGTTCGTCCCTAGCTTGCTTCCCAATACAAACTTTCATCCCCATTTTCACACCTTTAAGTGATGATTTCCGGGATAAAAAGTATCCTATATTCTTCCCAGGATCTCAAACTATCTTCTTACCAAATTTCATCTAAATCGGTTCAGTAGATCTAGAGATTACCCCTACAGCATCATAAACTGATAAACTCACAAACTTTACCTCTTTATAACATTAGTATAGAAATAGATGGATTTGAATGTGTTGACGTCATATAGCAGCGAGCGGCCGAGCAACTTTGAAACACAAAATCTTCTAATTTTTTTGATATATCTTAAAAATTATACCATTCTTCAATATTTTGTTGATTTTCATTCATAAAAAATCATAATACTTCCCTTCTATACCCTGCGTAAATATATTTAAAAAAAAACACAGACCGACAATTCAATGTTTTCTTATAAATATACAAGATTGTATGAAGATATTTTCCCCGGTCTAGTTACGACCAAGAGTATTATGTTGCCACCAAAGGCATCGCCACGATGCTACAAGCGCTATTAGCAAAGGAATAGGCGTAAAGATAAGAACGAAATTAAAAAACACTAGGCAAGTATTTCTACCGTACAAATTAAAATATTTTGCAAACAAAAATACAAAGTAAAGATCTTAAATCATCCATTGATTATTTATGGGGTGTAAAAACTCACAATTAGGTACCTACGGTATAATAATAATAGGGAGCCTTAAAGCATATAATTTTAATTTTTAGGTCCGTCCGTCCGTATGTTAGAGGGATGTATCTCGTGAACTGTAATAGGTAGAGTTGAAATTTTCACAGACTATAATATCGATTTCTTTTTTTTATTTATATAAAACCTTTGAGTTATAGACCTCGGAGGTCTTGGAACAAGTATTTTTAGTACTTAAAAAAGTTCAAATGAAAAAATTGAGGAGCGTTCGCGTGTACGAAGAAAACGATAACAATGGAAGATGCAAGAGAAGTACATACATACATACATAATAAAACTAGCGACTCACCCTCGCTTTCCTCGGGTTCATCCCTAGGTTGATTCCCCATACAAATTTTCATCCCTATTTTCACCCCTTTAAAGGATGATTTTCGGAATAAGAAATATCCTATGTCCCTCGCAGGGTTTTAAACTATCTCCATACCAAATTTCGTCTAAATCGGTTCAGCGGATTAAGCGTGAAAAGGAGACAGACAGACAGAGTTACTTTCGCATTTATAATATTAAGTATGGATATGTGTGTATGTACATATGTACGAGAGATCGTAGCCTTTGTCACTCTGTTCACAATGACAGACATTCGTGCCTGTTCGAGTTAATCTCAGAAACTACTGTAAGGTTTTTCATACTTATCTATCACCAACAGAAAAAGAAATTATCTAGAAAGGTTCTAGACTATTTTTAAGAGCATTTTGCATAAATAAGCTATCAATATCATGATAATATGTAGTAAATTAAGTCGGAACCAATATTTTTTAACATAGGTAATAAACTAGCGATACAGCCTCGCTTCGCTCATCTTCGTTCGTCCCTAGTAAAAAACAAACACACATCTATCCCGCGGGAACCGTACATTTTTCGTGATAAAAAATTACCTGTGTGCTATTCCAGATTATAATCTATCTCTGTGCCAAATATCAACTAGATAAGTTCAGCCGTTCTGGCGTAACTGAGAAACAGACATCCATCCATACTTTCGCATTTATAATATTAATAGGTTCTAAAAAACGTTTAGGGGCGCTCACCAATATTTAAATAATTTTCTAAACAACGAAGAAATGACCGACATTAACGTTTTAACGATGCAACGTATATTTAAAAATATATCTCGTTGGACGTGTTTAACCGTGCAGTGATATCTTAACGACCGGAAAATTGCACAACAAAGTTAGAACCGTAAAAGTTTATTGTTTTTTTTTTTTTCACACGATAACCTATATTTATGTACTTTTACATATGTGAAATCATTGCAATGTAAAAACCGGCCAAGTGCGAGTCGGACTCGCGCACAGGATGTTTCGTATTATTATCAATAAAAACGACAAAAAAATCATGTCTGTTGAATGGGAGCCCCACTTAAATATTTGTTTTATTTTATTTTAAATAAAACTATCTTTTCGGGTTTTTTCGCGGATTTATTTTGATTTTTAGTTCCCGACGTTTCGATTGCTTTACAGCAATCATGGTCACGGGAGAGACTAAGGTGTTAGATGTCTCAAAGGCATTATACAGTTGTTACAGACAGCCTACCCACAAATAACAAAATGAATTCAAATTTTGAAAATTGGCACCAAAGTACCTTACAATATTTGTTAATTTTAATTTGTTGTACACAACACATAGCTGACGTGAAACATCGCCGTAATACAACATCTGCTGTCTGCAAACATAATCAGGACCGTTCAAGCCATTATATTCGCTTCGATAGACCCCAAATCCTCGCGAAAGAAAATCGATATCGCCCTAGAATGATTCGGGAAGCCAAAACATTAATAAAACCATAATGAAAACCGAAAAAATCCGTAAAAACACTTTTATTAGATCAGTATATTTCTTTATGGAAAGATCAGAATCAAGAACATGCACAGTACCTATATGTTTTTTTTAAACTGACATCGAAACTAAGCTACGTATTTAGAAGTCCTTTTAAAACTTCCATAATTTCTTAGGTTCATACACAATCTTTTTAATAAAAAATACAGGGAAATCAATTCATCGTTATCATTTTAGGAGCTAAGAGGCGCATAAGGACATAATAACTTTTTTAAAAATTAAATAACAAAAAAGCAAAGACGGGGACTTACCACGCGAAAAAAACAGTAGTACGTTTTAGACTTTTACGTCATCAATGTGGCGCGATTATATCATTACCACAAGAGTGGATTATTAAATAGTCTTTGTTATTTTATTTATATCTAAAATAATTTAAAAAACCATGGGAATCTGTAATGCTGAGTTTGTTAAGGATGAGATAACGGATTTAGGGGATTTAGTAATTTCAAAATTCCTATAGAAAAAAAAGCACTTTCAAGTTTTCCCAAATTCCCCAATATTAGGGGGATGTTTTCCCCTAAAAAAACATACTTGGACTATTAAAATTTTACTGTTGAAACATTTAAAATGCTCGAAAATAAAAATTGGTTATATCGGTCCAGCCGTTCTCAAGTGATGCGCTTATCAACAAACATGATTTCATTTTTAAAGACGTATAAGTATACAGATTATTATAAAATTCATATAAGTACATATCTGACACTGAAAACAAGCATTATTAATAATTTGCAAATTAGTCACAAAATGTAATAATGGTTACTGCTCATACAAGAAACATACAAAATAAACATACTGCAGAAATGCACATATATAAAGTTATATGGTCGTGTTTGTGTGTGTGATATATATATAGAATATAATAAAATCATTCTACTGTTTGTTATAAAACTTTGGTAAGTTATCGTATGCACGTCCAGGAAGGCTTTTGACATAGTGTCATCATATAATATATATACGATAGATGACGCTTGATTTGCATGGGATAGTTTAAAATTTATCAGGATGCTTTCCTTTATGGTTATACTTTTATTTTAATGATGGTGAGAAAGCCCATCCACCCATAAAGCCATCAGAGGGCACAGAGAAAATCTATCGTCAGGATAATGGGGCTTTGGGGGAACGTTTAAGCTTACACCACAATACCCTTGCAATACTTTCCTCCACCTTGACCGGACTAGGGGTTCTTTTTTCTTCTTTTGTTTTCATTTCATCTTTCAATCATAAATTTTCTAACTTAACTTCTCTAATCCGATTTTTACGTAATACAAAGTAATTTTTTTAAATTTTCTCTAAACTACATAATGTCTAATTGCAGCCAACAGTAAATATTTATATTAACAAAATTCATTATTCCATTTGGCAACAAGCCCCAAATGTACGAGTTAGCCGAATAACCTATTTAAAGTTACGCTATGCAGATATACTGGCTTTGTCTGCGTTTTCTATGTAACGATACTAATTGCTAGTCCTTACAGTGCTACAAGGATCATTTGGCACTTAGGTGACATTGACATGAGGGCGTGGGTGTGAAATTAGGGTTTTTTTTTTAATAGAAGAAAAAACCTCCTGACCTCTCTAAAACCACTTCTTGTTTTGAGATATTTTTATTAAAATAAAAGTACGAAATATCCACAGCAAAAATCAACTCCAACTTCTCTCAAAAGTGACGCTTTAGTTATGATTTCCGCCACGTGTCAAATGATCCTTGTAGCACTGTACTCAATATTTTAAGTATATAGGAGTACTATAGAAAACTCTACCAAAGGTTTTAGTTCAAATAAAGACAAATTATTATTAGCAAATAAATAGTGAAAGCCCAAAGGTAACGCGCTTACATAAGAAACCAAGTGAAGCGAGTTCACATCTGGGGTCTCGCATCTCTGATATTTTCATGTGCGAATCATTTCCAACAAGATAACCACTTGTCTTACGGTGAAGAAAAACATCGTTAGGAAACCTGCGTGTCTGAGAGAAGGTAGCAACTTTTCAAGAACATGTGAAGTCCGCCCGCACTTGGCCAGCATGGTGAACTATGACCTGTTCTCCCTCCTATTGAATACAAGGAGTCCCGTTCCTAGCAGTGGGACGTTACAAAGGGCTGAATACATTATAAACAAAGCTATATTCAATTAATAATAATCATTTCATTCACACGTCACCCTCATTTAGTTATAATTCATATGAAACGTAAAACAGTTTTACAGAACAAAAAGTAGTTTTAATGTATGGAAATAGTTTAATGGCCGGAGTTTTAAAGGTTAATTTTAATTCCGATTCATCAATATAATAATAATAATATCCTCCTGACCGATTTCGGTAACGACGGACAAACACAGACTAGCTACCTGCGCAAGACATATTATATACCAGCGACTCACCCTCGCTTCGTTCGGGTTCGTCCCTAGGTTGGTTCCTCTTACAAACATTCAACCCCATTTTCACCCCTTTAAGGGATGATTTCCGGGATAAAAACTATCGTTTCGAAGCTTATTCGGTACAAACAAACAAATAAACAAAAAATAAGTAGTCGTCCCACCGGAGTATGAGAGTGACAGGAATAGGGAGTGCACGTACAGTTGTGCACTATAATATCTTCTGCGCAGTTGGCTAGACTCAATGAGATTGGCCGCCGTGGCCGAAATCGGTCAGGAGGACATTATATTATTATTATAAAAAATGTCATAGTCTAAATAGGTCTAATAAATTCTAAACTACTGATTCTTAACTAATCGGATTATTATTATTACTAGCGACTTACTCTTGCTTTGCTTGAGTTCGCCCTAGGTATGTTTTAAGCTTTAGTATGAATATAATATACATAAATTATACATATAAACCTTTCTCTTGAATCACACTATCTATTGCTGAAAACCGCATTAATCTCCGTTGCGTATTTTAACAGTTCAAACAGCGGGAGCGACATTATTTTATACTATGTATAGATGAATGTAAAAGTTTGCACATACCTATGTGTATATTTTTTACTCTTTAGAAAATCAAAACCGTATCTATTAAAATCCGTTCGGTAGTTTTTTGAGTTTATCTTTACTTTAGCATATCTGGGCCAAGCCAGAGCATCTCACTAGTATTAAAAGTAGTAAACTATTATAACATATCTTTATTTTATTCTCTTGGAGGCTTCCTGAAAATTTAAATTATGTTTGAAATTTTTCAAACACTTTACAACGTTTGTTTTTGTGTCGGCGTTCTACAAACACCTATTGATAACACCACAACCGTCACAATCGATTCGATAAACTAGAAATTCTTAAGATTATCGAGAAAATCGATATATGTAAGGCAAAAAAGCAATTTCCTACTAGGTTTGTGCGCTAGGATAAGAAGAACCTAGCTATATATTTATATATATTTAGATGAATTTTGGTATTGAGATAGTTCGAGACCCTGAGAAGGACATAAGATAGTTTTATCCCGGAAATCATCCCTTAAGGGGGTGAAAAGGGGGATGAAAGTTTGTAAGGAGAATCAATCATTTCTCAAGTAAGGGATATAAAACTCAACCGTTAAAACGTATAAAAAAATATATTGGCCAGTTTTTAATTAGATGGCATTTAATATCGGACCATTCCCTACAGTATCGAATTCTGACATCATGCGTTATGTGTCATATATGTATGTATCTGCTGATCTGTTGAGTTGTAATTTCCGTTTATTTAATTTTCGTGTGAAACCCACGCATCATCTATGATTCAAACCAAATGTTATTGACATTATATACAAAACAGCGATGTGGATATTTTTACGTTTTCAACTAAGATTACGAAAAGTAATTCGCGTGGAAAAGTAGTTTTGTTTAAGAATAGTGTATTATAATTGTACTGTATATAGATTAAGTAAAGATGAAATACACTGGACGACTAACATATAGACTATTGTTATTTATTAAATATGCCAGTAGATGGCGATGGTCGTTTGCCAAAAGATGAATACATGCCTATTAGTATATTGAACCTTTATAAAGATAAATCGACGTTTTCAAAGTCTCAAAAGACACTTATAGTCCGGGAGCCATGTAAAAATTTCGTCAATCATTTCTTGTTAAGCGATAATTAGTGAAATGCATCAGAGAGTTGTATCATAAAGCTTCGTGAACATCAGCTACGGTTCCGCGGGGGAATGAAGGGTGGGGGGAGGGGGGGGGTCCCTCCCACGCACAAAAATAAAATAAATAAATTCATTCATTTCCACTCACCTGAAAATTTGTTAAATAGTTGCTAACCCAATATCTTGAGGAAAGAAAATAATAAGGCTAAAATAATAACGCTACCGCCGCTCATCCCCCCCGGTCACGAAGCTTTATGATAAAACTCTCTAATGCATTTCACTAATAATCCCTTGAGAGGAACTTGGTCATGTAAATCTGTCACTGGCTCACGCGCGTCTAAACAAAGCATGAGCAAGTTACTAGTAGTTAACACAAATGAAATAAGAAGAGGGCTAAAATGTTGTGTGAAAGCGGTAAGTTTTGTTTATTTATTTATTTGAATTTCCAATTATATAGAAAGTAATTACAATTAAAAAAATAGCTAATCGCACTTCTCCTATAGAAAAATACGGTGTACGCTAAATGGAATTGTGGGATAATCAAACCATTGACATCGTATCTATACATATAATAAAATTGTAACCAAGCCGAATTTGTAGATAAAATATTTTTTGGAAAATCTTATTGAAATAGATATAAAAGGTGCCAGCCAATACAAATCAAAGCACACCGACTTCGAAAATATCTGATTAAGTATCTATTCTAAATGAAAACCCCCGTTTAGTTATTTTTTACTTTTCAGTGCCTGGAAGTCGGTTTTTATTTTTTTTTAATTATATATATGTATATTTGATTATCTCAAACAGAAACAAAATGTTCTAACATGTAAAAACAATGAAAATTCACTCAACATTGGCAACATATTTTGATATCATATCGTATTGTATTTCAAGGACGATAAGCAACGAAGCGTAATGTCTAAATCTATTGTTTTCCAAAAGTTTAATCTATTCGGTTGCATTGTAACCACTTATTTTGCAATTACTTAATAACAAGTCGCAAATCGAATCAGGTCTAAATTGAAGCTTTTAAATATATTGGGACATTAACACACAGTACCTACCTACCATCTAGTTCCATGGTAAGCTACGAGGCTTGTGTTATGGATACCAGGTAGTTGATACACTATACATATATAACTTTAAATACGTACATATTATAAATATAAATACCCATGACTGGCGTACAAATATTAGTGCTCATCACACAAATGAATGCCCCCAGCGGGACTCGAACCCGCGACCGCTGGCACAGCAAGTAGTGTTATTTCAAACTGAGCCAAACGTGTTGTCAATGAAGCTGATCATTAGATATAAAGTTTGAATATTCATGTTCAGAAGTAATTAAAAATATTATAATAGCAGATCGACATTGACGATTTACTTGTTAAAAAATCAATAGAAAATTTGAAGATTGTGCAATAATTTTAATATAATAATAATAATAACTCTTTATTGCACACACACAAAAGAGGAAGAAATAAGAAAAAATAATACAGTCGGAAAATGTACAAGAGGCGGCCTTATCGCTAAAACAGCGATGTCTTCCAGGCAACCTTTAGGTGTAGGAATTAGCGAGGTGTGAAGTGGAAGGGTGTGAACAAATATCAGAGTTAGGAAAATTAAAAATGATACATACATATGTATATATATACATATGATATTTTATATACTAGCCACTACACCACCGAGGCAGTTTAAATATATATTTTATATATTTAAACTGCCTCGGTGGTGTAGTGGCTAGCATGTAAGGCTGCACATCCAGAGGTCCTGGGTTCGAGTCCCGGGTCGGGCCAAATTTAGGTTTTGAGTCTTTCTGTATAGTAAGCCTCAGTAACAGCCCGGAGTTGGGAAGTTGGCGGTGTTTCACCCTCGTGCCTCGGAGAGCACGTAAAAGCCGTCGGTCCTGCGCCTTCACTCTCACCGGTCGTGTCGAGTAGTCGTCCCACTGGAGTATGAGAGTGACAGGAATAGAGAGTGCACTTGTGTCTGCGCGTACACTTGTGCACTATAATATCTCCTGCGCAGTTGGGTAGTCTCAATGAGATTGGCCGCCGTGGCCGGAATCGGTCAGGAGAACATTATTATTATTTTATATACGTATATAAATATATAAATTAGGTACCTATACCTAAATAATACAAATAATATGACAATAAGATTATATACAATAAAATAATCATATCAGTTTGAATAAGAATTAATATATCTCGGCTGTCTAGTGGCTGGCATGTATGGCTGCAGATCTGAAGGTCCTGGTTTCAAGTCCAGGGTCGTGTCAAGTTTACTTATTGAGTTTTACTGTTCACGCCCTGACAACTGTCGGTCATGTGCCGGACCTCTCACCGGTCGTGTCGAACTATCATCCCATAGGAATTTGAGAGTGGAAAGAATAGAGGAGTGTACTTGTCAAAGACGTAAACGTACACTTGTGCGATATGATATCTTCTGCGCAGTTGGCTAGTCTCAGCGAGATTGGCTGCTGTGGCGGAAATCAGTCACAAAGACTTTATATTTATTACTTATTAGCGACAAACCCTCGCTTCGCTCGGGTGCGTGCCCCTAGAAAATTTTTAAACTAATAAAAATAATTATTGCGAGTGCATTTTAAGAGCTAAATACATGGTATTGCAGGCTTTTCTATTTTAAGACCTACTATTTTGTAGTACCTATATTGTTTTGATGGTTCTCCTATGGTTTAGTCAGCAATAGTAAATTTCTAAGGGCGACTCTATAGAACCAGTTATTGTGTTTTCCCATAGAAATGCCCATAGCTTCTATATGTTATCTTAAATGTAGAACAAATTATATTACTAACGCTATAATTAATCACGATCTAGAGATATATCTGTCTAAACTACATTATACATATATAATATAGTATATTTTATTTCACGGATCGTAAGCAACGCATCATTTAAATTCGTAGCCATTTCTCAGACGCAATCGCTTTTAAAGTATAAGTAATACAAATATTTAGGCAGACGCTATCGACTTAAAGCTGTTACAAGGTTGTAACAACGCCATATTGTTACGATCTATGAGTTCTGGGATCGATTAAACTTTAAACTACGTCTTTTGCAGTATTTTGGTTCCGCGCAGTACATACACGTTATGTATGTACGTAGTACATGTATTACAATGTTGTCTGTCAACACTATTTTCCACCACTAGTTACTCTTGCGCTATGACTTTACTCCATTTTTTCACTTTTTCGTCTTCTTCTTAATTTCTCTTAGCTCCGAAATTCAATTGAACTGAATCAAATATTACTAAAATCGTAAACGTCAACATATTTCACTAGTTCGCTTCACGTGGAATGCCTCTAATTTTACACAAACTTCAATAACAAATGGATACTTATAATACTAATATATTGACGCCTATCTTTACTTTTTTGTTCGTGATAAAGCTCAATGCTGAAATAACCATCTGCGCGCGAGATATTATACTCGTAGTACGCATTTCACAATTGTCTACGCATTATTCTATTCATATCACTCTTAAACTTCGATGGGATGACAAATCAACCTGACCGGTGAGATTAGACGAAGGACCGATGGTTTTACGTATTCTATGAGGCAAGGGGGTGAAACACCGCCAACTTCCTTACTTCGGACTATTGAAAATTGGTTGGCCTGACCCGAGACTCAAACCCAGGATATCATATTTTCGTCAGGTCATGATAGCAACTAAAGAATGAAGCAAAAAATTAAACATCATTAATATATTTTTTTTCGATAGGTAGGTATTAGATACCACCTTTTGAAAAAAAAAAATATGCGAATGTGAAAAATCACCTAAAATGAATACCGTACATTTTAGTAGCTCACAACAGAAACAGCGACTTTAATTCTATTTAGAGACGGTTCGACTATGAAATGAAACAAACTTTATTCAATTACACTTATTACAAGTGCTTTTAAATCGTCATTTTAATCTACCACCGGCTTGGAAAGCAGTTCTGCCTAGAAGAGCCGGCGAGAAACTCAACAGTTGAAAAGAACCAATCAAAATAACAGCATGAAACAGGCGCGGTGAGTCACTGCGATAAACTTATCGAATATAACGTATATATAAACTAGTTATTTATTCTTACTTCGCTCACAATCGTTAAACTACATAAGATGAAATGAATACACAAATAATAGAAACATAGTTTAAAAACAAGGCAGTGGTAGCCCAGTGGTAACGCGCTCGCTTGGGAAACCGAGTGAAGCGGATACAAATTTTGGGTCTCGCACCTCTGATATATTCATGTGCGAATAATTTTCAACATGATTACCAATTGTCAGGAAACCTGCTCGTCTGAGAGAACCTAGCAAGTTTTCGAAAGATATGTGAAGTTCGCCAAACCGCACTTGGCCAGTGTAGTATAAGTACCTTCAAGGCAAGAGTGAATAGGCATCTTTTAGGCAAACGCGCTCCAACCTAGACCTCATCAGTGCTTTAGCGTTGATTGTCGTCAAGCGCAAGCCTATCTAACAATAAAAAAAAAAAAGTAGTGGACCATCCCTCTTGTAGTAAAAGGAGGCCCGTGTCCAGCAGTGAAACATTAAAAAGGGGATGAATAGATACAATTAAACAAATAACGTCCCTAGTTTTCCTTTACATTTATAATATTCCGGGAAATCTCAAAAAGGTTGATTTTTTTTGACTGAATTCACAAATATCATAATTAACTTGTTAGCTTATTGTATTTTCGCAAAATAATCAGAAATTATAACTTTAATACATGAGCCCTCATTCAATTAGTAAAATATTTAAGGGGATTCCCTTAAATATTTTACTAATAATAATGTTTAGTAGTTTCAGACAGTATCCCGAACGAACACAAAATCAGCGAAACGGGGGATTTTAATTTATAATATGTTGTGCCAAACCACAAAAAATAATGTTATTTATGCTTTAGATATGTTTGTAACATTTTCACGTCGAGCCGCCAACAAAAACTAACACATAAACCACGTTGCCACCGCTCAAGCACAAATAAAGAAATAAAAAAATCCGAAAAGATAGTTAATCTTTTCGGATTTTTTCGCGGATTCAATTCCGCAATTCGATTTTTGTAAAGCATTCGAAACGTCGGGAACAAAAAATCAAAATAAATCCGCGAAATAATCCGAAAAGATAGTTTTATTTAAAATGTCAAATATTCGCGTAAATATAAGAAAGTATTATATAAATAATTTTAATAAACAAACTTTTGTCATCTTCCGGTTTCATCGTCAGATTCCCTTTTTTTTCTCTTCATATGAACCACAAATACGCACAATAATAAAACATACTAGCCCTAATTCGACTGTCCTACCACATGACATCAGGCAGTTCGATTTCCTACATCCTGGCCCTATAATCTGAGTACCTCGATGGCCCCATAATCAGAATAGCTCGATGGCACCATAATATTACATTGGCACCGAAATTTTATAGGGACAACTTACGTATGAACGTTGTGTTCACGTTGTTTTTAATTTACTCCTTAAAATACTGCCAAAATCCCGTACACGTTGCAAGTTAATAAAAAGCTTATAAAATGCTTATAAATGAGATGTTTTTCGCATGAGCTCACCAGCTTATTTTAATCCCAATCCCAAGCAAACCGCCAATAATAATAATCAAGAAACCTTTAGAGTCATTTTGGCAATTATAAATAAAATTGATAAATAAAATAGAAGTGTCTGTTTGTAATGTCAAGATAACAGCTTTATACTAAATGCATATGGAATTATATACGGTACTTATAAGAAAGACACAATTTTTAAATTAGTTGTCTATCTGTCTGTTTGTTCCAGCTAATCTCTGAAATGGCTGGACCAATTTCAACGGAGCTTTCAGTGGCAGATAGCTAATATTATAAGGAATAACTTAAGCTACTTTTATTTTAGAAAAAGTATTAGGGTTTCACGTAAGTTACTAGTTATTCATAATACATTATGTATAACACAACTCCTATATACGACTTTCGATTGAAAAAAAGCGCCTTGAAACGACGAATGTACTGCATCCTAAATAAGTAAAACACGTTATAGTTTTCCAAGTTGAGTTTGTTTTAATAAGCCTTATATAACTATAGAACCTTTTATAGTAGCACTCGATCGACTCGACTCGACTATGGTGTAGTAATGAAAGAGAGAAATGTCCATATTTGTACATTTATCGTGTATTTACAACTACAGTAATAATAATAATCTATAGTAATATTATAAAGAGGAAAGTTTTGATTTTTTGTTTGTACTGAAAAGGCTTCGAAACTACTAAACCGATTTCGATGAAATTTGATATAAGGTTAATTTGAGCCCACGGGAATGACGTATACACACAATACAATAGGTAGATACGTGTACGTATATTCTTTTGTATTTATTAAGCATTAGTTCTCTTCTCCTTGGGTAGCATAATATTAGCTTATTTTTTTTTTATTCTATAAAGACAAACAAAATTGGAGTGTCTGTTTGTAATATTAAAATAACCGCTTTTTACTAAATGCATATGAATGTATACAAGGTACATATACCAAAACAACATTTTTTACAATTTTTGTCTATCTGTCTGTCTATCTGTCTGTTTATCTGTCTGTCGGTCGGTCTGTCTGTCTGTTTGTTCCGGCTAATCTTCGAAACGGCTGGACCGATTTTGACGGGACTTTCACTGGCAGATAGCTGATGTTATAAGGATAAACTTAGGCTACTTTTATTTTAGAAAAAGAATCAGGGTTCCGCGAAAAAAAATTAAAACCCATGAAATTGTGAACAAAATCCGCGTATGGCATACGCACCCGAGCAAAACGAGGGGAAATCGCTATATAATTTAAATCAACATCTTGGGAGTAGCAAGCTACTATTTATGTACAAACATAGCTAACCGTGAAAACATACCTAGGGACGAACTCGAGCGAAGCGAGCGTGAGTCGCTAGTTGACAATATATATGTATTTAAAATTATATATGTGTAGTGTATCAACTATCTGGTGTCCATAACACAGATCTCATAGCATACCATGGAACTGGATGGTGCTGTGTGTTAATGGCCGAACATATTTATATTTACGTACATATAGCTTCCATCACTAAATTCAAAAAAATTGTTAAAGAACGTTTGTGTGCTAAAGGCTATTATACAATAAATAATTTTATAGAAGATAGCACGCCTTGGGAATGAAGTGATCGCCTCCAGGCTACTTCAACTTTATAGAAATATTGTAAATTATAATTTATTAAAAAAATATTAGTCCCGCTGAGTTTCTTTCGCCAGTTCTTCTCAGGTCTGAGGTTTCTTCTTTCCGAACTGGTAGTAGACTCATGACGTTCAGTAAAAAATTATAATAATTTAATGCTGAATAAAATATTTTGAATTTTGAATTTTTGAATATAAACTTTCGCATATAATATAATAGGAGTGAATTTACAATCCAAGGTTATCTAAATCTTTTATCATATCTAAAAGCATTTAATGCCTAATAAACGTTAAATTCTACCAAATATATTAAATACAAAAGAAAGTGAACAAATTATAATATGATATAAAAATAAAATACACATTTGTGGACAAAGGCTGATTTACATATCGCTTAAAGCATCTCGTCACGATCCCTTATATTGTAAAAAAAAACTAACAAAAGATTATTTATTACAATAGCAATCAAATATCAGTTAGGCATTTCTTTCGAAATACATAAATAATAAATAATTTTTGGAATAAAAAGGTCACCGCTTATAAAAACATTATAAGAGCAATTATCTTGAAACTAATATGGCGCTAGATATAAATATTGATTAAAAAATTAAGAAAATCGACAAAACGAACCAACGACAATGATCCAAAATTGACGAAGATATAATGTAACATACATACAAAAAAAAATATGTCGACGAATTGAATACCTCCTTTTCGAATTCGGTCAAAAAGAGAATTAAAACATCGTACTCTGCCCTTTTTTAACGTCCCACAGCTGGGCATGGGCCTCCCTACAGTACAAGAGATATCTGGCCATAGTCCCCCACGCTGGCCAAGTGCGAGTTGGTGGACATCACATGTCTTTCGAAAACATGCTAGATTCTCTCAGACATGCAGGTTTCTGATGTCCGAATTTCTGTCCGAATTTGTAATATATATATATATATTATAGAGTTGTATATATATATATATATATATATATATATATATATATATATATATATATATATATATATATTACAAATTCGGAATATAAGAGTCCTTTGAAATACTAGGAGGTATGGTAGGCATAGGTATGTTAATTCTATTTTGAGACCATTAAAACACGTGTAAAGCTCGCAATAAATAATTTGTAACGCGCAATACCTAGTATTTAACATTTACGTATGAATGATTCACTAATCACATACAAAATACGTGAGTGATGAGATGAATGACACATTACAAAAACGCATCTAGCCCTCCAACTGTCTGTTCTGTCTGTATAACGGTACAGTATGGTACGGTAAAGAGCGCGAGTTCGATCCTGTTCGGTGCAAATATTTGTATTGCTATTTTTTTTTTAGGTTTAAAAAGGCTAAAACAAAAGGAGATCTCTTTCAGAGATAAATCCACTTTTGTTAACTAAGTTTATCGTTTATTTTTTTTTCTGTTTTACATTTAAAGTACAATAAAGAATATAATAATAAAACACTTTATAATTTCGTCATGTCCGTCTGTTACAGCCGTTTTACTCGGTAACTAATAATTAGTAGTACATAAGTAAAGCTCAAAGCAGTAAAAAGTCACGAAAATTGTGTCCTCACCTATCTTTATAAATATAGGGTGTAATTGTATGTAATAGAGTTTCCAAAACACTTTTTTCCCTTTAACGCGTTGGGCCGCTAAATTAACTTTGTTTCTCATAGTATTAATATGAAATATAAATTTATTTATGTCGTCAATAATGTATTTGACTTTTATCGATACAAATAAGTATGTAAACAAAATATAAATTTAATATTACATGCTACGGAACCCTTTATGTACGAGTCAGGCTCACCCATGTCCGATTTTTAAACACAATATTATTTGAATAAAACTATCTTTTCGGACATATTCGCGTAAATCTAAGAAAGTATTAACACAATATTAGTTATGGATAAATGTACTTTGGTTTTGTTTATGTATCACGAAACTCTGACATAGGGGTCTTTGAATAGTCTCTTTGAATGAATGGGGGTCCCACTTTGTTTTCTTTGTGTAGGTACCTATGTTATGCGATATTTCGCAAACTGTGGGCTTATGTTTTATTATTATTAAAAAAAATACTTACTTACAGCCATTTCGAGGAGTCATCAAATACAATTCAAATAAAATAAATACAACGTATATTAGAAATAAACACAATTAAAAAAAGTGATTTTGAGGTCAATGTTTCTTTTTAACCCCCGACGCAAAAACGACGGGTGTTATAAATTTGACGTGTCTGTGTGTCTGTGGCATCGTAGCTCTTAAACGGATGAACCCATTTTGATTTCGTTTTTTTTTGTTTGAAAGGTGAATTAGTCGGGAGTGTTCTTAGCTATGTTTGATGAAAACTATCAAGACAACCGCTCCCAAAAAATGGCGGATTACATATTTTTTCACAAGTCCCTCAATATTGGTATCAAATGAAAGGGCTTGACTAGTAGAATTCTATACACCATGATAAATTTCAAATCCAAGGTGGCCGCCACCTCAAAATAGTGAATTACATGTCGGAGGTTTTTTAAACTTTAAATTTAATTTTTAGTTAAAAAATCTTACTAATCTTGCTAATATTATAAATATGGATGTTTGTTACTCAATAACGTCAGAACGACTGAACAGATTTGGATTAAAGTTCTCACAGAGATAGATGCCTGGAATGGCACATAGGCTACATTTTACTCCGCAAAAAAATCTGCTTCCCGTGGGATAGATTTATTTTGTTTTATTTTTTATTTTGCTAGGGGCGAACCCGAGCGAAACGAGGGTGAGCCGCTAGTATATAATATATACCTCCAATATTATAAACGTTTATGAGGATGAATGGATGTTTGTAACTCTTTCACGCAAAAACTACTAAACGGATTTTAAGAAACTTAGTATTATTTAAGATAATATAGTAAAACACAATCAAACTATGCGTGTGGAACCGCGGAATTACGTTTACTTTTCTATGCGGGAATCAAACCTACAAACGCCAGTGCTATGGTTCGTTTCATTAGCGCTGCGTCAATTCGATCAGCAAACATTAATTAACTAAGTAAACCTTATATGACCGTCATAATATTTATGTTGTACATAATATATTTATCTACTTAATATGTCTATTGAGTCAAGATTTCATGATTTTCTTTAGTGGCACTCAAGAAAATCAATTGAAAATATGTTACTATGATATATATGAATCATTAACGTACATTTACACTTAACTACAACTTTCGACAAAATATATATACCTTCTTTTTTTTTTTTTTTTTGTTGACGCTGGGGAAACCCATCATGGGGACCTTACCGGCCGTCAATGGGTAAAGTACTGTGAGACTCTTACTCACTAAAACCCACAGCGGAATCCGTCGCCGCCGTGCAGTGGGGCGTTGCAGGATCGCTTGTGCATACACTACAACACCCCTCGCGGGCCTGCCACGCCTAAATCAGGATGCCCTCGATTCACAGAGCATCCCGACCACCCCGAATATATACCTACTAGCAGAACCCGCAGCTTCGCCCGCGTCTAATTTACAAAAAAAAACTCTTTGACTTTATGTTAACAGCAACTCACCCTCGCTCTGGTTCGTCGCTATATATTTATATACATAATATTGTTCATACAAAAATACTAAAATCTCGATTAAAAAATGGGGGGTGGGGATAGTATGGTGAAAAGTACTTTACGACCTATTCTCATACCTACTAAATATACAAAAAAAATCATTAATGTCGGTCGAGCCGTTTCGGAAGAGTGCGACCACAAACACACGACATATTTATATATTAGATAATATCACTATACATTACAAAGTTCTCCGCCGTGCTGAGTTTATGTTTGTTTGGAAACTACCGTATGAATTTTGCCACGGTTTTCACCAATAGAAAGGTTTAATATTATTTACAAAACTATTGTAAATATAAGCTACTGGTGAATAAATTTAAATTCAACTACTAATTTCAACATATATGTATTTGTCGTTTCTGAGAACATCCGTAAGTAATATTATAAGCGCGAAGGGCATCTAAGGATGAGCGAAAAAAGAACTAGGGTTAAAAAAAATGTGAACAAAATCCACGTACTTAGGGACACATCCGGAGGATAATGAGCTAATGTTGTCTATATCGGTTGTCTATATCGGTGTATATGACCAGAATAGTTTCTGAGAGTATGTCATAACAAATACATACATTAACGATTAAATATAATTTATATCTTAATCTGAACAAATTTTTATTTGCTTCCCACGCCGATAAACATATGTTCGACTAAGGTTTTCCCATGGCTTCGGACGCGTAATCCAATTATATATTACTATATTTAAAAAAAAATATAGCCTATACATTACTCTGATGTACAAGCTATATCACTATACGGTTTCATCAAAATCCGTTCACTAGTATTTGTGTAAAAGAGTAACAAACATCCACCCATCCATACACCCATCTATATGTTAATGACAATATCTTAACAGAAAACTCAGTCACATGGCCGGGATTCGAACCCAGGACCTCTGGATCTGCAGCCACAAGACCACCGAAGCAGTAGGATAGTAGCTTTACTACGAAATTATACTATCTAACGATCTTATAAAACCCTTGCTTAAAAATTGATTTTTATAGAATTTCAATAAACATACGAGTATTTAGGTAAAATTCCCATTAATCATATGGTTACAATTTTAACGTTTATAGCCCAGTAGCTATAAAAGAAGACTATAAAATAATAATTGCAACAACATTTACATGTGTTTGTAAAAAAGCTAATACTATAATACCATCGTCTATTATTATATTTTGAGTTATCTATATTGGTAAAGAAAAACAAAATATACAGAAAAAAAAATTAAAGAGTGCGTGTATGAATGTGTGCACGCGCAAGAAGTAAAACTTCTGTAGGTTATCGGTACTCTTTATGAAATTCAATTTATGTTTTAAATAATTAGGATAGGTGACATACTAAAAATAACGTATATTAGGCATATTTTGATCATATAGGTATTTATAGAATATCATTTAAGAAAAGAATATAATATTCGATATCATTTGTCAGACAATACGGTTACCATGACAACAAACGTACGTACATGTTTTCGTAACGCATTCACCAGCTTACCCCACAAGTCAAGCGTAAGTAAAGAAGTGAGTGTTGTGTATATTTGTTACAACTTGAAAGTAACTCTATCTGTCTGTCTGTCTGTTACGTTTTCACGCCTAACCTGCTGAATCAATTTTAATTCATTTTTGTTTATAGATGGATGGTAACCTAGGGAGTGAGACTTGGCTACTTTTGGTCGCAAAAATGAAACTATAAACAAATCATTTCTCAAATTAAGGACATAAAAATTCATTACATCCCATAATTTTGGTAAGAGACAAAGAATGTTTCAAAAATTTTGACCAATCAAGGTAAATTAGGGGATGATTTCAAGTTTTTTTTAAAGTACTTGCTTACTTTTCTACACCTATGTATGTAAAAATGTATATGTATATAGTCTCATCCATACGTCGCTAGTAAAAAGTATAACTGCTTGACGTCATTAGAGTGAAATTCAGTGAGCTTTTTATTGATATATGTATAACGCTAGTAAAGCCAAGGGCACAGTATTATGTCCTTGGCTGTGTTATGTATGTAAATAAATATAATAATAAAAAATAAAACAGAAAATACTCCTCAGATTTAGAATTGAATTGTAATAGATTCATGATAAACTAAATATTAATGGTAAATAATGGTAATTATTGTAAAAATCCTATTCCATTTTTATATCTGACTAGCGACTTACCCTCGCTTCGCTTCGGGTTCGTCCCTAGACAAAAACAAATCTATCCCACGGGAATCGTATATTTTTCCGGGATGATATATAGCCTATAGCCTCAGTTAACGGGCTATCCAATGGAAAAAGATTTTTTTAAATCGGATTAGTAATTCCTGAGATTAGCGCTTTCAACGTTAATATAGATTAGTATAAATTAACTAATTAAATTTATTTAAATATATATTTTATTCATGAATACTATACTATTTTATTTAATATATCATTAGCGATTTAACCTCGCTGTGTTCGGGTAAAGTGGGGTGTTATCGTCTCCCCCAACTGGCGTCCACCTTATCGTGGTTGGGGAGCTCTTTAGCGTCTAGTGATAAAGCCAGGACTTGGCTTTACGGGTTGCTCCTGGTACTTCTCTGATAGTAGAGTGTACCGTGGGAGCAACCCCATAGTTATTGTGGTCTACTTCAGCAGACCTGCTGTCGGGGCTTCGGGGTTGAGTGCGTAAGCGATTTTGCGATACCCCAAAGTTGGGATTTAGTGGGTAGTACTGGCTTTTCTGACCTACATAACTACCTATTTAGGTGGTATGCCTAAATGCATTTCTCAACATTAAAAAAAGGGTATTATCATTGTACATATCTAACTGTATCTACATATAATACTGTTCCTTCGTCAACTCGTTTTCATCTTTTTAGTTCGCTTTTTCCGCAGTCAGGTTTTCTTAATTATTTATGTAGGATCCGGGAATACCAACAAAAGCGTTATTGACATACTAATAATTATTTACTCCATTTAAATTATAAAACACAATGTTCACGTGTATCGCCATGTCGCCACCATGACAAAAATATCTTTTTTTTCTTTTATTCATCTTTCATTTAATTTCATTCTTAAAATCATATCGTACGTCTCTTTTACTCTTAAAACATCATTTCACGCATACTCATCTCGCAAATCCCACATTTATTTACTTTACTTCTTATTAGAATGAGAAGTTATTCCATTCGTCTATATTTTTGTGGATATGCCCAATGTGCATTGAATTTTCTATATTTTTTTTATGAATATTTTATAAGTGGGTAGCACGAGAGTGCAAAGGCAAGCTTTTTATCTAAACAGTTCACATATTATTAATCGACTTTTATTTTCCAAATCATGTTATTTTAACGAAAAAACTCTATAATTTAGTATAAGTCAACCGGTGGTAGGACTCTGTCAAGCCTGAGGAGTCCGACTGGATGGGTAGCACCCCCTTATCTATTTCTGCCGCCAAGCAACAATGATTGCATTGTTGCGTTCCGGTATGAAGGATAAGGCAGCCAGAGCAATTACAGGCAAGATAACGTACCGGCGGTTCTGCAGTTTTGTTACGTAAAACTTAAGTGCATAAACCGTAGGTGTTATGGGCGACAGGTATCGCTTTCCATCAGGTGGGCTGTCTGCTCATTTATCAATGAATACCATAAAAAAAAATAAGTAAAAAATAATAATAATATATAGATGAGAATAGAAAACCTCGTCACTAAGCATCTATTATTTACTTTTTAAAAGGACAGAGTAAAAAGAAACAACCATTCGTGCGTAACTATTTTTTATAACACAAGGTCGAAATTCAATGCTGACAATTGACACCATTCAAAAGGAATATTATTTATATTTATAAACATAACTAGAAAAAAAATTTTGTCTGTCGGTAGAGCACATTTGATATTTGTAGAATTATAAATAAATTAATAAAATAAATAAATAGATATATAATTTATTACAGAATCAAATCTAAGCATTAAATATTGTATGAAGAATGTTTTTTTTAAAAAAAAAAAAAAACAAAATATAATACCTAACATGTATATACAATATATCAAAACAAAAAGTAAATCTCAATCTCAGACTAAGGAATAATATACTTACACAGAGCGTCATAGAACTAAAAATGAAGCCAAACAATAATGTTTTAAAATAATATATGTAGTATGTATAATGCTTTAACACAGAATACAAATATTATTATAATAAATGTTAATAATTTATTTATTTTTTTAATTTTATTAACATCTCTATTTAAAGGGAAAAAAACGAAAAATGCTTAAAGAATACAAAATAATATTTTTTTTATTATTCATACTAGCGACTCGCCCTTGCTTCGCTCGGGTTCGTCCCTAGGTACGTTTTAACGGTTAGTATGGAATAGATAGACTGATGATATATATAAGTAATAATAATAGCCTTACCAATTAAACGGAAATGAGATTAGTGGGTTAAAACAAATAAATGCTGCCTCTTTTTAATATTAGTATAGATTTTTTTTTATTGTAAATTAACGACTAATACACATAAAAAAATCTTAGGTGTTACTAAAAATTAATTGAAAAAAAAAACAAATGTTAAGAATTCACTGTTTTCGGATTTTTCCCTTTGTATACACACAATTACCCATCTGGACACCAAGTTTCAACTTTCTAGGTCATCTAGAAGTGGGTTAGGTTTTATTTCTATATTTAGTCAGTGATAAAAATGCCGATTTTTAGACGTTAATATCTCAATAGCCGTTTGAGCTGTGTTTATGAAAATAGGGATTCTAGTTAATCTATTAAATAAATGAACCAAATTTCATGTGTTTATGTTAAATAGATTTTGAGTTATTACGAGGTGAAAAGTGGATCCAAATGGTTCGTGTAAAATATACACACGGTGCTGCGTCGCCAGTTCCTTTTGGCTTGAACTTGGCTGGACACGTTACCGCGTGTCTTGATAAGTCGGATTATGTTTTTAAGGACACACCCGAGTGAAGCGAGTGTGAGTCGGTAGTGAAAAGTAAAACAAATAAATAAATTCACATTATTAAATAAAGTATGGTGTTTTAATTACTTTTAATACACATCTGCTATCGTGGCATCAAAGTTACATATAAAAGGTTTTTTGAAAATGTTCTTTTATAATGATTATAAGGAACTAGCGACGCACCCTTGCTTCGCTTCGGGTTCGTCCCTAGACAAAAACAAATTTATCATCATACAGGGACCGTACATTTTTGCGGGATAAAACCTTTGTGTTATTCCAGATTATAATCCATCTCAGTGCCAACTTTCATCCAGATCCGTTCAGCCGTTCTGGCGTAAAAGAGTAACAGACATCCATCCTCACATACTTTCACATCTATACTAATATTATAAAGAGGAAAGTTTTGTTTCTTAGTTTGTACCAAATAGGTTTTTAAACTACTGAACCGATTTAGATGAAATTTGGTAAGAAGATAGTTTGAGACCCTGGAAAGAACATAGGATAGTTTTTATCTCGGAAATCATCTCTTAAGGGGGTCAAAATGGGGATGAAATTTTGTATGGGGAAGCAAACTAGGAACGAACCCGAGCGAAGCGATGGTGCTTCGCTAATTTATAATATTAGTAGGAGGTACACAATGAGATCTACAATTTTTCATGTGCAATCTATCGGTTTATTTTCTTAATCACTCAAAATTGGCTGAACTGATTTCGACGAAAATTTTTAATTTCATAGACTACATTCTTTTCCTACCAAAGGATCAAATTTAGTAGTTTAATAGAAATACATATATACTGGTATATTATTTATTTTATATTATATCTCACCCCAGACATTTGTACTGTAAGTTATTTGATCGACATGTTTATAATAAATAATATAAATATTTAATATAAAGTTAAGGTCACTTGCGCCAAAGTTTTTAATTTTATTTAAATAACTTAAGTATGTAACTTAACTATTACCGGTGGTAGGACTCTGTCAAGCCTGAGGAGTCCGACTGGATGGGTACCACCCCCTTATCTATTTCTGCCGCCAAGCAACAATGATTGCATTGTTGTGTTCCGGTTTGAAGGATAAGGTAGCCAGCGCAATTACAGGCAAGAGGCATATCATCTTAGTCCTCACAGTGACAACGCACCTGTGGTTCTGCATTTTTGTTATTAAAACCTAAGTGCATGAACCGTAGGTGTTATGGGCGACAGGTACTACTATCCATCAGGTGGTCTGTCTGCTTGTTTGTCACTGAATCTCATTAAAAAAATGCATTTTCTTAACATTACTACAATTCAAAAAGTCCCCTGCTACACTGAATTTATTTTAATTCGGGCTAATGCTAAAAACTACTTGACAAATTTTCATATGATTTTCACTACTAAAGAGTACAAACACATCTAGGAATGTATGATATGTGCCGATATATTTGTAAATTAAAAAGGAGAAATCGAATGAAAGTTTCCGTAACATTATAAAGCGAGGGTGGGTCACTGGTGCACACTTTATCTATATCTACTAATATTATAAAAAGGTAAAGTTTGTGAGTTTTTGAGGTTGTAGAGGGTAATCTCTGGATCTACGGAACCGATTTAGATGAAATTTGGTAAGAAGATAGTTTAAGACCCTGGGAAGGACATAGGATAGTTTTATCCCGGAAATCATCTCTTAAGGGGGTGAAAATGGGGATGAAAGTTTGAATGGGGAATTAACTTAGGGACGAAGCCGAGAGAAGCGAGGGTGAGTCGCTAGTAATACTATAAATGTGAAAGTGTATTTGTTTGTTTGTCCTTCTTTCACGTCGAAACAGAGTAACGGATTGACGTGTTTTTTCTTTGTGGAGATAGTTGGAGGGCTGGAGAGTAACATAGGCTACTTTTTACCGCAACAGTTTATCTTATTGCCACGGGAAAACACATAATAAGATATACATATATTCTATACTAACCGTTAAAACGCACCTAGGGAAGAAACCGGGGGAAACCAGGTGAGCCGCTAGTGCTTAAATTTAATACATTTAAATAAATAATATGATGCAAGTGAGCCTTAATATGAAAAAAAAATAGATAACCCTGATCACGTGCCCTCATAACATAGGGGCTGATTTTCCGACTATCGGATAAAAATTACTTAAAAAATACAATATAAATCTAAAATTACAGTTGAATAAATATAGTACTTCATTTCTGATTTCAATTAGGTTATAAATTGGACCGTGTTCTGCAGAAATATATTTGTAACTAGCGGCTCACCCTTGCTTCGCTCGGATTCGCCTCTAGAGACACAAAAGCAAATCTATCCCTCGAGAACTGTATATTTTTTCCGGATAAAAAGTAGCTTGTGTTATTCCAGACTATAATTTATCTCTGTGCCAAATTTCATCCAGATCCGTTCAGCCGTTCTGGCGTGATTGAGTAACAAACATCCACACTCACAAACTTTTACATTTATTATATTTATACAGATGTAAGATACACAATCGTTATCGTTTAATGAGATTATTGTCACAGAAAATGTATTTATCTTTAAAATCTATACATATAATAAAATTCTAACTGATTGTGAGTCGAATCTGTACGTTAAATATTTTTTGGAAAATCGTTTTGAAATAGTCATTATTACCGATACAGAAGCCGAATCTACAGTTTATAGAATTTTTGTTTGTCTGTCTGTGACCGCATCACGGAAAAACCGCTAGAGGGATTTTGTAAAATTTGGTATGATGATAGCTGATTGTCCGGGTCAACATATAGGATACTTATTCCTTCGGGAAAATATCTCATCTCTGGGAAAGCTATACTAACCGTCAAAACGTACCTAGGAATAAAACCGAGCAGAGTAAGTAAGTAGTTATTCTATATATGTATAAATAGGCAAAGACAAAACAGTTCAGTACCTTTATCTCCTTTATTTGTCAACCGCTTTTTAGTAGCTTTTGACGAGCTTTATTATTATCGTTACAAAAATGTGGAAACACTTAGCTTTTTTATATAAATTAAATTCTATCTATATATGTTTCCCACAAATTTTCAATAATATTATGGTCGAATATCGACCACTGGACGAATACAAAATACATAATAATATGCAAAGAAAAACAAACTCCGTGCTTCTTTCAACACATATCACGCTTACGAATATAATTATACCAAAGCTCAAACGACGCGTATGTTGATATTTTTGAATGAAAAAGGAAAATTCGAATAAAAGTTTCCGTAACAGACGACGCGTTTGAGCTTCGATATACGTAAAGTTTATATGTAGAGGGACTGCAGAAATCTTTAATTTATTGACTGGCGCTTGCCCGCGGCTCCGCTCGCGTATTATATTTATGTATATTGTATATGTATAATTACTCCATTTCTAAAAGCTGCTTTGTACTGTTAAACAACTTTAACCTTCATAATATTTATACTAATATATAAAGGTACAGCATTTGTTTGTCTGTACGGTAGCTAATTTCTAATTATGGGTCCGGTTTAAAAAAATCTTGTTACATTTTATACAGAAGGGCTACCTACATATGTAACTTTGACAAATGAACCTCGATAACATACAATGAATTTTGATCGATTTGGACCACGAGGCGATCACTATTATTTATTAATATCTCATGCGACTTGGAATATTTCTACACAACACAGTCTAATTTATGGCGGTCCTTAAATTAAAAATAAAATGAAATAATAACTTATTGTCAGGAAATCACAGATACATATGACATTTACTTAAATAATAATTCATTTCTTAAAATATAATCACACATTTTTACAGTAAAAGCTCTTTACCTAATGGACTGGATCCCATCAACCCATTCTTTTTAATGAAGCACTCCGAAGTACTCCCATCTCTCTCTTACGTACCAAATATTATTATAGTAAGATAAGGACGAATGCATGTCATTTTATCAAATACCGTTAGGTTAACCGTACATTGAAGTATTTTTGTATTATAAATAAAGGTAAATAAACTTAATAAAGAATTTGTTTTAATGAATAAGTTCATTTTGCATTTTTAGATGATTAAGACGCTGAACTTTTTTACTAATGGGCAATAACTGATTAAGTAAAGTAAAATTTATACAATGTACGGATATTCTAAAAGTAATATTTGTTTATAATTTACTTAAACAATATAATTGTCATCTGATTTTGAACTAATTAACATTACCACTGTAGACGATCCTACACGAAAATCAGTCGAAATCACCCGAAAACTAACATCGATCTAAGGGACAATACCCCATGAAAAGTGTAGCTTAAAAAAAATTTTTTTTTACATAAAAATAAATAAAAATCTGAGAAAACATTTATATTAAGTAGAGATAAATACTATTAATTTTATTTTATTTGCTATATATTAGAGTATTACCACTTTCTCGACAGTGTGTGTTTATTTTATTGTATTGGCACTTCATACCTCTAATATCACATTGCCTTTTCACCAGTTTCTTATAAACTCCTCGGAGTCAAGAACAACAATATCGTCAGAGCAAAGCTGATTTTAGAAAAAGTTTAATGAAACTCTTTAAAAAAATACTATTTTTATGGTATTACAGGTGAATTGTAGATGGAAAATATTAATTTTCATATGGTATCCCCAAATATATGAAAATAAATCTTAATTAGACACATCGTATACTTATTGCACTCTCGATATATTCTTATCCAAAATCACATTTGCTTTGAGATCAAATATAAACTCTAGTGGAACAACAACACTCAAGTAAAAATCAGACCTTGATAACATTACGTAGACATAATAACATTAAATAACAATTATAAATAACAATATAGCTTAAAAGGGATTCTTTAATATATACAGAAAATAATTTGATTCGTTCAATAATTTCATACGATTCCAAATTTTCCTTAACAAAAACATATAAATATTAATAAATAACTGGTGACAGGACTATAACAACTCATTGACCCAAGGCATGATCTAACCATCCAAACCGTTAACTAGGAGCAAATATTCAGATACACCTACAGTTATTATCAAACACACATAACCACTATAATGCACCGTTTTCAAAAAACCCCATGTCTTATCACAGAATGCCGCCAAAGATAATAGATGCAAGTAACTGTGAGGATTGACTACCCTCCATAGTCCAGTTGCGAAGAAAAACGTCCCAGAGGTAAAAACAGCCTCTCGTCGCGTCACATCGTAATCTGTACGATTCTCTAATGACTCTTGATATAAATCTATATATCTATTCCACGCTAGTGAAGATAGCACCATTTGACCAGAAAACAAACCAATCACTTGGACCATCCTTTGAAACGTCACTTTTGTTTTATACGAAATGCCTATTTCCGACATATTATCTTTCTCTATATCCTCTGTAGAGTTGATTTCCTTTAACTGATGATATGGTAACGTACTGACTGGTGTGTCCTTGTAACCTCGTCTGGGCGGGTTATTTTTTAAATAAAACAGGATACCTATCATCATAGCTGTAACGCCTATTAAATCACAGATACCATCCACCCAGTATCCTAATGAGCCAACTTCAGATCTCTCGCCCTTGATATGTTTCCTTTCTCTCGCTACGTGCCCATCCAGATCGTCTAGGAACATCCTTATTTGAAAAAGGACTATCGCGACACGCCTCGCCACTAAACTTTGACAGGTTAGCAATTTGGCCCCGACAAAGGCGATAAATACGTGAAAGAAAGATATCATATTGGGTGTTAAAAATAGCATCCTCTCTGAAATACTCAAACCTTTATCGACGACAGCGCACAGTGGGCCGTATATATAATGATTTATGTGATCGACCATCAAGGCTTTCACGGTCGGGTGGCACAGAGGGTTTATGTTACAAGGTATCCAGGTTACTTCTTCGTAGTTATGTTGTGATTTTATCGTTTTGTGAGTCGAAGACTCTTGCGTTACATTCTCTACGTGTTCGAATATATCTATTTTGTAATTTTGTATCCTTAAAAATAGGAAGGTGTCCATGTAAATGCAATATATGACTATAATAAGGAGGAGAAACGTTAAAATTTTACTCGCTTGTGAAGAAGGCCACATCATTTTGAATAAATATAGTGAGATTTATACATGCGGTTAATAATGGCTTTTTATAGCCAAGGGCATAGTAGGGCTTCAGTCAGAACTCTAACAATGCGTAATGCATTTCGATATCCCACATATGCAGATGTTTTTAGTATCGCGTGGGTTACGAAACAATCCACAAATTTCTATTTATAACAGCGTTGTATCGCCTTTTTCTCTCGAATATTGAATTTAAAGAAATTCTTAGACATACTTAATTCTATCAAAGGCGCTTTATTTGTACATTTGTCTCGTTTACCAACAAACGTTTACAGCTAACGAAATTTGCTGTTGAACCACAATAGAAACATAAACATTTTCCACAACACTAAATCACAAACTTCGCTCAAAAACTTGTTTTATGGAACGTAAAACAGTTCATAAAATTGATGTTGTGGTCGCGCGAATGTCGGTTCAAAATCACTTTGATTCAAACAATGATCGAACAAAGGTACACGAGAGTGTGTCTATTTAATAATACGAAAACAGTTTATCCACAATATTTACATAACGTTCGTGGTGTTGAAGTGTAAAAAGCGTCTGCATCGTGCGTGCGCATTTCGCCGCGCCGTTAGACCGAATGGGGTTGACCGTTGCCTTCAACGAAACACAAAATCTCTTCCCGCCAAAGCGGCTGTCAAACGTCAGTGTGACCTTGCAAGTGGAATTTTAAAACGGGCTGCAGTTACTACATAATAATAATCTATATGAATAAATAAAATTAAAGTGTCTGTTTGTAATGGTGAAATAAAGGCCCTTAAAAAAAGCTTACTAAATGCATATGAAATTATATACGATACTTATAAGAAAACACATTTTTTTACATTTTTGTCTGTCTGTCTGTTTCTTCCAGCTAATCTCCAAAACGGCTGGAGTCGGGACTGATTTTGACGGGACTTTCACTGGCAAATAGTAAGTATATAGTAGATGTTATAAGGAGTAACTTAGGCTACTTTTATTTTAGAAAAAGAATTAGGGTTCCGCTCAAAAAAATTAAAATATACCTAGGGGCGCATCCGAGCGAAGCGAGGGTATGTCGCACGTTTATTACTATAATAAAATATTCTGAGTCAAATAACAATGAAACATGTGTCGCGCTTCATATTTTTAAATTCGTAGAGCTTAATATTTTCTTAGATTTACGCGAATATTAGACATTTAAATAAAACTATCTTTTCGGATTTTTTCGCGGATTTATTTTGATTTTTGTTTCCCGACGTTTCGATTGCTTTACAGCAATCATGGTCACGGGAGAGACTAAGGTGTTAGATGTCACAAAAGCATTATATAGTTGTTACAGACAGCCTACCCACAATTAACAAAAATGAATTCAAAATTTTGAAATTTAGCATCAAAGTACCTTACAATATTTGTTAATTTTAATTTTAAACATTTTTATAATTTTAATTTTATACTTGAAATATGGAATCTCGTAGAGCTTAATTTCTGAGCTTTTCTTCAAAATACACTACAATTATAATAAACTTAGTACTAATAATCTCACTGAGACTAGCCAACTGCGCAGGAGATATTATAGTGCATAAGTGTACGCGCAGACAAAAGTGCACTCTCTATTCCTGTCACTCTCATACTCCGGTGGGACGACACGAGACACGACCGGTGAGAGTGAAGGCGCAGGACCGACGGCTTTACGTGCTCTCCGAGGCACGGGGATGTAACACCGCCAACTTCCCAACTCCGGGCTGTTACTGAAGCTTACTATACTGAAATACTCAATAACTAAACTTGGTCCAACCCGGGACTCGAACCCAGGACCTCCACCTCGGTGGTGTGCCACCACCGAGGCAGTGTGATACTAGTACTAATAATTAGCAAGTAAGTATTACTACAATTTTATTAATTTTGGAAATTTCTAACTAGAAAAGTACATAAGCGAAGGTAGGTTGCCTTGTTGTTTGTACTTTTCTAGTAAGTTTCTGCTACGTAAATATTTAACTTTAAATATTACATTAATACATATTTTAATGATTGCTTTATCTCTTTAAAGTACCTAAAATAACAAGTGCTATATTAAAAAAACCCACTATCAAAAATTCTTATGCGATTTATTTCATCCAGGCCTTTGAACTCCAACATCTGTGTAGTTCCAAGTACGTCATATCTTATTTTTTTTATTATTGTTTATTCAGAAATATTCTTTTAAAAATGCACGCCACAAACACATGATGGGATTCTTATAATAAATTAGCAATTTTCCCTCATTTCGCTCGGATGCGGCCCTTGGTATGTTTAAATTTTTTTGGGCCGAACCCTAATTCTTTTGGAAGTAAAACTTCTTTACGCACGCTTGACTTGGGGGGTAAGCTGGTGAATGCGTTACGAAAACATGTACGTACGTTTGTTGCCATAGTAACCGATGTTATTGTATTTTTAACCGACTTCCAAAAAAAGGAAGAGGTTCTCAATTCAACCGTATATATATATATATATATATATATATATATATATATATATATATATATGTATATATATATTATGTTTGTTCGCGGATTTTTTCGACGTTTTTACCATGATAAGGTAACCAGGATCTGATGATGGGATCCCAGAGAAATCGAGGGGAACTTTCGAAAATTGTAGCGGCGACTAGTGCGTTTGATAACATTTTCATTAGGTATTTTAAAGCACTACTATTTCATGAAGGTCTGGAGTCGATCTGATGATGGACCCGAAAGATAGTCGAGGGAACTCCTCAACGATTTACAGCAATTACCTGGTGTTTGGGCTTGATTAATATGTATTGATGATACGTCTACAATAAAAATGGAAAAATAAAAATTTAAAAAAAAATAAATAAAAACCGAATTCCAGGCACTGAAAAGTAAACAATAACTAAAGGGGGTTTTCATTTAGAATAGATACTTAATCAGATTTTTTCGAAGTCAGTGCCAGCCAATACAAATCAAAGCACGCCGACTTCGAAAATATCTGATTAAGTATCTATTCTAAATGAAAACCCCCGTTTTGATATTTTTTTACTTTTCAGTGCCTGGAAGTCGGCTTTTTTTTATTTTTTTAAAAGTTTTTATTTTTTTAGTATCTCACCTACCCTAATTATTTAAAACATAAATTGAATTTCATAAAGAGTACCGATAACCTACAGGAGTTTTACTTCTTGCGCGTGTACACATTTCGTACACGCACTCTTTTTTTTTTATTGACAATTCAAAAGTTCATAAGTCTAATTGAATAAAGTTAAATTTCATTTCCCTTTACAATATGTCATTGCGTTACACATTTTAGGATACAATGAAAAATTAAAACAACATACGCAAAAAACCATCTAGGTGTTTATTTTTATATGCTTATATTATTATGTACATGCTTATATTATTATGTACACACATTAGTTACAATCCGTTAAGCAATAGATGGAGCCTTGCTTAGAGTTTTCTATTTTTAATTGATATGAATACCTTACAATTATTATGATTGAATAAAAAATATATAAGTATATATTCTAATATTAAAAAAAAAGGTTTTTTCTTTAATTCAATCTGTTTTCCAAGGTACCAAGAAATTGCGCATTGCACAAATTTAATTATCTTTTATTTTATACTAGACAAAAACAAATCTATCCCACGGGAACCGTACATTTTCCCGGGATGATATATAGCCTATAGCCTTCCTCAGTTAACAGGCTATCTAATGCAAAAGGAATTTTTCAAATCGGATAAGTAATTTCTGAGATTAGCGCGTTCAACCAAACAAACAAACAAACCTTTCAGCATTATAATGTTAGTATAGATTTATTATTACATTACACATATGTATGTTGAATTGAATATCTAATTAAATGTTTACTACAACACAAACCTTTTAAGCATTTACCTCTTCAGTGATAATTGAATTTGTCTCAGAAGTTGCGCCTGCGCTTATTTTACGATCACGATTAGTTAGCGACTGACTGCGACCTCTTATAAAAGCATGGAAGACGACAAACGTATTTTAATACAGACCATGTATAATTGAAAAAAAAGTTTTTTACTATCGTAAAATAAAAACATTTAAAAAACATCTGAAAAACACGTCTTTTTTCTGGAGCATATTTTTTTCAAGAGTACAGAATTCAAAACTATTAAGGTAGTTTCCATAAAAGATTAACACTTAAGAGTTCTATATGAGAGTTTTCTGTTTATTTTTAAACCTACCATACTTTTTTGGTTGACTAGTACCAAGCTTACATGTGAAAATTCCGACACTGAAAAGGACAAGACGTAGTGTAGGCGGCACTGATACCTAAAGTGGTGCTGACATTGACACAGAGGAAGAATACATTTTTATTTAAATGATTCATTATATTTAATTCGATTTGTAATTTTAGTAAAATATAAGAAATCATAAATCAAACCTCGATAAAACATTTAATTTCCTATAGATTTTATTTTTTTTAAAAAACCAAAGTTAGAAAAAAACAGTGGCACAAAGTTTTTTTTTCATGTTTATTTTATTTTCAATTTGTTTTTTTTTTTCATGTTACATCACTAATCGTGTGTAGTTAACTAATGTATTTTTTTTAGAATAAACAAACATACTTATGCTTATTATGACAACACTTTGTTTTCCCTCTTATAAATAGTGATTCATTATTTGAGTAACATTTTGTCATACCAAGTGTGCTGCTACATTGCATTAAAATAATTAGTAATAAAAATGAAAAATTGTATTAAGCAACTTAGCCAGTTTTTATTATTATTATATTGTTATATTAGTATTTAAGATAGAAATGTTAAAATCAATTCAATTCTTTTATTTCGTGGCTTTAATATTTATTAATATTACAGAAGTTATTTAAGATTTTATATAAGTACTACATATTTTTTTTAATTAATTCAACTGCTTAGCTGGAAATAGATATAGTCTATATCTATCCATAGGTACTTATAAAAACTATGTTCTTTAAATAATCATTCAAATCAAATAAAACCTCTTTATAAAAAAAAGTAAAGAAACTAAATTAAACTTACCTGAGGTACTTGAGTCGACTTTCCACATCCAGTTTCCCCAATCAAAACTAAAGTTTGATACTTTTCTAACAAATATAGTATGTGATTACGATATTGGAACACTGGTAACTTCTGTCTTTGAGCAGTTAGTGGTAGATGATGGTATCTATTGTATACGAAATTTGTTTTGGCATCTGTATCAATGCTTAATGCGGAGTCAGCATTAGGATTAATCAATGTTTCTATCATTCCATCTTTGTTTTTTATTGGGTAGAGGGTATCGTTACCTAAAAAATAGATAGCATATATTTTAAAAAATTAAAAAATCAAATAATACAACAAAAATAGTTGAAGATTTAGAATATTTGAAAATAAGTAATACATCAAACATTAAAATGGTCTGTGAATTAGATATTGCGAGTTGTTTCTTTAATTTTATTGCAATGAATAATATTAAAGTGAAGAAATATTATTACTTTATGTATTTAAAATTGTACAGAGATCATTAAACAACTTTATTAATGTTATAATACCTAAAATACCTAAAATAACCTAAATTAAAAAAAAAAACTAATTCATATCATTTGTTTACGTTATTAAATTGCAACTTTTTTGATATTTTTGTTAGTCTGCTACTAGTTGTGTGAAATTTCTCAAATTATAATAACATTAATCCAACAGTAAAATTGTGTACTAACTCGGTTTCAGAAACACTGGTCTTTTTGAAATCATTATTTATCACACTTGTAAACTTTCGCTATGATAAATTATAATAATCACTTATTTATCTTAATTTATTACGCAAATAATTGAAAAATTATTCGTAGATGAATTAGAATATTAAAAAACATAAATAAACAAACTGTTTACACTTTTTAATGACATTTAGCCCACAGACTATACAGTTTATTATTATTTACATTACGCATATGGAGGGTAAAGGTAAGGAGAACTATCTCTGTGTGTTAAAAGTGACCACTGGCAGGCATCAATTTAGTGGCGCCACAGAAAACAATTTGATGAATTAAAAACATAGCGCCAAAAGCCATAAAATTCAGATTGTGACCAAACAAGGAAAGAAAGATTTCCGCTATATTGTGGCGCACTTTTCAAAATAGTTTTAACATAGACAAACATCGGTATAGAATATTTTAGTTTTAGGTTATGTAAAATTAGTTTAAGTTATGTAAAAAAAAATAATAAACTTCTGAAGAAATACTCGTTTTGTGCAGAATGAATTCCCATTAAAAGGAAAAATTTGCGATAAAAAAATGTCTCCAGAAATTTTATAATTTAGATCTAAATGAAGAAGTAATCATAAAATCGGTTTTGAAGGCAAATAACAATCTTTTATTATCATTACCTAAGTAGATAATTGATAGCAAGTGCTACGATAGCGCTATATCGGTGAGTTTTTGAATTACAATTTGTTGTTCACCACTGGAAACTTTTTTAACTTGTTTCCGATTTATGATTGTTCCCCTTACCTCTACCCTTACGCCATAGCCCTCCAAAAATTTGACATTAAAATGTTGCTAGTAATTATTAATTTACAGTTATTTAATTAATTGTTATTTGCCTTAAAATATTATTATATCAATAACTCCACTTTTCACACCAAGCTTAAAGAATTCTACTATTTACATCCTTAATATAGCATCAAATCAGCTATAGCAGCGGTTCCCAAATGGTGGGATCATGGGATGGAACTTGGAAGGACCACAGGGATTTCGAGCTCTGTCCGAGAGTTATATAAAACGTTGACAGATATGAAGCTTATTTTGTAAATGTGAAAAAATATAAATGTGAAAAAAAAAACATTTATCAAATTAAATTGTTAGGTTTATATTTTTGGTACAATAAATATTATATGTATAATTATTTTTCATTTATGATTTGTTTTTTCAAGTCAAACAAGAACAATAGCACAATCAGTTTAGTTATTATCGAAATGGGAATCTGTTAAAAAATATATAATCAATTAGCGTTCCGTGACCAAAAATATTGGGAAACGCTGAGTTGAATAGTATAAAATTATTGTATTTTCATGCAAAGATTCAAAATAATACAACAATAAGATTTAGGTTAAAATCGAACTCTGTTATTAGATTATTTAATGTTAAGTGAATCTCTTCGATCAACAGTAGTATTGTTAATCGAAGGTAAATCTACATATTTACAAAAGAAAACAGCCATTTTATTTTTAGCACAGATCATAAAATACTATACTAGTTTTTAGTAATAAAAATATCACTATTCACAATACGTTATATGTCGACCAAACTGTACAAATACGAGAAGTATTTATTATTTATATTTTATATCTAGATGAATTTAATATTTTATTTTCTTTCTTTTGAACTGTGTTATTAACCAATATATTATTCAACATATTTTTTATTATATTGCAGAAATGTTTTAACTTTTAAGGTAAAATATTTTAGTTTTTTTTTTAATATGAAACTTAATTTTACTTATTAACTTTAGATCTATTTGACCGACTACTTATAAACTGTAGTTTTTTTTACTTTCTGATTTATTTCTGAAAAAACCATAAAGAATCAATAACTCTATTCGAAACATTCATGTTTTAATTATTTATGGATAAATGTGATGAATAACTTACATATTATTTTTAATTAAAAAATTCTATTTTTAAAATTTTAATTTTTTTTTTCCAGACACCAAACATTCTACTTCTAGCATTCCTATAGAGTTTGTGCACCAGATCAATGGCATGTTTTCTTTTCGTCCTCTGTCGTTCGTCAATATTAATTAACCTAAACTATATTACTAAGTTTAATTTTATCTATCAGATATTATGTGTATCTATTAATTATATAGGGTTATATAATAAAAAAAGAATTTTATTTATTAGGTACTTTGAAAAAAATAAATAGACTGATCAACACTTGAGAAGGTCTCTTCATATCTCTTTGTAATCACTGATTCAATCCCTATAATCCCAAGCTTTAATTAGCAGATCCTATCAGTAATATGGCAAAACAAAATAGCCGTTGTAACATACTAATATTGGGGTGAAACCCGCGCCTGCTCGAGCTTAGTGTGGGAATCCCTGTGACTTGTTGGACCAAAGTCCTGAAATATATTGCCGGCATCAGCTGAAACTTTTAAGCACTTAGATATTATATGCATATGGAAGTGTTAAAGCAACCGTTTAAATTAAAATTAAAATGATAAATAAAATTAACTAAACATTTTTTAACTACAGGTGATTAGAACTTTAGAAGGCGAGCGAACTAAAAATAGATTAATACGGATTGCGTTTACTTTTTTTACTTGTTGCTTAACCTTAATTGATAAAAAATCGCATATTAATTATTATTCTTCATCGTTTGCATATTCATACTGTGGGGTAGGGTTAACATAACAATAGTAATATGGTTCAGTTAAAACCTACTAATTAAGAGATACACATACTTACACATCTACGTGTTATTATTATTCTCGTTTTTTATTTATTAAAATTGAATTATAAGCTGTTATTGTCCTTTTTTTATTTCTTAGGTACTAATTGATCAAAGTTTTATAAACAATTTTGTTTTCAATAATTTGAATTGTTAAAACGACAGTGGTATGATCCTCCTCGTATTGAAGGAAGGCCCCCTTAAAATGGGCTGAATAATAATAATTATAATAAAAATTATTATATAACTAGCGGCTTACCCTCGCTTCGCTCGGGTTCGCCTCTAGACAAACAAAAACAGATCTATCCTACGGGAACCGTACATTTTTGCAGGATAAAGAGTAGCCTATTTATTATTCTGATGTATGAACTATATTATATAGTAGTTTTTGTGTATTAAGCTGTATAAGTTACTATAGTTTTTTAACTATCCCACGGTAACTCTTTAATTTTTCCAGATGAAAAGTATATAAGATGTTGACCGGGGATATAAGGTACCACCATGCAAAATTTCATTTAAATTGGTCCAGCAGATTCGGAGATTAGCCCGTATAAACAGACAAACAGACAGAGAAACAAAAAATGAAAAAAAAAACTGGATTTGTTCTATAGCTGTTTTTACATCCCCCTGACTCGGTTTTTAGCATTTTTTTTCTATGTACAGACATTCGACCTCTACAATTTTATTATAGTATAGATTTTATTTTTATCATATATCTACGAGCATAACGATATAGTTAATTTATTCTCGAATTATTAAAGGAAAAAGAGTTTTAAATAAAATAAAAGGTTTTTTTTTATTATGTAATTTATTAGATTAATTTCTCTTAACGACTTTTGAATTTCCACTTAGATAAGGTTGCAAATAATTTTGAATGTTCAAAGGAGCTAAATTTTTGTTTAAGAGATATGCGTACTTAACTAAGGGTAATCCATTAAATGATGAATAATTAGGGTTAAGGACTGTACTACCAGAATTCACAAGATTTGTTTGATATTGAGACTGTGTATTATATGGCAAATATGAATATCCGTTGTTTAGATTTAAACCTAATCTTTTCTGAATGCCAATCAATGGTTTTGGAGAATTGTATAAGGGTGAGTTAATAAGTTTTGATACTGAAAGTTGGCTACCAATTGGTTTAGGAAGTTGGGGTGTGGAGTTCAAGGTTTGCAATACGTTTGACAGACTTCTAGATACTTCCTTGTTACCTTGTATCACCTTAGCTGCTACAAGGGTACCATTATTGGATATCAGTTTAGTCAGTTCGTCATGTTGCAAATTTTTTAATTCATCTGAAACTTGTGTTACATTAGACTTCATTACCAACTCCTGATACAATTGATTTGGATGTTGCCTTAAGTGTGGTTTATTATTTAATATATTTTGCACACTATATAAAAAAGTATTATATGGCATCATATATTTGGCGTAGTATAATGGTTCGATTGCTGGCTTCGGTTGCTTAAGCATGTACGTTAATTCGACAACGTCGTTTTGATTTGCTACCTCGTTCAATTTAACTGAATTCGATACACCTGTCTGTATCAAATTGGTTAATTGAGCATATTGTTTATTTTTATCAGGTGTTACATAGAGATTATCAGGTCTGACGTAATTATTCATGTATGGTGGGTAAGCTTCGGCTAATTTATTAGGTAGAATTTGGCTCTGTTGCGGATATTTTAAGTTTAGCAAGTCATTAAGTCCATGGTTAGTAGAGGGATAATAAACATTATTTGAAGCGGGATTTTGAATAAGTTGAAGAAGAAGGTTTGAATAATCAAAACTTGGCTGTTTGTTTATGGTACCCTTCATATTCAGTAAATTTTGGATGTCTGGTATAACGGAGTCGGTTGGCAATGTATAGTAGGGATTATTAAGTATGTTGGATGGTACCACTTCATTTTCAACTTTTAAAGGATTATCAACCGGTTGTACAAACACGTTAGGGATAGGTGCAACGAGATTTCTAGACAGACTAAGAATTTCATTATTGATTTTTCCTTCGCTGTCATTTGCAATTTGGCCATACTTCGATCTAAGCTTTTCTGTTAATATATTCGGCGGTTCTTGATCGATATTTGAGCTTGTCATAGGAATATTCAAGGCAGAATATATATATTGCGGTGTTAAACTGTGCACCGGCCTATTTAATACATTTGACAATTGCCTTCCATCCTGCAATTTTATAAGGTTTAAAATATTTTCTGAAGCAATTGCTGGTTTTGGCGAACTTGGTTTGTCATTGTTTCGTAGATTTATAATATCATATATATTTTTTTCTTTTGTTTCTTGTTTCAATAAATTATTTGAATAAGAATAAGGATTATTACTCTGAGGATCTTGAATTAACTGGTCTAATAAATTTGGTTGTTTTGCCTGTCCGGTGATCCCATATTGAATTTGTGGCAATTCATTGACCAAACATTTTCCACTAGCAAAACAATTTCTAAAATTTTCTTTGTATGCATTATTAAGAAAATTAATAACAACGTTTAATACTTCTTCACATTTACCCGGCATATCATATTCAAGGGAAATTTTAGCTTTTAGCTTGTTTTCATTCGGTTCATATGATATGGTGTCCCTTTTACCTTCATTGAGAATCTTTTCTAGTTCGTCCTGTAAAATTTTAAATTTATTGTGCAATCCAAAGAAAGCAGGGTTGACAGGAGCTTTTCTTAACAATACGTTAATATCAGACACAACATCTTTAAATTTTTCCGGTTCTACTACACTTGATGGTAACGATTTTGTAAGCATATTTAATATCTTCAATAAAATATCTGTTTGAGGACAGCTTGAAGGGAATCGATTCACACTTCCCATTTTGGAGTTTATTAGTAATGGATGCGCGACCTGAAAATATTAAGACTTATGAATTTCAAGAAAGGTTATTATCCGAAAAATACCTAAGTAATTGTTAAACAATTCATAATCAAGACTCGTTGTGGTTCCTTTCACATTCAGTAAATTTTGGTTGTCAGATGTAAAGGAGTTAGCTGACAATTTATAGGGCTTAATAAGTATATTGCATGCCACCATTTCATTTCCTACCTAATAAGCTTATACCTTAGTTGTTAAGCTTAGATGCAACCAGATTTCCAGACAAATTAAGAATTTCATTTTCATATTGATTTTTCCTTCGCTGTTTATATAGAGTATGTATTAATTGTTAAACAATTAATAATTTTTCAATTAAATGAATAAAATATATTTTTATAAAGGGGGTCTTCTACGCACAGTATAAACTTAAATGAATTTAGTAACAAAACATAAATTTTAAGACACATACATGGGGTTTGGACTTTACTGAGTTTTCTATCTGTGTTCTTTGTACATTAACAGGTAATGGGCTTGTTGATATCAACTCGGAGGTAGATTTAAAAGTGACATTTTTGTTGACCTGTAAATTAAATATATTAAAAAAGATTCAAAAAAAATTGATATGACTTATGCCCAATATAATTTGAATAAGACATTTTCACAATTATAAACTAACTCAAATAAGCTCACTTAATTGTTTATGCTAAGAAGATCATATTTCTAATTAATGCATGAATATAATATGTTATTAATGAAATTGAATTGAATTGTAAAAAACATTTACCACATCCTCTAGTAACACAGTTGAAATAAAAGATGCACACAAAATGAAAACAGGCAACATCCTTCAATTCACTTCAGCAAATGAAGGATATTTTCTCACCATTCTATTTAATTACGTGGTGTGAAATCGTTTAATAAACGATAATTACGCACAGTGATATTAAAAATTTTCCAATAATTATTATTTAATTCATGTACAAATTATTGAAACATTACATTATTCTACAGCTCGTGTAAAATATAATTAATAATGAGTAATATTGCAGGTTTAATGGGTTTTTTTATTTTTTAAATAATTAAATTGTAGATTTGCCGTAACTTATTACATTATTTCACAGCCTTGATGTAAAATAATTAATTTTATTAAATGTAGAAACAAAGAAGCAAATGGGTCTGTAGATGTCACCTTGCAGCACACTTCTTGAATTTTAACGATTATTCATATGTAAGTGTTACTAAAAACTTTTTACTAACAATAAGGGAAATTAATATATATACAAAACAAATGTACCCTTAGTTATTACAGTACAAGTCATGTCGCGTGGAATAGTGGCAAGAATGCTAGCCGCATTCCCTCGCTGAATGGCAATGCCGATTCTTTGGGCGAAAAATGCGCCAGCTCTCCTGTCACCAGTAGTTAAAGGCGATAAGATGAGGTGTTATGTCTATTAAGAAGTGCTTAGCACTTTGACTCCATGGGCCAAGAGTTTCTACAGCAAATGGAATAAAACCATAATTTTGACTAAGGGAGGCGTATTTATGTAACTTAAGAAGTTCAGCCATCTCGGCCGCGGCTTCCACTTAAGACGCCATCTCTCTGAAATAGGACGGGGTCAATGTGTCAATGCATGTAGCGTCCCACAATAGGGCCCGTCCCCTTTTGCAAGGAACCAGCGACAGGCCATCAGGTCTCTTACCATGATCTCGACTTATTCCAGATGGCTCAATAAAAGCAGGAATGTCAATGGTGGCTAGAGCCCTTTTGATAGTATCATTTAGGGAATCATGACAGAAAAGTCTACCTAAATTTCTTCTGCAAGAGAGTTCATGGAGTCCATAACAGTCAACCTCATTTCCACACGGGCACCTGTGTTCAGTGCACAGCGGTGTACCCAGCCGGAGACCTAAAGCGATACGAAAACTGTCATTATCCAAAAGTGTACCGAGATTGTTACTTAAATCGTCCAGGCCATTTCCTAGAATCACTTCTCATAAAAATATACATATATTGTTAGATTCATAAGATAAAACGAGTCTTAGTAGTGGGATATTACCATGAAAGCCGCATATATCATAGGATCGCGGACTTCATACGTTATTCGATATTAATTACAAGTACTTAGATTCTCCTCCTGTAGATAATCTTCTTAATTTTTCCGCACTGTTATTATACACTCGCTGTATTATAATGTTGAAACTCACATTAGCACATCAAATTCTTGAACGTGACCCTGATTTGAATTCATTTCTCTTAGTTTTCCGAAGCCATAGATCACTGCTACAAATTATAAGTGGACAATAAAATGGAAAATAGAGCACTTGAAGTTCAATCAAATTTAGCAATTAAGTACCTAATTGTTTTTGTTGTTTTAATTCAAAATTCACAGCATTATTTTCAAATCAAGTTTTACGCATGTTGTGTATGCACGAGTTATACCGTTTATATGCTTGAGTTTAAAAATAAAAATTTCAAATTCAAAATATTTTATTTAGCATTAAATTATTACAATGTTTTACCGAACGTCATGAGTCTGGACCTGAGAACCTGAGAAGAACTGGCGAAAGAAACTCAGCGCGACTAATATTTTTTTAATAAATTATATTTTACAATATTTCTATAAAGTTAAAGTAGCCTGGAGGCGAGAAAAAGAGATATTTTCCAAACGCTTCGTTTTCCATTTTTTATTTGTTGTTTTAAATATTAGCTATGAAGAACATATTATGTTGCGTGAACTTTATCCCGCTACATTAAAGAAAGGAAAGGCGATAGATGATAAACAGACAGACATAGATACAATATGACTATATGCGAATAATATATATTTACTCGTATTGTTATATACCATAATTATCATTAATATATCATACATAGTCTGTTTATTTTGGGAATTTTATTTAAGAAAAAACTTGTTGCTAATTATCGAGTACCGAAACACTATTAAAGAATTCATTGAAGTGCAATTTGATTTGTGCATTTGTGCATTGATGAAATTTGACATTAATTCTTGTATAATAAGACTATTCTTTTGTTCCCAGAAGCTTAATAAATCTATATTTATTAGGGATGGGCCGAAATTCGTTTTACATTCAGTTTAACCGAATTTTGGCAGCCTGAGTCGAACTTCGACATTCGGCCGAAATTCGGTTTGAATGCCGAACATTCGGCAATGGAAAAAAAATCCTAATTGCACTATTTTGACTGAGATTTATAAAAAACATAGTCGTCATAACAATAAAATGAAATTAAGCCTTTTATATACTCATTAGTCCGATCGGAATTCGGTTTGGGAACAAAAAGATTAAAACCTGAAGTTATATATCTTCAAAACGTCATCTTCAAAACGGTATATAAGGAACAAAAATCCGTAAAATTCCCCTGAAGTCCAGCTACCCCTGAGAAATGGAGGGATGAAAACGTTGAAAAATAGTTTTTTTTTTAATTTTCAGCTTACCGTGATGTCCTATCAAAAAATGTTCTGTTCAAAAGTTGTAGGTCTAGTAAAAATCTACAACTTTTATTAATAATAGCGACTCACCCTCGCTTCGCTTGGGTTCATCTCTAGGTGCGTTATAACAGGAAACAGGTATAGAAAAGTAGGTAAGTATAATTATAAAGAGTTATATATATATGTTACAGTTAAAACCCGTTTTTAGTTAGAACGCGTTTTCCCTAGTTAGAACTAGTTTTTACTAAATGCCTTTGTTAAAACTAGAATTAACTAATGCTCAAAATGGAATATCAGTTAAAACTAAGATAAGATTATTATTTTTACTAGGTACATATGACTCTGTGTCCTAAATCTTTTTAATAAATATTTTTAAAACTATATCTTGTTTTTAATCCCAAATTAGTTTCGGTTCAACTGTACAAACGATGACATCGATTTAAGGGGGGGAAAAGGGTGGAGGGGGAGGGGAGGGGTGAGAGGACCCCCCTTTAAAAGGAAAAACTGTGGAAACTTATAGTTTTCGAGATATTTAATTTTGAAAATTTCAAATTTTGAGGTTATGTTTACATTAAATAAACTAAAGTGTAACAATATATCCCGGAAAAAAATCCCGCGGCACGCTCGCTTCGCTCGCTCGGCTCGTGCGTTGTTTTAACTGTTCTAACCTAACCTAACCAACCTAGAAGATAAGAAAAGGTTCTGTCATGGCGTTGATTTATCATAATAATGCTAATTCTGACATTGACATTTAACATAACCATGTACCAGTTTTACTGATAGAATTGATGTTAAATACGAATAGATCGTGATTTTAAGTATTAAAATAAATATTTAAGTACAATAAGGATTTAAAATAACTCAGAGAATAGAATATTATAACGAACTTTGTGAAAAAATAAGTGCGTGTATAAACGTGATAAAATTACATAAAAAGTAGTAGTAGTAGTAAGAAGAAACTTTAAATTTTTTTTTTGAAAAAACTATTTGTTTCCACAGTCTCACATTTTATATATACTTAGGCTTCTTATAGCGAGATCTATTAGTGAAAAAAATATGAAGTCTTAACTCGATGTCATCGTTTGTACAGTTGAGCCTTAGTTTCTCTAGTGCTAGTTTTAACTAAAGCTCGGAGTGACAACTAGTTTTATCTGAAAATCAAATATATCAGTGGTAAATTCTAGTTTTGACTAGTTATATCTAGTTTTAACAAAGGCATTTAGTAAAAACTAGTTTTAACTAGGGAAAACGCGTTCTAACTAAAAACGGGTTTTAACTGTAACATATACATATCCTTTACTTGAGAAATGATTGATTCCCCATCCAATCTACCACCACTACCACCCTATCCATATATGATATGTTTTTCGGGATGAAAACTATCTCGTGTCATTCCCAGGGTCTCAAACTATTTCCATACCACATTTCATCTAAATCAGTTCAACGGTTAAGCGTGAAAAGATGACAGACAGAATTACTTTCTTATTTTATATTAGTATGGACATATGGAGCTGGTAGACATATAAAAATAGTAGTTGCGAATGTACCTTAGGAGATAGACGTATACTATTGCGAACTTGCCGCTATAACTTTTTGAGACCTACAATTTTCTAGTACATTGTTTTGATGTATCTCTTAAGGTTTAGCCAGCATTAGCCATATAAATTTCTAAAGACGACTCGATAGAACCAGTCATTGCGTTTTCCCGCGGGAATGAAAAATGTCCCTGTAGTAAAAGGTATCTTAAATGTTGACCCGAGTGATAAGCCATCACTATACAAAATTTAGTTAAAATCGGTTCAGTAGTTTTTGCGTGAAACGCGCACATCGATTTGACTTAAGTTAGTTTTATTAGATTTAGATAAGAATAGGTAAATTGCGAGTATATCTTAAGAGATAGACATATACTGTTGCACAATTTTCTGTTGGCCTTTTCGAGACCTACAATTTTTAGTACATTGTTTTGATCTATGTCTTAAGGTTTAGCCAGCGGAACGTTTCTAAGGAGGACTCGATAAAACCAGTTATTGTCATTTCCCGTGGGAAAGTAAGATTTTCATGAAGTAAAAGGTATCCTAAATGTTGACTCGAGTAATAAGTTATCACTTTACCAAATTTTGTTGAACTCGGTTCATTACTTTTTGCGTGAAACGCGCACAGACAAAAAGACAAACAGACAAAAAAACAAACAGACAAACAGACAAAATTTTTATTAACTACTGTTTCGGGGTTTATATATGTGTAGATAGATAAATTTTAAAATAACTTCAAAGTTTTCGAGATATTTACAAAAAAACCTATTTTATAAGTTTTTCTTCGTTTTTTATTTTAAATTTCTGCAATATATATTATTTAATTTTCATGAAACTAGAGGATTGTAATCTTCGAAATACATATAATACTGTATACTTAAGTTTTTAATTTGACGCTTATTGCTTACACAATGAAAAATGATAATTTGGGAGTCACATAAAGTATACCCATTCTTTTGTATTTTTTCCAGTAGATTTATTTATGTTATATTTTTTTCAAATATGTATATTCATTTTTTGTTAATTTTTTATCGATTTTGGATCTACAATATTTTGTGTTTTTGAAAAGTAGAATTCAAGACAAAAAAAAACAAATGAGCCATACCTGAAAATTAAACGATCCACTTGAAGTTGGGGGTGATTTTCAGCCTCCCGAGACCATAAAACATAAATATCTCGGAAACGACTAAATCTTACAATTTCAAAAAAAAAAAAAGATTATTATATGTATTTCGAAGATTGCATTACCCTAGTTTTATAAAAATAAAATCGATGATTTTCCAGCTAACCATCGATGTTTATTCACTATCAATGAATATCGAACATTCCTATTATAACATCGATGTGTCGATGTTATCGAAGTCAAAACATCGATGTTAAAACCTCAATGTTTTCCAGCTAACCATCGATGTTTATTCACTATCGATAAATATCGAACATCCCTACACTAGTGTTGCCGAAATATCGATAGTTTCACTATTGATAGTTTTCATCTAAAACAGCCCTACTATCGACAATTTCGATGTTATCGATAATATCGATAGTATCGATAGCTCGAAATGTAACAATACTATCAAACGAGGGCAATGATAACGATACTATCGATAGTATTGCTGCTAATGAATTATAAATTATCAATAGTATCGATAGAATCGATACTATCAAACTTCTGAAAAACAATACTATCAATAGTATCGATGCTATTGAGTTTTGGACCATCGATAGTTGCTATTTTTCGATAGTCTAAGGTAAATTTACCCTAATTGACTTTTATACATGTTGCCAATTTCATAAACATAAAATGTAACCTTGTTCATTAAAGTTTAAACCGAATAAAATTAAAATAACACATTTAAAATATTTGCTATGCAAGATGTATGTTGTGACTATTATTGATTATCTGACCTGCAAACTGTGTACAATACTATCGAAAAATGAGCTACTATCGGTAGCTGAAACTATCGATAGTATCGATAGCATCGATACCATCGATATTATTTTATTTCGAAACTTCAATAGTATCGATACTATCAATAGTTTATGATTTGTGAGCACCAATACTATCGATACTATCGATAGTATTGTGGTCTGTCAATAGTATTGTCACATTTCAATCTATCGATACAATCGATTGTATCGATAGATTGAAATGATGAAATCGATAGATTGTTAATATTGATAGAACTACCGATATTCTGACTATCGGTCACTATCGATTAATTATCGATATGCTATCGATAGTCGACTATCGATCGGCAACACTAACTCACACTCCCTAGGTACCTTAGATATATTCCCCATACAAACTTTCATCCCCATTCCCCATTTTCACCCCAACCCTATCCTATGTCCTTCCCAGGCTCTCAAACTATCTTCTTACTAAATTTCATCTAAATCGGTTTACTAGATCCGAAGATTACCACTTACAAACTCACTAACTTTACCTCTTTAAAATATTAGTATCTGATTATATTATTTTTATATTTAACGTTATGCTGCGAGTCATGCTATGTGTGTGTATGTCTTCGCGTAGCTCAGTTAAAGAGTTATATAAACGGAGTCTGCCAAAATAAGTGTCAAAATCAAAAATAGTAGCGTGTGTTGCTGTTTATGCTACTATTCTCGATTTTATCATACAGATAGTGAGGATTAGTTGAATTTGTATACAACTTTTGGAAATAAAATACAAATAATAATAGATTCTTATATTTTTAAGCATTAGTTCTTTTCACCTTGAAAGAGACAACATAATATAGCCTATAACTTATAGTATTATTTTTCTTTACTATTATAAATATCGTTAACTATTTTTATTTATTAACATTTATTTATTCATTACTCAGTAAGTATACATATTGTCATTTGTATAGTATTTTAAAACATTATTGTTTGACTTCAGGTTCTATGACAGTCAGTCAGTTCTATGACACTGCCTATATTATTCCTTAGTGTGAGATCTTTGACTGCATAATACTGTTCCTTTGTCATCGTATTCCCATCTTTTTTTTGTTAATTTTATAATTTAATTTTGTATTTTCTTTGATTTGTAGAGTATATAATATATTTATTTATTTATTTATTTATTTATTGAAATTTCAGTACATATATGGCAAAAACAAATAAAAACGATAATAATTGCAGAAGTTAAAAGAAGTTAAAAAAAAAATATAAGCCATTTTTTAATCGAAAACATGTATTTTGATAAAAGAATGATCTTTTTTAATATAACAAGACTCAATTTGTTCTTGTATACATAAACATAGCTTGGATTTGATAAAACAAAAACTATTAAAATATTTCAGTGACGTAAATAGTATAATCTGGGCGCCCAATTCTAATCACCAAAGTGGTTAATTACACAATCGAGATATGACTCATGCAGTAAGAATAATATATAGTAATTTATCCATATAATTCTAACTGCTTTTACTTTTTACTGCGGGAAAATATCTCATCTCTGAGAAATCTATACTTAACGTTAAAACGTAACTAGGGACGGATCCGAGCGGAGCGAGGGTGAGTCTCTAGTATTTGTAATAAAACTATTTTTTTCGTTTGAAGTAAAATTTATTTAAGTATTTTCGGACTTTAGAGATGTTAAAAATCTGAATCTCTAACCGTGACAATGTTTGCTGTAAAGCATTCGAAGAGTTGGGAACAGAAAAGTATAATTAAATCGCGAAAAAATAGCTCTATTTAAAATGTCAAATATTCGCGTAAATCTAAGAAAGTATTAAATAATATTAATAATTAAGTAAAACACGGGGTTCGTTTTCATACTTAATAAATAAATATAAGCGTTCTACAGCTTATTGTTCATTTACAAATAGTTATAAAATACGATAATAGATGGCGCTAGTAGTATATTGAAACGCGCTATCGTTTGGTTCACACTGATATATATAATGGTTCAATGTCGCAGTGTAATAATACCAAAAAAAAAAAAGATTTTTTGTGAAGTAATACCTCTGATTCGTCGTTGTATTACTTTAGTATGTATTGTACTCAGCCCTTTTTAACGTCCCACTGCTGGGCACAGGCCTCCCTTCAATACGAGGAGGATCAGGCCGAGGCCATAGTCCACATATCAAAACTTGCTAGGTTCTCTCAGACATGCAGGTTTCCTCACGATCAAGTTAGAAATGATTCGCACATGAAAATTGACATCGATTCAAAAGTATCGATGTACGCTAAACATCGATAGAAGAACATCGATGTTTAAAAACATCGATGTTTTCGAAAGCAAATAAAACTGTGCTATTCAATAAATGTGTTTATTATTATTGAATTTCTTAAGGAATTAGAATTCTTAAAGAATACCAGTTAGTTCATACTGTGTGGATCACAATAATAACAGTAATTCTGATTAATATTTTTGTGTTAAAGGTAGCAATAGTGTTGCGTAATATTTTAACTTTAAATAATAGCAATTTAAAGTAATGTTTTAACTTCTTTAAAAAAAAATATTAATAATCTATTTAAACAATAATATTGTTTAAATAGATTATTAATATTTTCAATTTTTAATATTCTTTACGGTTATATATAACTAGCTTTTACCCGCGACTTCATCCGCGTGGAATAATGACTTTGCTCGCAGAGCTAACGGCGCGGCGCGGCGCGGCGTGGCGGCCAGCACCCTCCCCCCTCACGACCGCCCTGCCCTCGCCTTGTATCGGGCTGAGAGCGCGCTCACCCACAGACCGCGTAAAGATAAATATGTATATTTTAAAACTATGATATCTCCTAAGATATTAATTGAAATGAAATGATGTCAAGGGCAATTTTGTTCAAAATTAAATACTTGTGATGAATAACGTATTAATTTGGATAAGGATTAGTATCATGTTTATAAAAACACCTTCGGAAGTAATGCATTATTTTAGAACAAATTTCATTACCATAAAAAGGGTTATATTGAGTCAACCTTAAAACATAGACATATACTGTTGCGGATTTTTTTTTAGAACTTTTAAAGGGGAACAATTCCCTCATACACGTTTTTGCAACATTTTTCACTTATGCTCCGCTCCTATTGGTCTAAAGCCTTCCTCGATAAATAGACTATCCAACACAAAAAGAATTTTTCAATTCCAACCAGTAGTTCCTGAGTTTAGCGCGTTCAACCAAACAAACAAACAAACAAACTCTTCAGCTTTTTAATATTTGTATAGATATAATAATAGCAACACTAAATAATATTAGTAATTAAAAAAGTTTCAAAAAAAAAATTGTAATATTTATAATAAAAACAACTAAAATTAAATAAAAAATATTGCTATATTTAATTAAAATCAAGAAATATTGGGTACTTTAGTGCCATTTTTTTTTTAAATTTTGCAATCATTTCAATAATAATTAAAATAAATCCGCAAAAGAGTTTTATTTAAAATTGATAGTCATCTTAGAATTAGATGACTCTTAAAGATAATATTGACTTTTTCATACTTTATTCTCATAACATTGATGTGTCAATGTTAACAAAGTCAAAACATCGATGTTAAAACCTCGATGTCTTCCAGCTAACCATCGATGTTTATTTACTATCGATGAATATCGAACATCCCTATCTCAAACTATTTTCTTACTAAATTTCATCTAAATCGGTTCAGTAGATCAAGAGATTACCCCCTACAACGTCACAAATTCACACACTATACCTCTTTAAAATATTAGTATCTGATTATATTATTTTTATATATAATTGTTAACTGTGGTGTTATTAATATTATAATTTAACGTTATGCTGCGAGTCATGCTATGTGTATGTATGTCTTCGCTTAGCTCAGTTAAAGAGTTATATAAACGGAGTCTGCCAAAATAAGTGTCAAAGTCAAAAATAGTAGCGTGTGTTGCTGTATATGCTACTATTCCCGATTTTATCATACAGATAGTGAGGATTAGTTGAATTTGTATACAACTTTTGGAAATAAAATACAAATAATAATAGATTCTTATATTTTTAAGCATTAGTTCTTTTCATCTTGAAAGAGACAACATAATATAGCCTATAACTTATATTATTATTTTTCTTTACTATTATAAATATCGTTAACTATTTTTATTTATTAACATTTATTTATTCATCACTCAGTATACATATTGTGACAATATGTGTCATATACAGTATATGTGTAGATATAGATATCTTTACATTCAGATTATTATTTTACGATAGTACATTTGTATTGATCATTTTGATTTGTATGATTCTAGTCTAAGCCCCAACCAAGATTCACAGATTTTGAAATACTTTTTGCTGTTACAATTCGTTTCATAAATTAATTTAAATGTTAATTTAAAAAAAAACAACAAGCGATAAAAAAATAATAAACCTTTTTCTTGCATTAGTTTTAGTGCCGTGACGTCATCAACATGTTATTGATAATATTGAAAAAAAAATCATTTTAATTAATTCTAACCTTTCTTAGATATATACATGATCTAGATGATATAATATATTATATAGGCTTAGAATAATATATCAAGATTTGTTAATGTTAGGAAAATATCAATATGTCGAATCACCTGGAATTTCAGCCGGGCGAAAGTTAAGAGGAGCACTAGGGAGGAGGCCTTTCTAAGTGGATCTCGAAGAGTGTACTGTGCGGGTTACTCCTGGCACTTCTCTGATAGTAGAGAGGACGATGATGATGATGATGAGATGAGCCACGGTATATGGAGAACAGTAAAAGCACCCTCTGGATGCTGTATCTGTGTCTGCTTTAGTACAGAGCTGCACTTGTGCATAAGAGCCTACGGCCCCCAAGGTCCCATTGGGGATAGTTCCATTTGGTTTTAGTGGGTAATACTGGCTTTTCTAGCCGGTGAGTCACCACATTCACCTATTATATGATTAAATGTGTTTCCCAGCATTAAAAAAAGATTGTTTGTCCGTAATTAATGTCATCATCATCATCTCCCTGCCAATAAGATTTGGCCAAAGTTTCCGAGCAGCCGCCTGCCTGATATCAATCCTTCTTGGGAATGCTATTGTTTACCACGGAAAGTACCCATAATGCGAATACAATATAGTAAAATAAAATACCATAATTTCTTCAATACAACATTTATTAGGAATAAAACGTTAATTAAAGATACATAGAACCAGAAAGTTAACAACATAAACTTATGGTTAACTGTTTGGTTAGTTCGAGATAATCTTTATTAGATAATTTAGAGTTTTATTAAGTAATTATTTTTACTGGCCATTCTAATTGATCAAGACAAAAAAAAACAATGATTATTATTCAAATGCTTTGTCTTAGAATTACATTGATGCAGAAATAATATTTAATTCATGGTATGACAACATTTAAGTAACATATATCTGTAAAGACTCGATTGTAAATTATGTCTAATTTCATTTAAAATCTTCCCTTGATACTCACTTATTGTATATTGTGTCATAGATTTTATTACATTTATTAGCGACATTTGTACTATTTTCTGTATTTCTTCGTTTGAAACTCCATTGCGTTTTAAATGTTGTATTAAATATGTTATTGTATCATCTACATATTTATTGAGATGCACGTTATATGTAGGATTTAAAAGGTCTAAAATATTCGGCGGATTCACTATTGGTATTTCGGTGCTTGATGGTATTGGTTCGTTTTCGGGTGCCCAACATGGTGGTGGTGTGTTTTCAGGTTCCCAATGTGGTGCTGGTGTGTTTTCAGGTTCCCAATGTGGTGGTGGTGTACTTTCAGGTTCCCAATATGGTGTTGGTATGTCTTCAGGTTTCCAATGTGGTGTTGTTTCGTCAGGCGTAGGAGCCTCAGTATCCATGTCGTTATCATTTTTTTCTGTTGGCCGAAAAGTGTTACTTTCATTATTATGCTCGGGTTCCTTCTCTATTTCTTCAGTAATATTATTTGGCAAAATTTCCTCAGAAGGTGGTGACGGTTTTTTATTTCCATTTGTTTGTTGCTGTTCATAACTATGAATTATTTGCAAATATATTACCTGAAAGGTACATAATAATTATTAAAAAAATAATATGTAGTTTTGTCATTTATCACAAAAACCCATAAAATATAAGTGAAGGTAATAAAAACATGTTTAATTTAAAGTTACCTTTAATTCTTCATCAGATTCATATTTTTGTGCTTCTTGTAAATACAGTAATATTTTTGAATGTGGGACGCCGATGACCTCCAAATATTTAATAAAATTATTTAACTGTAGCAAATAGATTTTTCTCTTTTGTTTTAGTGCCATGAGATCTTCATCTTTTGGTGAATTATGAAGGAAATGATTAAATTTGCTGAGTATTAATTGTATATTCTTGTCATTTATATTTTCCCCATCTTCTTGATTTGATGCATCTGGATTAATTTCTTCCGGACGATCAGGTATAATAGTTACTGGAGTTTCGGATAATATGTCATCAATGTCTGAATTTTGACTTGGATTTTGATAGGAATGTATCAAAGTATTGTATTTTTCCTGAAACGATAAAAACAATAAATATAAGTTATGGATTAATAATACTTATATAAGTCATAAAAATATTTAATTCACCCTTAATTCTTCATCAAATTCATATTTTCGTGCTTCTTGTAAATACCATAATATTTTTAAATCCGGGACGCCGATGGCCTCCAAATACTTAAGAAAATTAATCAACTCTAGCAAATAGGTTTTTCTCTTTTGTTTCAGTGCCACGAGATCTTCGTCTTTTGGTGAATTATGAAGGAAATGATTAAATTTGCTGAGTATTAATTGTATATTCTTGTCGCTTATACTTTCCCCATCTTCTAGATTTGATGCATCTGGATTAATTTCTTCCGGACGATCAGGTATAATAGTTACTGGAGTTTCGGATAATATGTCATCAATGTCTGAATTTTGACTTGGATTTTGATAGGAATGTATCAAAGTATTGTATTTTTCCTGAAACGATAAAAACAATAAATATAAGTTATGGATTAATAATACTTATATAAGTCATAAAAATATTTAATTCACCCTTAATTCTTCATCAAATTCATATTTTCGTGCTTCTTGTAAATACCATAATATTTTTAAATCCGGGACGCCGATGGCCTCCAAATACTTAAGAAAATTAATCAACTCTAGCAAATAGGTTTTTCTCTTTTGTTTCAGTGCCACGAGATCTTCGTCTTTTGGTGAATTATGAAGGAAATGATTAAATTTGCTGAGTATTAATTGTATATTCTTGTCGCTTATACTTTCCCCATCTTCTAGATTTGATGCATCTGGATTAATTTCTTCCGGACGATCAGGTATAATAGTTACTGGAGTTTCGGATAATATGTCATCAATGTCTGAATTTTGACTTGGATTTTGATAGGAATGTATCAAAGTATTGTATTTTTCCTGAAACGATAAAAACAATAAATATAAGTTATGGATTGATTGGAATCTACAAAACAGTTTTATTGTATTTGCTCTATATCTATTTTGAATTCTCTAATAATATTTATTATTATTTATTTATTTCATTGTTATAGTATTATACTAATACAGCATTTTACATAAGGGGACCCGCAAAACTGTTTGCACAGTTTGTCTGTGGGATCAGAGTCTCACGATAGACTTAGGTTATAATATTTAAGGTTCAATTATGTTAAACTAAGACCATATAATGTTTTTTTTAATAATTTGGCAAATTTACTTTTATTTGGTTTATGTCTGATATAAGTAATAAAAATATTTAAATCACCCTTAATTCTTCATCAGATTCATATTTTTGTGCTTCTTGTAAATACCATAATATTTTTAAATCCGGGATGCCGATGGCTTCCAAATACTTAATAAAATTATTCAACTCTAGCAAATAGGTTTTTCTCCTTTGTTTCAGTGCCACGAGATCTTCGTCTTTTGGTGAATTACGAAGGAAATGATTAAATTTGCTGAGTATTAATTGTATATTCTTGTCGCTTATACTTTCCCCGTCTTCTAGATTTGATTCATCTGGATTAATTTCTTCCGCACGATCAGGTATAATAGTTACTGGAGTTTTGGATAATATTTCATCAATGCCTGGATTTTGACTTGGATTTTGATAGGAATGTATCAAAGTATTGTATTTTTCCTGAAACGATAAAAACAATAAATATAAGTTATGGATTGATTGGAATCTACAAAACTGTTTCATTGTATTTGCTATATATCCATTTTGAATTCTCTAATAATACTTGTATAAGTAATAAAAATATTTAAATTACCTTTAATTCTTCATCAGATTCATATTTTTGTGCTTCTTGTAAGTACCATAATATTTTTGAATCTGGGACGCCGATGGCCTCCAAATACTTAATATAATCAATTAACTCTAGCAAGTAGGTTTTTTTCTTTTGTCTCAGAGCGCTGACGTTTTCATCTTTTGGTGCATTATGAAGAAGATGATCAAAATTGTTGAGAATTAATTGTATATTCTTGTCTCTTATATTTCCCTCATCTTCTGGATTTGAGTCATCTGGATTAACTTCTTCCGGACGATCAGGTACAATAGTTACTGGAGTTTCGGATATTCTGTCATCAATGTCTGGATTTTGACTTGGATTTTGATAGGAATGTATCAATTTATTGTAAATTTCCTGAAACGATAAAAACAAGAAATATAAGTTATAGATTGATTGGTATCTACAAAAGTGTTATATTGTATTTGCTTTATTTTTTTGTTGGAGTAGTAAATATTTTAATGAAACTGATATTGTAATTTTATAAGTAAATAAAAATATTGTAACGTATAAGTAAATATAAAAACATTACTCTAATTTCAGCATCAGATTCATATGATTGCGCTTGCTCTATATAATATAGAATCTCAGAATCTGGGACACCCATTTCTCCTAAATATTTAATAAAATAGCTCAACATTATCATGTAGGTTTCTTTCTTTCGCTTAAGTGCATTTAGATTTTTATCTTTTGGTGGATGATGAACGAAATAACTGAAATAGCTGAGTATAGATTGTACATTCATTTTCTTAATGTTTTCCTTATTCTTTTGATTTATATTGCTTATGATAACTTTTTGCACATTATGATTTAAGTTATTATTAATATTTAGTTTTTTATTGATATTCACTTTTATTTTTTCTGGTAAATTTTTCTTAGGCGATAATAAAGCCAGTAGATCAACTTCTTGTTCATTTTCTTTATTTTCTTTAGAAAGATCTGTATTAAGTATTGACTGTGTATCCATCCTATTTTCCTCATTTTTCTGTTGAATATTCTCAAGCTGCACTTTATCTAAATTACCATAAACATCATTGTTAATATTTATACCTGAATTGACATTTGAATTTACTTTTCTCCTTGTAGGTCCTTGAGAAGGATAACTATTAAGTGATATTTGATTCACGCTGTTAGATCGTATTTGGCCATTTTTATTATTCTTTGGAGAAGTTTGAGCATTAAGTGCATATTGTAGGTCCATTATTCTGCTAGTTTGCTCATTTTTCTGTTGTATATTGTCAAGTTCAATTTTGTCCAAATTATCATGTATATCATTATTAATATTTATACCTGAATTGACATTTGAATTTACTTTTCTCCTTATAGGTCCTTGAGAAGGATAACTATTAAGTGATATTTGATTCACGCTCTTATGTTGTACTTGGCTATTTTTATTATTGTTTGGAGAAATTTGAGTATTAAGTGTGGATTGTAGGTCCATTCTTCTCCAGTTTATCTCATTATTCTGTTGTATATTGTCAAGGTCAATTTTGTCCAAATTATTATGTACATCATTATTAATATTTACATCTGAATTGACATTTGAATTCACATTTCTCCTTGTATGCCCATTAAAAGGCAAAAAATTAATAACTGATGATTGATTTTCTTCATTAGTTTCTAAATAGCTATTACCAATATTTTTTTTAAATAAGTTAGCATTAAGATTAGAGTTTATGTTCATTCTTCTTCTATTTAACTCATTTTTCTGTTGTACATTGTTAATCTGAACTTTTTGCAAATTATTATTAACATTATTATTAATATTTACATCGTTATTAGCATTTGAACTTTCTTCATCCTCTATATATTCTTGAGAAAGACTATCACTATCTGATTTTTTATCCGGGGTATAATTTTGTAGGTAGCTATTATTAATCCATTCAATGAAATTTGCCTGAAACGTATAAAGAAAATAAAATCTAAATGGTCTCTACAAACCTATTTATCATTGTATTTAAACGTAACAAAATAGTACCTGGGCGACCAAGCTTCGCTCGGAGTTCTTTTTTTATATCGTATTTTTTAGATAAAAAAAACTAAAAATTTGAATAAATACAAAAAAAAGCTTTGTATCCAACCGAGTCGAACCCGGACACCTGTGATGTCAATCTTGCTCCTTCACCGCTTGACGACGATGCTTATGCCTGAGCGTGCGAAATTAGCGACCATATTTTGCGTGCGAAAGAAAACCGCATGAAAATTCGAAAAAACGCGTTTTCCCGTACATAAGATTAATCTAGATCAATTTTTCACCCCCGATAACCCCCACGTATAAAATATCAACGAAAACGTTAGAGTTGTTTCCGAGATCGCCGGTATAAATAAATACGTAAATATACAAGAATTGCTCGTTTAAATATATAAGATAAGATTTAATATATTAAAACCAAATAAAAATTATTATTACCTTTAACTTTGAATCAGATTTCTTATTTTCCTGTTGTATATTGTTAATTTCAACGCCCTCCTTATTATCACTCACATTATTATTGATATTTACACCTGAATTCGAATTTGAATTTCTTCTTCTTTGGTCAGTACCAGTTTCCACATTAGCAGGATCATTACGTACATCCTCTAAATTACTAAAAGGCAAATTGTTCTCTATTATCATTTTATGTCTTTCTACCTTATTTTCTTGTTTGGAATTTAGCTGATTATAATTTTGATGTTTGAGTGGAGTTTGCACCATATAAGCTATTATATCTTTGTCGCCATTAAAAATAAAGTTGTCGTCTTTGAAAATATCTCCATCAGCACCATGTTTTTTATGTCCTTCGTTTATCTCACCATTAGTTTTCTGGGCCTGAAACAATAAGTAATTTATTTTTATTATTAATTTAATAAGTAATTTATTCTATGACCTCACTTCCGCTCCCGAATAACGAAAAATATCATGTCATTCGATTTGATCTTTTATTTACATGTTCAAAAGAATTTAAGAACAAAATCGGTTAATACATTTAGTAATAATCAGGAAAAATACAAAGATTCGTATATATGCACATACACATACATACAAGTCTAATACATAACCCTCCTTTTGGGCTTCACCGCAATCGGGTAAAAATAAAAAATAAAATACATTACTTACTAACGCTGTTATAAATTTAAGGACACAAAAAACAAAAAACGACTTCATATTTCAAATAAAAGCGAAAAGCGAATAAAAAAATATAGATTTATACTTGACAAAATGTAGCGTGACCAAATGAAAATATTGTATTCTATATTGCCGTGTAATTATCTACGGAGGGCGTCAAATTGATTTCATTTACAACAGCTTAGAAGGGAATGTGTCCAATAAAGACTTGTAGTACATGAAAAATACTTTTAAATTCTTTTATTTGCGTAAATAATGGTTGAATATAGTTTTCACACGCGGCTTCTTCCGTGTGGAAATTGATTTTTTCTTTTCTATCAACGTTTTTGGCCAGCTTCGTCTATTTATAATAATTATTGCTTTCTTGCTTTTCTTACATCAAATAAAGTTTGGTTTAGAACATTTTTTAGAAGTCTTGAATTGTCGATCTATTTTAAAGATCTTAAGTGTAGTTTGTTCTTGATATATGTATATCATCGGCTAAAAGCATGGTTCTGAATGAGAAACTGTCTTTAAGTATTAAATAATAGTATCTTTAATGCGAAGGCTTGCAGGCAGGAAATTGAGTTATGCAGTGTCAATTCTTGGGTCTCGCATCTCTGATATCTAAATGTGCGAATCATTTAAACATAATTGCCACTTGCCTTACGGTAAAGGAAAATATCGCGAGGAAACCTGCTTGTCTGAGAGAACTTGCTTTTTAAAAGACATGTGAAATCCACCGACCCGAACTGCCCATAGACGATCGGCGTGCCGGTAGTCATCACGGGTTTCCTAGCAATATCAAAGCAAAATGGATATGATATATATGTATCAGTCTATAACGTCATTAAGTGCCCTGCCCTATTAAACCCCTATTAAGGTAGGATGATGGGTTTCTCCTTTAGCGAGGCCGTCATCTCACTGAAGGAGACGGCGGAGAGGGAACGCGAGGCTAACGCCTTAGCACACCCTCTTCGTCACCGTCGGCTGGGGGAGAGGAAGCGCCGTTATGCGCATCTTCTCCCGCCACCCTAGAGGAGCTACTGCGGGGGGGTCTCTCCTTGACTCCCCTGCACGTCGTCGGGGCGGTCGGGATGCTCTGTGAATCGAGGGCATCCTGATTTAGGCGTGGCTGGCCTGCGAGGTACGGGCTGTCCGCAGGGGTGTTGTAGTGCATGCGCAAGCGATCCTGCAACGCCCCATTGCACTGCGGCGACGGATTCCGCTGTGGGTTTTTGTGAGTAAGAGTCTCACAGTACCTTACCCATTGACGGCCGGTAAGGTCTCCATGATGGGTTTCCCCAGCGAAAACAAAAAAAAAAAAAAAAGGATGATGGGTTTCCCGAACAATAAAAATCCTATACACGGTCTAGGTAATAAAGCTTCATCTAAATCCATTTGTATTTGACGAGAGACGAAGTCACAAACATCCAGACATCTCCATAAACTTATACATTTATATCATTATTAAAAATAATAGCAAATCAACTTGCACGCTTTAAATAATAAATTTGTTACATTGATCGGTCATTATGAGAAATGCTTACACTTTTTCTTTACATTTTATTTCATTAACACAACATAATGAGCAATATACATTTTTAAGTGCATGTGTTTTTGAAATCTATATATTAAATACATCGTGTCACGGTGTTTGTGGTCGCACTCCTCCGAAACGGCTCGACCGATTTTAATGGGTTTTTTTTTGTATATTTGTTAGGTATGGGAATAGTCGTAAAGTATTTTTCACCCTCCTATTACCACCCTCCATTTTTTAATTGCGATTATAGTATTTTTATATGAACTACATATAAAATAAATTAATATTGTATAACATAACACCAATTTTTTTTTGCAGATTGAACGCGGGCGTAACCGCGAGTTCTGCTAGTTATATTAATAAAAAGACAAATAAAGGTTTTTAGTTATGATTGTGTTATTCGTGTCCTAAAATATACAGGCTTAACCTATAAAGGCGAATAACTACAAGCCGTTTTACGAAACTGTTAGGGTAAGTCCGGGAGAGACGCCTATAAGGGAGAGATGCCTATTAAATTTAAAAATTAAATTAATTAATTATATAAAACAGCTCTTTAATATTTAGCTCTTTAACACGTTCACGTTCAGCCATTTTATATATTCTCTGAAGTTTAACATATGAATTGTTGATTTTGTAATCTTCAATGCGGCGGTAATTTAGCAGTTTGCAAACTACAGAAGTAGCTAATAAAGGTTTTCTTACTCGAACAAGATAACTAGAAGACAGTAGAAACTTAGGAACACATGAAGGACAAACGTACGAAAATTCATTTTTATATATACAGAAGAATATTATTTATGCTATGGTATAAACAACAAAAAACGTTTGTAGGTATGTATGTGTATATAAATATATTTATTTTTGTATAATTATAATATTTAGTTGTTATATTTTAATATTAAGTTTATACCGTTTGGTGCTGTACTGTACCTACACGGTACACCGCACTAAATAAACTTATTTTCTCACTTTTGAAGGGTTTCTGGAAGAAACCTCTTAAAGAGATAAGTTATCCTTTGTCGAGATTTTGTTATTTTATTTTGTATAACATATATTTTATGGTACATAAATAAATTAAAAAAAAAAACTAGAAGAACCCGCCGCTCCAACAGCGTTCAATCTACACAAAAATCTCTTTGGCCTTATACAGCGACTCACCTCGCTTCTCCGAGTTCGTCGCCATGTATTTATATAATATTGTTCATACAAAACTATAAAATCGCGAATAAAAAATGGGGGGTATGGTTAACAGTATAAATATTATCACATCACGACGATTCCGCTGATCATAGTTAGGTGTTTTACATTAAAGAGCTGTTTTGTAAGACAACTTGTTCTTCTTAGTAGTTCTCTCTTGGCATAGTGGTCGTGGTTGAAGACGATTGATTTTCTTTGGCTAATGTAGTTTCGTGATGAGCTTCCATTTATAGCGGTCTTCAGCGTCTCGGGAGCACTGGACGGAGTTTTGTGTAAGACAACTAATGGTTTTGTAATAGCGCAGGTCCTAAAATCTTACAATCTTACTATGATAAATGGTATAAGTGCAGTATTCAGAAATTGAAACTTAAAGTGTCGATATCTCGGAAATTAAGCTATACATATATTCATGATCATGTTATATTTTGGGCCGATTTACTGAAATCGTCAAAATGTAGCGCCTTGAAATCATATTCTTTGCTCCTCGTTGGTCTAATTTCTAAGTCTAAGGTCTAAGTTGGTCTGCAGGTTGTGCATACGTTCACTAATAACTTACGCGCGAAAGTGATAAGCCATATAGTTTTGACGTACCAGTGCTAATAGTTTGTAAGCAGTTGATTTCTATTGGTTGGTATTTATATTTTACCCATATCTAATACCTCTAAAGGAGCAATTCTTGTATATATATCTATTTATTTATACCGGCGATTTCGGATATGGTTCTAACGATTTCGCTGTAATTTGGTATGTGGGGGTTTTCGGGGGCGAAAAATCGATCTAGTCTTATGTCTATGAAAACGCGTGTTTTCGAGTTTTCATGTGTTTTCTTTCGCTTTGTTCCACGCAAAATATGGTCCCTAATTTCGCACGCTCGGGCGTAAGCATTGTGGTCAAGCGGCCAAGGCGCAAGACGATCACAGGCGTCGTTGTCGGTGTGTTTGTATCCCGGTCAGTTCAAAGTTTTTACTTTTGTTTTTTTTTTTATATTTTTTCAATTGATTAATTTTTTTTATCTAAAAAATACGATGTAACAAAAAAGAGCGAAGCTCCTTCGCTCAGGTACTTATACAAATAATAACAGGTTTTCATTATTTAAAAGAAAAAAAAATTGGTCCTCTTTTTTTTTATTTAAAAAACGAAAATAACGTTTTCGTTATTTTTATAACGTATTACATTTATTAGTAATATTGTTATGTCATACTTATAAAGGAATTATAAATTACTATACGATAATACCTAATATCTATTAATAAAAAAGAAGAATAATTACGCTTATGTTTTATTTATCCATGCTTTCTAGACAATCAATTTATTTATTTATAATGATTTTAATAGACTTTGCATGTGAATATATCTACTTGTCACGTGACATCTCAAACAACGAATCAGGATGAGTGACGAGGATGCGACATTGGATCAACGTGGCGAAAATAACGCACCTTGCACCGATAATGAAAAATAATTCTATCTAATGCTATATAAGATAATTCTATTCTGTATTATTACCTATACAGATAAATAAAATTGAAGTGTCTGTTTGTTATGTCAAAATAACAGCTTTATACTAAATGTATATGGAATTATATACGGTAAAAACACATTTTTTTAATTTTTTGTCTGTCCGTCTGTTTGTTCCGGCTAACCACCGAAATGGCTAGACCAATTTAAATGGGACTTTCATTGGCTGATTTTATAAGGAGTAACTTAGGCTACTATTATTTTATGTCCCTAGGGACGCATCCGAGCGAAGCGAGGGTAAGTCGCTAGTATTCTATTATATAAGCGTTCTACGCAAGGTTGATTTTCATGTCTATAGTTGAAAATTAGCTGTTTGATCCCCGTGCCTCGAAGAGCATGTAGAGTCGTCGGACCTACGCCTAATGACTAAACTCACACCGGTTGTGTTAAAGTCATCGTAGTTTGATTGAGATTAAGAGGAGATTTATGTTAAGAATCCACTTGTCTGCGTACACTTGTGCACTATAATATCTCCTGCGCAGAAGGTTAGTCTCAATGAAATTAGCCGCCGTGGCTGGAGTCGTTCAGGAGGGCATCAATATAGTCATGTACTAAGGTAAGTCCATAACTACTTAGTTACGAATTAAAAAATTAAAGAGTGCGTGTATGAATGTGTACACGCGCAAGAAGTAAAATTTCTGTAGGTCATCGGTACTCTTTATGAAATTCAATTTATGTTTTAAATAATTAGGATAGGTGAGATACTAAAAATAACGCATATTAGGCATATTACAATCATATACATATTTATAGAATATCATTTAAGGAAAGAATATAATATTAGATATCATTTGTCAGACAATAACAACGGTTACCATGGCAACAAACGTACGTACATGTTTTCGTAACGCATTCACCAGCTTGCCCCCCAAGTCGAGCGTGCGTAAAGAAGTTTTACTATAATAACTAGAAGTTGAAAGTCTTGACACATTGGCCATAGTTGAATATTATAAATGGGAAAGTAACTTTGTTACGTTTTTAAGCTTAAACCGCTAAACAGATTTTGATAAAATTTGGCAAGGACTTGTATTGCATCCTGGGGTCAAATATTAACTACCTTGACCCCTTCCCAGTTTTCTTATGTCCTTGCTGCAAGGCTTGCTATGTGTGTTTCTGACTACATATTATACTAGTACAATGTTATATAACCTGTGATAACACTATGTTCCTTCGTCAACTTGTTCTTATCTTTTTAGGTTTTATACAGTTATAATTATAAATGCTCTTGAAATAAATTAAAATAAAAACAAAAAACAATATAAGTGTTACAACCTCTACGACCTCTTTGGAAGTCGCTTACAACCAGCCATTATTTGATGTACTGCGTATTCATAGATGGCGCTGTTTGCATGTTATTTTGAATGCAAATTTAAAGTAGATTTAAATTAATTTGAAGATTAATTCAACGCCATCTATCGTATTGCAACAGTTCTAAAAAAACTTAATTCAACGCCATCTACCGTATTGCAATAGTCGTAAATTCATTCTAAGTCTAATTCAACGCCATCTATCGTCTTACGCATTTCAACGAAGGTCATGCTTGTTGCACTTTGGTTTGCGTTAAGAGTCAGGAGCCTTATGTGTGTTTAGCTTTATGTATGTACAAACGTTTAATTTATGTAAAAACAAACCTATCCCACGGGAACCGTACATTTTTCCCGAACAAAAAGTAGCCTATGTGTTATTTAAGACTATAATCATCTCTGTGCCAAATTTCATTCAGATCCGTTCAGCCGTTCTGGCGTGATTGAGTAACAAACATCCATACGCACAAACTTTCACATTTATAATATTTATACGGAAACACGGATTTGTGCTTTTACTAAGCCATTTCAATCTACCATACAAAATAAATCAAAAGATAATTTTAAAAAAAGCGAAATAATGAAATGAAACTGTTATAAAACAAAAGTAAATATACATGATTAAAAAAAATGGATTAAAAGAACACATATTTTCTTTCATTATGTTGTTTTTCATTTTTCTTTCAATAAAGCAATATTTTTCCATTTTTTTTTTTGATAGAAGTAAATAAAACTTAGGCAAAAAAAAACTCAAAAAAAAAATACTAAATCATTTTATTTACAGATTATACTTATTTCATATATATTTTACAATCAATATGCAGTATACATTGTTTGGATAATAAAAAACATAATAATAAATAATAGTTATTGTAACAAAATATAAGAATGTTTTATTTTATTATTTGAAAATATTAATGATAACATAAATTATATAAAAACTCAAATATAACAAATTGACATATTATAACAAATCAAATTCTCTTTTTACCCATAGATGATATGAAATATGTAGTTAAAATAGATATTTCTCAACGTTCTCAACTTCTTATTTTCAGTAACAAAAAAAAACGTAATAAAATAAGATTACAGAAACATCAAAACGCAAGATTTTTAGTGAAAATTTTCAAAATTTTGATACATTTTTTTTTCTTCAAAAATTTACGCAATAATTAAAATTTTTCACTTGTACGTAAATAAAATATTTACCCTTAAAGCATTAAGATACTACTTTAGACGTGAATATTTCAATCCAATAGCCATCTGGGTCTTGTATGAAGGCTAAGCCCTTCATTTTACCCTCTTGAGGCTTTTTAATAAATTTAACGCCTTGCTCTTCAAATCTGTAACAGAAACAAATAATTAAAATTAAAAAAATAATACATCAAAATTTTCTCAGATATTTTTATACCATTATGGAAAATTGCTAAACATAATAATAAATAAACATAATATTATTTTACAAATTTTTTTACGGATTTATTTTGATTTTTGGTTCCCAGGGTTATGATTTACAGCAATCTTGGCTACATACCAAAGATAGAAAAGGGGAGGAAAGATAGTTTTAAAAAAATGTCATATTCGCGTATTAATAAAGTATTACATTGTCATTGACCTTAAAATTTAACTGGTAATTAATCATAGTTTCAAAATCTACAGATACACTTTTGACCCAGTGTCAAAGTAAAAAAAATATTGCAAATTCTCCGTTAAAGTATAAACATCTATTTTGGTAATTGTCACTTATGACAGACTTCGTTTTAAGAATATTTTTATAATACTAAATGAAACAAATTAAAAAATAATAAAAAATATTATTCAGCATTGCTACTGTTAATTATCTAAGTATCCTAATAGATCCTAAATATTTAACTGCCTCGGTGGTCTAGTGGCTATCATGTACGGCTACAGATTCGGAGGTCCTGGGTTCGAGTTTCGGGTCGGGCCAAGCTATTTTTCGACCAAGATCGCACTGTATCACGTGCCTCGAAGAGCATGTGTCGTGTCAGTCCTGCGCCTTAACTCTCACCGGTCGTGTCTCACCGGATTATGAGTGACAGGAATAGAAAGTGCACTTGTGTCTGCGCTCTCCCTCACACGCGCTGCACTATAATATCTACTGCGCAGATGGCTAGTCTCAATGAGATTAGCCGCCGTGACCGAAATCGGTCAGGAGGACAGTATTATCTTAAATTATTTTTTTTTATTTTTAATAATTTGTTTATTCTTTTAACAGTTTATCCAGTTGAAAATTTGCAAAAAAAAGTTAATTATACTATCAATTTATCCTACCGTTAAAACATCTTACCTCTTACAAGCCTCATCTACATCTGGAACTAATATACCAATATGTCCAAAGCCCCGAGGATCTGAATTGCCATTGTGGTAGGTTGAATCATCACTCTCTGTTCCCCAGTTACTGGAATAACAAGGAGGGAGATTTATCTCATTCCTATGGTAAAACACGTTATAATACAACCCACAACAACTCATCATACCTATGTATATATTATATATAGTCTATTCCATACTAACCGTTATATAGTACTAATATGTTATACGGTTCGTCCCTAGTTACGTTTTAACGTTTAGTATAGATTTCTCAGAGATGAGATATTTTTCTGCAGTAAAAAGTATCCTATATGTTGACCCGGATAACCAGCTATCATTATACCAAATTTCATCAAAATTATTCCAGTGGTTTTCTCGTGAAGCGTTCCCCGATAGACAGACAAAAATTATAAAAACTATATCGATAATAATGACATGAGAAAAATATTTAATGTACAGAGTCGACTTAGTTAGATTTTTGTTATATATAAAGATTATTAAGGATATATTAGAACTTACTATGTCAATTCTAACGTAGCCTTTCTCGTCAGAGCCCATAAACTCCTTTCAGCTTCATCCTTTGGTACTTCACTAGGATTCTCGTATCCCATAAAGAATAGTGAGAATTTCATTTCAGGAAAATGTTTTTGTTTGAGTAAAGTCATACCGAGGACACCCGTGTAAAATGGGAGCGACTTTCTGGGATCTTTGATCCTGTACATTGTTTGTTGGAACATGAAATCCTGAAAACAAAGTTCAAAGGAATCATATTATTTTAATAATGTTGTTTCCTCGGGATCAGAAAAGTACAATTCTAATAGCATATAGAATAAATATGAAAGTTCAGTCTAAAATTTTTTCTCATAAACACAACCATCTGGAATTAATTTGAGATCATTTTATGAACATTCCAGTATAATTCAGCATTTTTCTAATGATTTTTAACCCTCTTTGTCCTTGGTAATAGAAAAAATAATAAAAAATATGAAACCCAATGACTTAATGAGATGATGAATAAGAAATAATTAAACAAAATTATCTTTTTTTTATACTGTTTTCTTGTTAACTGACTTTGGATTCAAATTTTTATATACCGATATAATAGATATATAATAGATAACTTATATTACAAATTATTTTGATGTGCGAATGCCATTTAAGTTGAAGGGTCTATACAGATGTAACACATATGATGAGAAGAGTGATGGAAATGAAGAAGAAGACCGAAGAAAAGATGGATAGATTTTGTGCGACAGGACATGAAAGAGAAAGGGGTGAATGAGAAAGGGGTGAATGAGAGGATGAGTAATAGGGTAGATCGAATAGGCAGGTGTACCGTGTCAACCACAAGTCATTTGGGTACTGGGCAAGGAGATGATTCATAAGTCATTTTAACATTATTTCTATTAACGTTCTGACTAAATTCTAAAAATAACAAACATAAATAATGAAACAATTTCAAGTTTTAATTTTCCAATATAGATCATATTCATATCTATTATACCATTTATTATAACAATATTATCAAAAGTACTTAGTAATTGTCATTTTTGTCAATTCATTGTAGATAAGATTAATCATTTTAGAACTCGTTGTATAAAGATTTTTTTCTATTGTTCTATAAATGTTTAATCTGAGGTAGATTTAAGTTTCATTGAATATGAAACATGATTGAATATTTAAAATTTTTTTTATAGAATAACAATCTGTTTCAAATGTATGACTTCACTGCTATGAACAAAAATTTTTGACTCTTATTGATCATTTCTTTAGATAATCCAAAGATTTTAAACTGCAGAAAAAAATTAGATTTTTTGCATTGCGTATGTCCATTTTGATTTTTTTTAACAGAACCTTCATTCTTTTTCTAAAATAAAAGTAGCTTAAGTTACTTCTTAAAACAAGCTATCTGCCAGTGAAAAACCCGTCAAAATCAGTCCAGCTGCTTCAGAGATTAGCCAGAACAGATAGACAGAAATTATAAAATTTGTGTTTTATAGTACTGCATATAATTTCATATGCATTTAATAAAAAGCTTTTATTTCGACATCACAAACAGACGCATTTTAATTATCTGTATAGATAAGAATACCACATAAAATATAAGCCCGGTAACAAAACTTTATTGGGTTATCGCCAAAGGTCAAATACTTTTGGTTAGTTATAATATGGTTAATAATAATTACCTTTGTTAAAGGATCTGGTGTTTGGCATAAAGATTCGATTTCTTGCGGTGAAATACCTTCACTGGCCATAGTTCTAGAAAATTTATGGTCAAATTAAAATATTTATAGTTAAGAGTTAGAAATTGAATACCTCAGTGCAAATTTAAATAAAATACTTAATGACTATAACTATTTACCTGGCTACTTGATGACACGTTAGATAATGAATGCGGAAAGAATTTAAAAGAGGAAAAATCGGCGACCGAGCTGAAAACAGAAGTGACATGTCAAATAAATGTCAATGCTGATTTGACGTTCGTTGATAAATATGTAACAGATTAATAATAATATGTATCCAGATAATTTAAATAATTTCTTCATGGTCATAAAATATTATATAATATACTAAGTTTTCTCTGTAAAAACATACGAAATAGTAGATTAATCTATCAAAAATACATCTTTAACACGTTCACTTGGTGATTGTTTCATGAGAGTCCTGTTTTTCTATAGATTTTAATATATACGGATGAGTACTTATATGTAGGTACCTACCTGTACTTACATCCTAGTCTGCACTCTATCTCAAAAACGGTTCATAGTATAAAATATTGTTAAAAATTCTATTATATTTCTTTCCAATTCTATTTTTGGCAAAGAAAACAAAACATTGCAAAAAAAAAAAAAATATTTACGTGACCTTTGACCTCTGTTAACTTGAGGTGTATAACACCAGGCTTAAATGTGAATTTTGAGTGGACATAATATAAAATTAAAAATTCTTAAACAAGGCATTTTGAGTTAAATCTCTATTTGTCTAGGCTATAATGAAATGTAATGAAATTAAGTATATTCAAGTATTAAATCATTGATACATATAAATTGTAACTATAATTTAAACACCATAAAAGACAGAAATGTTGATTACATCAATAGAACAAACTAAAAAATTAAATATAAATAGACAATTTTTTTTAAAACATGAATCTCAATTCATTACTTAATACTTATGACTTAAAATAAAGTAAGGTGTTGAAAGATTTTCTTAGTGGCTATTTTCAGGACTAAAATGAGTATTTGAACGAGTTTCTACTTTGATGTATAATTTTTAAGAATTGAATTAGTTTCACAAATAAACTACGTATAAAATATTTTATTCAGCAAATTATATCAAATTTTACTGAATATCATGAGTCTACCGAAAGTTTAGAAAAACCATCAGTCCTGAGAACTAGCAAAAGCTCATCGGAGGTAAAAATGATAAGCGAGAGTGACATATTCTCACTATCAAATAATAAGTGTTAAAAAATAAATATTTCTACACGACATTGGCAAAGTAATTTGTACCCAATTGGCACTTCTGGAAGCCACTAAACTAGAATTGAATTGAATTGAAAAAACAAATATCTTCAATTGTTTTGAATTTAATATTTTTAAATATAAGAAGACTATATATAGTATGATTTCAAATGAAAAAAATTTTTCATGTAATGATATATTTAATAGTAAACAACAAAACAGTAAAACGACTATTTTAATCTCCTAAAACAAATGACATAATTTTTAAATAATAAAAACAACATCAAGAAGCTTTGATCAATAATATTACTGCTCGAAGTCAAGAAGTGTCATATTTTTTTAACTGTGTTATAAGTGATATAATTCATTGGTTTATAGCATTAATCAGTTTGTAAGTAATATTTGTCATATAAATATCTGAGCTCCTCTAACCACACAAGATCTCTTTCAGCTGAAGTAGTCCTACATTGATACGCAGAAATCATTCTGACACCTCTTAAATCATCTATAAAAATATCACCAATGACACTAATATAAGATCCTATTTGAAAATCTATAGGATTTTTGTGTTTATTCTCAATTGAGCTTAATAAACCTGACATAGTAACTGCATTACGGTTTCCAGATCGAGATGCCTTAGCTAAACTTTTCACTAAGTCCTTATAGGTAGTTTCGGATAAATTAGTATTATTTTTAGTCGTATCGTAATAAACCTGAACACAACCAGTTGGATCACTTAGTTCGAAGTTTGTTCTATTCGCTGTTGTATTATATATAGCAGTCACGACGCCATGTATCATGATATTCTTGAATTTGTTACGAAAAATTGTATAAATATATTTGTTTTCTTCACTGCGTTCCGCACGAAAAATATCTTGTATGTATAACTTTAAGGGGTTCATAATCACATCATATTACTATTTATTCAAATAACATTAACTTATTACGGCGGGCACTAGGTACTTCAATTTCGTTTAATATTAATAAATAAAAATAGATATAAAGAAATAAATATTTTACTCTTCCAATATTTACAATTAAACGATTTTGGCGGTTATTCAATGTCGTTTGAAACTTTGACGTTTGACGGTTTTGTCACTTGTCAGTATTATACAGTGTTGCCAGAGAGGTTTGGCCAAAAGTTACATTTTCATCCATGCAAAGGTACATTTTTAAAGTAAAAGTTACGTAGTGGTCAGTTTTAATTGACTTCTACAAAAAAAAAAAAAAAACGAAGTTCTGCATTCGACCGTATATATATTTCGCGGATTTGTTCGTCGTTTATTAACCGATTTTGATAATTCGTTGCCATCCATGAAAAGTTACATTTTTAAAGTAAAAGTTACGTAATGGTACTTTTTAACCAACTTCTAAAAAAAAAAACATTCCGAGCCACCTCTGAGTATGATATGGAATGAAATAGTAAATACTTTCAACTTTTTAAACACGCGCCAGTTCCAAATGCGTTCAATTTGAATGCGTTTGTTAACTGTTTACAATAAAAATCTAGTATTACAAATCTCATTCTCAAAAGTTACGAAAATTGACTTACATGTTACGCGAGGGGGTCAAAAGTTACAAAAAATGTAAAAAATGTAACCTTCTGGCAACGCTGGTATTATAGTTTTTGTTGTTCTTGGTCTATGGTACGGACCACGATACCGTCCTGACAACGTTACATGTAAACTTAAATTACCTAATATGTAGAAGTTAAATCTTGCCTCTTGGCTTTAAATAGAGTTTTAAGACTAGTAAGTTCAAAATTGTAATTTAATAGCTAAATACAAGATAATTTGAAATATTTCGAAACCACTTTACGAAAGTTATGTACTGAATGGATTTTAAATAAATTTTGTACAGTGATAACTTTTTACTTGCGCCATAATGTAGGATACCTTTCACTAGAGGAAAATCTAGCTCCCGAATAGGAAAACACCATAACTGTTTTTTTTTTTTTATGTGATTCAGTGACAAACGAGCAGCCAGACCACCTGATGGAAAGCAGTACCTGTCGCCCATAACACCTACAGTTCATGCACTTAGGTTTTAAGTAACAAAAATGCAGAACCACAGGTGCGTTGTCACTGTGAGGACTAAGATGATATGCCTCTTGCCTGTAATTGCGCTGGCTACCTTATCCTTCAAACCGGAACACAACAATGCAATCATTGTTGTTTGGCGGCAGAAATAGATAAGGGGGTGGTACCCATCTAGTCGGACTCCTCAGGCTTGACAGAGTCCTACCACCGGTCGAGATATCCTTCATTCGATTATATCATACAATACAAGAGAAAAAAACAATTATTTATAATACAAAAACTCTTAGTAGCAGGGTTATGTTTAAATTTATTATTTAATTATTAAGTGCGATAAAATCTCTTATTTTCAGGAGAAAAAGCCAAAATTTAGTGCGAATGCAAATCGCTCATGTATATACATACATATGTATATCTGTCTGTATATATAACAACGTCGCTGTCAGTCTCTGTCTGTTTCTCCGTTTACTTCTTCTAAGCCACGCAACAAATTTTGCTACAGTTTTCACTAATAGAATAAGCCATAAACGAGAAACGTTTGTGAATATTTTATATTTTCTATAAGTATACAAATTATTGTTAAATTTTGACGAGGTTTTGTCAAAAAAATCTGTTTTCGTTTCGCTTACAAAGCTAACGTTGGCTACAGTCTAAACCTTAAGGATACATCGAAACAATGTACTAGAAAATAGTATGTCTTAAAAAAGCCCACAGAAAAATCTACGAGAGCATGTGTCTATTTAAAACGTACCTTAGGACGGGACCTAAACAGGACGCACCCGAGCGAAGTGTAGATAAAACATCAGCATAAAACAAATTGATTAAAAATTAAACTATTTTAATACCTAATAAATAATTGAAGATTATGCATATATATTAACATTCTTTTTTCTATACCAATAATAAAATATTAAAAAGTCTGAGTAAGAAAAAAAATAATTGTACCTATATGAAAATCTGGAGTTGTTCAATGTTTGCCCATCGAGAGTACCATCAAATTAAGTTTTTAGAAGTTTTAAATCTTCGCTAATTTAACCTTTTTCAGCTAGAAAATAAAATTATTTACTTTATTTTAAAGAAAAGCTTTACATGGATTTATGTGTATAGGTATATTATTTTAGATACAGTAAAATATATTTAAATGTTCATCTTAAAAACTCACCGCTTATATCCATAATATAATAAACAAGACAAGAAGTTCGTAGTTCGTATCTCTTGAGCGAAGCGTCAATTATGCTAACTACCCGTCTCACCCGTCTGCGCGCGGTTATTCGTGTCTTCAGACGATTAGTGCGGTAACCTAAGTCGATATTTTGTTTTATCGATAATACTTAGTAATTGGTACTTATTCAACGCATTCAGAAGTATTATAATGAATCAAAAAATTGTCGTAGTAATCTTTAGAAATAGATAAATAAATAAATAAATATGTTGGGACATTAAAACAGAGCACTATCTAGTTCCATGGTAAGCTATGAAGCCTGTATTATGGATACCAAATAATTGTTACACTACACATATATAATTTTAAATACATACATATTATAAATATAAAAAAAACAGAGGTGTCAAAGGACACCCGGAAGGAACGAAGCTCCTTTCAGTTAAAAAACACTGTCAGGATTCATTATTAGTATTATTTTTTATTATTTATTATGTACAAAAAACCTGTATACACTCAGCAAAAATAATCGTCGCGACACCACACTGTTCAATGCGAAAGAGAAATGAAAATATCTGGCTTGCTTTCTATAAGAGAGAGAGAGAGAGAGAGAGAGAGGAGAGAGAGAGAGAGAGAGAGAGAGAGAGAGAGAGAACATGCGCACGCCGCACAGCTTACAATAGCTTACTATAGCAAAAAGTGTCGTTACAACTTTTCGTGAGAATTTTTTCCGTCTAGCCCCCTTTCACAACGCGCGATAAGGAACTTCGTTCCAATAAACACCCATGACTGGAGTACAAACACCTGTGCTTATCACACAAATGAATGCCCCCGGCGGGACTCGAACCCGCGACCGCTGGCGCAGCAAGTAGTTTCACTGCAAACTGAGCCAAGCTTGTCGTCAAGGAATTATATTTTTGTGTGTTTGTTTAATAGTCCACCACTCAGTAGGTTATATTTAATAGTTTTTTTAGAAGGAAAAAGCAGCTATATGCTTTTTTAAGTTAGACAAAGACATAGCTTATGTTTTAAATTATACTTTTGAGGTTTCCATATCCATAAGTTAAGTCTATGTAACCATTTGGGAATGTGTTTATCTGGATAAATTAAATGTTTAAATAATATTTTTATTTTGTTGATAATGTTATATGTGATTTTTAAATTAGAATATTCAGTCGTAACATTTTTTAATATGCTTTAGTATTAAAAATATATTTCTTTATTTGATAGGTAATAATTGCAAGGCAAATTCAATACCATAAAAACCGAAGTTTGATACTTGGTTATGAGACGAATATCAACTTATATACTCCGTCTAACTTTGAATATTACAATGCATTTTTAATTTATAAAAACATTCACAAAACTTTCCCTACAGTGTGTGGGGGTTGTTGTGTGCTATCTGTGTGTTGTCGAGTTGGCGTATATATACGAGAAATTAATTAAAAGTCTATGTACAATTCACAGTCTTTATTGCACTATTTTTACACCCACAAAAGATAGAAGGAGAAAGAGCAAAGCGGATAGATAGTTCATATAGTTTACACGACAGAAAGAACGAAAGCACAAAGATAATAGAAGAAAAATACATTAAATTACGGAGCTTATAACGATTAGGTACGTAAGCTAGGAATGGCGAGCAAGCGAGTAGTACGTGTCTCTCGTCTAGCGTGCGGATTGCGACTGTCTGGAGTTACAACTTTTAACTTGATGAAAAGATTGTCAGCTGATGCGCGGGCGCCGCTAACGGTAAACACTGAGGTGCGCGGGAGGAAAGATCGTTGCTACGTCACCTCGACCATCTGTCCGTGAGGCTCAAATTCAAAATAGATATATACGCGTATTTTGTTTATTATTTATTTAATATTATTTATTTACTATTAGGTAGGTGTACCTATGTGTGTAAGGTGTGTGAATTTATTTATATATTATATTGTGTAAAAATTGTTATGTTTATGTATTTATGTTAAATATTTAATGTTTTATAAATGTGAGTCAGCCACATCACTCCCCTCCAGAGACCGTTCACGGGCGAAAGTAGTCTGGAAATCTAACTTGACGACCGGATCGAGTAGTTTTTAAAATTGGAGTGATGATTACATTTTTATCATCGAAAGTTTTAGGTGTAACGTTTTTGTCTGACAGTATGTAGGCTGGTTTAATACGGTCTATCGATACTGTGACATCTTTGCCTTTTATACGGATTTTAAAAACTTTCGAATATCTTTCGATTACTTCATGCGGGCCAGTATATGCTGCTTGAAGTGCACCTCGAAGAGAATCTTCGCGTAAAAATACGTGTGAACATGATGAGAGGTCTTTGTATATAAAAATTTTGTTATTATATGTGTGATGTCTAACAGGTACTGGTTGTAAGTGATTGGCAAATGATCTGATACGGGAAGAAAAATCTGTTACATCAGTTATACACTTGTCAATGCTCTGATCAAAGAAATCGCCTGGAAGACGTAAAGGTTCTCCATAAACGAGCTCTGCTGAGGAACACTGTAAGTCCTCCTTGAATGAACTTCGTATTCCAAGGAGTATAAATGGTAGTGATTCTGACCATCTACAATCAGCATGGCACATTATTGCTGCTTTTAATTGTCGATGGAATCGCTCGACTAGACCATTGCACTGAGGATGGTAAGCAGTTGTTTTACGATGTCGGAAGCCAATAGACTTCGAAAGCTGCTGAAATAGCGTAGACTCAAACTGTCTACCACGATCAGTGACAATGTCTGTAGGGCAACCAAAACGTGCAACCCATCCGGATAAAAATGCTTTAGCTACAGACTCCGCCGTAATATCGGTAAGAGGTACAGCTTCGGCCCATCGTGTAAAACGATCGACGGCTGTTAAGCAGTACCGATACTCGGCAGATGGGGGTAATGGTCCGATGAGGTCTAGATGCACATATTTGAAACGCGCCTTCGGTATATCGTGCGTGCCCAGAGGAGACGACACGTGTCGATTCACCTTCGCGCGTTGGCAATCCAAACATGCCCTAGCCCACTCGCGACACTGCTTCCTCATCTGCGGCCATACATAGCGTTGTGCTACGAGTTTAGCACTAGCATTAGCGCCGGGATGGCTTAATGAATGCAGGCTATCAAAAACTTGTTTGCGTAATGATTGAGGTATGAAAGGCCTAGGTGTCGTTGTACTGACATCGCAGTACAGATAAGTGCGACTACCTGGGATTGTCATCCTCTCAATACGCAGAGAAGAATCTTCTTTTAGGTATTTATTAAGTTCGCTATCAGAGTTTTGAGCCTGAGCTAACACTTTGAAATCTACAGGGATCTGTAACTCTTCGATGCGTGATAATGTGTCTGCGACTACGTTGTCTTTACCAGAAATGTGACATATATCTGTAGAAAATTGAGATATGTAGTCGAGATATCTATATTGACGCGGTGAGCAATTATACTTACGCTCACTAAACGCATAGCATAAGGGTTTGTGGTCAGTATAAATAGTAAAGCTTGTTGTCTCTAGCCAATGTCTAAAGTATTTAATACTCTCGTAAATTGCTAGAAGTTCTCTGTCGTAAGGCGAGTATTTCCTTTGCGATGGGCTCAACATACGAGAAAAGTAAGCTAAAGGTTGCCAGTTACCATCCTTTAACTGCTGCAAAACGCTACCAATGGCGAAATCTGAAGCGTCAGTTACAAGGCTTAGTTTTGCGTTAGGATCAGGGTGTGCTAACATAGCTGCATTGCACAAACTGTCTTTACATTTTTCGAATGCTTTTAACGAATCTCCGCATATGTCTATAGTCTGAGAAGCTTTTACGGAACCGGTTAAGAGGGCATTTAAAGGGGCTTGGATATGAGCTGCTTGAGGTATAAACCTCCTATAGAAGTTAACCATACCCAAAAATCTCCTAAGCTGCCTAGCCGTCTTAGGTACGGGGTAATTTTTTATTGCCTCTACTTTACTCTCCAAAGGTTTAGTGCCGGCCTGTGAAATATGGTAGCCTAGAAAAGTGACTTCTGTTACTCCAAATTGACACTTAGAGGTATTTATTAAAATGCCATAGTCTCTTAACCTCGTGAAGAGTTGACGAAGATGGTCCTGATGTTGTGACTCATCCTTCGAAAACACTAATATGTCATCGAGATATGGGTAACAAAAATCTAAACCACGTGTCACTTCATCTATAAACCTTTGGAAGGTCTGAGCAGCGTTCCGTAGACCAAAAGTCATATATGGGAATTCGAAGAGTCCGAAGGGTGTAGTTATAGCTGTTTTCGGAATATCCTGCTCAAAAACTGGTAACTGGTTATATGCTTTAACTAAGTCAACCGTAGAAAATATTTTACATTCAGATAGACTATGAGCGAAGTCCTGGATATGCCTAATGGGATATTTGTCAGGAATTGTCCTAGCATTGAGCATCCTATAGTCACCGCAAGGACGCCAGCTGTTGTCCTTTTTGGGGGCTAGGTGAAGAGGTGAGGACCAGGAGCTTTCTGAAGGTCGAGCTGTGCCATTAGCTAACATGGCTTCAAACTCAGCCTTAGCTATCCTTAGCTTATCTGGAGCGAGACGTCTTGGTGAACAAGCTACTGGTGGGCCTGGTGTGGTGCGAATGTGGTGTGTAATGTTGTGTTTTATAATGCGTACTGGGCCAGCTGGTCGAGTGATCTCAGAAAATTCTGAAAGTATATGATTGTATTTGTTATCACAAGTCATGATCTTAACGCTAGACACTAAACTATCTACACTACTAGAAATCATGGCTACAGTACACAAATTAGTTGTATTATCTATTAAGCGTTTATTGCGAATATCTACAACTAAATTAAAATAAGATAAAAAATCTACGCCAATAATTGCTTTAGATACATCTGCAACTACAAAACGCCACATAAATTCTCTACGTAAGCCTAAATTTAAATTAAGTTGTACATAACCATACGTGTTTATCGTAGTACCATTTGCCGCACACAACTGGTAATCCATTTTAGCACGTCGTTGCTGCATTGCGTTATGAGGAAAAACACTCACATCACTTCCTGTATCAATTAAAAATTGCACTTTTGAACTGCGATCTGTCACAAACAGGCGACCAGTATTAGAAGACGGAGGGCAATCGTCAGCCGCCATCACCGACTGCCCGTCTCGTTTCCCGACTTATAATCGCATGGTAATGTACATCTAGTCGCTTTACTGCCGAATTTGGAGTGATACCAGCATATTGGAAACTTCCTAAAGTTGGAATGTGATCTCCTTGAATTGGAATGACTGCGCTGACGTGGCCTTTGCCTATGCCTTGCACGCGCACGATCGAAGTTCTGGGTAGTCAGTTCACTCACTTGCTTCGTCAATGCCGTTATTTGACGAGCCATGACATCCATCACCGATTCTAACCTTGAAATCGATGCTACTGCCAATTGAGGCTGGCTAGGTGCTATATCATGTACCCTGTCCGCTAATTCGGCTAAATCTTGAAGAGCCATATTGGGTTGCGAAGCGATAATAGTCTGTAAATTATTTGGTAAACGACTAGTCCACACATCCATAATAAACTCGTCAGGCATATTCGGTCCTGCTAATTGTTGTAAGCGTCGCAAAAACTGAGAAGGTGTGCGATCTCCCAATTCCTCAGATTGTAATAATTGTTTCACCTTCTTTTGTCTCGATATAGAAACACGCTTAATAAGCTCTGATTTAAGCTTTTCGTACTTGTCAGTAGAGGGTGGATTTTCAATTATATCCTCGACCGTTGCAGAATATTGCCCGTCCAAATGCGCCAGAACGTAATAAAATTTTGTGTTGTCATCCGTTATCCGTGCTAAGTTAAATTGCGCTTCAATTTGTGCAAACCAAATCTTAGGTTTTTCAATCCAAAATGGCGGTACACGCACGCCGACACGAAATAACTCCGACGTCACATCTCGGTCCGTTGAAACACGCTCACATTTCTTAACACGTTGGCGAACACGTGGACTTCTCGCAGAGGGTCCAGATTCTGCCGTTGCACTGTCGTCACTGCTCATTTTAATGTTCAACTGGGGTCACCACTGTGGGGGTTGTTGTGTGCTATCTGTGTGTTGTCGAGTTGGCGTATATATACGAGAAATTAATTAAAAGTCTATGTACAATTCACAGTCTTTATTGCACTATTTTTACACCCACAAAAGATAGAAGGAGAAAGAGCAAAGCGGATAGATAGTTCATATAGTTTACACGACAGAAAGAACGAAAGCACAAAGATAATAGAAGAAAAATACATTAAATTACGGAGCTTATAACGATTAGGTACGTAAGCTAGGAATGGCGAGCAAGCGAGTAGTACGTGTCTCTCGTCTAGCGTGCGGATTGCGACTGTCTGGAGTTACAACTTTTAACTTGATGAAAAGATTGTCAGCTGATGCGCGGGCGCCGCTAACGGTAAACACTGAGGTGCGCGGGAGGAAAGATCGTTGCTACGTCACCTCGACCATCTGTCCGTGAGGCTCAAATTCAAAATAGATATATACGCGTATTTTGTTTATTATTTATTTAATATTATTTATTTACTATTAGGTAGGTGTACCTATGTGTGTAAGGTGTGTGAATTTATTTATATATTATATTGTGTAAAAATTGTTATGTTTATGTATTTATGTTAAATATTTAATGTTTTATAAATGTGAGTCAGCCACAAGTGAATATCTTGTTAAGGCGAATTGAAATTGACTGTTTAAATCCAGCACTATTTTTTTTGTATCGATAGAATATGTTTTAACGTACATTATTTCTTTTTGTTGTGTCATAACTTTTAATTTTAAAAATTAAAGTTAATCTTGTACTCGTTATTTAATAATATTTTTTTGAACTTTTAATAACAAGCATGTATAAAATATAAGATGATAGATAACGTTACTAAACTGATTAATTTACGTAAATCAATTCAAACTACCAACTAAACAGTATCATGTCAAAACTCCATAGTATCTTGTTTAATAAGGTAATAGCTACTACTTACCGACTAGTCTGGCTGATTAGTTAGCAAGCGAGTGCACTACGAGATTACGGTCTGGCCCGTGGAGGTCTGAGTCTGGTTCGTGCGTGTCTCTTACGGGTCTAATATGTGGGCAAGCAATAAGTCTACCAAGACAAAAGTTTTCGATTCGATTCCTTCACAATGATGATTTTATAAGTATTATGTATGTAGTAAGTATAAAGAGAAAAATAATATTTAGCTTTTATATTATATTACATAATGCTCCTTACTAAAGTAATATTATAAAATCTCATTTGGAGGTGCTGGAGTTTAAACCTAGGACTTTCAGCATGCGAAGCAGACACTCTACCACTGAGTTACATCCCCTGATAAATGCCTAACAAAATATTTGTGCGCTTTGTTTATATTTTTAACTACTAATTTTCTTTTTAGTTTTTAGGCTAAAGAGTGTAAAGGTTTTAACCAAACTTGAAGAAGAACTGTATCGTGATATGAACTGGCTTATTTACCTGACTTTGCCCAATATCCATTGTCAATATCAATTATCCGAATATGAAGTAGATGTCTCGTCGTCGGTTCTATTTGCCAAATTTCTTCATTAGGGACTTCTTCATTAGGGCTTTGTTTTTATATCGGAACATTAAAAATCTACTATCTCGTGTAATCTCTGTGCAAACAAAGGGCGCGCAAAATCAAAGATCGCTTATCTCGAAACAAGTAGGTTTTAGTTTTTAAATAGGCTCATAAGACGAGCTATCGTTTAACATGTAATATTAAACGTATAGATTAAATTACATACGACAAAAAATATTTAACGCTGTTTAATTAATATTATAATGATACTAGCGACTCACGCTCCCTTCGCTCGCGTTCGTCCCTAGGTACGTTTTCACGGTTAGCTATGTTTATACATAAATAGTAGCTTGCTACTCCTAACATATTCATTTATATTATATAGCGATTTACCCTTGGTTCGCCCGGGTGGGTACGCCGTACGCGGATTTTGTTCACAATTTCATGGGTTTTAATTTTTTTTCACGGAACCCTGATTCTTTTTCTAAAATAAAAGTAGCCTAAATTACTCCTTATAATATCAGCTATTTGCCAGTGAAAGTCCCGTCAAAATCCGTCCAGCCGTTTCAGAGATTAGCCGGAACAAACAGACAGACAGACAGATAAAAATTGTAAAAAATGTTGTTTTGGTATAAGTACCATGTATACATCCATATGCATTTAGTAAAAAGCGGTTATTTTAATATTACAAACAGACACTCCAATTTTATTTATCTGTATAGATAATACTAAAAGTAACATAAGGTTCAGAAGAATATATTTTCATTATTAAAATTGAAATAGAAAAACAAATTTTATTTCTACATTCTCATAATTACAGTAGAATTGTATATCTTCAAACCTCACTCAAAAAAAATCACTCCAAGCTGAGTAAAACGTTACGACAAAGTAATTAAGCATCATCTTTAGATAGGCGTTCATTATTTTATTATTACATAAGCTTTATTTAAAAATGATGAATAAATTGAAACAAAATTACGTACTATGTGACTAAGTTTTGTTAACATTATAGTTTACTTGGTGCATGCAGGTAAATTAAACTTCCAAAGGGGTATCGTAGCGCATGCAAGCGATCCTGTGTCACCCCATTACACTGCGGGGATAGGGTTTCGCTGTGGGTTTTAGTGGGTAAGAGACTAAGTGTCCTCTGTCCACTGACGGCCGACCCTTGATGGATATCCACAGGGACATCAAAAAAAAAAAAAGGAAAATTAACTCTTTTATATTGTTTTTAGTAGAATCTTTAAAATATGCTAACTGGCAAACAAACGCACATACATACACATAAATTACTTACTAATCGTATCAGTAGCATTCAGATCAATGTCTCAAGTTATCCGAAAAATCTCGCATGACGACTGTTCTTTATACACCTTTAAAATTGCAATCTTTTGAATAACATAGTATGGAAGATGGATGATTTTTATGTATATAAAAAGTATGTTTGATAAGCGTACATACATATATGCTTTTTATATACTTAAAAAATCTAAAAAAGAATATGCGATTACACGACAGTCAATATAGACAGTTTAAATAAAACACCAGATATATGTATATAGAGTAGTTAAGTCAGTGTTTGAGCGAGAAGCAATCAGGAACACTAACAAAGAGTAGTGCAACAAAGCGAATACTAAAGGATTAGTTGCGTTCAATCTTTGTATTGCTCCGAGTTAACAGTCAATCTGTACGTCAATTGACTTCAGGTACGAGGTTTTCTTGTTTGGCTTTAAATTATTATTAGTCTGATTGACATCGTTCAAAGATACCCTGAGTATTTGAAATCAGAGACAAATGTTTGGATAATCGTTATTTTTAAATACAAATATTTGAATTAGTATTGATTTAATTATAATACGAATTAATATTGCAATACTTTTGTGATAAGGTATTTATGAGTTTTTAAATTTTAAGGGTTCCATAGCCAAATGGCTAAAACGATTTTTTTTTATAAATTCGCAATTTTTGTATGTGTGTATGTCACAGCCGTTTTATTAGAAAACTATTGGAACTACATTGATAAAATTTAGTAGGCAGGTGTCACATGTAAACGGCTGGAATATTCTGTAGTCAAATTAAAAAAAATATATAAGAAAAACAGTGTTGGCACTCGAGACATATAGCTGAGTGGTAAATTTTTTTAAGTTTACAAAAACGTGTAGATAGGTCTTTAAAATTTAGACATTTTGTTGAAGCCCATATTTGTATAGTTATGTATATGATTCTAAAGTCTCTCTAACTTTTAAAGGTATGTATCGGAAAATACAAAAAATAATATTAGAGCTTCCAAAATACTTAAACAAAAACGTTTTGAAGAAGGTACATTAAAATGAAGGGCCTCAAAATAATCTTCTTTTTTTTCATAGTAATTATGTAGTATGAAATATAAAGTTATTTACAGTACTACAAGGATCATTTGGCACGTGATCGAAATCAGAACTAACACCGCCATCTTCTAAATCGACACTTTTGAGAAAAGTTGGAGTTGACGTTTGTTGTGGATATTTCGTGCTTTTATTTCAATAAAAATATCTCAAAATATGAAGTATTATAGGGGTTAAGAGGTTTTTTTTATAAAAAAAAAAAAACCATAATTTTACACTCACATCCTCATGTTAATGTGACCTAAGTGCCAAATGATTCTTGTAGCACTTTATGGTGTAAGCAAAATGACTATCGTAGATGGGTAAATATTTTGTTTTATTTTTGACATAAGAAATGAGTATGTTAAAACAAAATATTTTATTTTTAAAATGTTTTATGCTACGGAACCTTTGGTGTGCAAGTGAGACTCGCAAACAAAATAAGTAATAATAATGTCCTCCTGACCGATTCCGGCCACGGCGGCCAATCTCATTGAGACTATCCAACTGCGCAGGAGATATTATAGTGCTCAAGTGTGCGCGCAGACACAAGTGCACTCTCTATTCCTGTCACTCTCATACTCCGGTGGGACGACTACTCGACACAACCGGTTAGAGTTAAGGCGCAGGACCGACGGCTTTACGTGCTCTCCGAGGCACGGGGGTGAAACACCGCCAACTTCCCAACTCCGGGCTGTTACTGAGGCTTACTATACAGAACTCAATAACTAAATTTGGCCCGACCCGGGACTCGAGCGCAGGACCTCAGGATGTGCAGCCGTACATGCTATCCACTACACCACCGAGGCAGTAAAATAAGTATGGATTGTATGAATATCACGATGATACTAGGAAAATGAGATGAACAACGGTGATGGTGATGATATTATTTCTGTAATTTTGAACCACATAAAATAAAACATAGAATAATTATTGCTTATTTTAATTAAAATAAGAATAAAATGTTTTAGTTTAACTTCCTTAATCTTATAGAGACTACCTGGCGACTCACCCTCGCTTCACTCAGATTTGTCCTTAGGTACGTTTAAACGGTTAGTATGGAATAGATAGACTATATACTTGTAATAGTATACTGAGACAAAGGTATGATAAGTTTTATATCGCTTACTCGAGAAATTATTGATTCCCCATACAAACTTTTTTCCCTCTTTTAACCCCCTTAAGGGATTTCCGGGATAAAAACTATCTTATGTCCTTCCCAGGGTCTCACACTATTTTCATGCCTAATTTCATGTAAACCGGTTTAGCAAATTTTTATTTTATCCATTACAAACAAACATACAAACATTCAAACATACAAAAAAAAATTGTTCTCTTTTTAATAGTAGTACAGATAGTACATACTGAAAATATCTTCTACAATATTATATCTAAGTAGATATTTCGTACGAAGACTAGGCACATTTACACAGTTAGCCCAATCAGATAAGCGTTTTAATCGAAGGTAGGGGTCAAAACGAATTTATGTTTACCGATACCTGTTTTCAATTTAGGTTCCCCGTCTCAATTTAATGAGTACTCCAACAAAAGCCGCCAACATTATATTATACATGATGAAATTCAAGGCAGTGCGGGTTCAAATCGCGATATTTTCTCGTGTGCGAATCATTTCCATCATGAGTACCACTGGCTTAGGATGAAGAAAAACATCGTGAGGAAATCTGCATATCTAAGAGAACCTAGCAAGTTTTTGAATAACATGTGAAGTCCGCCAACCCACATTTAGCGAGCGTGGTGGAGTATAGCTTGATCCCCCTTAAGTTCTAGTGGGACGTTAAAAAGGGCTGAATACAATAAAATACAATACATATTGAAATTATAATAGCGTCTAACGACTTACTCGCGTTTTGCTCCGGTACGTCCCTAAATGCTTATCAGTGGCCTATGTCAAAAGATACAATGAAGCAGATTATTAATAAAAGCTTTTTAATGCATCAAAGCTCCAGATCTAACCCTCACATTTACAAGAAGTCATATCTCAAAATCGTTTTCAAAAAAAAAAAAAAAAACAAAAACATCAAAAACTTCCAGAAAAATCATCCCTACTGTTTGTTCATCTATAAATAAATAGGCAAATACAAAACATTTCAGTACCTGTTTCTACTCTCTATATCAGCCGATTTTTTTTTTTTTTTTTGTTAAATAGCCATTGACGATAGTATTAGCGATCAAATAAGTACTAGGTACATACACAATCCCATGCAGAAGTTCTCTTAAAACTGTCACCAATTGTGTTTAGGTAATTGTTCTAGTTCAGATAAAAATAAATAAATATACAACAATGTAAATTGAACCTTAACTGCCAGGTTTAAAGTTGTTTTCAATATATATTTTTTAAATTAAAAGGGCACTCAATTGTTCAAATGAACTCTGATTCGATGAAAATATTTTTTGTCGCTGATTGTGTATCTAGTACATTTTTGATCGATGGTGTTGTCAATAAAAAAAAATGTTAGAAACACGTTTGTTTTTTTACATAATGATTTTTAAATATAACTATCTTTTCGGATTTTTTGATTCAAAAAAATCAAAATAAATCCGCGAAAAAATCCGAAAAGATAGTTTTATTTAAATGTCTAATATTCGCGTAAATCTTAGAAAGTATAATGATTTTTGTCGAATATCGACCTCTTGGCGAATACTAGTTCTAATCTATACGGATAAATAAAATTAAGGTGTCTGTGTTGTAATGTCAAAATAATAGCTTTATACTAAATGTATATGGAATTATATAAGGTAAGTACTTATTAGAAAAACACAATTTTTGAAATTTTTGTCTGTCCGTCTGTTTGTTCCGGCTAATTTCCGAAACGGCTGGACCAATTTTAACAGGACTTTCACTGGCAGATAGCTGATATTATAAGGAGTAACTTAGGCTACTTTTATTTTTGAAAAAGAATTAGGGTTTCGTTAAAAAAAAATTAAATTTACCTAGGGATGAACCCGAGCGAAGCGAAGGTGAGTCGCTAGTATTAATTAAACAACGTTTTAAATATTTCAATACACACCTTGGAAAGTCTAGATTGAAGCTAAAACCTACTTGTTTTGAGATAAGCGATCTTTGATTTTGCGCGCCCTTTGTTTGCTCAGAGATTACACGAGATACCTAATAGATTTTTAATGTTCCGATATAAAACAAAGCCGTCCTTAATGAAGAGATTTGGCGAATATAGCCGACGACTAGTTTACATTCGCTAGGAAAATTCGTTGTGTGAATAAGTTCGTACTTAGATTTTTCTAATATTATAAATATATAAATGTGAAAGTTTAGATGGATGTTTGGATGTTTGTCACCCTGTACGCCAGAACGGCTGAATGTATCTGGATGAAATTTGGCACAGAGATAGATTATAGTTTGGAATAACACATAGGCTAGTTTTTATCTCGAAAAAATATACGATTCCCTTGGGATGGATTTGTCTCTTAATTTTGTTAAATAATAATGTTTATTTTTATGTTTGACTAGTGACTCACCCTTGCTTCGCTTCGGGTTCGTCCCTAGACAAAATCAAATCTATCTCACGGGAACCGTTTATTTTCCGGAATGATATATAGCCTATAGCCTTCTTCAGTTAACGGGCTATCTAATGCAAAAAGAATTTTTCAAATCGGATCAGTAGTTCCTGAGATTAGCGCGTTCAACCAAACAAAGAAACAAACAAACTCTTCAGCTTTATAATATTAGTATAGATTGAGGCTTAAAAGCTTGCAAGAAAACTAAAGAAAAAAGTAAAAAGTATTAAATAACAGAAAATATTTCACGATATGATATTATAGCAATATTTGGAAAGAGAATCATCAGGGGGTGTAACTCAGTGGTAGAGTGTCTGCTTCGCATGCTGAAAGTCCTGGGTTCAAATCCCAGCACCTCCAAATCTATATTTTTTTTAAATATATTTCTTGGTTTAGATTATTTTTATGAATGAAAATTTTCATAATTCTTCTTCCTATTAGAAAGGTTATTTCAATGTTATTTATAGAATTAGTATTGAAATATCAGAATTGATATTGCAATTGTTGTGTTATTAAGCACAATTCTTATAATTTCAATAAAACATTATTTTCCCATGCCTTTTAAAAAATTATAAATAATTTATTCATAAGGAATAAGTTTAAGGGGAATTTACATATTTTTTGTAGCAAGTTTAATATATTTATTAATTTATATAGGTATTTCCAAAAGTTTCCGTCTACAGCTTTGCTTGCATATTACACTGATGAAAAATAACATATATCCCCTTTTATCTAAAACAGTAAGCAATTTTTTCTATAGACTATAAAGGGTGAGTACCTGGGTGAACGAGCTTCGCTCGGAGTTCTTTTTTGTTATATCGTATTTTTTAGATAAAAAAAAACTAAAAACTTAAATAAATATATAAAAAAAAAAACAAAAGTAAAAATTTTATATTCCGACCGGGACTCGATCCCAGGCATATGTGCTGTCTAACTTGCGCCTTGACCGCTTGACCACGATACTTATAGGTACTTGTGTGTAAGAAATTATCGACCATATTCTGCATAGAATAATGCAAAAGAAAACCGCATGAAAACTCGAAAACACGCGTTTTGACATGAGAGTAATCTAGATCAATTTTTCGCCTCCGAAAAACCACATATACCAAATTTCAGCTAAATCGTTAGAGCCGTTTCCGAGATCGCTGGTATAAATAAATAAAGATATAAAAATACAAGAATTGCTCGTTTAAATATATCAGATACTTTCTATCCGTCATTAAAAATCTTATTAAAATCGTTTCATTCCTAATGAAGATTGAGTACAAACAGACAGAAAAATATTTAATGACTTTTCTAAGCTTCAGTCTACAATAATTAAGCTTAATACATTCCACTTTTTAATTAATTATATTAGAAAACCTCCTAATTTAAATTTTAAGAATTAATTAGATGTAAATAAGCCGACTGAAATAAATAAACCCATAAGGAAGTTTAATTATTGATATAAAAATTCGAGTTAAGTTCTAAAGCAAATATATTTCCCGCCATTACGTCCGCCATTTGGTGCGATCTCAAAATGGCCGTCATAACCGTATCTTGGTAGTCGTTAGAGGAATTTGCTTTTATTTTTATTTATATTAATTAATTTGTTTTGTTTTTTGTTTAAAATAATTCTGTATTTGGTACTAAAGTTTGAGTTGCAGGTAAATTTAACCTACTTTATTAAGGAAAGTTAACCAGAAAACCAGTTATTTCTGAAAAAGATGTTTTTCACATTGTTACTCTTATATGAAATCACGTTACATGTACGTTTTATTTCACGTATAAATTTAATTAACGATATTTTAACCTTTTTTTATAATCATTATTAATAATCATATTACTTATACTTGGAATATGGTATCAACGTAATTACATTGTATACCAACTTTAAAATAATGTAGGTGTGTGTATGTTTGTTTGTTACGTCTCTTTATTGTCCGTGACCCTGAAAGGGCTAGACCGATTTAGATGAAATTTAGTACCTGGAGTAGTGAAAAACATTTTTTTAGGCAACTAAGAATGTTAAGCAAAACAAGGGTAAGCGGTTAGTAATATATATTATCGTATTATACAAAAAATCATTGATTTTACTTGGGCTTGATTGTCTTAACTTGAGTAGTCGAAGTGATTCGAGTTGGAAGTAAACAAAGATCCTAAACACGGATGTAAGTGTTTTGTCCAAATTCATTAGCAATTTCAGTTTCGAGGCCGACACTTGTGGAATATATTAACGTTATTCTTTGATGTATGAAATTATGGAGAAGGCTTTTATTACGATATTAAAAGATATTAAAAAAGATATTTGTTTCTCAATATATTGTGGCGAATTGTAATAACTTATAACGTTCTATCTATAACTTATAAGGTAGGTACAACATTGTAATTTAGTATGTATTGAGCCCTTTTTAATGTCCCACTGCTGGGCAAGGCAAGGGCCTCCCTTCAATTTAAGGGTGATCAGGATATAGTCCACCACGCTGGCCGAGTGCGGGACGGACTTCACATGTTTTTCGAAAACTTGCTAGGTTCTCTCAGTTTTCCTCACGATGTTTTCCTTCACTGTAAGACAACTGACAAGTGGTAAATATATATCAGAGGTGCGAGACCCGAGATTTAAACCCGCTTCACTCGGTTTTTCCAAGTGAGTGCGTTACCACTGGGCTACAACTACCCACGTTAAGTAATAATTGTTGTTGTACCTTAGTATTGTAGCAATACTTAAATAATTAAATTCTATTTTTAAAGTATCTTAGTACTGAGTTACAATGTTTTTGTGTTATTTTTTTTTTTTAAATTAACTATTTAAAAAAAATACGTGACATATTTAAATAATAAATTTTTAAAACGTTTGTTTTCCTTTTTTAGTGAGTATTCATATTATATTAGTATTTATCTTCTATCTCTGGTGAGATAGAAATTATTATGGATCGTAAAACGTTTCGTAGATCCTAGTATTTGATGTACTCTATAATGAAAATAAGTTTTGCAAGTAAACAGCTTAAGCGTACCGCGTTTGAAACTTAGGTATAAATTGTAACGAGTACTTACTTTGAATAAATTGTACGTTTCTGACTTTACTACATTTTGTAACTGGAGCAAAATAAATAATATAATTATTCTAAATTTATACTGTCTTCAAAATAACGTGACGACTAATTTTTCCATACCTAGAACTGGTTTTTTGACATTAATTATTACTAAAAAAATAAATATAAATAAATTAATAAAAAAAAAAACTAGTGCTTTCAGTAGTCGAAATTCAACCACAATCTTTATAGAACATTCGAGGAAAACATATATATATATATATATATATATATATATATATATATATATATATATATATATATATATATATATATATATATAAATTTCAGGAAATATAATAATCGCACTTCACACAAAAAGCGCTTAGCTAACGAGTTTCAATATTTTTTTTTATAATGCAACCCATTGGAATATGCTGCCTTTGGTAATAGAGTAAAGCAGGTTCGATTTTCGTTTTCAAACCTGTGATTTATTTTTGTGAATTATTTTCAACATCATTACTATTTACTAATACAGTAAGATACTTTGAAGAAACTTGCATGTCAGAGAGAATCTTACTAGTTTTCAAAAGACGTGTAAAGTCCGCTCACCCGCATTCCTCCAACGCGGGGAATTAGGACACTCGCATTCGCAAAATTGGCATAGTTTAGTTTCGTTTATTTCAGTAGATTCAAAAATATAGATTAAGCTGTTTATTCCACATGGTTAGAATCTAGAATATTTAGCAAGGGCGAAAAGCCCGATAGGCCTTTCATAATAGAAAATATCATACAAAATAATCGATTTAAATCATTTGGAAAATTCGATATAATATCCTCCTAGTCGATTTCCTCCGGTGGCGTACTTTAATGATGCTAACCAACTGCACAGGAAATATTACAGAGCACAAGTAAGTAGACACATGCACCCTCTATTTTTTAACCCTTATATTCTTGTAAGTCTTTAATTCGATAAAAACGATGAGAGATACAGCGCAAGACTGACAGCTTAACCTGCTATCCGCGGCATGGGGTATAAACACCATCAACTTCCCAAATACAGGCCGTTACTGAGAATTTCGTAACACAAAGACTCAATAACTAAATTTGGCTTGACCCAAGACCAAACCCAGAATCTACGAACTTGTAACCGTATATACTAGCAACTAGACCAACGATGCTGCAAAAAGTTATATCAGAGCGAATATGGACTACGAGGGTGGGTCGTTAGTTACTACTAGTTACTTGTAGATAATAAACTCAAAACTTGCCTTGTTTATAAATAAGTTGGAACTCAACCGTTGTAGAAACTTAGTATGTGTGAATTCCTTTTGATAACATCTGTAGTGGTAACAAATTAATGTTAGTATCAGTTTAACTAACAGCACGGTTTGGAGTAGCCATATGTGTCACGTAATGAGACTGAGCTAAATTTGATGGAGATTTAAATAAAATTGATGGGATAATGTGTAATTTTAAAAATATATTTTTTATGATATCTATGCAAGAATGACTGTATGCAAATTATTACTATCTTAATTGTGGTGATTGAAATATTATTTATACTAATATTATAGAGGAAAGATTTTTGTTTGTTTATTTGTACCGAATAAGCTCCGAAACCACTGAGTCAATTTAGATGAAATTTGGTAAGAAGATAGTTTGAAATCCTGGAAAGGACATAAAATAGTTTTATCCCGGAAATTACGCCTTAATTTTCACCCCCGAAAATGGGGATGAAAGTTTGTATGGGGAAGCAACCTAAGGACGAACCCGAGCGAAGCATGGGTGAGTCGCTAATAATGAATATTTGTTTCTTCTAGCGACCATCTCGCTTTACTCTAGTTTCTTCTTACGTTACTCTTTTTAAATTCATGATACATACGAGTATGTAAATTCCTTAATATTCTTATAAAAAAAATCAGTGTTAGACTGAGTTATAGTCTATGTATTTTTGTATTGTTGTGCGCGTTTAATGGGGTTTTGCTGGGATTTATAAATGAAAAATTAAAAATTGTGATGACTAAACAGCACGCAGTCTTATGATTTACTAGCGACTCACCCTCGGTTCGCTTCGGGTACGTCGTAGGCAAAAATAAATTTATCCCACGGGAACTGTACATTTTCCGGGATAATATATAGCCTATAGCCTTCCTCAGTTAACGGGCTATCCATTGCAAAAAGAATTTTTCAAATCGCATCAGTAGTACCTAAGATTAGCGCGTTCAATCAAACAAACATACAAACTCGTCAGCTTTATAATTTTAATTTAGATTGAGGATTTTACAATCACCGCCTGTGCTACACATGGTAATATGACAGGACGCCTGATAGAAAAAAAGAGCAATACATTGCTATGTACACTATGCTGCTTAAAAATAACTTAATTAAATGGTGCTTCAACAATTATTATTATTAGATATAGGGGTACCAAACATCATCATTATTGATTTAGGCAATTAAACGTCAAGAGATCACAAGTATTATATTAATATTTAAATCTAAATCTAGATTCACACCATATTCCTAATCAACCCACTGTAAAGCTGCATCCATAAATAAGTCATCCAATCTACCACAGAAATAAACTTCAAACTGACCTTACACTCATAAAAAGCTATGACATTTTATTTGAGCTAGGTTTTATATCCAAAGCTAACAAGAAAGTCAATGAGGCTAATAAATTCCTCAAGGTTTTGTCCCAGTACATATTGTAGCGCTGGCTGCGCGCCAAGCGAGTCAGCAGAACGGTGTGATGCACTGCCTTTAGGGATGTCGGTATACTTATGTATCGACTATCGATTTAGACTTTAGCCTTTTTACAACTGAAAGTAATAAATAATGTGTTCCGAATCAAATTCGATTACGATGGCCATTGGCCGACTTCACTCATCCAATTGCGCGGTATATAATATTGTAGTACAAAAATATGTGCGCAGGCGCAGTTGCATGATAAACTCCTTTACTTTTTATATTCTGATGACGATAACTCGACTGATAGCTGAGAGATGGGGCTGAAATTATAACCTATTTATCAACCCTTTTAGATTTTAGTTAATGCTTAGAAAATAATTATATAATATTGAACCAGAAAGTCTGACGACAGACTTGCAAATAAAGAGTACTAAAAAAAAGCTCGTAATAAGTATGTAGTTTGGTTAAAATAATATATTATTTTTATTTTAGTAGTTGTTTGTGTTTAAAGCTCAATTTAGCTGGTCCTAGCTGTTTTATTATTATGAAAACTTATTTATTACTAAAGAAAAATGCTGCTCCCGCGGTAAATCCTCTTATCCTTTTCTCACCTAAAAATACCAAAAAATAATATTCAGTACAACCTAATTCATCGATAAAGGCACATCACTATAGGAATCGTTGGCAATAATCGACAGCCCATAGACCGCAGCGAGTACCTTATCTCCTAACTATATAGACTTGCAATTTTATAGAGTTCCGTATTCTACGACGAAAACGGTAATAAGATTTCCGTTATTTTTAGGTATTCTTTAACTATATAAGTATGTCAATTTATTATAAACTACATTTTTCCCGCAGCTTCAATCCAAGTTTCTCTTTGCAACAACTCTCCAGTTCATAAACTACCTCTTTATAAAAACTAAACTGCCTCGGTGGTCTAGTGGTTAGCATTTATGACCGTAGATTCGGAGGACCTGGGTTCGAGTTACGGGTTGGGCCAAAGTCAGTTATTGGGAAGCTGGCGGTGTTTCACCCCCGTGCCTCGGTGAGCACGTAAAGCCGTCTGTCCTGTGCCTTAACTCTCACTGGTCGAGTAGTCAGTGCCGGATTCAACCTTAGCGCCGCCCCTGGACAATTTCGATGAAGTTAAATTTTTGATAAATGCAAAAAATAGTTATTTTTTTTTAATTATTCAGTTTTAGAATTTTTTTAAATTTATTCTTCGAATTTTGAAGCCCCCTGAAACTTGCCTGGCAATTAGCCCCGAGTGCCCCCAGTGTAAATCCAGCGCTGCGAGTAGTTGTCCCACCGGAGTATGAGAGTGACAGGAGTAGAGAGTGCATATTGTATCTGCGCGCACACCGACACACGCGTTGCACTATAATGTCTCCTGCGCAGATAGCTAATTTCAATGAGATTGGGCGCTGTGGCTGAAATCAGTCGGGAGGACATTATTATTATTTTACACAAAAACCAAATCGTTGCTTCACTCTGTTGCTATAGGAAGTATAAGCCAGTGTTTGTTTTGTAAAAAGAAAATATTTGCTTATATGATATATGAGTTAGAAGTTATTCTGATCCTAAGATTTGCAATGTGATGTAGTCTAAGTACATACACATGTAACAGTGAATCTATACTTAATATTATAAAGCTGAAGAGTTTGTTTGGTTGAACGCGCTAATCTCAGGAACTACTAATCCGATTTGAAAAATTCTTTTTGCATTGGATAGCCCGTTAACTGAGGAAGGCTATAGGCTATATATTATCCCGGAAAAAATATAGGGTTCCCGTGGGATATATTGTGTGTTTGTTTTTTACACATTCACACTGATAATATCAGTGCCATATTATGGCGGGACGGATTTCGATGAAATTTAGTATCCAGATAGTCCTATGTCTTGGAGTAACACATAGGCTATTGAAACTCAGGGAAGTACTCGAGCTAAGCTTGGGTAAATCGCTAGTCTGTACTAATATTATAAAGCTGAAGAGTTTTTCTGTATGTTTGAACGCGCTAATCTCAGGAACTACTAATCCGATTTGAAACATTTTTTTTTGCATTAGATAGCCCGTTAACTGAGGAAGGCTATAGGCTATATATCATCCCGGAAAAATGTACGGTTCCCGTGGGATAGATTTGTTTTTGTCTAGGGACGAACCCGAAGCAATGCGAGGGTGAGTCACTAGTAGTTTATAAAATAAAAAAAAAACAAATTAGACTTGTACGTCCAGAAATAAGCGCGTTCAAACAAACATAAAACCAAATTATTCACAACTATTTAGCATATACAATACAGATTTAAAAATATCTTATACAAAAGTTTAGTTCCAACTAATGATGTGATGTAGGTCGTATTACATCACAGATATGATCTTAAGAATTATTATGAATAGAATTGCCTAGAGGCTGTAACTCTGGATTCCTTTCAAATATGATATACTATAACAGTTTGTGTATTTGTATTTTTATTGAACTATTTTTTTATATAATACTAGCAACTCAATATTACTTTGCTCGAGTTCATCCCTAGTTACGTTTTAACGTTTAGTATAGATTTCTCAGAGATGAGATATTTTCCCGCAGTAAAAAGTATCTTATATGTTGACCCGGATAACCAACTATCATCATATCAAATTTTATCAAAATCTATCCAGTGGTTTTCTAGTGTTGCGGTAACAGACAGGCAGACAGACAAAAATTCTAACTATAGATTCGGCCTCAGTTGTATCGATCGGATAACCAGCTATCATCATATCAAATTTCATCAAAATCTATCCAGTATTTTTCTCGTGATTTGGTAACAGACAGACAGACAAAAATTCTAACTATAGATTCGGCCTCCATATCGATTATGAAGTCTATTTCAATAAGATTTTCCAAAAAACATTTAATGTATAGATTCGGCTTAGTTACAATTTTAATATATTTATAGATATTTATTATACTCATAGGTTCGCGCGTTATGATGGTATAAATATGTTATTTCACTGGACTCACCCAGACAAAACGAGGCTAAGTCGCTAGTACACAACATATAAAAACACATAAATTAAATTAAGTTAATAATTGTGCTTAATTAATTAGATTAAATACAACAAAAATGTTAAGAAGAAATATCAAACATCGTAACAAAATAGAAAATTGTGTTAAAGTATCACAACAAATGAAAACAAAACATATTCTTCCACCCAAAGAATTCTCTTCAATCAAGTAATCTATTTATAATTGAAAAGGTACAGATTAGTCTAAAAGGGAGTCAGTAATCCGAAATCACTTAACAATAAGTACAATCATATATGTATGTAGTATGTAGTACAGTTTACAGCAACAATTGGTAAGCTCCCACGCTTCGTAACTTGACTAACAAGCCTAGTAGATGTGGACACACAGACAGAAAGAAATATAATAGTAATAGGTATAATAATATAAATATATAAACTTCATTAGTGTAGGGCTGTAGTTCTGGTGGTCCAGGGTTCGAGTTTTTTTTTTTTGGGAAATGCATTTACTTATTTTTGCAGGTGGTGAGGTGGGACTCGCAAGCCAGAAAAGCCAGACCACATCAATCATGGGGTTTCTACAACCATCCACTCAGCTATCTACAGGCGTGTGGTATACTGCCCACCAAGGGGATCGACTCTTAGTGTGTATTTGAGTTTTCTGTCAGAAAATTCCCAGAATAAGCCCAGTTGAAATTACAACCCTCTGTCTAACAGAACACAAAGTCTTTGATACTGTGCTCGCCCGGTCGTTTTAAATTATCGTCTCATCTGGTTTTGAAAGCAAAGGGAATAGTTTTAATGAGAAACGGGCATCGTGATCAAAATTAGTCAGCAAGACATTATTATCTTTATAAATTCAATATGTTGATATTATCATAATGAACTATAAGTAGGTATGTGTTTAAACACATGTGCACTGTTTTGCGAGATGATCGAAGCCTTCATGTTCTCTCAGACACGGGGGTGTACCACTGCTTACTCTAGGCGATTACTATGACGTTCTTGACGGGAAATTCAGTAACTGTACTTGACCGACTCAGAACTCGAATCCCAGACCTCTTGATCTGCAATCGTAAATATTAACCACTAGACTTCTGTGTGTATGTATGTATGTTTTGTGTTTCTTAGTTTCATTTCACGCAACACTGTGTTCATAACTTCGCTCTCTTGAAACATAAGGTGTATTTAACCATAAAAATGTTAATATTATGAGAATAAATTAAATAATCAAATAACTTATTAAATAAAATGTAAAAGTTTGTCTGTCCGTGTGTATCGTTTCGTAGAAGATAATTTGACATTTGGCAGCTAGATTCATCGCGTACAAGATGTGTGCTTGAATATGTTTAGAATAATCATTTTAATTGCATCCGCAGATGCTGTTCAGTTAATTTCAAATAAATTTAAGTTTTTTGTTCTACTGTCTCAAAAACTATCGTTCTTGGGTTTGATTTTTGCGTACTTCATAATGAAGTACACACATACATATTATGTATATGAAATGATACTCTGTTTTTGTATTTGGTTGAGAATCACGCAAAATCTCTACTTGACTGATTTTGATGAAACCTATTGGGTCTGATTGGTAGAATGAAAGAAATCATAATTAATAATTATATAACAACATTCCATGGTTGTGAGTTATTTGTAACTTCCAACGTTACACATTATAATTTAGTATACATACATAGTTTTAATAATCTTATTTTACCGACCCATCTCCTTTGTGTCTTCTTCATTTTACGTGACATTGGCAAGAAAATTGAATTAAATTGAACTTCCAACATTTGAGTATTCGCATTTTTTTATAAATGGTCACATATAAATTTAAGACCAAAAGTTTCACTTTTACGAGAAGAATAATTATATATTATACTCATCTCAACAGATTATTCATGAGCATAATATCACTACATAGTAAAAAACAAAGTCGCTTCCCGCTGTTTGTCCCTATATATGCTTAGATCTTTAAAACTACGCAACGGATTTTGATGCGGTTTTTTTAATAGATAGAGTCATTCAAGAGGAAGATTTATATGTATAATACATGCATATTATAGTACAGAAAAGCCGAGAAATTTAAAGATTTGTATTCCATATTAACCGTTAAAACGTACCTAGGGACGAATCCGGGCGAAGCGAGGTGAGTCGCTAGTTTTAAATAAATACGATTAATTATACAACGTCTAACTTCTTTCTTTTATTTTATTCTTTATTAACGTTTTAGCCCTAAATCGATTGATAGTAGTTAAGAGGCTTAAACTATTTATTTTATTGTTATAAGTTTATTACTCGATTATAATTCTGAATATTGAACCCCCTCATTGGCTGTATACAAAACTTGTGTATTTCAGGTTTTTAAACTACTGTATTTATTACTTTTCAAAACTACCTGTCCTTTCATCTAATCAAAAAACTATGTAATGGTTTTATTTAGATTAGTTTTTAAAACGATTACCTAAGAACCCTCAAAATATGAACAGCACGATTATTGAAAATATAAATTCGTTATCATGTATTGAAGTTGAAATGTCTTAATGGTTTTTGGAATATACAATGCTACAAGGATCATTTGGCATTTAGGTGACGTTGACATGAGGGCGTGGGTGTGAAATCAAGGTTTTTCTTTTATATAAAAAAAAACCTCCTAACCTCTCTAACACCACTTCATATTTTGAGGTATTTTTTCATAAAATAAAAACACGAGATATCCACAACAAGCATCAACTCCAACTTCTCTCAAAAGTGACGCTTTTACAAGATGGTAGTGTTAGTTCTGATTTCGGCCACGTGATGATTCTTGTAGCACTACTTATATCTCCCGACAACATGACATAAAAAGCACTCTACATAATTTTCTGACAGCCATTGGGTCTCTGATCGTCTGTATGGAAAAAATCACGTCAATACGTTAATTTGTTGTGTCTAACAAACTGACAAACTTTTGAATTTTTAATATTAGTAACTCCTTACAGTCTGTGTGTATCGCAACCTACCGCAGATATTTAACGTCTAGATTCAACGTTACAAGACGTATGCCAAGTTGTGATGAATATCCGCTCGCCTGAATTTAACTCCTTGCTGGTATATAGCAAATGTTACGGCATTTCACATTTTGAATAACATAACGGTAAACTTTTAACTTTACCTGCTTTTGATACCAGTTATGCATATGGACTGTAGATATGCAATTTCATTCCTTTGCTTTTGGATTTTAGGCGCGTTAAGCTCAGCTTGTTTCATCGGTGGCAGGTAAATAAAGACAAATATCAGTAAAAGTAAGTAAGTAAGTATCTTTTACTGTTTTAGAAAATGTGTTCAAAATGTTTTTGGACCAAACTCTTTCAGAAAAACATCTGCAGTTTCTCTCATATTAGAAATGTGCCTTCATTCTCTAGCAGTGAATTTTTAAAGGTACTGCACAACTTAATACTTAATTTTGACTATCCTTTCTAGAAAAATAAAATATACTTTAATATTTGGGCAATAAAAATGAATTTTGACGTAAAATATTTTATTCTAAAACATTAAATTATTTACAATAAGTCTTAAAGTTATTTTAAAGTCAAGATTGTTGAACAATCTGCTCTTAGTAGAATAAAATACTATATTTGTTATAATTTTCATATTATTTTTGGTTATTATGAATAAAAAAATTAAAAATATTCTCAAAAATATGAAAGAAAATTAAAATATTATACTATCATAGAAATTAAAGACTAGTTAAGATTTTATTCTACAAAGAAATTTAGAATATAAAGAACAAATCAACATTATTTACAATTTTTAACTATATAACATTCTCTTTTATATCTCATACTAGCGACTCATCCTCGCTTCGCTTCGGGTTCGTCCCTAGACAAAAACAAATCTATCCCACGGGAACCATACATTTTCCCGGGATGATATATAGCCTATAGCCTTCCTCAGTTAACGGGCTATCTAATACAAAAAGAATTTTTCAAATCGGATTAGTATTTTCTGAGATTAGCGCGTTTAACCAAACAAATTAACAAACAAACTTTTCAGCGTTATAATATTAGTATCTCATATAAAATTCTAACAACAAAATATGAAATAAATAACTTTTTTGAGAAATTCTCAAAACTGGTAAAAATCGCATATCGAGCACCTTGAAACAATTAAGTGTACAAACAGCAAGATATAGCGGTTTTCCTTTAGCATATAATAATACGAGTACATTCATTTAAACGATAAATATTTATTAATTCTATTAATAAAACTATTAGATAAAATTGGTTTGGCAGCTATTCTGTCTCTAAGACTGGCTATTGTAGAAGCTAAGTACGACGCGGGAGTCGAACCCACGAAACTTTGAGTTTTAGGTGTTGACACTAAACTGGTATAAAGATTCTTATTACCTATTAAAACTACTTTTTCTGTTGTAGAATCGTATTTTGTCTCTTGATTATTACTACCTACTAATAAATCTGTATAAACAGGTGTTGATGTTACTCTTTGGGTGAATAAATCTTTTATATCATCGTATGTTGGCCTCACTGTAGGTATTAAAACTGTTGTAGGAACTGGATTAAAATTAAATTTAGTTTTATAAGGTTGGTAGTTGTTATTATATTCGGATGAATAATCATAATATTCTTTAGAATTATAATCCGATTCTTCGCGTACAGGAATTGTTTGCTTTACGTTTGCATTGTAATTAGCATTTATAAGTTGATTGTTGAAGTTGTTAGCATTACTGTTGTAATTATTTGGATTACTTATAAAGTTATTAGCGTTATTATTAAAGTTATTTGGATTATTATTATAGCTATTTAGATTATTATTGTTGTAGTTATTAATGTTGTAATAATCTTTTTGATCTGAATTATCTGTTTTTTCATCGTCGTATCGAACATTTGCTTTATAACCATTTTCGTCAGCTGTATAAGATACTATTTGGGTTCTGCCATCTGGAAGTCGAACCCGATACTCTCCATTAGTCGCTGAGCCACTGCTTTGTTGGGAATGTGAAAAATCATCACCTGTTTGATGATCTCTCACTGTATATGAGAAAGCATAATTTTGATTCTGAAACAAATGACGATGACATTCTATAAAACAAAGTCTGGAGCATGAGATACATTGATTTATTGACTTTCTTTTTTTTTATTTAGAGGCAGAAAACATACAGCCTAGTTTCAATAGTTTAGACAAATATTAAATAATCGCTATATAAATGCATTCAGAAAACAAGATGGCATTCATTTTGCATTTTAGACAGCTATGCATATTTTTATTAAAAATAAGAAATAAATACGCAGTTCTGAGTTAATAAAACAAATGAATGAAGCCACGTGAAATATCTAGATATAGCACTTATATTGTAAGACTATAATTTGATCTTATATAAATTGAGCAACATTCAAAGCAATTTGAAACAATTTTAATTATAAAAGGATAAATTAAAACTCACCTGATCCTGATCATATCCAGCGTTGCGGTTATCAACCGATACGTCGTTGTTTTCGTAGTGGTTTGTATAATCAAAATTTTTCGGCTGAAAATTTAATTTGAACATCCATTTTAAATGTTACTTGAATATCAAAATATACTGCTCTATTATAAATATTCGTATGTTACACATGGCAAGAAGAACGTGATTTTTAGGTTTTTGCTTGAAGGTTAGATTGACTGGGATGGATGAATATTTTGCATATTGTGCTCAATTAACACATAGTATAGTTTTTATGCTAATAGAATACCTAAAAGATAACAGTTCAATTTTTATTCTGTTATGTTATTATTAATAGACTAGGTCATAACCTATTTCTGTACTATATTTTATCCATATCCATCCAGGCATTATTGAACAGGCGTGTTCAGAAAGAGTGACTAATATACACACTAATACATTCAAACTTTTACATTTATAATATTAGTGACGTAGTTCACGAGAAGAAAAGGCAATGAATAGTCTCGTAAAGTTTTTTTTATTAATAAGAACCATGTATTTGTGTCCAGCAGTGGGATAATAGATGGGCTAAATTATGATATTACCTTTAATTGATTTTAAAACGATTTTCACACAAGCAGTCAGAAAAGGAGTAAGTGTGAGTAAAGAAAGTAGAGAGAAGGAAAGAGAAACTTATGATAAGAGAGGATATTTAAATAGCAGTAATAAAAATATATGACAAACTTGGTTATCGTAATTCACTCGTTTCTTCTGTAAATCCAACAAATTCTGATTTGCGTGGTCTCCAAACGATTTGTATATGGGTGGTAAAGCTGTGCGGACCTAAAAGCGTAATATTTTTTATGATTAGATAATAAGTAAAACTAGAATAGAAGGCTTTATGTGCTTTCCGATTTCGAGGTGTTGCACTGCCAATTTCTCAAATTCAGGATATTCTTGAGAATTATCAAGCATAATTGGACATTAGTACGAGTTTGGATCAATGTCCAAATGGGGATTCGAACTTAGGATCTAAAGATCTGCAGCTGTTCATGGTAGCTCCTAGACTAATGCGGTAGTCAGTTTTTTAGGACTTAGTCTTAGTTAGGACTTAGATATTTAATAAACGCACTTCTAATAAAAAAATGAATGTACTGAAAAAAACATCATGAAGGTTTTTTTTTATTAATTTGGTATAGTCACTATAGAGAACACGCATTGGCACTTTCTGGAATAATATGAATTCATAATTATAATAAGCTGCGAAATTCTAATAATACAATACTTAGAGCATTTAGTGCTAACTTGGCTGTCTGTTCATGAACGGAGAGAACAGAAAATGACTGTATTATTCTTTGATAACTACTCTTAATTTCAATTGTAATTTTTATTTTTGTCTGTACATATGTTATTATTAATATTATTATTATTAATATATTTTTTATCAGCGATAAAAAATATTAGTCAAAATTATGTTTTTCTTCCATTTGCTGTAGAAACCTTTGGTCCATGGAGTCAAAGAGCTAAGCACTTCTTAAAAGCCATAACACCTCGTCTTATCGCCTCTACTGGTGACAGGAGAGCTGGCACATTTTTCGCCCAAAGATTCGGCAAGAATGCTAGCCGCATTCCCTCGCTGAATGGCAATCCATTCAGCGAGGGAATGCGGCTAGCATTCTTGCCACTATTCCACGCAGACATAACTTGTACAGTAATAACTAATTGTACATTTGTTTTGTATATATAATTAAGTATATTTGTAACTTTTTTTATTGTAAATAAATGTCACTTTCAGCGATATCGAACGTAGAAAGCCAACTTGATTAAAGGGGCTGTTCGTTAAGACAAGTGCGACGTCAACACCTCTCAGCACGATTGGACAACTAAGTCCTGCACTCTACGTCGGAAACGTACATACTAGTTAATAGGTATGTATTGATAAACTGGCATAGTGGTCATTGGCGGGTTTGAATCCTGCTTGGGACAAACTTTATATTATTTATTATTTCTATAAGTATTGCCACGGTTAGGTGTTTGTTTGTGTGTACGATTACAACAGAAAGAAGCGTATGTGTTTATCTAGGATATGGGCTATCTATAATCAAAATACTATAGATGCTATAGATGTTATTTTAATATTCTTTATTGTTTTTAAAAGGAGTACAGATTAAATAAAAAATTAAATAAAGAAAATTTGGTTTGCAAAAGTCGATTAATATTTCAGAGAGATCTTTTCCAGCCAATACATGAATAAGGAAATAATGTTAGCTGTTGCAGCATGAAGAACTATTACTAATATTGGAGTAACACTAACTCATTTCCTAACATTAGTGGGATTCGATTTATTTTGCTAGAGTCGAAACTAGACTAAATAACTATGTGTCGACAAATTAGATGAGGATAAGTTCGTTTAAACAAAACAAACAATAACACATTGAGAACACCTGTCGCAATCAATCAAGCCCTTACTGTAGGAAAATAATATGAAATGATTTATCTCGATAAAGCTATGAAAATGGCGTTGTTACATATTTTCTGACAAATTAAATTAATAATATTTACTATGATTTACCCGAATATTTTTTCGAAAATTTACGAACTTTTGAGATGTAACCTTAGTCTCTTCTGTAACTATGTTTGATCCAAAGCATCCGAAACTTCGGGAGCAAAAACCAATATAAATCCGGGAAAAAGTCCGAAAAATCCTGAATAATGCTCAAAAGGTTGGATGGATTTGGATCAAAAATTAGTACACAGACAGACTATCTCGTGTATTTATATAACATTTAATATACAAAGGGCCATAGGGACCTGAACGAAGCGAGGGTAATTGACTAGTATGTTATTAGAATATAACGCTCGCTTAATAGCTTTACTTTGGAACCTGTTTTGGCGAGTCATCATGACAAGAATACAGATAGAGAATAAGAAATATCCATCGTAAGGGGCCAAATATGGCAATGATTTAGATCTAGGCTATAAAAAAAAATATTTTCTTGAACAAAGTTTATTACACCATCACAGAATACCTTACAGATGTCAATATGTGGAACTAATGTCTGGTTGGGTCTCACGTAGAATAAGTAGATAATTATTGTATTGCAATATTGAAAGCAAATATTATTTTAAAACGGCATCTGTTGAGTTTCTCTTGGGCTCTTCTCAGCAGAACTGCCTTCCGAGCCGGTGGCAGATTCCTCACAGACATTTGATTTAAATTTAAAATATAAAACTGACGATTCGAGTGCTTGTAAAAGACTATTTGATTTTAAACGTAATAAACAGACAGAATTACCTTCAGAGTTATAATATATGTATGGATTAGTATGGATGTGATACAAAATACAAACTAATGATAATGTTGTGTAGTGTTTGGATGTAGTATTAAGTTAATTACAGCAAATTTAGAATATATTCAGTATAAATCTGTATTTGTTAGTGTTTGAATATTTCTGATTTAACTTCATTTGTAAATGAATTATATAATTGAACACAGGATACTAGGTATTCATTTAGAATTTAATAAGTATATAATGTGACCTTTGAGTTGTAAGCAGGGCTTGGAAATCCGTTCTTTTTTTAACCGGTTTTGGTCATTGATGCCAAACTGAAAGGCTTAAAAAGGGAGTACTATTATAGTATTATATGATCTGTGGTATATATAATAAAATGATATATCTGAATATAATAGCATGACCAAAATATTTTATTTCTATATTTTCTATTGGCTACTTTGATTGTAGAATAGAAAGTCAAATTATGCAAAGATATTGACTTTGTATGTAGCCAAGATGCGTTACAACTTTAAATAGTAGTATAAAACTTTAATTTTAAATAGTATTTTTAATAGGGTTAATAGGGTTTTATTTTTTTTGCGCGTTACCCTAAAACTTTTTCAGCTATCTGCCAGTGGTCCAGCCATTTCGGAGCTTAGCCGGAAAAAACAGACAGGTAGACAAAAAAATTAAAAATTGTTATTTTTTCTTATCAAGACCGTATATATTTACATATGCATTTAGTAAAAAGTTGTTATTCTCACATTACAAACAGACAATTTAATTTTATTTCTTTGTATAGGTAAGATGGGGCTGATTTATGCCTTGTTTTTAAAAAGTTTCTACATAAAAACAGTATTAATACAGTCAGTAGAAAACACATTACTGCATGGCGTGATGGAAAAATAATGAAAATGAAAAGACGAAAGATATTTCGTTCATCAATTAGCGGATATTACGCCATCAACGTTACAAAAAACGTTAGTACCAGGCTTAGTATAATTAACTTTCAAATTAGGTTATTACTTCTTATTTTTAGCAGGAATATTTATATAGCTAATTTTGTGTACCTGTGGCATCTATTTGATGGGTGACCATCTATACAAATAAATAAAATTGGAGTGTCTGTTTGTAATATTAAAATAACCGCTTTTTACTAAATGCATATGGATGTATACACGTTACATATACCAAAACAACATTTTTTACAATTTTTGTCTGTCTTGTGTTTTAAAATTAAAACTCATTAAAAGCTACTACATAAAAAAAAGAAAATCAGTTGACAAACAGAGGAGAAAAAGGTACTGAACTGTTTTGTTTTTCCCTATTTATATATAAATGTTTTGCTCCCGACGGTTCCCATAGTCACGGTCACTAAGATCCGTGACTATTTAAAAGCTTTTATCTAATAAACTTTAACGAGTAATTCTTGTACATTTATTTATTTGTTTATTTATTTATTTGTTTATTTATTTGTTTATTTATTTATTTGTTTATTTATTTATTTGTTTATTTATTTATTTATTTATTTATTTATTTATTTATTTATACTGGTGATCTCGGAAACAATTTTACTGAAACTTGGTATGTGAGGATTTTAGAGGGCGAAAGATCTATCTAGATAAGTCTTATGTCTGGGAAAACGCGTGATTTCGAGTTTTCATAAGGTTGTTTCGTATTATTCCATGCGTAATATGGTCGCTAATTTCACTCACTTTGGCATAAACATCGTGGTCAAGCGGCCAAGAGGCAAGATTGACAATCACAGGTATCCGAGTTCGAATTCAGGTCAGACACAAAGTTGTTACTTTTGTTTTTTTTTATTTATTCAAGTTTTTAGTGTTTTTTTTATATAAAAAATACGATATAACTCCGTGCGAAGCTTTGTCACCCAGGTACTAATTATCATAAAAGGTATACAACGATAACAAGAAAGTTATAATTTGTGAAACTCTATTCTTTTTATATTCCAGGAAAAAAAGAAATAATTAAAAATAATGTAATTTCTACATACCTCATAATCGCCGTATACATTTTCTCTTACATAACCGTTCAGTTGTGCCTTCTTCAGCATATCAGTATATGGAACACCACCGTAAGTTGACGCTTGATATTCCACATTATTATTTACATCATTACCAAATAGAGTCTGGTCTAGGATATTTTCTGGGTTTTCACCAAAATTCTGGTTGTAATAAGGTTGGTAAGCGATATTGTTGATTTGAGATGCTTGTGCTATGGAATTGTTTTCGCTTAACTCGCTTCTAGCAATTGATTCGATGAGAGGACGAGATGTGACCACTAAAGGCGGCTTTGGTGGTGGAGGGCTGTCGTTTGGGAACAGTACTGGACCTTGTCTGAAAGAAGTAGAAAAATAATAATAAATCCGTATATAATGTCCTCCTGACCTTTTCCGGCTACAGACAACTGCGCAGGAGATATTATAGTACACAAGTGTACGCGCAAACACAAGTGCACCCTCTATTCCTGTCACTCTCATACTCCGGTGGGACGACTACTCGACAATGAAACGAAACTGACTCGACTGCTCTCCGAGGCACGAGTGAAACTCCGCCAACTTTCCAACTTCGGGCTGTAACTGAGGCTTTCTATACAGAAAGACTCAATAACTAAACTTGCCCGACCCGAGACTCAATCTTAGGACCTCCGGATGTGCAGGCGTACATGCTAGCCAATACACCACCGAGGCAGTTGGATATAATGTATATCACAGACGTGGTTAGAATTAGAAATATAATCGCTAATACAGTGTCAGAGTCTAGCAACCATGAGGCATATTAGGTATAGGTTTTAGCTGAAGTAAATTGAATAAAATGATATATTAAATATTGAAATAGTAATTTATAAATAGTACTAAAAAATATAATATCTACAGTAATATCTATAAACTAAGTTTTTTTGTTTGAATGAGCAAATCTTTGGAAGTCAGTTAGTTCAATTTGTGAAATTTGAGTTTTATTCTACTAGTTTTTGCCCGCAGTTTTGCTCGCGTGGTTAGTGGGGCGGAAATCAACGGTAGCCTATGTATGTACATATATGTTCAATTACATGGGCAGAGCCGCGGGGAAACAGTAGTCAAATACACATATACCAAGTAAAGTATCTGTCTAAAGACTATTCTCCTTCCAAATAGACACCATAATTACTTAACATCAAAAATCTATAAATTATATAGAAAGGCGCTTAAAAAATTTAAATAACATATTTTTATTTCTATTTCATCACTGGATAACTAAAACATATTGGTTTTATGAAAACTAAACGATTTACCTAAAAATGGTGGAAAATTCGCAATTTTATTTTAGGTATATTTCAGCGAAGCCTAACTCGCTTAGCGGAGGCAAAATTTAATATATAAAATATTATTTGAAAGAAGTATAACATGACTTGTGTTCGTCTAAAATGGTCATGGGTTCGATTGATTTGAATGTACAAACAGTTTTTTTTGCGGGATTTTGGCTAATTTACAAGCAATTTCATACTACGACACAAATCGCAATAAGATATATGCCTACGAATTCTCGACTAGTCTGAATACTATCTCGTATGACATTTTTTCAAGTCCATGCGAGTATCGCTCGAATCGGTTTGAAGCGATTTGTATGCAAGGTTTGCCATTCGAGATGATTAGCAAGGTACTGTCTTCAAAATGATACAAAAATCATATATATTTGCATCTACTGACAATATTAAGTTCATTGAACGTATGAAAAGTCAATAATATCTATAAGATGAACTCGAAATATGATTCTTGCTTGCGATTATCGCCCATCAACGTACGATATCTTATATTTAGTTTACATGATCATGTTATTTTCTTGATGATTATAATCATATCTTCGAGGCAAAAAAATCTCTCCATATAAATGGTGCTTAACCATACAAACCCCTGTCTTTCGGTCCATTATAAAATTCTTAACTGACATCTCTTACCTATAAAGCTCTAAACAATATACTTTTCTAACTTCTTATTCAGTGAGTGAATATCTCTTTTTTATTCTACACATAAACACAATTTATAATATAATTTTATAGATGGATGGATACACCCGTAGCAACCAACCGAAACTTTATACCTCAATTTAACCTAAAAGATATATTTTGGATCATTTGTTGAACAAGTTGAATGGGAGTTTCATTAAACAATCGTTAAGGATAGTTAAAACTTCCATTTAGTATTGATAGCTGTTACTATTCCCCATTAAGAGTAATCAATGTTAGAGATTTCATTAAAATTATTAATGGATGATCTATGGAAAGTAGAGAACTGCCTCGATGTGTGTTCACCTTGACGTTGTGTGTATGTGTGTGTATGTGAATGTGTGGGAGGAGGAGGGGGAGAGGGGGGGGGGTTCATTAGATGCCGGATATCCAGCCAAGAGTTAAGTCAAGAGAATTACTGGAAAGCGGCTCACCTTGGTGGGTGGTGTACCGTGCGGTGGTGGTGCTTGGTGGGTGGTGTACTTCTCTGATAGCAGAGTGGACCCTGGGAGGTTCCGTTAGGTTTTAATCGGTAGTTCTGACTTTTTTGGCTGGGTCTGGTATGCGTAAATGCATTTCCCAACGAAAAAAAAATGGAAAGTAGAGATGGTCTCTACCAAAATGGGAAATGTCCAATGCTTCATTCCTTCTATGAATTTCTCAGCTTGTGCTTATTATGATTATTTCTTGTGCATGACTTTAGCACCTACCTTCTTTTGAAGTTGGTCAAAAATGTATACTTACTTCGTTGGCTCTTTAGTTTCCTTCAAGAATAATTGTATTTGGTATGGATGGTAATTGAAGTTTCTTGGTGCGATCAGACTGGCTGGAGTCGGGATATCTTGGGATGCCCCTACGGTGATGATGAAGAGAATGATGAACATTGTGGATCTGAAAATAAACAGAAGTATTTATATTTTTATTTTATAGGGAAACGATGGTACATGTAAACCAATCACTATGTTATTAATTCTAATTGAGTGAGTCTACTTGTGTATGGTGTTTGTTTGTGCGTTTGTGTGGGCGTATGTGTTATCTTATGAATATTTATTGTCAACTAGCGACTCACCCTTGCTTCGCTCGGGTTCGTCCCTAGGTACATACGTTTTAACGGTAAGTACAATGTACGTACATAGGTATAGAAAAGTAGGCAGGTTATTTTTTTTTCTTTATTTCAACTTTCCGTGTACCTTCAGAAACATTCGGAAAAAATTGCTGAATTGGTCGAGCCGTTCTCGAGTTTTGCGCTTTGCTAAGCGCAAACATTCATTTTTATTTATATAGAAGACTAGCAACTTACTCTCACACGCTCAGTGTCCCTAGATACCTCTTGTATTTATAATATGATACAATTGATTATATATTGTAAAACAAAGATATAGAGAGATTTTATAGAAGTGATCACCTTTGGGCTACTTCAGCTTTATGAAAATATTGTAAATTATAAATTATAATTTACAATAAATAATAAATTATAAACTTACATAAAAGATAACGAAATTCTTTCGCCAGGTCTTCTTAGGTCTGAAGCTTCTTCTTTCGCATCTGGTAGTAGACTCATGACGTTCAGTAAAAAATTGTAATAATTTAATGCTGAATAAAATACTTTGAATTTAACTCATTTCCTAAAAAGTATCTCTTCAAAGACTGGCGTCGACATGTGACGTTTAGTCATACCAAAGAATAAAATTCAAAAAACCTCGGTTCTAAATTCTAATTGTCTAAACACAAATTCGAACTCCGACTTAGCCATCCGAAAAGGAGTGAACAAAAAAAAAGAAATGCGCTTTTCGAGAAAAGCGCACAATCTTCTGCACTTCTCTTTGAGGACACTTTTGAGACGCTAATAGTGTATCTTGAGTTTTTGTATATCAATGTATATTGTATCCTACATAGGTTACGCCGTGTATGAGCAAACTTTATTGCATAGCAGTAACCATTAGTATGTATTACTCCAGATCATATATCAGCAAGTAGAATGAACATATCTATACTAATATTATAAATGTGAATGTTTGTGAGTATGGATATATGGATGTATGTTTGTTACACTTTCACGCCAAAACGGCTGAGCGGATCTAGATGAAATTTGGCACAGAGATAGATTATAGTCTGGAATAACACATAGGCTACTTTTTATCCTGGAAAAATGTACGGTTCCCGTGGAATAGGTTTATCTTTGTTTTCCTAGAGGCGAGCCCGAGCGAAGCGATTTCGAGCCGCTAGTACAGATATAAAATTTAAATACCAAACAAAGTCACAGGCTCGATATTTACTAACAAATTAGATAGGTACTTAAGAAAATAACAGTAAATAATAAAATCTACCACTGGACCTTCAAGTGAATTTCATATTAATTTATCAAAGTTAGAAGGAAAGCAATCTGTCCGTCTGTCTGCTGTTTCTTAGGTAGAAATAATTCAAATACATGCTTTGTAGATTACAAAACGAATTTATTATGAGATTGATTTATTAGAACTTGTTCACTGTTTTAGCTCTGTAGAATATCTGTTTAATACTTACTACCTAGTAAATATAATAAGTATATTACCTAGTAAATATAGTAAGTATATTATTATTATAGTATACGAGTAAGAGATAGCGGCCATTTTAGGCTACGGATTTGATTCTCGCTTAAAGTAATATATTATGTATGTGTTGTGTACCACACTACTACTATAAAATCTCAAATCTAATAGAATTAATGCGTATATGTGTATCTTGTGTATGTATGTGTGTGGGTGTGTATGTGCATGTGTGCATGCATGCGTGCGTGTGCATGCATGTACGTATACGTGTGCTTATGTAAGTGTTGTATCTTTGTTAAACTCACCCTCGCTTCGCTTCGGGTTCGTCCCTAGACAAAAACAAATCTATCCCACGGGAACCGGTACATTTTTCCGGGATAATATATAGCCTATAACCTTCCTCAGTTAACGGGCTATCTAATGCAAAAAGAATTTTTCAAATCGGATAAGTAGTTCCTGAGATTATCGCGTTCAACCAAACAAACAAACAAACAAAGTCTTCAGCTTTATAATATTATATAAATTATTATAGATTATTGGTACAATAGATAAAAAAAAAACATTTTTATTCTATTAAATTTAAACTTAAAATTTATGATTCATAAATAAGAACCCAATTGTGTTTTTATTTCCATTTGTTTCGAGTGCAGCGTGTTTAAGGCAACATATGTATATAATACAAATTTCTGTTCAAAAAGCCCTCAATTAAGCCCTCAATTCGCAATCAACGGAACAAAAATCGCACGTTCTACAACCACGAGCTATAGTAATTGAATGAAAAACGATAATACCCAATATATTGTTAATTTTTGATACTGTTTGCAACTATTGTAGTAGACTGTTCCGGCGGTTTCGTTTGTATTTATGGAAATTATTCATAGTAATATGTATTATGTAATATTATTATAAATAAGACAGGATGTTTGTTTATTTATAAGCTGTGAATCCATTAGAATTGACATGTTTTTTTTTGTATAAAGACAGCCTACGGACCGGTACTTGGTAGGTATATGCTATTTATTATAACTTTCTTAGATTTATATAAGACACAAAAAAACAAATCTATCCCACAGGAACCTTACATTTTTCAGGGAAAGAAGTAGTCTATTTGTTATTCTGATGTATGAACTATATTATTGTAAAGTTTCATTAAAATCCAATCAGTAGTTTTTGGGTACTAAGCTGTTATTATAAATTTTTAATTATCCTACGGAACTCTCTAATTTTCCGGGATGAAAAGTATTTACAATGTTGACCGGGGATATAAAGTACCACCATGCAAAATTTTATTTAAATCGGCCCCGCAGTTTCGGAGATTTGCCCGTTCAAACAGACAAATAGACGAACAGACATATAGACGAACAGACAGACAGAGAAACAAAAAAATTGAAAAATATTTAGATTTGTTCTATTATATGTATAGATAGATGTTTGACATTTTAAATAAAATTTATTCTGTTTTTTTTTGCGACTTTTTTTCCGAATGCTTTCCAGCAAAAATGGTCACGTCTATATTTATCACAGATGATATCTACCGACAAGATTAAACGATACTTGGAAAGAAACGAAAAACATAATATTTAACCAATAGTTCCTGGGGAATAAAAAATGAAGTTTCTACGGTTATACAATATTTTCAGTATCATTCTTGTTGACCCAACCTTAAGTACTTTTTTGAGAATCTATAAAAACATCTCTCAATATATCTATTTCGTTAAAATCCATTTATTTTGCAAAATGTATATTTAATAATTTTAACATATTTTCAATTAAAAGAACTCTTTCACACAACTCTGTTATCCCACGACACAATGGCTTCACGACAATATGAGGCCTATCTGTGACGTTCCCACGACAACGATGCAATCGGTAAATAGAATGTTTTTACTATACTTATTTACTAACTGCGTAAGGGCTTCCTCCATCTTATGTATATTTTAGGTTAAACGCAGACGAATCTGTGCTTATCCAAAGGACCAATTCAACGAAATAGTTTTTAATACAGAATTATTGACTTTTAAATTTTAATTCTATTGGTATTAATTCATATTTTACTTTAAAAAAGCCGAAGAAATGTGTTTTATCTACATATATATGGATATAAATCTTAGGAATAAAGCTTTGCTTTTGAAATAGAAGAAAGAGCTTTCTACTGTAAAGTACAATAAGTATTGGTCGTTTAAACAAACAAGTTAAGGCGATGAATAGTTGAAGTTTTAAAAACTAAAAAAGTTTTTAACTTTTAAAGTATGAATCTCTTAAAAACGAATTACATGAGCTTTAACTTCAAGGGTTGCTGGTAATCATTAAAAAGTTCCATCGACTACTTTCCCGCCTATTAGATCAACTCCATGGTAAAAAATGTTGTGTTGCCGATTCGGATTTTACATATTTATAAAATTTCAAAGCAAATTATTGAAAATAGACTAAAATCGGATTCAAGGCTTTGATAGATGAGTTAAAAGGAAGTCTAATAACAACGTGGTTAAAAATACATATTTACTCGAAAGGACTTTCAGTCCGTATGCTACTTATAAGATACCAAGTGAAATTCTCTTAATTAATTGAAATAATTACTTAAACAAATTAGAAAATAATATTGTTTTTATAATATTAAAAATAACAAGGCTCGTAATAAAAGATACGAAAATATTAAAAAAATATCATTTTTACTATAACTAGCGACTCACTCTCGCTCCGCTCGGATTCGTCCCTAGATACTTTTAATGGTTAGTAAAAATTTATCAGAGATGCAATATTTTCCCGTAGTAAAAGGTATCATATATATTGTTGACCCGGATAACTAGCTATCATCATACCAAATTTCATTAAAATCCCTCCAGTGGTTTTCTCGTGATGCGGTAACAGACAGACAGAGAGACAGACAAATTCTAAAAACTATTGATTAGGCTTTTGTATCGAAAATAACGACTATTTCAATAAGAGTTTCCAAAAAAATATTTAATGTACAGATTCGGCTTAGTTACACTTTTATTATATATATAGATATAAACTAGATTTACTAATAAAAATATATTAATTTTATAATTTTCTTTCACTACTTACCGTAAAAGTGCTAAACAATAAAAAAATATAGTACAATTATAATTGACCCAATTAAAGAAAAAGAATAACGAAGGTCTCGTTTTTAAATTCCGACAATGTACAGACCCTCGTGTATAAGAATTTCACTTGCTAATAGTCAATTTAATGAATTACCAAAAATATAATGGTAAAAGGCAGTGGTAGCTCAGTAGTAACGAGCTTACTTGGGAAACCGAGTGAAGTGGGTTCAAATCCCGGGTCTTGCACCTCGGATATTTTCACGTGCCCATCATTTTCATTGTGATTACCACTTGTGTTACGGCGAAGGAAAACATCGCGAGGAAACCTGCATGCCTGAGAGAACCTAGTAAGTTTACGAAAGAAATGTATAGTCCGCCAACCCGTACTTGGTAAGCGTTGTGGACTATGGCCTGATCCCCCTCGTATTGAAGGTAGGCCGTGCCCAGCAGTGGGACGTTGAAAAGGGCTGAATACATACATATATAAAGCTTAAGCGTTTTACTATGTTTTATCTCAACATATACTACTATAAAATTGTATTTTTAAGTTAGATGCAAATCGTTTTCTCCATAGATTTAAAAAGTGTGAGTGTAAAACTAAGTTGGGTTTGTTACAACACTTATAATTCGAGAACCGCTGGACCGATTTTTTTAATCTTTATTTTGTTGGATTTGTCTTGACCCCGAATAGCACAATAACCATTAAAACATCGGAAAAATTTACGAAAAAAACATTTGAAAAAAAAAATCTATTCCTTACAAAGCGTCAAAATGTACCTAGTGACGAACCTGAGCGAAACGAGGGTGAGACGTTAGTGTATAATATAATAAAAGTATAATTGATATTTTGTACTGATATTGACTGATATTTGACAAAAACTATTGGGGGTTTTTATTAACACAATAGAACCCAAAAAAAATATTTTTAGAATTTTTGTCTGTCTCTTTGTCTGTGCGCCTGTGCGCACTAATCTCAGAAACGGCTTAATGCATTTGGGTGTGGTTTTCACTAATGTATTGTAGTGAGCTTTACTTAACATTTAGTATTTGTTTTATTTCAACTGGTTCAAATTTTCGTATATAAAAAACAGTATAGACAGAAATTCAGTTATGTCCCTTTTTCTATTAAATCAAAACTACACTTACCCTAAATAATGCATTCAAATTCACAAAACTTCTACACGAGATTTCACAAAAGTTTATGTATCACGAAAAAGGATTTAATAATTTAAAAAAAAAACGTCCTTAGTCTGTGACTATAAAAAAAAATATGGCCGCCACTTCAAACAGCTGTTAAGCGCGGGAATCAGACGTGAAGTGTTGATAGCGACGGTGTCAACGACTTTTATTGTACAAGCTACAATAAGTCACGGATTTTGCAATAATTGTCATAATATTCTTTATATAATGAATTATTATAATCGAATAACATAATTATAATTTACTAGCACTGCCCGCGGCTTCGAACGCGTTCAGATGACAAAATACAAAATTCTTAGGTTTTACACAATATTACTATACTCGTACATTGAAGTTTTTGTATTTTTTCTCGGAAATGAAATATTTTCCCGCGGTAAAAAGTATCCTATATGTTGATCCGGATAGCCATACTAAATTTTATAAAAATCTGTACAGTAGTTTTTTCGTGATGCGGTAACAGACAGACAGACAGACAGAAAAATTCTAAAAACTTTAGATTCGGCCTCTGTATCGATAATAATATATATTTCAATAAGATTTTTCAAAAAATATTTAATGTACAGATTAAGCGTAGTTAGAATTTTATTATATGTATAGATTTAAAGAAATTTTACCGGATTTCAATATTTTATCGAAGGTACGAGGTTCGAATTTTAACAAAAAAGATGCTTATGCTAAAGATCCTCAGAGGATGCCTCAGACTAAGGAATAATATAGATAGATGTCATATATTACTAAACATGAAGCCAAACAATAATCCATACATATAATAAAATTGTAACCAAGCCGAATCTGTATATTAAATATTTTATGGAAAATCTTATTAAAATAGTCATTATCATCGGTACAGAGGCCGAATCTATAGTTTTTAGAATTTTTGTCCGTCCGTCTGTCTGTCTGTCTGTGACCACATTACGGAGCTGTTTATCCGGGTCAACATGTAGGATACTTTTTACTGCGGAAAAATATCTCATCTCTGAGAAATCTATACTAAACGTTAATAATAATATATGTTTTATAATAGTAGTCATGAGTTCTACATGAGTGATAAAAAAATAAGCGAAAAATTAAATAAGCTAATATTATGCTACATTTATTTCAAGCATAAGTAAAGTAATGCTTAAAAAATATAAAACAGTATAGTATTATATTTTTAATTCATATTATAATATATTATAATATATTCTCATTTAATCAGAAAAAAGAAATGAGAAAAAATACAAAAATACAATACATCCGTATAATTAGTAAAACTAATGTAACCATTGAGCTTGGTGAAGTAAATAGTAAAATCCCAGTGCTGGGCGTGGGTCTCGCTTTAATACGAGGGGATCAGGCCATAATCCACCACGCTGGCCAAGTGTGAGTTGCAGACTTCATATGTCTTTAGAAACTTGCTAGGTTCTCTCAGACATGCAGGCTTCCTCACGATGTTTTCCTTCACCGTAAGGCAAGTGGTAATCATGTTAGAAATGATTCGCACATGAAAATTTCAGAGGTGCGAGACCCGGGATTTGAACCCGCTTCACTCGGTTTCCCAAGCGAGCGCGTTACCACTGGGCTACCACTGCCTTACTGGCCAAATAATATTTACTTTTAATATTAGTCAGAACTCTGGCAATTATGCCAGCACATTGAGAAAAATATAAATTGCCAATTAAGGTTTTAATTAATGCAAAAAATCAACGTTTTCTCCCATGACTTGAGGCAATTTTCATAATGGACTTTATTCCTTGTACTTTATTTTTTTACCTTTAGGTTTTTTCTTGTAGAGAGGTTAAGTACCTTACATCCCAATATTTCAGAAGAAAAATAACGGCTATTCTAATTTAAATTTTAAGGCAGTACATCCTTTAGGGATGAAAAATAGTGGATAGACCTCTATTTTTCATCCCCCAAGAATGTTAAACTTAGAAGCAAAGCAAAATATAAATTAATTACACGAAGAAAGACGCAGGGAAATGCTAGTTCAACCTTATTTTATGGCGTTGTTACGAAAATTTCAATAAATTTTTAATTGGATCCAAATATAGCGTATTTGGTGCAGTTATGCTGTATTTCCTTAATGTTTAATTTTTCCCGGAAATCGATCCTGTGACCTCTGGCGAATCTGTAGTGCCATTAATTTTAAAAGTATATCATTTTACGCATAAAATGTAGGGATATTTTAAATAAAAGCTCCAATTCTTCCTTAAGGTGTAAATTATTTAATAAGCTAAGTGTTAAGGGACGATCATAAATCAGAACTTATTTTTCTCAATTGTGCGAAAGGTCGACGTTTTATCCCATGGGTATTTGAAAACTAACTTTTGCCTGTGACTTTGCTTGCTGTTGAATAAAAGGTACGTTGATCAAAATAAATATAAACGTGTCGTCGAATAAATGACGACGACAATAAATGGCTCAGATTGTAGTGACTACGTGCTGTGCCAGCGGTCGCGAGTTCGAGTATTGCTAGGGGTAATCTTTTGTGTGATGAGCACGAATGTTTGTACTTCAGTCATGGATGTTCATATTTATAATATGTATGTATTTAAAGTTATATCTGTGTAGTGTATCAACTATCTGGTAACCATAACACAGGCCTCGTAGCTTATCATGGAACTAGATGGTGCTGTGTGTTAATGTCCCAATATATTTATTTTTATTATTTAACTAGCGACTCACCCTCGCTTTGCTCGGGTTCGCCTCTAGCCAAATAAAAACAAATCTATCCCACGGGAACCGTACATTTTTCCGGGATAAAAGTAGCCTCTTTGTTATTCTGATGTATGAAATATATTATTGTAAAGTTCCATTAATCAATCAGTAGTTTTTGGGTACTGAGCTGTATAAGTTACTATAGTTTTTTGACTATCCCACGGGAAATCTTTAATTTTCTGAGATGAAAAGTATTTAAGATGTTGACCGGGGATATAAGGTACCACCATGCAAAATTTTATTCAAATCGGTCCAATAGTTTCGGAGATTAGCCCGTGCAAACAGACAAACAGACAGAAAAACAAAAAAAAAAAATAATGAAAACAAATTGGATTTGTTCTATTTCTTACACCCCCCTGACTCAGTTTTTAGAATTTTTTTCTATGTACAGACATTCGACCTCTACAGATTTCTCTCTCGACAGATTCATCTCTACAGATTCATTTCTACAGATTCTAGGTATGTATAGATTGTGCCCAGAATGTTTTCTTGAGATATACATGTATATGGGCTTGTAATCTGTATTCATTAAATAAAAAATCATTAAAATCGTTTCATTCAAATTGACGAAAATATCGAGTAACATACGCAAATAAAAACACCAGAATCGAGTATTTTCTTTTTTTGCCATAAAAATAATATTAATAAATCTATACATTTATAAAATTGTAAGTAAGCCGAATCTGTACATTAAATATTTTTTGGAAAATCTTATTGAAATAGACATTATTATCGATACAGAGGCCAAATATATAGTTTTTAGCATTTTTGTCTGTCTGTCTGTTACCGCATCAGGGAAAATCCATTGAAGGCATTTTGATGAAATTTGGTATGATGATAGCTGGTTATCCGGGTCAACTTTTTACTGTAACACTTTTTATTGTGGGAAAATATCTCATCTTTGAATAATCTTTACTTAAGGTTAAACTGTAACTAGCACCTCCTGGTTAAATTCTAAGAAATCAGTTGTTAACTGGCACACCGGTGTGCCCGCGACTCTTGACAGGCTAGGGACGAAGCCAAGCGGAGCGAGGATGAGTCGCTAGTCAGTATACCTATATAGATTTAATTCACCACTCTTTCAAAGATCAGATTTAACAATCAAACATAACAATAGTGATCAATGGATGTAACATTCAAAGTAATTTTTGACCTGTTTTGGTTTAGTGATTTTTAGTCTATATTTAAGCAGTGTTCCGTACATATTATAATGTCCCGATCCTAAGAATCGTAGCGATGTTAAATAACCTTGGTCAATAAATCTATTACAAATAAATAAAGTTGAAGTATCTGTTTGTAATGTCAAAATAACAGCTTTTTACTAAATGCATAATATAAAAGTATATTAGTAGTTTTTATTTTTTTTGTCTGACTGTCTGTTTGTTCTGGCTAATCTTCGAAACGGCTGGACTGATTTTGACGGGACTTTTACTGGCAGATAGTTGATGTTATAAAGAGTAACTGAGGCTAATTTTATTTTAGAAAAAGCTGCGCAAAAAAAAAAAAAATTAAAACCCATGAAATTGCAAATTCGTCTACCTATAGACCCACCCGGTCGAAGCGAGGGTAAGTCGCTAATGGGCTATAAAAAAAAAATTAAAGGCTCAGAGATTAGCGCGTTCAAACAAACATAAAAACGATTCAGCTTGATAGTAATATTAGTTTTGGGTTATAAGGTTTCGCTATTTTAATGTATAATAAAACAGTTATTCATTGATTGTACTGGTCACACTGACGACGCGAACGCACAAATTATGACACATTTAAAATCAGGCAGTTAAAAACGATGAAATTGGTTAGGCCGAAAAAAATACAATTAAAAATAGAAAGAAGTAATAAACAAAAAGAGGGGATTGGTCGGCGGGGAGTTGACATGGGTAGATGCTATCCATGATTAATACTTTCTTAGTACTTTCTTAGACTTACGCGAATATTTGACATTTTAAATAAAACTATCTTTTCGGATTTTTTCGCGGATTTATTTCGGAAAAAACGTCGAGAACTAAAAATCATATCTATCCATGATTTTTAACTGGAGCAAAAGAAATAAGAAATTGTTGAGAATAAGTGTTTTCTAATAAATTGTAACTAAATCTAGTTTTTCGTGAGATATCCTATAGGTTTTACGAAAACACAAGCCCGATAGTTTGGCAGTAAACTAAAACAAACACGAGTAATGTACTAAAATATATAACTCCTAGTTTCAACCCTATCTATTGCTAAGCCTACCTTCCGTCCGTCTTCACTACCTTTAAAGGCAATAATTATCTTTTAAACTGTTTTAGACATCATATATTTGGGTGTTTTTTTTGTATGTTACGTAAAATCGTCGAAATTGTTACCAGATTTTAATAAAAGAACAATATTTAATAGGTTCTCACACACATAGGCAATAGACAAGCATCTAGGGATGCACCCGAGCAAATACGTAAGTTACTAGTAGCTTATACCTCAAGATCGGTCTCATAGAAAAAATTAAAATCAACTCTCGATTTCACTCAAATGGTGACATAATATATTTAAATCGATTTAATTGAGACATAATTATTATATAATTATTCAGATTTATTTGGTATTTAGAAGGAACTCTAATTTTAAAAGTGTCACAAAACGGAAGTCTGCAAAGAGATCACGACGCGCGAGCACGAATATTACTTCATAGATTAACATCCTAAGAGTTATTATTGAGTTTAATTTTTTGGGTTCTTTAAAGCAATGTTAAAAACTAATAATATTGTTTACTAGCGATTTAGCCACACTTCGCTCAGGTACATCCCTAGGAGATTTACCTACTCCAGGTCATAGTCTTATCAGTGTACTAAAACTACGGATACACGAACACGGATACGAAACTACGGATACGGATAAAAATACGGAAACTACGGATTTATTTTAATTTTTGGTTCCCGACGTTTCGAATGCAATACATCATCTGCAGTCTGTGAACATAGTCAAGATCGCTCAAGCCACTACATTAGCTTTGATAGTCCACAAATACTCGTGAAAGAGAACCGTTATCACCCCAGGATGATTCGCGAAGCTTTTGAAATTAAAAAACATCCAAACTTCAATAAGGAACATAGCTGGGTACAACCATCATCGTGGGATCCTGTAATAATCATAATAAAATCTAAGAACAAAAACAAACATACAGACCAGTAGATGTAGTAAGTTCATACTGTGTGGATCGCAATAACAGTAATTTAGATTAATATTTTTTTTCTATATAGGTATCTATAAAGCAATGTATTCAGCCCTTTTTAACGTCCCACTGCTGGGCACGGGCCTGCCTTCACTACGAGGGGAATCAGGCCATAGTCTACCACGCTGGCCAAGTGCGGATTGGCGGACTTCACTTGTCTTTCGAAAACTTGCTAGGTTTTCTCAGACATGCAGGTTTCCTCACGATGTTTTCCTTCACCGTAAGGCAAGTGGTAATCATGTTAGAAATGGTTCGCACATGAAAATATCAGACGTGCGAAACTCAGGATTTGAACCCGCTTCACTCGGTTTCCCAAGCGAGCGCGTTACCACTAGGCTACCACTGCCTCGTCCACTACATCTATAAAGCAATAGCGTTGCTTAACGAGGGTGAGTCGCTAGTACAATTATAAAATCTAGCAAGTTAAGTTGTGTAACTAAATATAGTAAAAAAAGAAATCGTTAACGGAACCATTGAAAGTTTTTAAAAGCTATTATCATAAACCGGCTCTGATGAAATACTTCCGACAATAGAAAAGACGGTAGTTTTTATTACTGTATCAATAGATCTTCGTGGTCGATTGCGAAAAAAATGGAATTTCTATAGAGTATATTATTATGTTTTATTATATGCATGCTTTGACGACGCATTTGGCTCAGTTTGTACAGTGACATCTAACACCTTAGTCTCTCCCGTGACCATGATTGCTGTAAAGCAATCGAAACGTCGGGAAACAAAAATCAAAATAAATCCGCGAAAAAATCCGAAAAGATAGTTTTATTTAAATGTCTAATATTCGCGTAAATCTAAGAAAATCGGTAGATATTAAAGTCGTGTAGCATTTCCTTATAGAATCCTTTTGGATTGACGTCATCAACTTTAGTATATTGTAAAAACGAACCAAGAGTGCTTGTAAATGTCTATTATCTATACATATAATAAAATTGTAACTAAGCCGAGTCTGTACATTGAATATTTTTTGGAAAATCATATTGAAATAGATATTATTATCGATACAGAAACTGAATATATAGTTTTTAGAACTGAATAATTAAATGTGCCTTTTATTTAAAAATATCCTTCTTATAAGAATATAGTATTAAAAATATATTTTAGGCGGAGAAACCTAAAATACGCGTAGCAGTAACATCGTAACTTCTAGAGATTCTCATCTTTTTGTCAAACTACCCACAATCCACATATTTTTGCCCACTAATATTTTACGTCGATACAATCGGCAAGGTATTGGGTTTGAGGCTATTGTCTTTTGGAAAGCTTCCATGAAGTCTGATGGTTATTAAGTTTATAGTTTACTATGGAATTTTTGGAGTATCTAAGTTTTAAAATTTGGAAAGTTCTCTGGCCTATACAATACAAAGGCTTGGTTGTTTCTTAGAATCAAAGTGAAGACTTGCTTTAATAACGTGCTTGAGGGATACAAACTAAATAAATAAAATAATTTTGCACAAATATTACTTAAAACTGAAACCATGATTTGAATATATTCAGTAGAACTGTCTCGTTGATCTAGTGGCTAGTATGTACGTATGCAAACCCAGAGGTTCTGGATTTGATTTCCGGTTCCAGGAAGTTCGGTTTGATCTGAAGGATTTCATTTTGGAAAACAATAGGTTATTTGGATTATGTTTTTATGTTGCAACTTGCTGTATTAAATGTAAGACTAAAATAATATTAAACTTGATCTATTATATCTTGGGAATATATAACCAAGATGAAACAGAATCCTATGCTTCAATACCGGAAATTTTATGGTATAATTATTTAAAAAGTTTCATCTGAATTCGTCAATAATAATCATAAGATAAGATGTGATAACTGTTAAAGATAACTTTATTGATGTCTTATTGACATATCTAAGATAATTAAAAGTTCAACTGGTACGCTTTGGAGCATGAAAAAAAAAAATGAATTGAATTGATAATATATATGCGTGTGATTTAAATAAAGGTGAAATATATTTTTTTTATAATCTTTATTGCCTTTGAATTAAGGCTATAAGTATGATACTGTGGTCTGTGACGTCACGCCAAGCGCGCGAAATGACGGGCCTTTAAAGTATCCGTATCGGTATGATATTTTCATTGATTAATTTTTTTGAAGTCGGTTAAAAAATAAAAAAAATATACTACATTTTTTGGGGCTAAGTTTTTTGGGGCTGGGTATTTTTTTACAATTATATAACGATGCCAGCTATTGTGTAAGACTCACGCATATTCCATAGGTGAGAACTTCAATAGATATTTTCTTCTTGTATTAAATAAATGCGGGCAAAGTCACACATTTTTGAAATATAATTTTACATAATACTTCCTTAGATTTACGCGAATATTTGAAATTTTAAATAAAACTATGTTTTCGGATTATTCCGCGGATTTATTTTGATTTTTGGTTCCCGACGTTTCGAATGCTTTACAGCAATCTTGGTCACGGGAGAGACTAAGATGTTAGATATCTCAAAGGCGTTATATACTTTTACAAACAGTGCCTACCCACAATTTTACGAAAATGATTAAAAAAAAAAACGAAACTTCGGGAACCAAAAATCAAAATAAATCTGCGAAATTATCCGAAAAGAAAGTTTCATTTAAAATATCAATGCTTACTAAATAAATAAATAAATAAGCAAATAAATAAATTCCAAACACCACCAGATTGCAAGTCTGACCAAGCATCTATATAACTCTATTATTATTTTGGCGTACACCCAAAGTACTAAGCTTTTAAAAATTGCATTTCGATACAGGTTTTCAAATTGCAATTCAAATGAAAATCTATTAAAATATCATTATTTATTTCATATAAAATTTTAAAATGAATCTATTTAGATTTTAACACTAACTCTATTTAGAAATTTACTCAAATTCGTTAAGCCTTTAAAGGGTGAATAAATATGAAATGTGAAGAATTATCTTTTTATTTATACAAGATAAGCGGCTTACCCTCGTTTTGCTCGGGTTCACCTTTAGAACAACAAATCTATCCCCCGGGAACCGTACATTTTTCCGGGATAAGAAATAACTTATGTGCTAGGTATTCCATCTACTATATCTCTGTTCTATGTCAAATATTATTCAGATCCGTTCAGCCGTTCTGGCCTGATTGAGTAACAAAGATCAAAAAATCGAAACTTTCACATTTATAATATTAGTAAGATTGAGCTAAATATTTTTTTTAAATAAAACTTCGGATTATTTCGTGGATTTATATTAATTTATGATTCCCGACGTTTCGAATGTTTTAAAGCAATCATGGTCACGGGAGAAACTAAGGTTTTAGACGTCTCGAAGGTATTATATTATTATAGTTGTTACAGACAATCTACCCACAAAATAACAAAATGAATTTAAAAATACAAAAATGGCACCAACGTTTTACCTTATAATATCTATTTGTTAATGTAATTTTTAAAATTTTAATAAGTTTTATAATTGAACAAGTTAATATTATTTATTTAATTTTAGAAGTTATTATTATAACAATTAAAACTTTTTTTTGAAAACTCTATAAATTAGTAATCTTATTTAGTGTTACTATTATTATGTTTGTAACTATAAAGGAAATAAAGTATTTTTTTTTTCATTTTTCTATATATACTTAATTTAAAAAAGATATAAAATTAAGAATAAGTTTAATTTATTTTGTTTTTATTTAAAACAAAAATATTGAGCAAATTTATTGCTACATTTCTAAATGAAAAATATTAATTTGAAATACTGTTATTTTGATCCACACAGTAAGAACTTATTGCATCTGTCTGTTATGTTCAAATTTGTTATTTGATATTATTATATTAATCACAGGATCCTACGATGATGGTAGTATATAGCCATCTTTCTTACTGAGGTTTGGATATTTTTTAATTTCAATACCTTTGCGAATTATCCTGGAGCGATATCGGTTTTTTCGCGAGGATTTGTGATCTATCAAAGCGAATGCAGTGGCTTGGGCGATCCTGACTATGTTTGCAGGCAGCAGATGTTGTATTGCGACGGTGCTTCACATCAGCTATGTGTTCTTTGACCCGAGTTCTAATGGATCTCTTTGTTTGTCCAATGTAGGAGAGCCCACAATCACAATCATATTTGTGTACCCCCGCATCTTGCAGAGGGATGTGGCACTTGACTTGGCTTGAAATTGAAGCACGAAAATATTTTTAATTTAAAATAAAAAAAGGTAATTTTAAAAAAGTTTCATTAAACTTGTATTTTATTATTGTATAAAGTTCTATTCAGCCCAATGAATATTATATACAAGTTTATCCCAAATTCTTTGCTATTTGAATAATATTTTTAGTATAATTTACATAGAATATAAATGTTTGATAAACAAATGTTTGGAAAAGATTAATTTTTGTTCAGAAGTTTTTCAATACATAACAAGTTTTTTTGATGAAAAAACGTTTATAATCAAAGCAATATTAGTCAGAGGAGTTTACAATATTAGACGCGATTATATATAGTATAATATATAAATCTAGTGATGCTAAGTATTTTTATAAAAGTAAATAATATTTGTGCCATCTATTCCGAATTTGGCCACGGCGGCCAACCTGAGACGAGGCAACTATACAGGATACATTATAGTGCATAAGTGTATGAGCAGATACAACAAAAATAATATGTTGGGACATTAATACACAGCAATATCTAGTTTCATGGTAAGCTACGAGGCCTGTGTTATGGATACCAGATAGTTGATATAATACACATATATAACTTAAAATACATACATATTATAAATAAATATAATATAAATACACTGTTCAATCCTTTCACTCTAAAAGTCCAGTGAAATAACAATTCGGCATGAACAATGAAAAATCAGTGCTTCTTCGATGTAACATCCAACAATTAGGTAACCAATTTCTCACCATCAACTCCTCCTATAAGATCATAATCTTTAAGCTTAAAGATAAATAACTATCTAGTGTATACCCAAAAAGAGAAAAAATATATACAAAATATAGGAGAAGGTACAGGAGACGGTGGTCTTATCGGTAAAAGAGTGATTTTTTCCAGTCACCTTCCAGGTGTAGGTTAGAAGTTAGAAGGAGCGCGAATAATAAATAAAGATATAGTAGAAAGAGTATATATTTCTTCATATACATATCATACAAATATACATATTAGCCATTGAATACAGCACTAAAAGTGGTGGTAGCCAGGTGGTAAAGCACTTGTTAGGGAAAATGAGTAAAGCGGGAATAAAAACGGGTCTCGATCTCCACTCAACTTATTTTACGCTGAAGAAAAACATCGTGAAGAAACTTGCATGTCTTAGAGAACCTAGCAAGCTTTCGAAAGACATGTATAGTCCGCTAACCCGCACTTAGCGTGCTATGGCCTGAACCTCCCTGGTATTAAAGGAAGGCCCGTGCCCAGCAGTAGGACGTAAAAAAAGGGCTGAATATATGATAGGCACTCCCGGGGGAGAGCCAACTCCTACCGGGCGCGTCCCCAGGTGGCGGATCGGGGAACGCCACCCACTTAGCACAGGGGCGGGTGGTACCGGTGAAATCCGGCGCGGACCAAGGCAGGACGGGGCTGCTCTCCGTTGAGGCTTCGGCTTCCGGAGTTGCGGCCACCGGGAGCGGGGCCGCTTCGGCGGTCTCGCGACCGGAGGGTGGGGACCGGTTGCGGGACTGTGAAAACAGGCTCGTAACCGGTAGAGGGGAAGGCCGCGGTGGGAGAGGAGTGCCGGTATTTCGGTGCGCCGTTCTCCCTGCCACCCGCGGCCTTGACGGGGCTGCCACCGTCTTAGATGGCAGACGCGGTGGGGCTGCAGGGGAAGAGGAGTGTCGGTGTGTCGTTGCCGCTCTCCCTGTCCTCTGCAGCCGATTGAAGGGTGCCCACTTCGGTGGGCGGTGTGGTTTAATGGGTCTGCTCCGGGTATTTCTCTGGTTCAGCAGAGTGGACTGTGGAGCAGCCTCATTGGTTTGGTGGCCGTCAGGCCTACCGCCGGGGCGTTGCGGTAGTTATGCGTAAGCGATCCCGCGGCGTCCCACTAAGGCGGAGGAGAGGGGAAAGTTGGGGTTTAGTGGGTAGTACCGGCTCTTCTAGCCGGTGAGCCCCACATAACCTCCTGGGGTATAGGTGGTATGCGTAAATGCATTCCCCAACTATAAAAAAAAAAAAAAAACAAAAAAATATGATAGGCACTAGAACAATATGTCAGTAAAAATAATAGATATATTTAACTATCCTTAATTATGTTTTCTCTTTTAAACAGAATATACTTCAGGAATATCTTCGTTGAATTTATAAAATGTGAATGACGGGAAACGGTTTATAAATGCCATAAATACCATGTAATAAACGCTTAAACATACGGTTATAAGTTCCTCCTTTTGAAGGTCAATCTAGACATGGGCCAATATGTCAGCCAAGTTGATAGGGCGGCACACCGGCAATGTATAATATTGTATCAACAAATTTGAGCTTATTCCGCCCTCACATAACTCACACTGCTAACAAACTAAACCTAACTTTTAAAAGTACATTCCTGTTAATTTATATATCTAAAGGCCGTTAAATATTCACCGGTGGTAGGACTCTGTCAAGCCTGAGGAGTCCGACTGGATGGGTACCACCCCCTTATCTATTTCTGTCGCCAAGCAACAATGATTGCATTGTTGTGTTTTGGTATGAAGGATAAGGTAGCCAGCACAATTACAGGCAAGAGGCATATCATCTTAGTCCTCACAGTGACAACGCACCTGTGGTTCTGCATTTTTGTTACTTAAAACCTGAGTGCATGAACCGTAGGTGTTATGGGCGACAGGAACTGCTTATCATCAGGTGGTCTGTCTGCTCGTTTGTCACTGAATCGCATAAAAAAAAAATAACGTACTAAACCTTGAAACAAACAGTTTGTCTTGAAAAAAGGAAACGACCATGAACTTTAGCTTAGACAATTACTATACAATTATATAAAAATAATATAGCGGGTGAAGCCGCGGGAAAATGTTAACCTGTCGAGAGTCGCGGGCACACCGGTGTGCCAGTTAACAATTGACTTCTTAGAAATTAACCAAGAGGTGTTGTATCACACAAAAGTTATTAAAAAGTGAAAATAACAGTTATTAGAATAGAAAAAGGTATATTCAGAGGGTAAAAAGGGCTGAAGAAAAACAATTTCCTATCACAACCAGTTAGTCTTTTAATGAATTGGATGGAATTTCGTACACAGACAGTTTATATATATGTATACCTGGAGTAACACAAAGTATTGCCAGGCACGTAGAGACACATATCAGACATGAACCAAATAAAAGTAAATTTGCACAATTATTAAAAAAAAACCATTATATGGTCAGTTTAACATAATTAAACCTTATATAATTATATTACATAATATTATAACCTAAGTCTATTGTAAGACTCTGATCCCACAGACAAACTGTGCAAACAGTTTTGTGGGTCCACTCATGTAAAATGCTGTATTAGTACATACTGTAATAATCAAATAAATAATAAATAATAATAATAATACACACACGAGCATAGCCAGAGTAAGTTACAAGTTAATAAACAAAAACAACATTTTCATTGCCATACAATGTTCATTAATTTTTAATTTAAAATGTACGAAGACGTGTGTTTTCCCCCATAACAAGACACGTGTGTAATACGCTATACATAAGTTCGCATAAAAATAGCAGCTAAGGCATCTCGTAAAAGTAACTAAGCAGTTTAGAGGTTATACGTGCGCTTGCATAACTACGTAGAATGGATGTACAGAGACTAGATGAGGCAATTTACAATAAGGTATGGTTGTTATTCAATAATAACAATAATTAATTTGTCCGCCAACCCGTATTTGGCCAGCGTGGACTATGGCCTGATCTCCCTCGTATTAAAGGGAGGCCCATGCCCAGCAGTGGGACGTTGAAAAGGGATTAATACGAATAATTAATTAGTGACGTTCTTATTAATTTTAAGCTATTCAGCAATATCCCACGGAAATATTCTGTTTGAATAAAAACAGCCTCTTGATTATAAATTATCTTTATGTAAAACTAGCGACTCAACCTCACTTCATTCGGGTTCGTTCCTAGTTTGATTCCCCATACAAACTTTCATCCCCATTTCTACCTTCTTTAAAGGATGATTTCCGCGATAAAAAGTATACTATGTCCTTCCCAGGGTCTCAAACTATCTTCTTACTCAATTTCATCTAAATCGGTTCAGTAGATCCAGAGATTACTCCCTATAACCTCACAAACTTTACCTCTTTATAATATTAGTGAAGATAACACATTACTTTATTGACATGTTGCTATCTCAGAACTCAGAGGAGTTAAAGTAACAGTGAAATCAATATAAAATAGTAAATAAAAAATATAATGAACTAGTAAGATTATTTGAAAGCGTTTCGAATAGAATAAAAATAAGCCAAAACAAAAGTTTTTTTTAGAGAACAACATTACAATATTATTATTATATATCATAAAAAAGACGATTATTACTAACAAAATAAAATCAGTGGTAGCCCACTAGTAACACATTTGCTTGAAAATTCAAACGAAGTGGGATTAAATTCTACAGGTGAGGAAACCTACAGGTTTTATATGAGAGAACCAACGAATTTCAAGGAAGGAATCATAGTTTCCGAAAGACAGAAGTGAACTATGGCCCAATTCTGTTCAAATGACCTCCTCCCACCGATCCCAACAGTGGGACGTTAATGGGGTGAAATCTACACATATAATAAAATTGTAGAGGTCGAATATCTGTACATAGAAAAATGCTAAAAACCGAGTCAGGGAAATGCAAGAAGAGAAATAGAACAAATCCATATTTTTTTCAATTTTTTGGTTTCTTTGTCTGTTTGTACGGGCTAATCTCTGAAAGTGTTGGACCGATTTAAATGAAATTCTGTATGGTGTACCTTATATCCCTGGTCAACATCTAAGATATTTTTCATTCCGAAAAATTAAAGAGTTTGATAGTTGAAAAAATAGTTGTATTGGGACGCACGTACGTACGTGGGATAGTTAAAAAACTGTAGTAAATTAAACAGCTTAGTACAAAAACTACTGATTGGATTTAAATGCAACTTTACAATAATATAGTTCATACATCAAAATAACAAATAGACTACTTTTTATCCTGGAAAAATTTTCGATTCCCGTGGGATAGATTTGATTTTATAGTATATAATAATTAATTATTCTATCCTCTCTTCCTCTGTCTATCCTTTTTTCTAATACATTATTTATTTTCCGTGGAATATTAGTGTATAGAAAGAAATAAACCTTAAGACAGATTCTCAACAAGCAAAGCAAGAGTATTACAATAGTACTACACTACTGGATTAAAACAATACAATTTCTAGCGCTTCTAGTCCCTCTACATCCATACAAACAATATCGAATAAACAATCATTTAAATATCAGTGTTGACACGAGCTCTGCGATACAACGTCATGTTACCTTTTACCCAACCTTAATAAATGAGATTTTTATCATTTATACTGAAACTAGGTTCGTTTTGATCTTTATTGGATGCTAGTGTTCCGCCCTAGTTTTACTTAAGACCTAACTAGTATATCTACTTTCCAATTAATTATTAGATTTTCAAAAATAAAATTAAATCCGCGAAAAAAAAACAAAATTGTTTTATTTAAACTTACCCTTGCTTCACTCGGGTAGATATATATAAATAAATATGTTGGGACATTACCATACACTACCATATAGTTCCATGGTAATCTACGAGGATTGTGTTATGGATACCAGATAGTTGATACACTACACATATATAACTTTAAATACATACATATTATAAATATAAACACCCATGACTGGAGAACAAATATTCGTGCTCATCATACAAATGAATGCCCCCAGCGGGACTCGAACCCGCGTCTGCTGGCATAGCAACAAACTGAGCCAAACGTGATTGTTGTGTCAGGATTTAAATACTGACATTGCTCTAGAATTTAAAAATGTAAAATTGGCGACGTACTTTATTTAAATAGTGTCTAATTGAATAAAGTAAATTTTGATTTTTTGATTTTGATCCCGATTCGTAAAAAGTTGTATGGAATACCTAGTGTAGTTATAAATAATATAATAGGCTTGTACCTACTTCAACTCAAGAGGTACTTAGCGAATAATTAGTACATGAAATAATATAAAAAGCATTATAATACTTATATATTATAATACTCTTAAGCCACTTTCCACGAAAATCTCCAAATTTCCAACTCGCAACGATTGAATGTAAAGGCGAATATTTTAATGCCAAAATCCGCAGAAGTTTACTTAAAAATTTTTAACACGGCTCAAACTTCTGAATTCCAGTCATGGCTCATTTAGTGGGACTTTAGTGCTAAGCTGTATAGAAATAGGGATGTGATCCCAATGCATGCCTGTTTAACCCCATAATAACTTTAAACCTGCACAAATCCTTTGAAAGTGACTTATTCTGGTTGTTAGTTGTAACTAATGTTAGATTTAAATCACATATGGGATTTGAGATCTTGAGTTAAATTTTATTTATTTGCTTATATGTTACTAGCTAGCTACTAGAAAAACAAAAACAAATCTGTCCCACGGGAACTGGACATTTTTGCAGGATAAAAAGTAAACTATGTGTCGTTCTGATGTATGAGTAACAATAATATTATATGTATATTGTAAAGTTTCCTTAAAATCCATGTAGCAGTTTTTGTTTTTACACATTTACGAGAAAACAGACTTAAAAAAATGAAAAATATGTATTACAATCTGTTATTTTTTCTTATAGTCCATCTCAAACATTATCATACTTATTGTTATACTAGCGGCTCACCCTCACTTCGTTCGGGTTCGCCTCTAGAACAATAAAAACAAATGTATCCCTTTGGGAACTGTATATTATTCCCGGATAAAAGTAGCCTATGTGGTATTCCAGACTATAATCTATCTCTGTGCTAAATTTCATCCAGATCTGTTCGTGGCGTGAAAGAGTAACAAATATCCATACTCACAACCTGTTACATTTATAATATTTATATACAGATAAAAATGAAAGTTTGTATGTGTGTGTACAAGCACATAAGCTGTACTGTTACGTACCTAGCGATTATAAATTACCATTCTTTGCCCGCGATTCAAGATGATTGGTATATCGATATATAAAGCAGTAGTTACATATAGATATTATTTTGCTTAGATTATTCCTTTTAACTCACGATATCGATCCCACTACCTCGTTGCAATAGACCAGAATAGTCCCGCTCCAGAAAACAAGCGGTGCATACAAAACACTTAATATATACTGTATATATCATACATATGTAATGTCATGCATGCACAAAGCCGTAAATATTATGATTTTCTACGTAAATAAGGCGAAGTTTGCGGGAAAAGTTCTTGAGAGATGGGGAAAATTAATAGCTATACAGGACGTGATGTAAAGTTGTAGTTTCATCCAATTTTGTTTATGCTAGCGTTATAAAGGAGATAAGCGGTGTATGGTGCAGCTGGTTATTGTTAGAATGATCGGGATTCGATTAACTTATTATTATTATATTTTTTATTGCACTTTAGATGTAATACGGAAAAAAAAAACAATAAACTTAATTAATAAAGATGGACTTGTTTCTGAAAGAGATCTCTTTCAGTCAACCCCTGGATGTGGAAGAAGATGTCAGCGGGCAATATAGTGCAAGAAATAAATAGTCTAGAAATAACAGTAAAAATCACATATACAATATACATATATTATTTATAAAAATGTATACTTATACATACATTTGTGTATACATATCTATACTTAATATTATAAAGCTGAAGAGTTTGTTTGTTTGGTTGAACGCGCCAATCTCAGGAACTACTTATCCGATTTGGAAAATTCTTTTTGCATTAGATAGTCTATTACCTGAAGAAGGCTATAGGCTATCATCCCGGAAAATGTATGGTTCCCGTGGGATAGATTTGTTTTTAGCGAAGTGAGGGTGAGTCGCTAGTATTTAATATATAAAACATGAAAACAGGAAAATGTGCTGATTGATACTTGTCTATATTTGTGATAATAAATCGTTTTTTTAGTTTGGATTTCAAAATTTGGGAAGATGGGCTCTCGTGGATGGTTTTGGGCAGTTTGTTCCATAGTACTGCGCCTTTAAAAATAGATTAATTATGTTTTTAATATTAATAAGATTTTTAAATAACTAGCAACTTGCCCTTAGTTTAGGTTCGTCCCTAGGTGCTTAAAAGTAGTCTATGTGTTACTCAATGTTAGGTTTATTTGTATACTAAATCTCATATAAATCCGTTCAGCCATTTCTGCGTGTAAAGTGGTTCTTTTTCTTCTATTAAAATGTTTTAATAACATAATATCTGTATTTTAAATAAAACTATCTTTTCGGATTTTTTCGCGAATTTATTTTGAGTTTTGGTTCATGATGCTTTACAGCAATCATGGTCACGGGAGAGACTAAGGTTTAAGATGTCTCAAAAGCATTATATAGTTGTTACAGACAGCCTACCCACAAAATAAAAATCATTAAATGGCATCACAGTACCTTACAATATTTGTTAATTTTAATTTTAAACATTTTTCTAATTTTAATTAGTTTTATAATTAAGTATGGAATATTATTTATTTAATTTTAGCTGTTATTATTTATAATTATAATTTTTTTTAGAAACCTTAATTAATTAGTAATCTTGTTTAGTGTTGCCATAAACATAAAAAACATAAAATACTAATTATTCAAAGCAACATTATTGTGTAATTTAAAAAGTTAAAATTGAAATTAAGAATAATAATTTTATTTGTGTTTGCAATTTTTTAGAAAAGAATCAAAATTATAAGCAACACTATTACTACATACATTTACAATAAAGAATAGAATCTGAGCGAGCGAGCTTTGCTCGGAGTTCTTTTTTGTTATATCATATTTTTAGATACAATAAAAACTAAAAACTTGAATTACAAAAAAAAAAAAACAAACGTAAAACTTTGTATTCCAATCGGGACTGGATCCCAGGCATATACTTGTCAGTCAGTCAGTCTACAGTCTAACTTGCGCCTTGACCGCTTGACCACGATGCTTACATCCGAGTGTAAGAAATTATCGACCATATTCTGCATAGAATAATGCAAAAGAAAACCGCATGAAAACTCGAAAACACGAGTTTTCCCAGACATAAGACTAACCTAGATTGATTTTTCGCCCCCCAAAACCTCCACATACCAAATTTCAGCGAAATCGTTAGAGCCGTTTCCGAGATCGCTGGTATAAATAAATAAAGATATAAAGATATAAATATACAAGAATTGATCGTTTAAATATGTTAATATAGATTAATTTTAAATACTGTTATTTTGATCCGCGCAGTAAGAACTTACTACATCTAACTGTCTGTTATGTTTAGATTTATTATTTGATTTTATTATATTAATAACAGGATCCCACGACGATGGTAGTACCCAGCCATCTTCCCTATTGAAATTTGGATGTTTTTTTAATTACAATGGCTTCCCGAATCATTCTAGGGCGATATCGGTTTTCTTTCGCAAGGATTTGGGGTCTATCGAAGCGAATGTAAGGGCTTGGGCGATCCTTTGAATTTGGGCGGTACTTTGACGCCATGTTTGAACTTTTTGAATTCATTTTTGTTAATTTGTGGTCAGGCTGTCTGTAACAACTATATAATGCTTTTGAGAGATCTTAAATCTTAGTCTCTTACATGACCATGATTGCTGTAAAGCATTCGAAACGTCGGGAACCAAAAATCAAAATGAGTTCGCGAAAAAATCCGAAAAGATAGTTTTATTTAAGATACAGGTATTATGTTATTAAAGCATTTTAATAGAAGAAGAAGAATCACTTTATAGAGCTTTATTTAAATCAAACAAAAATTAAATAGTTTTAAAATTAGATTATTAAATAAACTTTATTTTTTCAATTATAATATTTATTGTCAATTTTTTTCTAAATTAAACAAGGTAAACAATTCTTAACTACATACATACTGTAAATATATAACACCCATGTTTGGAGTATAAACGTTCGCGCTCATCACACAAATGAATGCCCCCAGCGGATCTCGAACTCGCGACCGCTGGCACAGCAAGTAGGATCACTACAAACTGAGCCAAACGTGTCGTCGAAAATTTGATTTTAGAAAATAATAATTCTAATTGGATAACTATTTGAGATGAAATATTCTTCAAACATCGTTGATAGAAAACAAGATATATATGACACTGGATTGATATGTTCAAATCAAGTTATCCTTCACATACATTTTTAGGGTTCCGTAATTCAAATTGCTAAAATGGAACCCTCACCACCATATTTTGTCTATCCATATGTCACAGCTTTTTTTCGTTTTTTATTAGCCATAGCGATAATAGAGCGTCAAGTCTACTAAGCTCGCTGGTTTTGTAAAGTTGTCGTGTTGATTGAAATCGCGATCTTTCCCCGAAGTTTTATTTTGTAAATCAGAACTTTTAGTGGTTTCCAATCACAGAGTACTTCTTTATTTCATTGTTTATACTTTTGGGCTGCCTTATTAAATTCACTATTAATAGTCTTTGTTTGTTTTTTTTTTGCTTGTTTCTCTTATCTAGAAAGTACTTTAATTAAAGAAGCTGTTATAAGAGGTAATTTTACATATAAATAAATAATTATATATGTTGAGACATTAACACACATCACCATCTATTTCCATGGTAAGCTACGAGGTTTGTGTTATGGATACCAGATACATATTATAAATATAAACACCCATGACTGGAGTACAAAAATTCGTGCTCATCACACAAATAAATGCCCCCAGCGGGACTCGAACCCGCAAAGGAACGTTGAAATGAATTAAATATAAATTATTAAATATAAGCTACCACTGCCTTGGAAAAGAGTTTTATTAAGAACAACCCAAGATAAACTCAACAGGAGATATTTTAAAATTAATATTTTGTATACAACATTAGTAGAAAATAATTTTATGTTTATACTACATGAATATCAAAATTTTTATGTGCGAATCATTTCTAACATGATTACCACTTGACTTACGGTGAAGGGAAACATCGTGAGGAAACCTGTATGTCTGAGAAAACCTAGCAAGTTTCCAAAGACATGTGAAGTCCGCCAATCCGCACTTGGCCAGCGTGGTGGACTATGGCCTGATCCCCCTCGTATTGAATGTAGGCCCACGCCCAGCAGAAGGATGTTAAAAAAAGGGATGAATAATTATATTTGCAAGTTTTTGATTTTAGACTTAATTGGTCAAACGATAATTCTAATATATAGTGAATTTTACTATACATACACCTTATCTTATAATATAAAAGTCCCATTCACTTCTTAAACGAAAAGACAGAGAAGTTAGCGTTATCAGTCTGTTCTTATTGTTTCTTAGTCCTGCTTTTTTAACCGACTTCCAAAAAAAGGAGGAGGTTCTCAATTCGACCGTATATATATATTTTTTTTATGTTTGTTCGGGCATTTTTTCGTCGTTTATGAACCGATTTTGATAATTCTTTTTTTGTTGGAAAGGAGATATCCCAAGAGTGGTACGGAAACCAGAGAGTGATAAGGAAACCAGAATCTGATTATGGGATCCCAGAGAAATCGAGGGGAAGTTTCGAAAATTGTATGGGCGACTAGTACGTTTGTTAACATTTTCATTAGGTATTTTAAAGAACTACTATTTAATGAAGGTTTGGAGTCGATCTGATGATGGACCCGAAAGATAGTCGAGGGAACTCCTCAACGATTTACAGCAATTACCTGGTGTTTGGGCTTGATTAATTTGTATTGATGATACGTTTACACTAAAAATGGAAAAATAAAAACTTAAAAAAAAAATTAAAACCGACTTCCAGGCACTGAAAAGTAAAAAATAACTAAACGGGGGTTTTCGTTTAGAATAGATACTTAATCAGATTTTTTCGAAGTCGGTGCCAGCCAATACAAATCAAAGCACACCGACTTCGAAAAAATCTGATTAAGTATCTATTCTAAATGAAAACCCCCGTTTAGTTATTTTTTACTTTTCAGTGCCTGGAAGTCGGTTTTTATTTTTTTTTTACGTTGTATTTTTTTTTTGCACAAAAAGTAAATAATGTGCAAAAAGCAGGTTTATCGTTAATATTAGCGGTCTGTATCAATGTCCCTATAATCAGAATATGATAGTTTTATACTCTTATAGTTAGAATAAATATGATAGTTTTATACTCTTATAGTTAGAATAAATATGATAGTTTTATACTCTTATAGTTAGAATAAAAAAATAAAATATATGACAGAGGAGGATTTAGTTACTGCTATAAAACCTTATTATTGTTTAAAGTCACTATGTTATTTAGTTAACTTTTGATTGCTTTTAAAGTGATTTTAAATTTAGAGCAGAGACAACGTCTCGAGCGGGGTCGAGATGCCATCATGACATTCATTGGAGATACGTGGTATAGTAACGTTGGTTGATCATGGTGGATCATAGAGATTTATGCTTTGATATTGAATGTGAAAATCTAATTGGTGACTATGAAACCGCTGCTCCGCTAAATCATTAGAATTACCGTTTCAAGTTTATAACATTGTGATTTCCCTGATTAAATTGTGTATTGAGTATTGAATACTTTATTATTTGAGCCCTGATAACGCCCATAAAATTATAGTATATATGTGTGGTGTATAAACTATCTAATATTCATAACACATGCCTTGTAGCTTACCATGGAACTAGATGGTGCTGTGTGAATTACACAACATATTTATTATTATTTTGTCGGATTTAACAAAATATTCTTGTATATTGAGATGCAATGTAAATCTATTTGATTCTTCTAACAGCGAAAACAGTGGAGATAATTCATAACACTCTCCTCGTCAGTCGGTAAAAACACTTTAGTATTTATAATATTAGTTAGGTACTTTTCGAGAGTTTAATTACCTAAGTCTTACCAACAACTTTTGAAGTTTAGGCGTTTAATTAAGTTTTACTTAAACAAAGCTTTACTTAACGAATGAGTTTATGCAACTTATATTCTGGGACAGTGTCGTTTTAATCGCCTTTGTAAGATTTATTCAATACCTACCTCAGAAGATGTATGAAGTTTTCAACAGAGATGACTGTGACATAGTGTATTCGGTTTAAGTCACTGGTATGTCACGTAGACTGTGAGGTTCTGGGCAGCACTGTGGCACTACACATAAAAATAAACGTCAAATACTTTTTATTGTCCATATGTATTTAGCCCTTTTTAAGGTCCCACTACTGGGCACGGGCCTCCCTTCAATACGAGGGGAATCAGGCCATAGTCCACCACGCTGGCCAAGAGCGGGTTGGCGGACATATACAGGACAAAAACAAGTTGGAGTCAAAGTGCTAAGCACTTCTTAAAAGACATAACACCTCGTCTTATCGCCTCTACTGGTGACAGGAGAGCTGGCGCATTTTTCGCCCCAAGAATCGGCATTGCCATTCAACGGGGGAATGCGGCGAGCATTCTTGCCACTATTCCACGCGGACATGACTTGTACAGTAATAACTAATTGTACATTTGTTTTGTATATATAATTAAGTATATTTGTAATTTCCTTTATTGTAAATAAATACTTTCTATCTTAAAAAATGTAGGGTTTCAAATTGTAATTGCGATTTTATTTTTGTTTTTTGTTCTCGACGTTTCTAATGCTTTACAGCAAACATGGTCGGAGAAGAGACTAAGGTTTTAGACGTATTTATATTGCCATTGCCATATTTAATTATAATACTTATTAAATTTAAAATAATATTAAAAATTAAAATGTTTTGAAATAAAATCAATAAATATTGTACGTTACTTTGGTGCCACTATTGAATTTATGAAATCATTTTGTAAAATTATGAGAAGGCACTGTCTTTAACAAGTTTATAATAACCTTTGAGGCATGAAAAAACCTTAGTCTCTTCCGTGACCACGATTGTTGAACCAAATATTAAAATAAATCCGCGAAAAAATCCGAAAAGATAGTTTTATTTAAAACTAGCAACTCACCGTCGCTCCGCTCGGGTTCGCCGCTAGTTACGTTTTAACGTTTAACTTAGAGATGAGATATTTTCCCTCGGTAAAAAGTATCCTATATGTTGACCCGGATAACCAGCTATCATCATACCAAGTTTCATCAAAATTTATCCAGTGGTTTTCCCATGATGCGTTAACAGACAGACAGACAAATTTTCTAAAAACTATAGATTTGGCTTCTGTATCGATAATAATGTCTATTTCAATAAGATTTTCTAAAAAATATTTAATGTACAGATTCGGCTTAGTTACAATTTTATTATATGTATAGATGTCAAATATTCGCGTAAATTTAAGAAAGTATTGAATTCATTTGTGTTGCTATTATTATGATTTCTTATTTTTTCTAATAAAAAAAAAATATAAACATAAAACACAGCGGACACTTGATAAAGTGATCTAATAATGTATTTACAAAAACGTATAGGTACTCATTAAGTGCCAAGTTGGTCAAAAACGGCAAACTTTTTGTCTATTAAATAAATTTTAGATGTAGCTTGATCCTTGATCTTTACGCACTCTCATACAAACTTGGCATCGTTTATGGCATTCTGTAATACCCTTTAAATAACAAGCTTTGACCGCGGCTTTCCTCGCGCATATTTATGTATAACTGTTTTTTTCTCTACTGTTTTCATTTTCATTTTTATTAATAGTTTAGTTTATTTGAGAATTGGAAACGGTTTTTTTGAATAATATACTAGTGGATCACCCTAGCTTCGCTTTCGTTCGGGATCGCCTCTAGAAAAACAAAAACGAATCTATCCTACGGGGCCCGTACATTTTTCCGGGATAAAAAGTAGCCTATGTATCATTCTGATGTATGAGCTATATTATTGTAAAGTTTCATTAAAATCCATTCAGTAGTTTTTGCGTAGAAGAGTAACAAACATCCATACATCCAGACATCCAAACGTCCTCACAAACTTTCGCATTTATAATATTTGTATCATAGACAGACAAATTATACCCATATTTTATGTTTTCCTCAAATTTTCAATAATAATCGAATTTCGAGTACTTGCGAATGATAGTATCAATACATAGGCATTTAAAATTCAAAAACAGTTTTCAAAATGGACCGATAATTCCAAAGATTAGTGTATACAAACAAACAAAATAAAAACATCTATTAACTATGTATATTAGTACTATCGAAGTTTTAAAGTACGAGGGAATGGTCCCTCGCTAGTGGCCTCCAACCTCCCCTTATAGCCACCCCGAGCCTCGCTAAACTGGTCACTGTTCTGATTTAGTCATCAGTTGACTAATTTAATTGATTTCACTATACTTATCTCTATAGGATCAGGGGCCGACATCTTCCTTTAAAAGAAACAGCAAACTTCTGTAACACAAAACAACACTTTAATTATCACCAATACGCAATAATTAGCTTCACTTAGCATGTGCACCGGGCAACCGCCTTCCAACGAATGCCCCCCAGCCGCATTGCGTGCTCAGTTTTATAGTGTTTTGGTGGTGGGGGTTTGCCCGTTGCACGTGCCGTGCACAATCATAAATGGCGCGTCGACACGGCCATGCTGACATGCGCACGTCCTCGTGCGATTTATCTGAAACAAGTCGAGTTAACTGCGTAGTCCGTTCGCTCATCCTGACTTAATAATTATTATTAGCCTGACACTAAGATCATTTTGATGACATGGACTAACCAGCTAAGTGAACCGCTTCAGTCAACCTGATGAGGTATGACTAGGACTACACTTCAGCTAGACCAGTCAACTAGAAATATGAACTTAGATTATAATATTCTATCCAAAATTTGACTATGACTATACTTCACATTTTTAACCATCTAGACAAGTCAATCCCAACCAAGATGTGGCCTGGACGACACCTTTCGTCATTGCATACAGCCAGACAAGCCAATCTTAGTCGAAATGTGACCCGGACGACACATTTCGTCTCTATTACAGCGCGACAAGCCAATCCCCATCTAGACAAGTCAATCCCAACCAAGATGTGGCCTGGACGACACCTTTCGTCATTGCATACAGCCAGACAAGCCAATCTTAGTCGAAATGTGACCCGGACGACACATTTCGTCTCTATTACAGCGCGACAAGCCAATCCTTGGCCGGATATGACTCGGACGACACATTTCGTCTCTATTACAGCGCGACAAGCCAATCCTTGGCCGGATATGACTCGGACGACACATTTCGTCTCTATTACAGCGGGACAAGCCAATCCTTAGCCGGATATGACCCGGACGACACGTTTCGTCTCACTTATAACTAGCAATCATCCAGGACAAGTCAGCCCTCCGAACGGACCCGACTCGGACGACAATTTTCGTCGGATGATGCTAAGTACATCACTGTGACAAGCCAACCCACTGCATGGGTGTGGCTCGGACGACAAATTTCGTCTACTCTGGGACTCAGACGTGTGTCCACCACCTAATCACTCTGGAATAGTTCGGACGACACTCTTCGCCCAGGGTCAACCATTTAGCAACAATTTCAAACCATTCACCGTATACGTCACATACTAAGTACCTAGCAGAAAGTCCAGTAAGCAAGCAGTACCTTCAGCTTGGGCCCCATCGTGTCCCACTTCTGATATCGAAGTTTTAAAGTACGAGGGAATGGTCCCTCGCTAGTGGCCTCCAACCTCCCCTTATAGCCACCCCGAGCCTCGCTAAACTGGTCACTGTTCTGATTTAGTCATCAGTTGACTAATTTAATTGATTTCACTATACTTATCTCTATAGGATCAGGGGCCGACATCTTCCTTTAAAAGAAACAGCAAACTTCTGTAACACAAAACAACACTTTAATTATCACCAATACGCAATAATTAGCTTCACTTAGCATGTGCACCGGGCAACCGCCTTCCAACGAATGCCCCCCAGCCGCATTGCGTGCTCAGTTTTATAGTGTTTTGGTGGTGGGGGTTTGCCCGTTGCACGTGCCGTGCACAATCATAAATGGCGCGCCGACAGTACAATAATCATTCATACTTTCTATTTGTAGGTACTTGTGATATTTTTTTTTTGTTTTTTGTGTTATTATCTGCAATCAGTCCTTGGACTATAAGCGGATAGGTGGTGCGATAACTGGCGTGATGAGTGAGCCCTCCAATGAGGACACTACTCGTGTTATGAGGGTGCTACACCCTCTCGTGCAGCTGTAATACATCATGCCTTTTTAGGCGCCCAAGATGTTTTTGGCTTTTAAGCTGGGTTGCCAATTGGTTGGGATGTAAGGCAAGCCGTTGTTGGTACGTTTTTGAGGCAGCTCTAATTTCTTCCTTCACCGTGGTCATTTGTAAGTTGGCGTGGATCTCGCTGTTTGTGACAAACCAAGGAACATTGGAAATGGTACGCAAAATGATATTTTGTAGTCTTTGTATTACGGCAATATTTGAGTTGCTGGCGCTTCCCCATAGTTGTATCCCATACATCCATACTGGTTTAAGGAGCATTTTGTAGATTAGGAGTTTATTGTCCGTTGACAGTTTGCTGTTTCGTCCTAGCAGCCAGAGCATGGTTTTATATTTTATGTTAAGCTCATCTCTTTTAGATTTAACATGATATTTCCAGGTTAGCCTACGGTCCAAATGAAGGCCAAGATATTTAACTCTGTCAGAGTGGGGAAGTATGTTATTTCCAAGGTGTACCGGAGGGCAATCTCCTTTTTTCAGAGTGAATGTTATGTGGATTGATTTGGATGCACTTGCTTTAATTTTCCATCTATTCAACCACTTATTTATTTCATTTAGCCCTTTTTGTAAGGTGTAGGATGCAATAGCCGGATTTTTGTTACTTGCTAATAGTGCAGTATCATCAGCGAAAGTAGCTGTGGTGATTCCTGTTACTACTGGCAGGTCTGCCGTGAAGATTGTGTACAACACTGGACCCAAAACTGACCCCTGTGGTACACCTGCTTTGATTTCATGGAAGTTAGATGTTTCTCCTGATTCCTCAACTTGGAAAATCCTGTCCGATAAATAGGACTGCATCAACATGTGGTAACTATGTGGTAGATATTTCTTGATCTTATAAAGAAGGCCTTCGTGCCATACTTTGTCGAAAGCCTGCTGTATATCGAGAAATGCCGAAGAGCAGTACTCCTTATTTTCTAGAGATTCTCTGATTGTATGGGTTACCCGATGGACTTGTTCGATTGTTGAGTGGGATTGTCGAAACCCAAATTGATGGTCAGGTAGTATTTTGTTTTCAATCAAAGTAGGCAGTATTCTTTGCAATACCATCTTTTCGAAAACCTTGGACAGAATTGGTAGGAGACTGATCGGCCGATAGGATTCAACTTCATTTGGTGTTTTACCTACCTTGTGGATCATTATTATTTTTGAGACTTTCCACAGGGCAGGGAAGTATTGCACTCTCAAAATTCCGTTAAATAGGATAGTCAAGTAAACTACTGCCTTTTTTGGTAACTGTTGCAGTATTTCCTTAGTAAGCAGATCGTGTCCTGGAGCCTTACGGTCTTTAAGGGCATTGATCGTTTGCCACACTTCAGATACTTTTGCTGGATGAGGTGGTAATGCCATCTGATACGGTTGATTTAGAAGATCTTTCACATATCTATGCACCTCCAGATCGTCTGTTTCATTGGGTGAGAAAACAGCAGCCAGATGATTGGCGAATACATTAGCCTTTTCCTGCGCCGTTTTTGCCCAGCTATCATTGCTCTTCCTTATGGGTGGTTTGGCTACTTGAGGTTTGTTGTATGACTTAGTGAATTTCCAAAGGGAATAGTTACTAGATGCCGTAGGTGTTAATGACTCTAGTTTAGCTTCGAGTGTGGTATCGTGCCATTCTTTAAGGAATATTCTTAGCTCTTGTATAGCTTTATTAAATGCCCATCTATCAGTCGCATTTCTACTAAGTTGCCAAACACGTCGTAGCCGCCGTTTTTCAAGAACACGGTTTTTTATTTCTATTGGCCAATTTATAGTAGTGCCGCGTTTTTGTGTTAGTAGTGGTGTAGTTTTCCAACAAGCCTCTTGTATGAGCATAGTAATATTTTTTGTTGCCTCTTCAATATCTTCAGGACACTTGAGAGCTATTTTTAAGTTTATATTATCCTCTAGGTATTCACGGAATGACTCCCAATCAGTGTGAATATTACATAGTGTAGGTGGTCTCTCAACTTCTATTACCATAGTGCTAACACTAAGTAGAACGGGTGTGTGGTCTGAGGAGCCATCTAAGCAGGATTCAGCTCGGAGATAGGAACTAGATAAACCCTTAGTGATAAAAAAGTCCAGAAGGTCGGGAATCTTGTTCGTGTCTGTGGGCCAGTATGTTGGTTCACCTGCTGATATTGTGCGCAGGTTCATCGTTATCACGCTAGCCTGCAGCTGCCTGCCTCTGGTTGTGGTTAACCTAGAGCCCCAAGAGGTGTGCTTTGCATTCCAGTCGCCGCCAGATATAAATCTGCCCCCCAAGGTGTTAAAATAATTACTAAACATATTTTCCGATATAGTGTGTTTGGGCGGGCAGTACACAGCCGAAATGTTAAAGTAACCACAGCCATCCCTAACTGAAATTGTAGTTGCTTGGATATACTCAGTCTTGAACTCCGGTAAGATATCGTGTTTGATATTCTCTCGAACTATGATTGCTGTGCCGGCATGTCCTGTTCCATCCGGATGGTTTGTCGTATAAGTTCTATATCCTTGGAACTTTACATTTGATGAGGTGGTGCAGTGGGCTTCCGAGATGAGCATAACATCAAGTTTATGTTCGTTTAATAGGAGACTTACGTCATCCTTATTTGGTGCCAGACCATTCGGGTTCCATGTGGCCATACGCAATACTGCTATTATTTAAGTTTATTAAGTAGTGATGTTATGAGTTGCATTAATGTACTCATGTGTTGTAAGATTAGCTCGAACTTCTCGTTTTGTTTTATGAGTAGTTTTTCTAGTGTACTGTTCTCTTGGGGCTCTACAGTAGTGGCTTCTTTTGTAGAGGGTTCTTTTATAGTTGGCCATCTTGGTCCACTGAATTTTGCGTTGTCTGATTTATTTTCTTCTTTACCAGTATTGGCATTTGATGTAGAGTTTGTTTTGTCAGTTCCAAGGATAGGAAAATCCGAATCCGTTGGTATTGGGATTGCATTTCTCTTTTTAGGCCTTGATGTTGCTGTTCTTCTTGCAAGGATTTCCCTGTACACTTCACATCCCTTATAGTTAGCGGGGTGGGGGCCATGACATAGTGCACAAGTAGCCGGGGTGGTTCGGTCTCGTTTGGTGCACTCCGAAGTTTTGTGAGAATCTCCACATTTCACGCATCGGAAGGGTCTCATGCAGTAGTTTTTCGAGTGGCCATACTGTTGACAACGTTGACACTGCACTATTGACTTTCTTTTTTTTGGGTCTTCTATAATAACCAATTGGTGATATATATATTTAAGTTCCTTCACTGCTCTGTTGTTGGGACTAGGTAGAAGGTTCACAAAGAAAGTTGATGTCGGTCGCTTATCAGGTCCATATTTTGCATTAATTATTTCTCCTATTATAGAGTTACCTGTACTTTCAATATCTTCCTTTATAGCACTAATAGGAGTAGAATGGTGAAGGTTTCTAATGACTATCCTGTAGTTTCTTTGGTCTTTTCTGTTAAATGTATGTCCTATAAGTCCCTTTTCACGAACGAGTGAAATTAGTTTTTTGTAAACTTCTACTTCTGTACAGCTAATTCGCATTTGGTTCCGGTTAACTATTTTAAAAGTGAATAGATCCCTATTAACCACAGTTTCTAGCAGGTCAGATAATTTGCTGACATCCTCCACACCGTAAAGGACTATTGGTGGGGGCTTGCTGGGTTTTATTGCTATAGTCTCTTCATCCTTTTCAAGGCGGTCGACAGGTAACTCACTGTATCTATTGGTAGTTTTGATTCCTTCAGGAGACGGAGTTGTGGAGATTTTCTTTCTTTTACGGTTATTTCCTGATGGTACCCTTTGCCACTGGGGAGGTTGAGGGCTGGTTTCTTTGGGATGTTGATTTTGTTTTGATATATTTTCCGCTTCGGTAGATGTTTGATTTATGGAAGTAGTACTTGTGATATGTGTAACAAAAAGCTTATTCAGTATAATATATTAGTTCATTTTATTAAAAGGTAAGCTCTGTTTAATTTGATAAGCTTTTACTTTTTATTCTGGTATTACATCTTGTGACATATTCTAACGCCAGAGCGCTTAAAGTTGACGTCTGAATGTACATAGTGTGCTATAATATAATAAATAATAGACTTGGTCATACCCAGTGGAGATACACCGGCATGTGTCATAATCTATACAGATAAATAAAATGAAGTGTCTGTTTGTAATGTCAAAATAACAGATTTTTACTAAATACATATGAAAGTACGGTACTTATAAAGAAAACATTTTGTCTCTTTGTCTGTCTGTTTGTTCTGGCTAATCTTCGTAACGGCTAGACTGATTGATAGGACTTTCACTGACAGATAGCTGATATTATAAGAAGTAAATCAAACTTCTTCTATTTTACAAAAAGAATTGGGGTTCCGCTCAAAAAGATTAAAACGTACCAAATGAAGTGAGCTATAAACGAGCTTTTTATGTCCCATTGTTGGGCAAGGATATCCCACTGTTGCATAGTAGTTCATCGATCATCATACTGGCTAAATGAAAGTTGTTGTAGTAAATATCTGTTTTGAAAACATGTTAGGTTCTATTAAATTTATAGTTCCCGCATGATGTTACTACAGTCTGATACAACTTTTTATTGATAAGGCGCAGAATTGAATTGAATAGCTCTCTGATGTATGAAGATGCAAAAACGTTAAATTTCTAAAGATCGAAATTTATTTTACACTAGCGACTCACCCTCACTTCGCTAGGGTTTGTCCCTAGCTTGATTCCTCGTACAAACTTTCATCCCCATTTTCACCCCTTTAAGGCATGATTTCCGGAATAAAAAGTATCCTATATCCTTCCCAGGGTCTCAAATTATCTTCTTACCCAATTTCATCTAAATCGGTTCAGTAGATCCAGAGATTACCCCCTACAACCTCACGAACTCACAAAGTTTACCCCTTTATAATATTAGTATAGATGACATAAATAAACAGTACCTGGGCGACTGAGCTCTACTCGGCGTAAGCTTTCAGCAGCTTATTATCCATTGGTGACAATGCTAGTACCACTAACATTACCGAGATGGCGTTATATGACATTGTCAGCGTGAGAACACAAAGAAAAAGGCTCAAATAATTAGTTACAAAAAATATTTTATTGTGTGCTTTTTTTCAGAAAATACATCCGTATAGATAAACTTAAAAAGCTAAACCTTATCTAAATACAAAATTTGATCCAAATCGTTACAGCCGTTTCCGAAATACGGGAAATAAATTTATATAAAAGCTCCTTCAATTATGCATAACACGAGGCATCTTGCTTCATACAAAATCTTATATTTCATCTTCTCAGTCAAACACCGTCTTCAAAGAGCGAATAAAGGATAACATCAATCACAGTAGAAAAAACACCATTACGTAGTAAACTGTCCCCATTAGGGCGACTTACGACGTAATGTCTATCTATTTGTCACTCAGTAATTCTCTTACCTCAGGAAGGATGCGTGCAAATAAAGGCTCTTGATCTCAAAGCATTAAAAGTTTTTGATTGACTTAATAACTTTTAATATTCTTAGATTTGCGAAAACAAAAAGATTTTCCGTAAAAAAAACATCAAAATTCTTATATTTGTTATCTATAAAATGGGAACACCGTTTATATTTAATCTATTTATTTATTTTAAAAATGATCATATAAAACTTAAAAAAAAGTGTAAACCGTCTTCAAAACACTGACTCCAAAAATATTTACTTACCTAACTATATAGTAAACGAAAAATTCCCTCTTACCATATTTCTTAGTTTTTAGGGAGTTTAAGCTGGTTTACGTTAAAATGATTCAATTTCTTCATTTTTAACGAAAAAGCTACTAAAACTATTTCAATAATACAAATTATTATGTCGAGGCCATAGACCTGGCGAATGGACTGAGCAATACTCTCATGAAATTGAACACTCTCTAGAAAGAGAGAAGGCGAACGTGCGGCCAATACCTGTCTTTTATTCTAACTTGAATTTATAAATCGAATGTAAAAAAATAATAATATTACAATTTATTAAAAATTATAACATTATAATAGAATGTAAAACGGTTATAAATATCTATCTTTATCATTCGTATTACAATTAATACAGAAAACTTTTGGCCGCACATTCGTGTTGTCTCTGTCGCACCTTTTCGATTTTTTTTACTGACAGCTGGCCAAGAAACACTCAGTCCACTCTCTATGTCTATGATCGAGCATATATATAAATCTTCTATAATTTTATCACTTTACATGGGTCTATGCATACGAAAATATTCTGCCCGCGTTTGACGCGCAGTGAACAGTGCAAAATATGGGCAAACACCGAATATGTAAGCTTTTTAATGTATTATTCTCATTAAATATATTTTATTTTTCCTATCTTCGGATTAGAATAAATTCTAATATGTCTTACTTCTGCATGTTTGTCATTTCATAATTTTCATATGTCATAAATGATGACTTAAACGAGTCATTTGTTCCTTAAAGTTCATCTATTGTAATACATTGTTTCACTAGTAGCTAATAAGGCTTAAGTGGCAAAGGTTTACTTTTCATCGTTATAATAAGTGCATAAAAGTTGGCTTTATATAGGATTTACATTTATTTATAAATAACATAAAATTATATTTACACTCTACATATTATATAGAATAGAATTTTAAAAATTGAGCTATAGTTTAAATAAACATAGCAAGTTTGATCTAGAGGTTTAGAGAAGATGACAAAAAATATAATTATAATGTTCTCCTAAACGATTTCGGCCACGGTGTCCAATCTCATAGAGACTATCTATGATGGAGATGTTATAGTTTACAAGTGCTTCTATTCCTGTTACACCATAATCCGATAGAACGACGGATCGACACGACCTGTGAGAGATTATACGCAGGACCGACGGCTTTACGTCTTCTACCTCGGTAAGGGGTTAAAACACCCCAACTTCCCATCTCCGGGCTGTTACTAAGAATTCCTTAATACAAAATCTCAATATCTAAACCTAGCTCCACTCACGACTCGAACCTATATGCTAGCTACTAGACCAGGCAGTTAAAGTGTATAATAGTTTGTATGAAATATACCTATGTATATTCACTATATACTATAAAACAAAGTCACTTCCCGCTGTCTGTCTGTCCCTATGTATGCTTAGATCTTTAAAACTACGCAGCGTATTTTGATGCGTTTTTTTTAATAGATACAGTGATTCAATAGGAAGGTTTATATGTTTAATACATACATACAGTACATAAAAGCCGGGAAATTCAAAGATTTGTATTTCATACTAACCGTTTCAATGTACCTAGGGACGAACCCGAGCGAAGCAAGGGTAAGTCTCTAGTTACTTTATATAAAAGAGTCGGAGTCACGAAACCAACAAGATATTCTAAACCAGCCTTTGTTAAATAAAATTTACTGTATTTTGTTGTTACGCTCTGCACTAGAGACAATAGATTTTAATACTTACCTAGTCTTAAATGCATTCTGTTAAAATTATTGCGCATTCATATACTATGTACAATTTAATATTTAAATAGTATTATAAGTGAGTTACATACATTTGTAAAGTTTTTGCATTATCTCGCTGGGTAAATAATAATAATAATAAATAATAATATGTTAGGACATTAATACACAGCACCATCTAGTTCCATGGTATGCTACGAGGCTTGTGTTATGGATACCAGATAGTTGATACACTACACATATATAATTTTTATTTTTAAATACATACATATTGTAAATGTAAACACCCATGACTGGAGTACACACATTCGTGCTCACTACACAAATGAATGCCCCCAGCAGGACTCTAACCCGCGACTGCTGGTACAGCAAGTAGGGTCACTACAAACTGAACCAAACGTGTCGTCAGGGTAAAGTGATGTTCTGGCGTATAAAGTGGGCTATGTATTATATATGCATAAATGTTTTCTTATCAAAAAAGGTATACTAACTTCAAAAACACTTGAAAATAATGATTTCACCCAAAGTAGTCTTATTTTTTAACTTTACTAACATCCCGTACTTGTTACAGACACAGTCTGTAACAAGTATATAACGTCTTTGAGATGTCCAACACCTTAGTCCCTCCCGTGACCATGATTGCTGTAAAGCAATCGAAACGCCGGGAACCAAGAATCAAATCCGCGAAATAATCCGAAAAGATAGTTTTGTTTAAAATATTCAGTAAAGTTTCTAAAGTCTCGTCAATATAAATCACATCATTGAATATATTTTTTTTGACGTCCCATAGCTGGGCACGGGACACCCTTCAATACAAGGAGGATCAGGCCATAGTCCACCACGCTGGCCAAGTGCGGATTGGTGGAATTCACATGTTTTTCTAAAACTTGCTAGGTTCTCTCAGACATGCAGGTTTCCTCACGATGTTTTCCTTCATCGTAAGACAAGTGATAATGAGTTGGAAAAGATTCGCACATGAAAATATCAAAGGTGCGAGACCCGGGATTTAAACCCGCTTCATTCGGTTTACAAAGCGAGCGCATTGGCCTACCGCTGAATATAGATAAATTTTATTTTTTTATTAATTATTAGCAGTTAAACAGAAATAATATAAACGAACGCGTTTTCAGGATTTCTTTTAAGTGAAATTAGAAAGTTTAATCAAAATCTGCTTAGCGATGTATCAACTTCGGTTTAAATAACGTCCTTTGTTCACTCAACCGTGGCTAGTCTTGATATTGGTTTACTACAAGTCAAATTCCTCCTCGACGCCTAGGACGTAGGGGTGGACTCTTTATATTAACACTAGTGATGTACCTCATATATATTATAACATATTAATAACATTTTTTTCTATTCAGGTATAAAAAACCATATCTATACAGATAAATAAAATTGAAGTGTCTGTTTATAATGTCAATATAACAGCTTTATACTAAATGCATATGGAATTACATATATACGATACTTATAAGAAAAACAAAAATTTTAAAATGTTTGTCTGTCTGTCTGTTTGTTCCGGCTAATCTCCGAAATGGCTGGACTAATTTTAACGGGACTTTCACTGGCAGATAGCTGATGTTAAAAGGAATAACTTCGGCTACTTTTACATATTTTAGAAAAAGAATTAGGGTTCCGCGCAAAAGTATTACAACCCATGAAATTGTGAACGAAATTCGCGTACCTAACCGAGCGACGTGAGGGTAAATCATTAGTTAATATTATAAAATTTAAAGCATTGATCAAGCAAAGCTTAAGAAGAAGAACTGACAGTACTAATTGTAATGCAGTACATTTTGAATTATTAATTTGTTTTGTAGGTATACATAACTAAGTATGTATAGATAGGTAAGTTTTTGGCTTCATATTTTTGGTCATTCATTTGGGTACATATTTTGTTGTATTTTCAATATACATCTGAACCACTAATTAACTTTTTTCCAAATCATTTGAAATGGTATGAACCATGTCAATAGTGTTATTGTAGTACAAGGTCTAGTTACAGTATTTTTATTTGACTGTTGATAAATTACTTTTAAAGATATAGATCATAGTTAATTATGGGTTTAAATAAACTTTGAATATCTTATAAATTTTCTAGACTTCAGATTTTCTGAGAATTTTCTTCTTCAAACAAATCTTTACTAAGTTATAAGATGAAATTTAATAGGCTCAATTAGTAATTAGTAAAATAAATTGTAATGTTATATTTAACATAATTAAGATGAGAATTTTTACATATAAATACATACGACGCGACGTGTAGTGTGTCCATATCTTATTTATTGAATCACTTATTGAACTATATTTGTTAATATACAAACGTTTTTGAACTTTTTTAAATAATATGTTGACTTCTCCTATTCATCTATAGACTTCTTATAATTTCTTTAGTCCTTTAATGCCGCTGGCCCGCATGTTAGCTGGGTACGGGCCTCCTTTCAATGCGAAGGGGATCATCATAGTTCACCACCACTACCGGTGGTAGGACTCTGTCAAGCCTGAGGAGTCCGACTGGATGGGTACCACCCCCTTATCTATTTCTGCCGCCAAGCAACAATGATTGCATTGTTGTGTTCCGGTTTGAAGGATAAGGTAGCCAGCGCAATTACAGGCGAGAGGCATATCATCTTAGTCCTCACAGTGACAACGCACCTGTGGTTATGCATTTTTGTTACTTAAAACCTAAGTGCATGAACCGTAGGTGTTATGGGCGACAGGTACTGCTTTCCATCAGGTGGTCTGTCTGCTCGTTTGTCACTGAATCTCATAAAAAAAAAACCACGCTGGCCAAGTGCGGGTTAGCGGACTTCACATGTTTTTCGAGTACTTGCTTTTCCCACGATGTTTTCCTTCACTTTCATCATGTTGGACAGGAAATGGAAATTTCAAAAGTACAAGACTCAGTGATTGAAGGCCGCTTCACTTGGTTTCCCAAACCGCGTTACCACTGGGCTACCACTGTATAAATTATCTACAGTTTTTGCGTTAAAGAGTAACAAACATCAATTCATCCATCCTCACAAGCTTTCGAGTGTAATAAATATATACCTAAGTATATCGACATACATACATCCCTAAATCGATGGCGCGGGAAACCGCATTTTGTGGAAGTCGCTCAGCGTTTCCGAAATTAGATTTGCTCTGTGAGCTGTAACTCTGATTAAAACCGTTTTCTAAAGGTACTTGTTCTTAGCACAACAGATATGAACTATCAGCATTATCACTTCGCTATTGATAGCATCTCTTTGTACAATCTACTAGAAAAGAAACTTCCAAATATCGCTTATGAATCTTAAAAAAGTATACGAGAATGATATATTTTGATTCTATGGCATAACGAATAACGTCATCTATACATATAATAAAATTCTAAGTCGAATCTGTACATTAAATATTTTTTGGAGAATCTTATGGAAATAGACATTATTATCGATGCAGAGGTCGAATTTATAGTTTTTAAAATTTTTGTTTTTGTTTGTCTGTCTGTTTGAGAACGAATCACGAGAAAATTACATTTTAATGACACATACTAAAAATTTAATGAAATTTGGTATGATGACAGCTGGTTACCCGGATCAACATATAGGATACTTTTTACTGCGGGAAAATATCTCACCTCTGAGAAATCTATATTAAACGCTAAAGTCGTTAGTTTTAATATAATTTTAAATTATCCTGTCTAAGCTCAAGAAAAATATATATCTGTGATTTCAAATTTGTTATTACATAATATTATGTTTGCTTGCTAGATAATAAATTTGAAACAACCGACGAAATTTTTTGCTATATATATATATATATATATATATATATATATATATATATATATATATATATATATATATATATATATAGCATTATAAATAAGCAAAGACAAAGCAGTTCAGTACCTTTTTGACCGACTTCCAAAAAAAGGAGGAGATTCTCAATTTTTATATAAACAGGTAAACTCTATTCATATACGTTTTCCTCAAATTTTCAATAATTATTATGGTTAAATTTTGACCAGTAGACGAAATCGAGTTTATTTTAATTACAGGTTTTATTTGTGGATAGGATGTAAAAGTGGTTCCCTTGTATACGGGATAGGGGCTATAATTCCTTAAATTTAAGCTCTAAAAGTAAGTAGTGAGAGTGAAGCGAAAAAAACTATTAATATGAAATTTAACCCAATTTTGTTGTAAATTACTTTGAAGCGTGCCAGTTGAAGACAATTTACTTCGCGACTGTCACGTAAAATATGAAAAATATCATCTGTTCATTTAAATAAGTAAATTTTAGTGTTAGTGCTAACAAATAGCGTATTGATAGTTATTAGAAAACTAGTGATTCACCCTCGCTTCAACTCGGCTTCATCCCTACAAAAATAATATATCCCACAGGAATCCTATATTCTTCCGGGATGATATATAGCCTATTTATATTTATAATATGTATGTATTTAAAGTTATATATGTGTAGTGTATCAACTATCTGGTATCCATAACACAGGCCTCGTAGCTTACCATGGAACTAGATGGTGCTGTGTGTGTTAATGTCCCAATATATTTATTTATAGCATTCCTCAATAAACGGGATATCTAATGTAAAAACAAATTTTCAAATCGGATAAATAGTTCCTGAGATTAGCGCGTCAAAGAAACAAACAGTCATTTTATAATATTAGTATAGATAAAAACTAACATTGCCATCTAAGAAAACTAAAAAGTGCAACCTGGAATAGATAATATTATGTAAGTTAAGATTAAGCGATCGCCACGAGAAGCATCTCAGTAGGTCGAGATGGGTTCTGTTCGGCTAACTTATAAGTTATAATTTAAAGTTAGTATTTTTTTTAGTTAGAAATATGGAAATTGATGTTAGAGCTTCTGCTTATATTCTCCCGACGGGAAATCCTATCAAAGTGCTAAATATTACACATTTATAGAATTTAGAGGTTTTAGCTATCATGTTTTATTTTTTTTTTCTAATCTCCATAATGGCTTTTCATTTTTAAACTACAGAGTATTGAGCCTCTAAGTTATTGCTTGTCTCAAATGAAACGTGCTTATTAGTAGTATTTAACTGTACGTTTTAACCAGTTAAGTCTTAACCAGACTTAAAAACACAGTATCTGGCCGACCGAGCTACTCCCAGATTTTCGGAATACCTATAAAAATGAGTTTTTTTTTCATTAGAAAATACACCCAAGACAAGACTGACAAATATAGAAAAAGTTAAAAAGCAAAACCTTATCTAAATACAAAATTTGTTCCAAATCGATAGAGCCGTTTCCGAGATACATAAAATATAAAATTATATATATATATATATATATATATATATATATATATATATATATATATATATATATATACTAAGAATTGGTCATTTAATATTATAAGATTTTTATGGGTAACTCGTGACAATATTATTTAGATGAGAATATTTCAAGTATTGGCTATTATTCTAAAACTAGCGGCTCACCCTCGCTTTGCTTGAGTTCGCCTCTAGACAAACAAAAACAAATCTATCCCACGGGAACCGCACATTTTTCCGGGAAAAAGTAGCCTATTTGTTATTCTGATGTATGATCTATATTATTGTAAATTCTCATCAAAATCCAAACAGTAGTTTTTGCGTACTAAGCTGTATAAGTTACTATAGTTTTTTAACTATCCCACGAGAACTCTTTAATTTTCCGGGATGAAAATTATCTAAGATGTTGACCGGAGATATAAGGTACCACCATATAAAATTTCATTTAAATCGGTTCGACTGCTTCGGAGATTAGCCCGTACAAACAGACAAACAGAAAGAAAAACAAAAAAATTGAAAGAAAAGTGGATTTGTTCTATTTCTCTTCTTACATTCCCCTGACTTAGTGTTTTAGCATTTTGTTTTTCTATGTACAGACATTCAACCTCTACAGCTTTATTATATGTATAGATGCTAAGCAGATTTTGATAATTATATCACAACGCAGGTGTACAGGCTGCCTTTAAGTTCTGTACGTCTTTAGTGTCATTAGTTTTCAAGTATGAATGTAAAATTTACATTTGAATTAGATTTGTGACTTTATATGATCATTAATCTTAGTAACGTATATGAGGTTTGAAGGGCGTTTTACTGATTTGGATTAGGTACTGTTGCCAAATTAACTTTAACAGCTATTTTCGTTGTATGTGTGGAACATGTATTTGTATACTATCTGTCCTTTTTTGGGTTCTATAGCTAAGGGATACGATATAGAAGTTTATTGCTAATCTTATGGTGTCTGTCTGACATTTAGAAGGTTGTGTTTTAAAGACGTCTTGTTTCAAAACTGTTTTTGAGAGTATATGTATGGAATGGCGGATATTCTAACAAATTATAAAAGAATCAAAAAAGAAAATATATAAACAGCAGGTAAGTGGATACTTTTCGAAATTATAATAACAAAAAAAAGTAAAAAATAGCCAAGTTTGTATCAAACTCCTACTTAATATACATTGAAAATCGATACATAAAGAATTATATCCCTATAAGCATTTATCTTAGGTAGGGGTAGTTTTTTAATTCATTTCTATTTTATAACCCTAAAATATAATCCCTTTGGTAAAATATTGGTTGAGGCTTTATAAAATCGTTTCATAGAATGGCGTCGTCGAGTTGCGGTCAGCCAGCATGTATGCATTGGCGGCAATATATTTTAGTAATTTCATTTGTTTTCCACATTTCCATTATGTTTATTGTAACCTTATTTTTCTTTGAAGGAATAAAACTCTTTTTATTGAAATATATTTCAGTGAGGTTTTATAGAATCGTTTAGTAGCATCAGTGATATCTATACATATAATAAAATCCTGAATCGAATGTGTACATTAAATATTTTCTGGAAAATCTTATTTAAATAGTCATTTATATAGAGGTAGAATCTATAGTTTTTAGAATTTTTAAGAAAACCGATGAACAGATTTTGGTGAACTTTGGTATGTTGATAGCTAGTTATCCAGGTCAACATTTAAACTACTTTTGTAAATATCTCATCTCTGAGAAATCTATACTGTCCTTTAAAACGTACCAAGTTAGTTATTACTTATAGTATTTTATTAATTTCTTTCATTAAAAGTAAGATTGAAGAAGTAGTGTAAGATTGCATATTTCTATATATGACCGATATAGAAATATGCAATCTTACACTATATATTTATAGTATTAAAGTAAAACTTTGATAGGGATTTATTATATACATACATATTAATGTATAGATAAATTAGTTTCTCTAATTTTTTATTGTAGCGCGAAGGTAGATTATAATGAATAACTAGATTCATTTTACGGTCACGACTGACGTGTGTGCGCAGTGCGTTAGATAAGTGAATGCGTGGAGTCGCTATTATTTAAAGAAATATTTGTTTACGATGGCATTGAATATAGTGATATAGAATTTATAATATTTTATTGGGCTAGATTTAGTTTTTCCAGGTTTTTTTTTATTGGTAAGCGGTCAAAAATGGATTAATCCATTTGGTTCAAATTTTTGTAATTTTGTAATTCATTTGTATTGTCTTGGATAATTGGCAAATAAGAAAAAACTGAAAGTGATTTTGTCTATAGGATTTTTGTATGAACTCAAAGATTTTAAACTTGACTACTTGACATTTGAACAATACAACTATATATGTGCTATGTTGGGTTAGCTAGCCTATACATATAATAAAATTCTAACTAAGCTGAAATTGTTCATTAATTATTTTTTTTTATCTTATTGAAATAAACATAATTATCGATACAGAGGCCGAATCTATAGTTTTTATAATTTTTGTCTGTCTCTCTGTTACCGCATCACAGAAAAACTACTGGAGGGATTTTGATGAAATTTGGTATGGTGATAGCTGGTTATCCGGGTCAATATATAGGTTACTTTTCTGAGTAAAAATATAAAACCTGCAATGTTAGAGTACATACTAATATATAAAAGCTAAGAATTTGGTGTTTTGGTCATCTGAACGCGGGCGAAGCCGCGGGCAATGCTAGTAGACAATAAGTATTGAAAGAGAAAATTAAGTAAAAAGTAGTTTAATATTTGCATATATGTATATGTATTTAGCATATAATAAAAATTATTAAATACTAATTATTCCAGCAAATACTTTTATTATTATGTAAACTTCTATCTATATATGTACATATAAAGTAAAAGTGTAACTGATCGCTATCTGTACATGGAAGATATTTAAGAAAAACAATTATTGGGGGTTTTTCTATAACCCAACGCAATATAACTTAAAACATTGATTTTTAAATTTTTTGTTTGTCTGTGCGTTTATACGCGCTAATTTCAAAAACAGCTTAACAGATTTGGGTGCGGTTTTCACTAATGTATGCGGTAAGCTTTATTAAACATATAGTATTTGTTTTATTTCAATCGGTTCCTAAATAACAAATTTATGTCAATTTAAAGAATCACCTACTATATAATACCATGCTAGTACATAATAATATAATACGAATATCTATTCATATAAATATTTATTTAGAAAATTTTTACTCAAGTTAAAACTCAAAAGTTCCGCAGCTATGGCATAAATAGACGGACACGTTTACTGTAAATAATATAATAAATAACCAGTCAACAGTTTTGCAGTGCCTTCTCATTACTCTTTAGTAATAAACGGGGCGCTGCGTGGATGGTACATAATTTGTGTCCTTTGATATTCCCACTGAAATTGGGCCTTTAGCTATTGTCACCATATGTATATTATATATGGGATAGTCTTGTTTTTGTTTTTACTAATTTTATAAAATCTTAAAATAATTATATAAATACCTAACAAATTAAATTAAAATCTGTCCAGTAGTTTTCTCATGATGGCTTCCCAGACAGATAGAAAGACAGACAAAAATTAAAAAAAACTATAGATTCGGCCTCTGTATCGGTAATAATGACTATTTCAATAACATTTTCCAAAATATATTTAATGTACAGATTCGACTCAGAATTTTTATTATATGTATAGATAACAATTGATTAAAAATGTCACATCACAAGTAACATTCAAATCGAAAAATCGATAAGCCTTTTTTGATATTGAACTTATAACTCTAGCTTATGGATATTAGACATGTATGTATATATGTCCGAGGAAAAACGACCAGGGGGTGACTCGAACTGCACCCCACCTTCCTTTTTATTACGGCCCTCCCTCACACCGTAATGAACGGAATTGTCTAATGTTATTAGAAATAATGTTTTATTTCACCTAAAATTATATGAAGCTGCCATTACAAGATACTTTATGAGCCATTTTTTTCATCTTGAATTAGTTATGTCGAAGGATTTTAAATATAAATCTACCAATATAACTTTTTATGGCTGTTTTTCTTATAATATTTAAAAAAAAAACTATTAATCCTAATAACATAAATTTTATTGTTTTAGTTTAAATGAATGTTCGTATGTTTGTTCTGTAAACGTTCCTAAACCATTGATCCGATTGTGATGAAACTCTAGTGGGTTATTCTGTATACGCCTGCAAAGGTTCCTGGCACAAAAAAAAAAACAATTTTTCTTTGGAAGTTTGTCTTTTATACGTAGTTTTATACGTTTCTAAACCATTTAATCTTAGTGATGTACAATAAGTCGCTAGTATAATATAAATTTCGTGTATTCACAAATGATACATTTAAAATTTCATACATTCAAAAATAAGTTAACGTTCGATTAGAAGAAAGTTAAAACCACACGTTACTGAGTTGTTCTTCAAACAAATGAATTCAGATTACAGGGCTCGAGCCATTTTATTAGGTCGGTACCACACGTGGGTTGTTTGACAATACATATTTATTTTTGTTGAAAAATCTATTTAACTTATATTAAGCTAGTTACAAATACATGCCCCTAGAGGACTGCTTATATATGATTTCCCACGGTTTTATAATAAACTAGCGACTCACCCTCACTCCGCTCGGGTTCGGCCCTACTTACGTTTTAAAAACGCAGTTTTTTATGCAATAAAAAATATCCTATATTGACCCGGAGCTATCATCATACCAAATTATATCAAAATTCCTCCAGTGGTTTCTCCGTGATGCAGTAACAGACAGACAGATAGACAGAAAGACAGATAAAAAATCTAAAAACTATAGATTTGGCCTCTGTATCGATAATACTGTCTATTTCAATAAGATTTTCAAAAAAATTGAATGTAAAGATTCGGCTTAGTTGCAATTTTAATATAGGTGTATATATATAGATATAGATGATTCATTCCATTAACTTACATCGAGACATTAATTTTAGATAATAAGTTTAAATTGTAACAGTTTTATTTTAAAATAAATTAGTTTCAATTAGTTTTTGTTTTTTTTTTCGACCTACCGACTATAGCTAACGTAACTGGCTTGTAAATATTTTTGGATGTCTGATAGTTAATCATCTCAAATGATGAATTTGTATATTGTATCCTGCCCTTTTAACGTCCCACTGCTGGGAACGGGTCTCCCTTCGATACGAGGGGAATAAGTTATCTTAGAGACGCAGGTTTCCTCACGATGTTTTTCTTCACACACAAATGGTAATCATGTTGGAAATGATTCGTACATGAAAATATCAGAGGTGCGAGTCTCAGTATTTGAATCCGCTTCACTCGTTTTCCCAAGCAACCGCGTTACCTCTAGGCTACCACTGCCTTTTTTATGATGAATTCATCCTTTGATGTTACTATGATTATTATAATGACATCTTGATCAATGCCTGCTATCGAGAACAACGAGATGACAATGAAGTCAAAGAAACTTAAACATAAGAAAATCTAATGTGTATAAATACATAAAATAAAAAATGTATGTGTGTCTATCTGTTGCATTGTAGCGCCCAAACGGTTCAAACGATTAAAATGTCGTTTGTTTTCGGTTGACATATGACTTGATTGAGACCCGTTTGCAAGTTAACAACTCTTTCCTAGACGGTAAAAATGTATGAACAACTTTCACAGATCTATTCGATTCGAAACTTGGTACCCTGTTACTTTAATGACATTGCAATAATATGATATCCTAGGCCTGATCCTGCAGCATCACCTGGAATCTGCAAAATACTCTATTTTCTTCTAAAATACTGTCAGAGATATAGATAGTGCCATCCACGAAGGCGCGCGATTTCAACTGTCAATAAAGAGAGGGGCGCGTCTTCGTGGATGGCACCACGGAATAGGTAAAAAAGGCTGGAAGGGTAATGTGGGCGTGACAGCGTCGCCGCAACTATGGTTAAACAACCATACTTGAACCGATTCATGCGTGCACCGCTTGTAGTTCGTGTTTAGAGTGCGTCGGGTACGGAGCTGCGATAAATAGTGTTATAATGCCGTGTTGTGCTATTATTACTTGCAAGACAAAAAGTCAAACTTCGAGTATCGATCGAGGAGGTATATCTTTTCATCGGTAAGTCAAAAATAATAATGAATATCTCTTTAATTTCAAAAATGTAGCAACGATTACAAAATTCAAAACAAACGATACTATTGTAATAAGCTAAAACAAACAATATACATTGCTCGCTATGCATGCGCATAATCAAAGCAACGCGTGATCGTTGTCTGCAATGGATAGCGTTCTCTGCGAAACCCACACTTTTCATTGCTTGCTTTGCGATGATTCACTTTTGTATATTATAATAGTGATGGCTTTTGTTGTAAGACAAAATAATCGATAAGGCAATGATTTTTGTATAATAATGTGATTGAATGTTTTCTATGGCAAGTTTAAAGTTTATATACAGGTTTATTTTAGAAATAAGAAAAAATCAATTTTATATATTACCTAAAAATATCTCATGCATGATTTGGTAATATCAAAAAATACTTTTAGGTTCCCTAAAGAACCTTCCATAAAAGAAAAATGGATTGACGTGACGGGCAGGGAAAACTGGTTTCCGACAAAGTTCAGTGCTATATGCTCTAAGCATTTTAGTGAAAATGATTTTATTATTAAAAAATCTGGAAACAGATATTTAAAACCAGGAGGACATTGACAATTTGTAATCTCTATCTATAATAAAATTCTAACTGAGTCGAATATGTATATTAAATATTTTTTGGAAAATCTTATTTAAATAGTCATTATTATTTTTATATGATTGTTCATTGTGTTTTCTCATTTTCGCGCTAACATATTGTAAAATATTTTGTCATGTAAAATGAGTGTGATAAAGAGAACTAACTTAAGAATTCACTTACCACGTATGTAACATTAAAAATACATTTATTATAAGTTAAACATTGTTTTATTTTATTTTTAAATTGAACTAATCTAATTCGTTTATAAAATGTGTTTTTAATAACTGTAAAATAAAAAATATTATATAAAATTTATTTTAATACACTGACATAAATTATCGACAAAAATATCGTTAGCATTTTTTATTTTCAAGCACTAGTCATTTTATTTATTTTACACAACACAGACGCAACACTAATTATCTATGTGTTGACCAATTATAGGGCTGCGTTAAAGGTTGCGTATGTGTGCGAATGCTTGTGTTTATTTGACTTGCGCGTGTAGTAAAAATATCAAGAAGGGATGAGTGGCGACAGTGGTTCCCATACAAATTACGCGTGATTACCATTCTACTATCTTTCATCAATTCTGTGGATGGCACAAACTATATCGGGGTTTTAGTGATATTTTAAATTTTCAATTTGACAGGATGTAAATAAAGCAACCAAGTATAATACAAAGCCACAAGACAGTAAGAAAATAATTTTTAATCTCAGTAATGTCTAAAAGGCTAAACAAGTAGCTCTATCATGACCTATAGAAGACAGACACAGGGCAAGCTTTTAACAAAGCAATGTAAACTAATTCTCAGCGTCAAAGCAAAGAGTGCGGCGACTGACGAACTGTTTACATTTGACGCATCTATAGCTCATGGGGTACCGATAGCAGAAAAATTGTAATAATTTTTTTATATTGTCATATCTAACCCACTGTGATAGTTTTGTAACAGAACTTGTTGTTCTTCCGACCGAAGCAAATTTAAGTCACTAGTATGAAATATGAAAGACCAGCGAACATACTTTCACATTTGACATAACTTAAGTAAAATGAAATTTTATCAATATGACAAGAATCACAACATTTTAAGAAAACATTTTTTTTTAAACTTATTTTTTTCTTCTAAGCCTGGAGAGCTTGATATTTGATTATTGTTTGTCAACATTTAAGCCAATATTCTTTTACTTTTTTTATTACTGGATGCTATAATAGATTATATAATTTAGGTATTTTGGAAAACCAAGTTTAGTGGGTTTAAATTCCGAATCTTGCACTTCTGATTTGCGTAAATAATGTTCCACATGATTATCACTTACCTTACTGTGAAGTAAAACATGGTCAGACCACCAGCATCTCTGAGACTTTGGCAAGGAAGCTTATGCCCAGCAGTGGGACTTTGAACAACCAGTATTTATCGAGTATTTTTAACATTGACCTAATATTGAAACTTTTAAGCTTTAAAAAATACTCGATTTAAATAATTTATACATTAAAGAGTCACTTCATAAGAATTCAGTGTCAAAATACAAGTAAATTCAAACCAGATAATACTATATCTGTAGCGACATTGTATATTATATGACTATGAAATTGCCTCCTTGATCTAGTAGCAAGAGTATATGACTGTAGATCGTGATGTTACAGGTTTGAGTCCTGAGTCGAGGCAAATATCCTTATAGAATCTCCTAGGGTTACATCTATATGAATATTATGGTCTATTGCTTGTTTACTAGTGCATATGTATGTAATAGTGCACTATATTATTTTATTCTCTGTATAGTATAGTCCCAGGTTTCAGACAGACATAAATTCTAAAAACTATTCATTTACTTCTCATATATAAACAAGGAAACGATCTGTATACATGTACCTTTATATAGGTCGTTTTAAATCGTTTTTAAGGCTTATTTTACATTTTAATCATAATATATGTAGATGAATTTTTAATGTATAGATTCCATTTTTATGCTATCGGTACCATATTTCAACGATAAGGTGAACGTAGCTAGTCGAGTTGCCATAAAGGCAAGGGGTCTGTTTGACCCCTTGTTTGAAGTAACTCAATTTATACCTATGTTGATAAGCGACATGGACTAGAGCTTATACCTAGAAAGTATATAAAATGTTATGTTTAATGTATCTCTAAAGTAACTAATTTATACTGTGTATTTATTTTAAGAAGGCAGTGGTAGCCCAGTAGTAACGCGCTCGCTTGGGAAACCGAGTGAAGCCCATTCAAATCCCGGGTCTTGCACCTCTGATATTTTCATGTGCGAATCATTTCTAACATAATTACCACTTGCCTTACGGTGAAGAATAACATCGTGAGTAAACCTGCATGTCTGAGAGAACCTAGCAAGTTTTCGAAAGACATGTGAAGTCCGCCCGTACTTGGCCAGCGTGGTGGACTAAGCCCCCCTCGTATTGAAGGTAGGTCCATGTCTATAAGTGCGACGTTAAAAAAAGGGCTGAATATAATATATTTATTTTAGGCTGTCTCGGTTGTGTAGTAGCTAGCATGTGCATCTGTAGGTCCTGGGTTCGAGTCCCAGGTTTTTAAACAGAAAAATTCATTAACTAATATAGAATATTTTTGGTAAAAAAATTTTAGAGTTTAGAGTTTGAAGATGAGAATGTGAATGTACTCGTAAATTTAATGTCTTTCGGTCTAGTTTTGGTATGATTTTAAAACATCTGGGTGTAATCAATGACATCTTTGTGCCTGCTTCAAATATCTCATGGTTTTCTTAAATTGTAAGATACAATAGGTATTTGTTTTTGATAAGATAGAGACGGTGTATCTTTTGAATTTTCAGTCGGTTCGATTACCGGTTGAATTAAGCTTTATAAAAAACTAAATGCAGTTACCGTTATTTTTAAAAATAAAATAATGTTTCATTTGAGTGAAACATGTTATCTTCAACATTTAAGGTACTATTTTTATTTTTATCATTTAAGATTTATTATTTAAGATACTTTTAGAGTTAAAATCAACAAATATTGTAAGGTACTCTGGTGTCATTTTTGAATTTTTAAAATCATTTTTGTAAATTGTGGGTAGGCACTGTCTGTAACAAGTATATAACGCCTTTGAGACGTCTCAAACCTTAGTCTCTCCCGTGACTATGATTGCTGTAAAGCATTCGAAACGTCGGGAACCAAAAATTTAAATAAATCCGCGAAATAATCCGAAAAGATAGTTTTATTTAAAATACTCTTTTATGTTAAGTTAGTTTCTTCCCTGTATACCTATTAATGGAATGTATACATATTAATGGTATTAAAACAAGTATAGGATATATTTGAAATAAAACTGGAACAAATATTCATAAAACTTAACGTTTTGATGGAAAACGTGTCGAGTACGAAACGTTTTCATTTACTTCGGTCAATACCGTTCGCTATCATGTTTGCTATCTATTCACATAATAAAATTGAAGTGTTTACTGTTTGTCCGTTGGAAAATTTAATGAAAGATTTTTAATTTTTTTTTGTATCCGGTTAATTCTTGTTGTAGATTGTTTTTTTAATAATATTTATTGATTTATTTGCTTATGCTTTTACCGGTGGTAGGACTCTGTCAAGCCTGAGGAGTCCGACTGGATGGGTACCACCCCCTTATCTATTTCTGCCGCCAAGCAACAATGATTGCATTGTTGTGTTCCGGTTTGAAGGATAAGGTAGCTAGCGCAATTACAGGCAAGAGGCATATCATCTTAGTCCTCACAGTGACAACGCATCTGTGGTTCTGCATTTTTGTTACTTAAAACCTAAGTGCATGAACCGTAGGTGTTATGGGCGACAGGTACTGCTTTCCATCAGGTGGTCTGTCTGCTCGTTTGTCATTGAATCTCATTAAAAAAAAAATGAGTCTTAGCAGTAGCCTATGAGCTAGTCTATTGGTTTACAAAATTTTATCAAAATCGTTCTAGCTGTTTGAGCGTTAAGATAGAACAAACATACGTCTAAAACCCTAGTCTCTCCTGTAACCATGATTACTGTGTAGCGTTTAAAAAGTAGGGAACCAAAAATTAAAATATATCCGGGAACAAATCCTAAAAATAGTTTTATTTAAAATATTAAATATTCGCGTAAGTCTAAGAAAGTATTAAATATAATAGTAGTTTAATTAGTTATAACAAGCAGGATTCGGAAACCCGTTTAATTTTTAAACCGGTTTTGGTTATTGACCTTAAACCGAAAAGCTTTTCGGTTTAAGGTTTTTGTAGGATTTTAAGCAAAAGAATAATAATATAAGAATATTTAGTTTTATTATCTCAACAATCTTAATCCAAGGGCGACACACGTACAAGTACAAGAGAAAAAGAAGGACAGATAAGTAACAAAATATATGTAACAGAAATCGAGGCGCCACCAAGTGACAAAAAAAGGATTTAATTACATAAGTTGCGTTCCATTTCTATCACCCGCCCCTGAACGCAATCCCATTTTCAATACACAGTATAAATGCTTATCTACAGTAGTACCTTTGGTTAATATATCAGAAATATTTTCTTTACCTTTTACATAACAAAACTTTAATTTTAAATTGTTAACATGTTCCTTTAGAAAATGGAATCTTATGTCTATGTGCTTAGACCTAGGCAAATAACAATCGTTAGCAGTGAGTTTGATTGCACTTTGATTGTCGCTGTGGATCACTAGAGTGTAGTCGCTTCGCCCGCCAAGCTCTCCTTGCAGCTGTTGCAGCCACAGCGCCTCCTGCGCCGCCGCCGACATGGCCATGTACTCCGCTTCCGCTGTGGAGAGAGCCACGGTTTGTTGTTTGCGCGAGCCCCATGACACTGCGCCTCCCTGCAAAATAAAAATGTAACCCGTGCACGATTTACGGTCACGGATATCACTCGCCCAATCTGCGTCACAATAGCCTGTGATTACATTTTGACTGCTCTTGGTATAAACTAGTTTATAGTATTTAGTGCCTTGTAAGTATCTCAGTACTCTTTTCACAGCAGCCCAATGTTCAGGCTTAGGTTCCTTATTATGTCTACTAAGGGCGTTTACAGCAAATGAAATGTCAGGTCTTGTTCCTTGAGCTACATATAATAAACAGCCTATGCCTATATGCATTTCCATTGTTGTCATCAAATTTCAGTCCAACTTCTATAGGTGTTTTTACTGGTTTGCAATTTGTCATATTGAATCTTGATAATATTTCGTTTATGTACTTCTCCTGGTCTAACATAACTGTATCTACATCTCTACTTATATTCAAGCCCACACATTGTTTTGCTTGACCAAGATCCTTCATATTTAATTTTTGACATAATTCTCTTTTTAATTCTTTAGTAGTTGCTGACAAGGAGCTAAATATTATTATGTCATCAACCCATACTGCTATGTAAATTCCTCTATTGATATCATAATAAATACAGGGATCTGTCTTTGATTGCTCAATTCCCATCTCCTTCAGGACCTTACTTAGCTTTGTGTTCCACAGCCTGCTTGCCTGTTTGAGTCCATAGATAGACTTAAGTAAGTGACATACCTGTTTTCCTTCATTATACATTTCTGGTTGTAACATGTATATTTCGGTATCTATATTTCCCTGTAAAAAGGCTGATATAGCATCCATTTGGTCAATCTGTAGGTTGTACTGTGCTGCTAAAGCAAACAAATAGCGAATGGAAGTATATCTTACTACTGGAGAGTAAACTTCTTGGTAATCTATGCCTCTCTTTTGGGCATATCCTTTTATAACAAGTCTTGCCTTGTAGCGAATAATATTTCCTTGTTGATCAGTTTTAGTTTTAAATACCCATTTGCTTGGTAATGCCTTTTTATCTGGGGGTAGGTCAACCAACTGCCATGTCTTATTTTCCAACAAAGAGCTATGTTCCTCATCCATTGCTTTCTTCCACTCACGAGCATGTGGGGACGAAAGGGCTTGCTCCACACTTTGTGGATCTGAAACGCTTGTATAAAAACAGAGTAGTCCCATTTTATCATTGTTAATTTTATTACGTGGCCTCAGTGTGATATTACTCATTTGCTGGTCCTGCTGTAATAGCTGTCTCGAAGGCCGATAACTCTCATCATGGTCATCTATGTCAGTTTCATACTCACTAGAATCATCATCTTCGGCTCCTTCCAAGATAGGTTTATTAACTGACCCACTTGACTGAGGAGTGCTGTCAGACTCTTTCGGTTCATTAATTTGTTCTGTGCAAGTATGATCTTCTAACTTGCCTGCCTCATTTTCAACAGGGTTGACTGAAACTGAACATTCATTAGACTGATTAACATGTTCAAAAAAAATAACATCTCTGCTCTTTACGACCTGATGAGTCAATGGGTTCATAATACGATATCCTTTTGTATTCTCGCAGTAACCAACAAAGATCATCTCTGTAGATTTTCTATCCCATTTTAAACGCCTTTGCTTTGGTATATGAACCATCACCTTTGAACCAAATATCCTCATGTGGTTTAGTCTGGGTTCTTTTCCTGACCACATTTTATATGGTGTAGTATCTCCTAGTGCTTTGGTTGGCGATCTATTGATAATGTAGGCCGCTGTGGCTACAGCTTCAGCCCAAATAGATTTTTCTAAGTTTGCATAGAACATCATGCACCTAGCCTTTTCTACTATGGTTCTGTTCATTCTCTCAGCAAGGCCATTTTGCTGAGGGGTGTAAGGGGTGGAGGTCTGGTGTGTAATTCCACAACTTGTTAAATATTTCTCAAAAATGGAGTTACAATACTCTTTACCATTATCAGTTCTTAAAGTTTTAATTTTATGATTTAATTGATTCTCAACATTTTTTTTATAGTCCTTGAAAATTTCTATTATATTTTGTTTATCTTTGAGAAAATAGATATGGACCATTCTAGTGTAATCATCAATGAAAGAAATAAAATATTTCATACCTCCATAAGATGCTTTCTCCATTGGCCCGCATATGTCGGAGTGTATAATTTCCAAAGGCCCTGTCGCCCTAGAGCCTGCATACTTGAAAGGCAACCTCGTTTGTTTCCCTTCATAACAGCTAGAACACTGAATGTATTTCTGTGGATCTAGCGACAGCATGACCCCCTCAGCACAAATGGGTAATTTCTTTAAAGCTGAAACATTTAAATGAGCCATCCGAAGATGCCATAGATTAATATCATTCTCATTGACTTTATTAGACACTAAGTGAGCAGTTTCATCATTATTTGTAAAGGTGTCTAATACATATAGTTTATTTATTAAAGTGGCTGAGCACAGTAAGTCACCATGAGCATTTTTAATCTCACAACCTTTCTCATTAAATAACAACTTATATCCATTTTTTGTAATTGTGCTCACTGATAATAAATTAGCTGCCAAACCTGGTACATAGAGAACATTTTTTACTTGGATTTTCTCCTGTTGTGAGATATGAATACTGATATGTCCAACACACTCCACGGATAATGGTTCTCTGTTTGCCACTGTTATAGTTTTTATAGGTGGTTCACGAACATTGCACATCCATTCTTTGTTGCTACACATATGCATGGAGGCACCTGAGTCAATGTACCATTTATGATTACTTTTACCTGAAAAAGCTGAAAAAGCTGCAATAAAACTTTCTTGCTTTTTACTTTCTTTGTTCACCATTTTCTTAGAATGTTTACAAAACTTTGCTAAGTGTCCATAACCATTGCAATTATAACATCGGGGACCCCTATTCTTAATGGGTGGTCTTGACTTGTGTTGATAATGATTTTTCTTGGAATTAGAATAGAATGCACTGCTTGAATCTTCAATTTTTACTTCTTGAAGTAATTTAGTCTTTATAAAGTCTGCAGTGATTCTTGCACCTGAGTTCTCCAACCCCATTATCTTAGGTTTATACTCATCAGATAATCCAGCCAACATTAACGTGCCAAGCCACTCATCGTTTACTTCAAAGCCAATATTTCTAAGTTTGTGAGCAGCACTCATTAACCTGCTAACATAGTCTTCTATACCGGCGCTTGATTCAAGTGAAGTGTTAATCAATTCCTTCAACAAGCCCACTTTTCTTGTAAGCCCATTGTCATCGAAGGCTTTATGTAAATTGTCCCACACATCCTTGGCAGTTTTACACTCCTGAACATGTACATAGTTTTGAGTGTTTATTAACAAAATTAGCTTGGATTTGGCCTTCACGTCCTTTACTGGGTCGACTTGTTTTCTTGAACTATATTCTATGCAATCCCATAAATCTTCATGCTCCAGATATGTTTTGATACAGAATTTCCACGTTGTGAAATTATCTCGGCCGTTTAACTTCTCGATATTGAACATATAATTTGAGCTCGCCATTGGTAATAATGTAATATTTTTTAACACGTGGTATTACGTAACCACGTTGACCATATAACCTCGTTTCACACTTGCACCCTCTCCGGTAAAACTTCAGAATTCTTATTACGGTATTCTTACTTTTGCAACCACGCTCTGCTACCATGTAGGATTTTAAGCAAAAGAATAATAATATAAGAATATTTAGTTTTATTATCTCAACAATCTTAATCCAAGGGCGACACACGTACAAGTACAAGAGAAAAAGAAGGACAGATAAGTAACAAAATATATGTAACAGAAATCGAGGCGCCACCAAGTGACAAAAAAAGGATTTAGTTACATAAGTTGCGTTCCATTTCTATCAGTTTTGGTTACGTTTTCTAATTGGTTAAATCCCGGAGAATGATTTTGACGAATTTAGGTTCCATGATCAAAATTAACCGATTAAAATAAGTTTTTGGGCGTTTACATTTGGCGAATTTTTCTAATGGTGAATTGCTTAGTAGAAGAATACATGTCGTTTCTTACTTATGAAGAATTAACTGGTATATTTCGGTATCAAAACCGAATCCAATCTTACTCTAAGAATAAAGTTACCCATTATTATTTCGGTTAACGAAACCGTTCGCTTTGATTAGCCGGTTAAAAAACGAGCGATGAATTAACCAGTACATTACCGAAATTAACCGTTTTTTCAAACCGGTTCCGTGCCTTGATAACAAGTGTAAGTTACTAATATAATTTACTATTCGAATCCGCTTTATTTAAATGCTTATCCTATATTCGAACCAATACATTGGTTTAGAAGTTACCATGCCATAGAGACGTAGACAGACATACAAACGTACATATTAAACAAATCTATAATAAATCTCATTTTAGCCATAGTTCAAGAAAATCTATTACATTAATAGTAAAACCTAACGCATCTTACAATAACGATGAATAAAATAAATATATTGGGACATTAACACGCAGTACCATCTGGTTCCATGGTAAGCCACGAAGCTTGTGTTATGGATACCTGATAGTTGATACACTACACATATATAACTTTAAATAAATACATATTATAAATATAAACACCCATGACTGCAGTACAAACATTCGCGCTCACATAAATGAATGCCCCCAGCGGGACTCGAACCCGCGACCGCTGGCACAGCAAGTAGGGTCACTACACACTGAGCTAAACATATCATTACAATATATCATACTTTAATACTTTAATTGTAACTATATCTTTCTTATTAGAACGGAAAAGAAAGAAATATTATACGTTATCTAGAAGTGAGTTTGGCTGAAACCGCAACTTGGCTAATAAATCTTATGAATTAGGTTTCGTGAGAATGTTATCTTTATATTAACTGTATGTTATTATTAAGGTAAGAAGAAATGATTAAACTACAGTATTATACTAAGGAATTGCCATGGCTTTGCTTTCGACTGAAAATGGTATATTGATATAGGATCATTGCTAAATAAAAAAATAATAAAAACCGATTGCGTAAATATGAAAGTAAAAGAAGGGAACGAAAGCAAAGGTAAATATTTATTTAAGACGAATCTAACAACGTACGAATAATTAAAATCGGTTAAGCTGTTGAGTAATTACGAGGGAACATAGGGTATACATATAACATACATACATACAGATCTAACACATAACCCTTCTTTGGACTTCGCTGCAGTCGGGCAAAGAGTTACAACACCGTTGAAGTCGCTGTAAGTTTTCAATAGATATTCCTATCATTATTATCATCATATCTATACTTAATATTATAAAGCTGAAGAGTTTGTTTGTTTGTTTGTTTGTTTGGTTGAACACGCTAATCTCAGGAACTACTAATCCGATTTGAAAAATTCTTTTTGCATTAGATAGCCCGTTAACTGAGGAAGGCTATAGGCTATAAATCATCCTGGAAAAATGTACGGTTCCCGTGGGATAGATTTGTTTTTGTCTAGAGACGAACCCGAAGCAAAGCGAGGGTGAGTCGCTAGTTATTAATAGAATAACATCAATTTAGCCGCTCTAAGAACTATATCGTTAATACAAACTTGACCCTTTTACAATTTTCCATTAAATTGGTATCTAGTAGTTTGGAAAATACTAGGGAATTCATCTTAAGGTTTATTGAAGTACCTTACCTTCTACGGTAAGTTTGTTGTTTAGTCGGTTTCACAAAATCGATATTACTATTATATCCACTGTATTTGCTTAAGTTTGTAAAACTATTGTATTGGATATTATTAGAAAGCAAATTATATTTCCTTTTGATTAAGATAATGAAACTATCTTTTCGGATTTTTTTGCGGATTTATTTTGATTTTTGGTTCCCGAGGTTTCGAATGCTTTACAACAACCATGGTTACAAGAGAGACAGTCAGACAGACAGTCTCAAGAAGAACGTCAAAAGAAAAGCTTGTCCCGAAATATACCTGTATAAATAAACACATTATTGTTGACATAAGTAAATCTAAGAAAAAAAAAATTACATATGTTTTTTTTTATAAAATAGGTTGATTTCGCGACAAGCTTTTATAAGTATGTAGTAGATATATAAATTGTGTAATGTAATAAATTGATAGGTTTGATTTAATTTAAGTTCGCCAATCCGCACTTGGCCAGCGTGATGGACTATGGCCTGATCCCCTCGCTTTGAAGGGAGGCCCGTGCCCAGCAGTGGGACGATAAAAAGGGATGAATACAATACAAGATTTAATTTAAAGTTTATTTTCTTCTTTTTAGAGCATTAAAATGAAGGCTTGTTTTTAAATATTTTACTTTAAATTTAGCTAATTTCCTAAAAATCCTAAAATAAATCTTATAATATTATGAAAAAACTAATAATTAATAAGTTTTTCTACTTTCACTTTACCTAATTTCCATTAAAAAAACTTATATAGGTAATTATAAAAGTTTTTTGCTTAAATCTAATTTCCAAACATCGCAGACACGTAATGATTTTATTCAGGTCAATTTTACAATAAAAGTTATCTATTAGAAAAAAAAAACAGACGACAGAAAGTAAAAGCAAGCAAAGACATAATTTACCGTTGCTATTAAATTATTAACAGGCGCAAAACCATCGTTATGATATTTTAAATAAAAGTATCTTTTCGGGTTTTTTCGATGATGATTTTTGGTAGATAGTTTTAATTAATATTAGCGGCTCACCCTCGCTCCGCTTGGTTTCGTCCTTAGATATGTTAAAACGGTTAGTATAGGTTTCTGAGATGAGATATTTTCCCGCAGTGAAAAGTATTCTATATGTTGACCCGGATAACTAGCTGTCATCATAGCCAAATCATCATACATATTTGATCAAAACCTGTCCAGATTTTCCAAAAAATATTCAATGTACAGATTCGACTCAGTTAGAATTTTATTACATGTACATACATATAGATATATATCAAATATTCGCGTAAATCTAAGAAAGTATCATATCGTTATTATTTTAAGATATTCATAGTTTTAATTTATCGATATTTTTCTTCATTTCCACTATCGTTTAGAGAATTTCTTCCCACAATTTTCCCTATTTACTTAGCATTATTTAAAATACTCCAACACATATGTAAAATAAAGTACTCTATAGTCAAAATGTTGCTGTACAAATATCTCTAAATCAAATAATGTATTTTTTCCCACGCAGATTTTATTAAAATACTCGTAACCAACATAACTTAGACTCATTTTATTATATGTATATTATATATAAATTATGCAACAGTCTTAAAACTTCCACTATACTGTCCCAGTTTAACATACATTATTAACACACGGCGCTACGCATATTTTAGCAAACAAAACAGGTTTTCTTCAGTGAATTTCAGGCTTGAATAATTTAGCGCAAATAACCAATAGAACCCTCTTCAACAGCCACCGGACCTGCGTCATTTAAATGATAGTTTATCCTATATTCGTCTGACATAAATAACAGGTATATCTAGGATTGTGGCTAAATGATTTCTAACTTAAGTTAGGATGCTGGAGGTCGTGGGTTCAAATTCCTTAAGGCAAAAATATTATAAGAAATATATTGGAATGTGGAAATTAGTATACAACACAATGTTGACGACTTTAGGAGCATGTATGTAATTCTGCAACTACTGGCTTGAACTCAAAAGTGAGTTAGAAACATCAATTTGAAAATTTAAAGACCTATCCAGAGAAACATTCTTTAATTGGACATTTTTGTTAAGTAAGTTGGAGTACTACCTACCTTTATTTTTTTATTTTTCTTAATTTGAGTTTTTTTTTCTAGTGGCTTACATGAGAAATCTAATTATTTAATTCCAATCAAGTCCAATAATCTTCGAGTAAAATGGGTGTAACATACGGACAGACAGATAGATAATAAGGGTTTCGATTTAGTTTTGTGATTTGGAAACCTAACAAGAGATGTAGATAAGTAAATCTATCCACATCTACCAGAGGTATAAAGCAAAAAACCTATAATAAACATACGACCTCTTCCTTCTTGAAGGTGGTAAAGAACTCTCCAGCCTATATTTTTTGGTATTTTTTTTGTTATTAAACAATGTCAATACCTTTATATAGTAATAATATAATCCAAAGATTTATTTTAAGGTATTGTTTATGTAGTTTTTTTTATTGTCCTTTGAGCACGAGCCTTCCCTCAATGCGAGGGGGAACAGACCATAGTCTACGCTAACTAACTGCGGGTTGGCGGACTTCATATAATTCAAATACTAGTAAGGTTTTATCAGACAGGTAAACTACTTGGTAATCATCTTGAAAATTATTTGCACATGAAAATATTGGAGGTACGAGACGAGATTTGAACCCACATCATTTGGATTCCCTAGCGAATTCGTTACCACTGAGCTAAAACTACCACCTATTTTAGATAAAATACTGATGATTATTCCAGATTATTTTTGAAGTTATACTTCTATTGGGAATTTTGGAAAAAATTATAAGAGTCAAATTTTTACGATGCATACGCAGACCGACAGCCAAAAAGCGACATGATGAAGTTGGCTGATAACTGTTTGTTACCATGGTAACCGTTGTTATTGTCTGACAAATGATATATAATATTATATTCTTTCTGTGAATGATATTCTATAAATATATGATCGTAATATGCCTAATATACCTTATTTCATTATAATTTTTATTAATTTATCATTCCTTTTACAAACAGAGAGTAATGACAAACGGGATGAAAACTTTTAACTATTTTTGTTCTGTCACGCCAAAGAAGTATAACTTCTTACGTGTGTACATAAGTACACGCACATGAGCTTTATTTTTTTTTAAATTATATATATAGAGTTTTTATATTTGAATACAAAAATAAGACGAGTGTGTAAGATACCAACGTTAAGTGTAAACTCGTGCCCTAATTTCTCGGACAGTACGAACTTACTCGGACAGTACGAAATTATTAGAATATGTTCTGAATTTGAGTAGTGAAGAATTGCAGTTGTGTTTTTTTAAAACAAATTAAAGGAATTTATTTACTTGCTTCATTCATACTGCGTCGCTTTTGATAATTTAATGTTTTGGAATCCTTTTTTTATCGAATATCTTGAATTTGAATGATTACAAAAGGCACATGCATATGTATTATAAATACCACATATTATAAAACAAAGCATCCCATGTGTGTCTGTCAGTATTTTTTTTTGATGAAATAATGTTTAAATGACTCTTTGACCTACTAAAATGTAATCCTTATAAAATTAAATTATTTCTTTATTACAAACAAAAAATTACATTGTCATTAATTTAAATTTAATAGATAATTTAAAGAAATATTTTCGGTTTTTTTTTGCAGATGTATTTTGATTTTTTTGTTTCCCGACGTTTTGAATGCTTTTCAGCAATCATAATCCCGGGAAAGACACGTTAGTTTTGAAATTAAAGTTTTTTTTAAAATAAATAAATAAATATGTTGGGACACCGTCTAGTTCCATGGTAAGCTACGTGGCTTGTGTTATGGATACCAGATAGTTGATACGCTACACATATATGACTTAAAATACATACATATTACATATAAATATAAACAACCATGACTGGAGGATAAGCATTCGTCACACAAATGTATACCCCCAGCGGGACTCGAACCCACGACCACTGGCAGAGAAAGTAGGTTCACTACAAACTGAGCCAAACGCGTCGTCAAAAACACTGTTTCCGTTTCCTTGTAGCTCGAAACTATTTTAATAAAGCAAAATTGCATAACAAAACTTCTTTATGACAAACTATTTAGAGCGTAGAACTATCTTGAAGTCTGTCCATACATCATATCGATTCTAAAGTGCTAACTCATAGTGTTAGATCGAGTTAGGATTTTACCATGACTTCGATGTTTTAAGGAAATTTATAATATATTACTTATTTTGACGACACGTTTGGTTCAGTTTGTAGTGACTGTACTTCCTGTGCCAGCGGTCGCGGGTTCCAGTCCCGCTGGAGGCATTCATTTGTGTGATGAGCACGAATGTATGTCCTTCAGTCAAGGGTGTTTATATTTATAATATATATGTATTTAAAGTTATATATGTGTCATCATCTACGTGGTATCCATAACACAAGTCTCGTAGCTTACCATGGAACTAGATGGTACTGTGTGTTGATGTCCCAACATATATTTATATTAATTACATACTTTATATTCGAGCTAAGACGAAATCCAGATAAATTAATCGCGTAAAGACATGTTCACTTTTTTAAATATTAAAATCTGAAATATATATATATATATATATATATATATATATATATATATATATATATATATATATATATATATATATATATATATATATATATAAGTATCTAGATATACATAATACAAATTGTACATTTTACGTGTGTGTGCTACTTGAAAATTTAATTAAAAAAAAACATGTGTGTGTACTTATGTACGCACGTAAGAAGTTATACTTCTTTGGCGTAACAGAACAAAAATATATAAAGATTTCATCCCGTATGTTACATACTCTCTGTTTGTAAAAGAAATGCAGCTAATTTCTTCATGTCGCTTTCAGCTAACTTCATCATGTCGCTTTTTGGCTGTCGGTGTGCGCGCGCACCGTAAAAATTTTACTCTCATAATTTTTCCAAACGTGCCAAAAGAAGTATAACTTCAAAAAATATAATTTAATTAAGGATACTTACTTAATATTGTTATCACTAAGATAAGTTTTATGGATACTAATTGTATATGAAGATTTTCTTAAACATTCCTCACTAACTCGATAAGCAAAAATATGTAGAACTCGACTGATTAATGGGAAATATGACATTTTCATACATTTTTTAGGCTTTCTTACATCAGATATAAAAAGAGATCCTTAAAAGTTATTTATTTGTCTATCAGTGTCTTTTTCAGTTGTTTTTAAAGAAAATTAATAGATGTTTATGAATAAAAAACCGCCGTTGTGTACCTGGCAGTTCATATTATGCAGAAGGATACGGGTTCGATTTCTTCATGAGTTAGCTTGATATGGTTTGATTAACTACTTCGTTGGTCCAGTGGTTAGCATACACTGTGCAAATCTGGAGATCCTGAGTTCGAATCCCGAGTTAGGTGAACTGTAATTATTATGATTTATTTGTTCAATATGTATGATATCATCAGAGGACTCTAATCATTATAAAGTGCACATATCTTCTTATTCCATACATTTTCTGATTGGTTATGAACTCGTCTGAACAGTCTGTAGTATGCTATTAACGCTTTTAGAGTGTGCGGTATCTGGTTGAGACGCCTGGAGTGACGAAGTGTCGTTTGGTATCGAAACGAGTTCTAGTATCTCGATAAAATCGAAAGATGAAAATGATTCGACGACACGTCTACGCCAATGAAAAGCTTGGAATAAAGCTTTATAACTATATTTTTTTGAAAAATACTTTAAAATTAATATCTGTACTAATATTATAAAGAGACAGAGTTTGTTTGTTCAAACGCTCTAATCTCAGGAACAACTAATCCGATTTAAAAAAATCTTTTCGCATTAGATGTCCCGTTTATTGAGGAAGGCTATAGTTCCGGAAAAATGTACGTTTCTCTTGGGATAGATTTGTTTCTGTCTAGGGACGAAAAAGAAGTGAAGCGAGGGTGAGTCACTAGTCATTGGTATTTTTTCAATTATTATCGAGGGAAGCAGAAAGATAAATCAACAAAATAGTAAATTACACTCACTAAATAATGTCTAAGCTATTTTTTTCGCATACACAAAAAACTTTTTTTTTTTTATGGTACTCAGTGATAAACGAGCAGACAGTCCACCTGATGGAAAGCGATACTTGTCGCCCATAACACCTTCGGTTCATGCACTTCAGTAGTAAGTTTATATAAACATATATCCTTTACCCCGCGGGAAAATTTTCCTTTACCGCAATTAGAAATATAATTTTGAGAGTGATGTAAATATTATGCTATAATCATGCCCAACTTTATATACATACATACATATGTATATACTAATATAAGGGTAACTTTGTACAAATTACGTACAGCTTTTCTGTAGATCCTTTTGGTTTCTTTGGGTAAGTTTTTATTTTGAACTAACAAAACTCGCGACTTCGCTCGCGCTAAAACTACAACAAAAAAACTTTAAAAAGGTAGGTTTCATACAAATTTTCATCCCTTATTTTATCTCCTTATGGGATGAATTTTAAAAAACGCTAAAACACGTATTTATTTAATTATATTGAAGAGCATTAATACCAAGTTTCAAGAAATTCTGATCATAAATATTTTTTGGGTTGTGTTATAACGTGTATTCCCGTGGGAATAAGATAATCTCCCGCGGTAAAAAGTATCCTATATGTTCACCCGGATATCCAGCTATCATTATACCAAATTTCATCAAAATCCCTCCAGTGGTTTTTTTGTGATGCGGTAACAGACAGACAGACAGACGGACAAAAATTCTAAAAACTATAGATTCGGCCTCTGAATCGATAATAATGTCTATTTCAATAAGATTTTCCAAAAAATATTTTATGTACAGATTTGGCTTAGTTACAATTTTATTATATGTATAGATTTCAACCTACTCGTACATTGTAATCTTTAATTGGTCCAGAGGACTTTTAGCAAACCGTTAAAAAATCAAACAACAGAGTAAGATTACAGATAAAAAACGTTAATTTCATTCATTTAACATTTAGTTACGAGTAAAAATATTCTTGAAATATGTTTCTAATAGTGACTTAGTAATCTTGTCGCGAAATATCCGTTAGGACAAAATTGTAACCCAAAAGTTGATAACTGAGTAGGATTTTCGTTGGGCAATTCTTGCTAGATTTTCACCTATTAATTGGATGTTTTTGTCAGTATTATTTGCATTTTTTATTAAAAAATGTGTACGTCAAAATACAAAACACGGTTAAAATCGCGTGTAAATAGGAGTGCATTATATTCATAATACAGGAGATGTCATGCTCGATTTATAACAAAAATATTTGTCGCAATTGACAATGTGTAATTGGGCAATCGTGTTTGGCTAATTCGCATTATTAGTAATTTAGCGTAGGCTTAGTTATTATGTAGCCATGAGGACATTGTTTATGGTCTTCATCAAACGATGTAGAAGTTAGGTGTTTCTGATTGGACTGTTTCATGAAATTATATTTGATTTTATTCATGTTTGAAGTCTTTTATTTCCTTAAATTGTTATGCAATAATAATGATATACGGAATCCCTTCACGTGTCCGACTCGTATTTGACCACTTTTTTATATTCATTCAAAAACTTATATTTTTAGGGTTCTGTACCCAAAGGGTAAACGGGACCCTATTACTAAGACTCTGCTGTCCGTCCCTCTGTCTATCTGTCTGTCCGTCTGTCACCAGGCTGTATTTCATGAATTGTAATAGTTAGACAGTTGAAATTTTGACAGATGATGTATTTCTGTTTCCACTATAACAACAAATACTAAAAACAGAATAAAATAGATATTTAAGAGGGCTCCCATACGACAAACGTGATTTTTTTTTGCTCGTTTTCGCTCGATATTGATAACGGCAACAGGTAGACGCTTGAAATATTCACAGAATATTTAGTTATATATTCATTTTAAAAATAAATAATTAAATTAAAATAAAACAAATATTAAAGGGGGCTCACATACAACAGAAATGATTTTTCGCCGTTTTTATAGATAATGGTACGGAACAAAGTAAAAATATCCTTTTTTACTTGTAGATTGGAATTTCATGAAGTCCTTTTATAATATTTGCGTGCGTGTCTCGAAAAAAAATTGCTATATATATATATATGCTGAGGTCTATTTATAATATTAGTAGTTGTTTGGGGTCACATTAAACATTTATTAACGTGTAATGTATGACTTTTTAATATAGAAATTGTGTTACTGGCTGAGTGGTGGTCTAGTGGCTATTATATACGGCTGTAGATCTGGAGATCCTGTGTTTGAGTCCTGATTCCGGCCAAATTTAGTTATTAATCTTTCTGATTAGAAAATTTCAGTAACAACCCGAAGCTGGGAAGTTGGTGGTGTTTCACCCCTTTGTCTTGGAAAGCAGGTAAAGGCGTCGGTCCTGCGCCTGATCTTTCAACGGTCTTGTCGTCCACTTGTGTCTGCGCGTACACTTGTGCACTATAATATCTCCTGCGCAGTTAGCTAAACTTAGTAAGATTGATCGATGATTACCAAATCGGTTAGAACGACATCATTTGTAATATCTTATAAGTACGTAAATTACACTAAATGAAAACAGGCGCGTAAAGTCATAGGCAAAATAATGTTATAAATTCAATACAATACTTATATGTATTTTTATCATCAATCATCATCATACATCATTTATATGTATTTAGATTAATTTTAATTTATTCTTTTCATTTGTACAGTAAAAATATTCTATCCCAAACCAACAGAATAGGCTAATTAAGATGGAAGACCAACAAAATTTAATTTTGTCAATCAATTTCATGGCTAATATTTACTCGTCCGATAACTCCAATACAGTATCAAGTTAAAGCGAAAATTATTATCCGTTCAAAATTTTATATTATTAATATTGATTCCGTATATAAAAATGAAACTGGTATCTGTTCATAAATAGACGTTAAAATCAAAATTACAGTTCAATCCAGAGCTACTGTTGCGTTTAGTTCAGTTAGTTATATTGCTGATTTTTTTTTATGTTAGGAAATATTTTGAGCATACCACTTGTTATATGATGACCTCAGCTAGAAAAGTTAGTACTACAAACTTAAACCCAATGAATTTTTCACTATTATAATGGGGATCTGCGGGGCCGTAGGATTACTTACGTTCTTAACTACGATGGTCCGATAGCTGTTTGCTGAAGTATACCACAGCATTCAGGTGTATACTCTTTCAAAGAAGTACAATTTGTAACCCACCGCCTCCCAGTGCATCTCTTGGCTTCTCGCCTTGCTGGATTGCAGGTCGTCACTGAGCCCTTACCTCAATAAGGTGGGACACATTTGGAATAGTCATATCGCCCAAACCTTATCACTAACTCCTTTCTTCCTATTATTCTTTTACTTTCTCTCAGGTAACGTGTGAGTGACATTTATCTTTATTGTAATAAACTACATTTTTCGTACTACAGATATAATATGTATATGTATATGGGAAAATTTCACATCGCTATCACTATTAGAAGTAAATGAAAATAGAACTTGAATTGTTTACACACTTTTTCTTATAATACTTATAAGTCAAGCTAATTAAAGACCCGTAGCATGTTATGAGCAAGTAGTACTTTCAATTTGTGTTTTACTAGTCTTAGTCCCTAAATGCCTAAAAGTAGTCCTTATGGTATTCTAGGTTACAGTCTATCTGTGTACTAAATTTCATCTTAATCTGTTTGGCCCTTTCAGCGTAAAATACTAACAAACTATATATCCTTAAAAAGTAGTCAAGGACTAAAGTAAGCGTATAAGATTCGCTATAATATTAAACTTTTGAAAAGTTCTGGAGTTGATTTGGAAAACAAGGGAATTTGATAAGTACAGGCTTCCTCATCGCAGCTCATTCCTATTTTTGGATAAGGAATTAATTATTATTTTCACAATGACCCCATTGAATCATTAGTTACCGGTACATTAGAAATGCGAAAGCTTTGAACTTAGAAAGTTTATGTAACACTAGTGACCCGGCCTTGCTATACCTCATATTTTTTTTATAGAGAGTGAGGATAAACGAACGGATGATACACCTGACAGTAAGTCGTTATAGTCGTTCATTAACATTTGCAAAATAAGGGGAGTTGCAAAAAAAAGTACTGCATTACTTTCACGGAGTCCAAACTTACAATTTCTTAGTTCAAACTAAGTGAAATTTCTTTGAGTTTAGTTTCTTAAGAGTTTTATTAGCCAACAATGCGATTGAGTTGATTATTTTAAGTAGGTATAAATATTTATAATTGATCTTATTTATTTATAACCATTTGGAGATGTAAAGTCCGCAGCCTCAGTAGTCGGCAGTGAAGCCGGCAAAGACAAATTACTTTATTTCTTCCCCTATTTATTTATTATGGCCCCTTCTGTTTTCATTATTTTTTTGTTTCCAACTGTCCTCTTATTTTCCGAGTCAGTTGTTTATCAGCTCAACAGTCTATTACTCATTTGTGGAAGTTTATTAAGAGCTACCAATTGGATTGCTTAAGAGTATAATATAATATTATACACAAGTGATATGCTTATGTCCATGACTGACTTTATCCTCGATCTTCATCCTTAATTTCTTTTTAAACAATGAATTTCTAAAAAAATATTATAAAAATAAAAAACCCGACTGCATAAAAGCTAACTAAAAAGATAAAAACAAGTAGATGAAGGAATAAATATTATGCAGTCGGAGACATACATATGTGCATAAATCTTGCGGCAAGGATGAATCGTGTATGTCTCCGACTGCATGATACTTTATTCCTTCGTCAACTTGTTTTCATCTTTTTTTTTCGATAGCTTTTATGCAGTCGGGTTTTTTATTTTTATATGATTTTTTTTATTTACAGCTTTTTAGTTTTTTGCCAATTAGACATTTAAACTTATATTTAACATTTTTTTTATCTTAAATTACTTTAAGCATATAAGCTGCATATATTTTTGTGATCGCCTCTTAAACACTTTTATTTTGATACCCCTTTCGATTAGTTTAACAGTTTTTTTTAAAGACACAATTGGGGCCAGAAAACCGCGATATATATATTTAACTGTTTTTATATAGCCTATAGACACTCGCATTATCAAGACTCGGCCTACGCGTTTGGCCTCTAGAATGCCATATAGGAACATACATACATAGAGATAAACATATTACCCTCTTGTCCTCATCGCTAGTTATGTGAAATGACCTTCACTGTACGCTGAATATTACTTCAGATTTTTTAAACTAAATTCTGATATAGCAAAGAAGAAGTAATTTCAAACTATAAATATGACATAAGAAGTGTCTAAAAATGAAATGCAAAAAATGATTGAATTTCAAATACACTGATTGGATCTCAAACCTACGACGCAGGTGTGGGGAATTTCAAACTTGACTTTAAGATTCACAGCCCCTCGACTAAGTTTAGTCGAATTTTTCTCGCATTACACCAATCTTTACTTGCCCTATATATATCAAGATCTTGAGGAATATTTGTTTGTTTATAATAGGTGATATTTATGAGATGATGTAGAAAAGTTAAGTTGGATATACACTATATATTTTAAAATAATGTTTTTTTTTTTAATAAACTAGTAAACTAGTCAAGATCTGAAATCTGAACTATAATCTTCTCTAGATTTTAACAATGTGACTATATAATAATGATACCATTCAATAGAACAGGTGGCAACGATAATGACACGAACTTGGCAACAACTTTAGAACAACCAATAGTTGTAGCTTGCGTCTTGATCGGATTGACTTGGTGTCCAAAGGATATGCTTAAATTATCATTAATTTTATAAATTGCTCTCGGAAATTCAGTTACTTTCGCCTGAATGTATGTATATATATCTGTAGATCTGTGTACAGGTAGTGAAAAAAAAAAAACAAAAAATAAACATATTGTCAAAGTACAGAAATGATTGATTTAGCTTCAATTACTTTCCAACCGTCACTTTAACGTTATAAAAATAGTAACTTCGATTATGTTTTACTATAATATGTAAAGATACTAAAAGAGATATAGATACTAATCTATACATATGATAAAATTCTAACCATTGAACGGATTTTGATGAAATTTGGTATGATGATAGCTGGTTATCCGGGTCAATATCCTACTAATATTATAAACGCGAAAGTTTGTAAGAATATTTGGATGTATGTTTGTTGTTCTTTCATGCCAGAATGGCTGTACGGATCTAGATGAAATTTGGCACAGATATAGATTATAGTCTGGAATAACACATAGGCTACTTTTTTCCCGTACGGTTCCCGTAGGGTAGGTTTGTTTTTGTTTTGCTAGGGGCAAACCCGAGCGAGGCAAGAGTGAGCCGCTAGTATAATATAATTTTAACTGCGAGAAAATATCACATCTCTGAGAAATCTATACTAACCGTTAAAAAGGACCTTGGGATGAACCCAAGCAGAGCGAGGGTGAGTCCCTTGTAATAGAAATAAAACTCTGTAGCTTTCCAGTTAAGAAAAGTTAACACTCTAAGGACTATGGTTTTCCAAAACTTCAGCTGACGTTACGCATGTATAATCTGTGCTCATTTCAAAACTTCGCTTTGTTTTTTTTTTCACAATCAAGAGGCAGAAGTTGGAGAGCCTTTTTATGTTTTGTATTTTTTTTTCAGCATGGACAGTCTTAAAGCTTGGTGTACACTAGTTTAATTATAATTATGCTACGTTTTTTTAAAAATTAAACCTTAATATATAAGTTAACTTTTAATAGAATAAAAAGTAATATATTTTATCATTTTAACATTTAGGTACTATCTGATATATATATATATATATATATATATATATATATATATATATATATATATATATATATATATATATATATATATATATATATAAATTGATAACCACTAGACATGACTTCATATAGGTTTTAGTAATAACTTGAATTCTAGCTTCTACTTTGGTCTAAATCAAATTCCAAATATTTTATTCAGCACTAAATTATATTTTTTTACACAACATTATGAATCTTGGTACAGGTACTGCTGGTGCAGTTCGGAAAGAAGAATCCTCAATCTTAAGAAAAACTATGATAAATTGTGGATGACGTTTGAGACACAGCAATCGCGGATTCCACTTCTAAATATGCATTTTTTTGACAACACATTTGGCTCAGTTTGTAGTGACCCTACTTGCTGTGCCAGCGGTCGCGGGTTCGAGTCCTGCTGGAGGCATTAATTTGTGTGATGAGCACGAATATTTGTACTGAAGTCATGGGTGTTTATATTTATAATATGTATGTATTGAAAGTTATATATGTGGAGTATATCAACTATCTGGTATCCATAACACAAGCCTCGTAGCTTACCATTGAGACTAGATGGTGCTGTGTGCTAATGTCCCAACATATAAAAAAGAAATTTCTTATATCTAGAACTTGAAAATAGATTTTCTTACATTTAAAACTATTAAGTGAAATATTGAGTAAATCACGTAAAAAATTGTAGGAAATAGTATATTTCTTAATATAAACCTGTGTAATCCCACCTTAGTTCGTTAGAGGCAATCAACCACTCTGTGATTGTTAAGTCTCGTCCCTTTGAAACAATCGCAATCGTAGTTAGTCGCTACGGTTTTAAAGTATGACATTTTTAACTTGTTACAAACTGCAGTATTTCTGATTTACAGAACAGTTGCGCATAATTTTTTAACAATACGTAAAGCTGGTGAATGCTTGTGCATTTTCCCAACATGATAATAGACTTCGCAGATTTCTAAGTTCTATTTTTTTTAAGTAGGCTGATATATATATATATATATATATATATATATATATATATATATGTGATCGTACATATGTGCATGTCTATACTAATATTATAATGAGGCAGGGTTTGAACGTGCTAATTTCAAGAACTACAAATCCAATTTGATAAATTCTTTTAGGATTAGATAGCTCGTTTATTCAGAAAGGCTGTATATCAATATATAGTCTATCTATTTCATACTATTCCATAATCTAACCGTACAAACGTACTTAGGGATAAAAACGAGCGAAGCGAGGATGAGTCGCTAGTGAAGGGATAATTTGAATATTTCCTTTTGCAATTTAGGAAGTCATTGGATTTTGGAGAATTATACAGTGAAGTTTATTGTTTCTACAAAAATATTTTATTGTTCAATATGTATCGCAATATTTATAAAATATTTCGTTTTATGTATGTATGTTTGTTTGTTTGTTATTTCTCCACGCTGAAACAGCTGGACTAATTTAGATGAAATATAACAATCAACATATAGGATACTTTTTACTGCGATAAAATATGTCATCTCTAAGAAATCTATACTGAACGTTAAAACGATATAAAAAACGGAAGAAAGCAAGCATTAGCATAACCAGTTCGATGTGAAAAAGCTATCTCCCAACTTTTTTACCCTAATTCATACCATTTTTATTCTAACCCTCTCTTTTAAGGTTTCGTCCTAACAAATGATCCACATTTCCATAGTGATGTGTGGCAGTGGAGAATTTTTTATTTTTTTTATAAATATAAAAATAAACAAAATCCATACTAATATTATAAATGTAAAACACCTCTGCGTGTTACCTTTTCACCTTTAAACTGCTAAACAGATTTCCTATATGGTACTATACTTACCTACATGGTACTGTACTTTCCTACATGGAACCTATATGGTATTTTGGGAACGGAATTAGGCTACCTTTAATCCACGCGAATGAATTTCAAATTCTTTATATAACCTAATACAAAGTATTCAGGTATCATAGTGCTTTATTTTTTACTAGCGACTCACCCTCGCTTTGCTCGGGTTCGTCTCTACGTTGATTTCCCATACAAACTTTCATCCTCATTTTCACCCCTTTAAGGGATGATTTCCAGGATAATTATCCTATGTCCTTCCCAGGGTCTCAAACTATCATCTTACTAAATTTCATCTAAATTAGTTAATTAGATCTAGAGATTATCCCCCTACAACCTCACAAACTCACAAACTTTACCTTTTTATAATATTAGTTTAGATTTGTTCTAATTTGCTATTTGTACATGTATATTTGCAATAATAGAAGCCAAATATAGATTGTAGTGTTTTTTGGTTTATACTGATGACATATGAGTGTAGTTGAGAAGATACATGACGTGTTAATGTTTTATTCATCTTTAATAATATCATATCTCCTCTTGCTATTTATTTAGATTAGTGTTCGCCCAGTGGTCGACATTCGACTATAATAATTTTTGAATTTATACTTCTTTTGGAACGTTTGGAAAAAATTATGAGAGTAAAATTTTTAAGGTTGCGCGCGCACACCGACAGCCAAAAAGCGACATGATGAAGTTAGTTGATAATTGTTTATTGCCATGGTAACCGTTGTTATTGTCTGACAAATGGTATATAATATTATATTCTTTCCTTACATGATATTCTATAAATATATGATCGTAATATGCCTAATGTGGTTTATTTAATTATTTTATTAATTTTTCAATCTTTTTACAAACACAGTTGTGACATTCGAGATGAAATCTTTAGCAACTTTTGTTCTGTTACGTCAAAGAAATATAACTTCTTACGAGCGTATATAAGCACACACACACGTTTTTTTATTAATTACACTAAGCTCATCAATAGGTACCTAATAAAAAAAATGAAAATCGGTTGACAAATAGTGGAGAAAAAGGTATTGAACAGTGTTGCCTTTTCCTATTTATATATAGATCCCTTTGAAATTAGGTAAAATAAGTAAATAAACAGAAATCAACCGATGAAGTAAAATACTTTTCGCCCAAGCGTCACGTCCCTCGTCCCTTGCTGGACAGGTGTAAACAACAATTTATCCGCGACAAGATAAATTCACGAATGATTTACTTGATTTAATATATTTATTTAGTTTGCGCATTTCTCTAAATCTGTTCCTTTTGATCCTATGGTCCAGTGGTAAATGGGTTTTAATATTGTAATAGTATATTGTGTTTTATGCTAGTATTTCTAAAAATACCTGGACATTTTTTTGTAAAAGATATTTTTATATCCGGAAAATTTGAAAAAAAAAAATTTTTTTTTCAGAAAAGACACATATGTAGTGAAACGTAAAAAACAAAACCTTATCTAAATCCAAATCCGAAACGGCTCGACCGATTTTAATGATTTTTTTGTATATACAGTAGGTATGAGAATAAGTCGTAAAGTATTTTTCATCCCCCTGCCCGCACCCCTATTTTTTAATCGCGATTTTAGTATTTTTGTATGAACAATATTATATAAATGCATAGCGACAAACACACATAAAGCCAAATAGTTTTTTTTTGTAGATTGAATGCGAGCATAACCACGGGTTTTGCTAGTGTATTTGTAAAATATAGTAAATTTCAATTTGCATTTCATAAACAAACTATAGTAATAAGCTAAATATATCGAACATTTATTCGAAGCAGATGACTAAAGTAAAACCATATAACTGCCTATCTGTTTGCTTGCGTATGTTAATCGGAACGTCTGAAATGATTAAAAAAACATTCGCTGAAATTCTTCCGCTATGACAGTTTTTTTTTTTTTAATTTTTATTCCGAAAACAAAAAAGGTATAAATGATGTAAGATAAATTATTTTTAGGGTCAGGACGTAGTGAGGGCTGAAGCAGAATCGATATCTTTTCTCTAGTTTTAAGTAAAAAGAGAGTTAATTCTACTTAAGTGTAGTTATAGAAAAAGTTAAGTACATAATAACTATTCTGTATAAAATATATTTTTTTCTGTTTGAGTGTTCCCTAAGCTGACAATTTACTTCAGCGTTGAAGAAGAAAAATGTGGTAATTATTTATTTTCTATTTATCATGTCATACTAACATCTTTTTATATTATTTTTTTAATTTATATTACATTTCGTTTTTTATATTTATTTATTTTTTACTAGCGACTCACCCTCGCTTCGCCTTGGGGTTCGTCCCTAGACAAAAACAAATCTATCCCACGGGACCCGTACACTTTTCCGGGATGATATATAGCGTATAGCCTTCCTTAGTTAACAGGCTATCAAATGCAAAAAGATTCTTTTAAATCGGATCAGTAGTTACTAACATTAGCGCGTTCAACCAAACAAACAAACAAACTCTTCAGCTTTATAATATTAGTATAGATTTCCACTAGCGACTCAGCCCTCGCCCCGCTCGGGTTCATCCCTAGTTACGTTTTAACGTTTAGTATAGATTTTTTAGAGATCAGATATATTCCCGCAGTAAAAAGCATTCTATATATTGATCCGGATAACCAGCTACCATCATACCGAATTTCATCAAAATCTGTCCAGTTGTTTTCTCGTGATGCGTTTCCAGATAGACAAAAAACCTAAAAACTATAGATTCGGCTTCTGTTAATTACTATTTTAATAAGATTTCTTTCTTTAATAAGACTATTTAAATAGAAGATCCAGAAAGTATTTAATGTAAAGATTCGACTCAGTTAAAATTTTATTATATGTACCCACCCCTGTACATAAGGACTTTAACACACAGCACCATCTATTTCCATAATAAGCTACGAGGCCTGTGTTATGGATACAAGATAGTTGATACACTACACATAGGTATATAACTTTAAATAGATACATATTATTAACATAAACACCCATAACTGGAGTACAAACATTCGTGCTCATCACACAAATGAATGCCCCCAGCGAGACTAGAACCCGCGACAGCTGGCACAGCAAGTAGGGTCATACAAACTGAGCCAAACGTTTCATCAAAATGGCATTTTAACATGAGAAAAATAAGTGAAACATCAAGTGTAAGATCAACATTACTAATTCTATTAAGTACTTTAAGTTTTTTAAATTTTACTATAAGTTTAATAATAAAAACCCCAATATTGCTTACTTAAATAAACATGACCTGAACCCTGGACCTCACAACTCACAACCATACAATAATTTACTAAATCAACGCGGTAGCCATAACATATCCTATATATAATTGCATTGGAGAAATTGAGCGAGAAAAATGATTTTCTTGATACCAAGAGATTACGATAATAAATTGTTCGTATCTGATCTGTCCCCTACGATGAATTAAGATTACTCTTGCTTTTATGGGAAATGTAGGTGAGTTTGAGGAGAAAACAATGGTATCTTAAAACGTTTACAATTCACAAAGTATTAAAAGAAGATATATTGCTAAATTTAAGAAAATACGTATGTAGGACTGAGGTTCGATTCCATAAGCGTACTGTTTGTTTTGCTGTATACCAAGATGCTGTTGGAAATCCAGTCATTATTCGACATATAAATAACTAGCGACTCACCCTTGCTTTGTTTGGCTTTATCCCGAGGTTGATTCCCGATACAAACTTTCACCCCCATTTTTACCCTCTTAAGGGATGATTTCCGGAATAAAAAATATCTTATGGCCTCACACTATTTTCTTACCTAGTTTCATTTAAATCGGTCCAGTAGTTTTTGGGTTTATTCGTTACAAATAATAGTAGTGTAGAAATGTAGATAACGGAAGTGATTGATTAGTAAAATTATATACGTATTTATTTGGAAAGAGTATATTACTGCTATATTAGATATTAAAGGCATAATTGTGTAATGTAAATTCTATGTGTATGGTTTCAGGATACTACAGCCATTGATACGGAGATTGACTCAATTTTATTGTTCTATACGCTTTATCAATTATCTTTTTTTATCTGATTTTATTTACTAACACACGGGTAATTTATTTATGGGGAATTTATGGTTTCATGTAATTTAGATATCTCAAAATGAATTAAAAAGTTAAGAAAATTTTCTTAATATTTAATTTTTGAATGAGTTTTTTTATCGGCAAATGATTGATGATTCTCGTTTTCTACACTTCTTTGTCTAAATTTTATGCATAATAATCAAACATCTTTTACTCGTATGATCTATACATATAATAAAATTCTACCTAAGCCGAACCTTTATATTAAATATTTTTTTGAAAATCTTATTGAAATAGACATTATTATCGATAAAGAGGCCGAATCTATAGTTTTAGAATGTTTGTCTGTCTGTCCGTCTGTGACCGCATCACGAGAAAACTACTTGACGGATTTTGATGAAATTTAATATGATGATAGCTGGTTATCCGGGTCAACATATAGGATACTTCTTACTGCGGGCAAATATCTCATCTCTGAGAAATCTATACGAAATGTTAAAATGTAACGCTAGTTAAAATATATTTTTTAATATCCTTACCATTCATAGAACACATTAGTACGGGGCAAGTAACAACAATAACTCGTCTATTACTCAATACGCGGATAACCGTCTAGATGACGGAAGCTGGATATTTTTGAATCTGCACCTTTTATTGGCAAAAGAGCTGAAGAATATCTTACTTTATCTTCATAGTTCATAATATAAAGTTAGAATAAATCTGATTTATTGAAAAGATTTAAATAAAAATCTTATATTTCTAAGGTCAAAAGAAGTACTGACGACTCAAATGCTATACAGTTATCCAATTGACTTATTAGTGACTTTGTTCTTCACAAATCGTTGGTTCGATTATGAATAATTGTGTAATTTATACAGATATAAATAAAATTGAAATGTCTGTTTGTAATGTTAAAATAACAGCTTCTTATAAAATGCATATGAAATTATTTACCTGTCTTTTTAATTATTTATCTGTCTGTCTGATTGTTTTGGTTAATCTCTGAAACGCCTGGATTGATTTTGATGGGACTCTCATTGGCAGACAGCTGATGTTGTAAGGAGAAACTTAAGCTACTTTAATTTTAATTTTACAAAAAGAATTATTAGGTTTCGGCTCAAAAAAATTAAAACGCACCAAGGACGCACCCGAACGAAGCAAGGGTAAGTCATTTGTTTATATAATAATTTTAGCATGCATTGACATAAAACCAAAAATCACACAAATTAATTCCCTCAGCAGGACTCGAAACCGCGACCGCTGGCACAGCAAGTAGGGTCACAACAAACTGAGCCAAGTGTCTTCATAGACTAAAACAAAAATATAGAAGCTATTCCGAAATCAGAAACAAACGCTCAATTTTAAAAAACATCTAAAGCTTTATGCTAAAAGCCAGACTCTTCAGGGAAAACCTTAGGTATATGTATTTAGAAATAATCTTTATACTTAGTTTCTTAGATTTTTTTATTCAAGGGATATATGAAATACGTTGAATCGAATATCCCTTGCTTTGCTGCTGACAGGTAATTTTTGTTAGCGGAAATAAGCTAACTTAACAAAGTATATCAGAAAATCTAAAGTAATAAGAATTTTTTCCTTCAATACAAAACTACTGATAAGTGTTTTGTTGGAATGTATGTACGCTACTATTTATGACATATGCAGTCAATTTTATAAGATATTTTATGTATATAAAAGGAGAAAGCCATTTTTGGGCCCTGATGACTAGGGACCAAATATATGTCAAAAAAATCCTAATTTTTTTTTTGATTATTCTATTAAAATCTTAATTTTATTTGCAATGGCCAAGTTACAAAAAATGCATTTTTCGATATTGCGCAATGCTCCTATAAACGGATATTATATCTTATTTATTTTGTAAAATGTCAATATAAATTAAATGATTTTATAGAACTGTTCTATTAAAAATTATAATCAATTTATTTGAGAATTGATACTGTACGGTTTGCGTACATTTTTGTACAATTTAAGCTGAATTATATTTTAAGTATAACGTTAAAAATAAAACGAAAATCCAAAATATGATTTATTTTTAACACTAAATAAAAACCTCCTTAGATGTCTGAATATGAAAATCGTATGACATAATATTGTCATTTGCTTTTTGTAATTTGAACGCAAGTAAATGTGTTTTAACCGAGTCCTAATCTCTATCGAATTTCTTGTACTTCTGCACGTATACCGATTATTATTATGGATTGCATACGTAATAACTAATAAGTAATAACTTAAATAGGCGTAGGACGCAATTCCGACCAATAGATAGCAATACAAATAATCTAAAACATTTTCCTAAGCTACGTTATAGTGATTTAATTATTGTATCTTTGGGTACGTATCAAATTAAACAGGCCCGATCATATTATGGGAAATATGTAAGGGCGAATGGCTCTTATGTTATAGAAGTGCACAGAGAGGTGAACAAGGGGTTATTACAGGAGCTGTCTATATCTGAAACTACATGGTTATTAAGAGGAAGAATAAAATCAAGACATACATATAAACAATAAAATATATGTTGTTTATATTTTAGTTGACAGCTCTTTAAGTGGGAGAAATGCAATAATGCGATATTAATGCAACTGTATTGTGGGGAAAAGAACAGTGGGTTGCTGTGCCCGCACAATGAACATGATATGGTTTCTTGGTTGAGCACGACACCAAGATTTTATAACACCTGCACAATTATTAGACAATATTTTAGTATGTTAATCTGATGACGATGATGATTTATAAAATAAATTATAGCATCTAAGTATTTCTTTTATTTCTACATATCTTTCCTTTATCCAAGTTGTCTTATTGGAATGGGTGGAAGGTAGGTGCAACAGATTAGTCCATATTAAGTAAACATGTTTTGTGCGCTCAACTATAGTTTACAATTTAAATCTTACTATGATTTATCTAATTTAAACCACTAAGGATTATTTTTATAGTAGTTATACGTACAAGATACGTACGCGCTTTCTAAATGTTTCAATAAAAAAACGCGGTAACATGTTGTAGGTATAATTATAGAAGTGTCTGTAAGAGACCCCGTGCGCTCATCATTTACAAAAGCAGTTACATACTCTAAGTCATTTACCTTATTGAATTTGTCATGTAATGATGTCTCATATGTCAAAATATAACGTAAAATCTAACCTAAAAATAGCGTATTTAAAACCCGATTTAACTAACTTGGCCATCGCTGGAGCCCATGAAAATTGGCACTATGACGTTTTTCTAAATGTATTATTATATGACTAATTTTCAAGCCTGTAATACCGGGCCCCAGTTTGTATGGGGATTGGTTTTGTCCTTTTTGGTTTTTGAAATAAAAAGGGACGACTTTAAAAGTGAACCCAGAATCCAGGACCTCCGAATTCAAGCCGCACATGTTACACTAGACCATTATGCAGTTAAAAATACAACAAAGGTATTGAATACCTGATATTGTTTGAAATCGGTCAAGAAGAAAACAACTAAGTGAATTAGAACTAACTCACATATTAAATATTTTTGGTCAAGTTCTTGTGTTGGCATGAAAACGCGGTATTTGGAATTACTTGGATTGTCCACAAAAAAAAGGTCAGATATTTCATAGAAGATATCCGTAATATTATTATTTATACTAAAAAGTTATTTCAGTTTGTCTGTTTTTTCGTAACCTTCAAAAAAGTTATAATAACTGAATTTGGATGTGTTTGTGTTTTGTGGATTTAGTGCTTTTTTAGTAAAAACTTGTCTATGTGGGTGTACGAGTTCCTTTGTGTATAGGAAACTTAATCCTTATAAGATTTAAAAAGTAAGTTTTTAAATTATTTTCACAAATCTCTCCCATAAATAAACGGTAATTTATTATCAACTAACTTACACTACACCATGAGAAAAATAAATAAATAAATATGTTGGGACATTAACACACAGCACCATCTAATTCCATGGTAAGCTACGAGGCTTGAGCTATGGACACCAGATAGTTGATACACTACACATATATTTTTAAAATACATACATATTCTAAACATAAACAACCCATAACTGAAGTAAAAACATTCGTGCTTGTCACACAAATGAATGCCCCCAGCGGAATCGAACCCGCGACTGCTGGCACAGCAAGTATGCTCACTACAAACTGAGTCAAACGTATCCTATATAACTTAGAAAGTTTAAATGTAGCTATTTTGTCAAGGAATATATTTCACAATCAATTCATTAGTTTCAGAGAAAACCATAAATATATTGTACCATTTTGTTATTAAAGTTATTTTAAAAAGCTTACTTTTACTGCAATTACTTTGATATCAAATATAACTATGATAGCATTAAGTTATTAATTTAGCTGTTATTATAAAGAGAGAACATAATAAAGGTGTGTTATGAACTAACAGGAAGCCAGGGCTTTTTTTGCAAATAGAAAAAAAGTGCCCTTTGAACTGACTGCACCTACACTGATATAGGCTGTGACTAGAAAGATCATAATTTCTCCATCACACCATCAGCATCCCATTGATACACCAGCTGTTGGAAATCACTTTCAATAAAACTTTCTTAGTTTGTAATAATTCGTACATTTGATATTTTCGTGTGTGAATCATTTCCGACATGATTAACACTTGTCTTACGGTGAAGAAAATCGTGAGGAAACCTGCATGTCTGGGAGAATCTAGCAAGTTTTCGAAAGACATGTGAAGTCCGCTAACCCGCACTTGACCAATGTAGTGGACTATGCCTGATTTTCCTTATATTCATGGGAGGCCCAACCAGTAGTGTAACGTGAAGCTGAATACATACAATATCCTATTCATTAGGTTATCTATTAAATTTAGGGTTAGGATATCTATTAAATAAAAATAATACGGAAATTTCATACTTATTTTTAGATATATTTAACTGCCTCGGTGATGTAGTGTACCCATTCTACCGAATGTACGGCTGCAGATCCGGAGGTCCTGGGTTCGAGTCTGACTATAGTTATTAAGTTTTTGTATGAAAAAGGTCCCAGTAATAACCCGGAATTGAGAAGTTGTGTCTAGCGCCTAATACACTATATTCAGCCCTTTTTTAACGTCCCACTGCTGGGCACGGGCCTCCCTTCAATACGAGGGGAATCAGGCCATAGTCCACCACGCTGGCCAAGTGCGGATTGGCGGACTTCACATGTCTTTCGAAAACTTGCTAGGTTCTCTCAGACATGCAGGTTTCCTCACGATGTTTTCCTTCACCATAAGGCAAGTGGTAATCAAATTAGAAATGATTCGCACGTGAAATATCAGAGGTGCGAGACCCGGGATTAGAACTACAAGGATTTTATAATATTGTTTAGTATCATAAGTAACTCCAATCCTTAGTACGGATTAATACGGACTAATTAGTACGGACTAATACTGTAAATATTAAAGTAATACTGTCTATCTACGGTATTCTGGTAAGGAAATAGAATTGCATCATGAAGGATATAGGGGACATAGATTCAGCAGACCTACCTTCACCCACTTTTCATCTCCACCCTGCTGACCAAGCGAGAGAATCCGCGGCTTGAGATTAGTATTACATAACGTTCTACAATTATATATTCACAATAATTGTATTATTATAACTCACAATATATCAATTACTAGCGACTTACCCTCGCTTCGCTCGGGTGTGTCCCTAGGTATGTTTTTTTTTGACCGACGCCCCAATTCTTTTTAAAAAAAAAATAAGCCTAAGTTACTCCTTATAACATTAGCTATCTGCCAGTGAAAGTCCCGTTAAAATTGGTCAAGCCGTTTCGGAGATTAGCCGGAACAAACAGACAGACAGACAACATTTTTAAAAATTGTGTTTTTCTTATAAGTACCGTAAATGCACATAGAATTATCTATGTGCATTTAGTATAAAGATGTTATTTTGATGTTATAAACAGACACTTCAATTTTATTCATCTGTATAGATAACTCACAATATATCAAGTTGATTATTTACAAAAATTTACGGTTTTTCTTACAGAATATTAGTAAATCATACAAATAAAGTATCCAAATAATACAATATAAAATACACCACCAATAGCTACTTTTTCAATACATTAAATAATAAGTCTATAAAATTATGCATAAATCCGCTTAAAAATATATCTTCCAGACGACCTACTTCTGCGGCCTTCACACAAAAAGGTGTCTGACAGAGGTACGGTGCGCAAAAACGTCTACATTTTTAAGTATGTAGTGGTGTCAAAAAAAATCGTTTACATAATACTTTCATAGATTTACGCGAATATTAGACATTTAACTAAAACTATCTTTTCGGATTTTTTCGCGGATTTATTTTGATTTTTTGTTTCCCGACGTTTCGAACACTAATTTTGCGCGTACACTAATCTATACTAGTATAGATACTAGTATAGATTAGTATACTAGTATAGATACTAGTATAGATATACTAGTATAGATTAGTGTACTCGCAAACTTATTTTATTACTGCGTCGTAATAAAATAAAATAATTATAGCCTATCGCTTTTACCGGTGGTAGGACTCTGTCAAGCCTGAGGAGTCCGACTGGATGGGTACCACCCCCTTATCTATTTCTGCCGCCAAGCAACAATGATTGCATTGTTGTGTTCCGGTTTGAAGGATAAGGTAACCAGTGCAATTACAGGCAAGAGGCATATCATCTTAGTCCTCACAGTGATAACGTACCGGCGGTTCTTCAGTTGCTTCTTCAAACCTAAGTGCATGGACCGTAGGTGTTATGGGCAGTACCGTAGGTGTAGTGACAGTACCTGTGTACTGCTTTCCATTAGGTGGTCTGCCTGCTCGTTTGTCACTGAATCCTATAAAAAAAAGCACTATAAAAATTATTAATTTCCATTGGATCTTATTCGTAATCTAATATATAAACTATGAATATTTAAAAAAATGTTTATAACTTGATCATTCACGTTTTTATTTATAGGAACATAAAAAATCGCAGTTATATATCACAAACCAACAATAGTCGGATGAATTATATATATTTTTTTATTCATCTGATTGTGGGACGAATACGTTTTGAAGTTAGATATTACTTAATATTTGAAAAAAAAATAATTAATTACCAATCTTAAATACCTATAGATATTTGATTTTATGGACAAAGATTAGAAAAAAAAACAGAAGTACTATATTTTTTAGTTTTTTTATTTTTGACAAAGTTTGGTATTTTTGCCGATCCTACCACTAATAATTTGCGCCAAGCGAAGCGTCACTTTTAATCTCAATATTCAGATGAGCACAATATGAAACTACACCATTTTGTCTCTTTTTAACACATGAAATTTAATATATCTTTCCTTTTTTAAATTGGTATAACCAATAAAAAAATTGTAACGTGTGACTGAACGTTGAAAGATATGACTTAATAAGTTCAATCGGTGTACTGAAACCATTAACCCTTTAGAGAAGTTACATGTATAGTTTAAACACATTGATAAATTAAAAAATTCTGAAGTATGAAAAAAAAAATTGGCAGAATCATTTTAATACGTACTACGATTTTAGTGTTTTTAAATTTTAAAAAAGTTTTAGTGTTTTATATTAAATAATTAATTTAATAAATTTAGATTGTAAAATCAACGAACTATGTTCGATTAAATATTTTCCTTTTGTTATCAAATAACACATCTTTTTAAAAGTAAACCAATTGTAATTATTTTAATAACTGGAAAAATCTTTGAATTGGTTGAAAATCCCGATGCGTAGGACCGGCATTACCAAGAATGTAAATAAAATTGATGTCACCAATGGCGGGACTAGTGAAAATAAAGCTCTTATTGGTTAATCTATTATTATCAAGATATCTAAACACCATGACTTATGGTGCTTAGATCTTAAGACTTAGGAAGCTAGATCCTCTAAGCTAGAAATTCTTAAAATCAAAATCGACCAAATTTCAAATATTGCAATGCGAAAATGAACTAATATCAAAAAGTTAGCGACAACGCGACGTTTTGAAACTGAAATAGATCTGATGGATACATATTATCGAATAGTTGGGTGTCTAGTAGCGATAGATAAATAACATCGTCAAAGTCACTGACAAAAGATGGATTGAACAAGCACAAGATCGCATGAACTTTGGAAGATAAACTATGTATCATCTTTATTTTTGTTCCTCATTCATCAAATCAATATTTTATAATTTTTCAGGATTATTTCGAATATTAAATATTATTAACAGAACCCGCGGCTACGCCCGCGTTCAATCTATAAAAAAAAAGTGTTTGGCTTTATGTTATACTATGTATTTATATATTATTGTTCATACAAAAATACTAAAATCGCGATTAAAAAATAGGGGGGTGGGGGTAGGAGGATGAAAATTACTTTACGGCCTATTCTACCACTTATACAAAAAAAAATCATTAAAATTGGTCGAGCCGTTTCAAAGAGTTAAATATAAATTACCTGTAGAAAGAATTACAGATCTTACATAAATGAATAGTAATAATAATGTTCTCCCGACCGATTTAGGCCACGGCGGCCAATCTCACTGAGACTAGCCAACTGTGTAGAAAATATAGTGCCCAAGTGTACGCGCAGACACAAGTGCACTCTCTATTCCTTTTACATACATACTCTCAAAGTTCGATGGGACGACACTTCAACACAATTGGTGAGAGATAAGGCGTAGGACCGACGCCCGACGGCTTTACGGTCCAAAGAGGTAGACATTCACATTAACATACATTAATAAATGTAATTTTAAATATAAAACTACTTTAAGTCTTTTTAATTTACTGTGTTACGTGTATATTTTTCAGGTATCTGATATTAGAAGCCTGCTTGCTTAAGTCCTGAATTTCTTAAATAATTGAAATATATTTTGTGCATTGAAAAACGATGTCAATGTCTAATTAGCTAAAATACTATAGCTACTACCCTTCATTTAGATAAATATGTTGAGACATTAACACACAACACCATCTACAACACATTGGTAAGCTACGAGGCTTGTGTTATGGATACCAGATAGTTGATACACTACACATTCATATATAACTTTAAATACACACATATTTGATATTATAAACATGACTGGAGTACAAACATTCAACATTACACAAATGAATGCCCCGAGCGGGACTCGAGCCCGCGACAGCTAGCACAGCAAGAAGATTGACCTTTCACTCCAAACTGAGCCAAACGTGTCTTAAAAAAATATAGTGCAGGCAATTTTTTACTTGAATAAATATTTTATTATTATAAGTTTTAAAGTTTATGTGAAACGAAGTTTTAAATATTACTAGAAACAAGTATAAATAGCTTGTATAGTAATTCAACAACACACTAACATACATACGCTATTTGTCAGCATATCTGAGGATCGCTAGTGATGGGCATTTGTCGATGTCATAGATGGCAATTAATCAGAAAGTTATCTTTTAAAATATTTGTATACTAGCGGCTCATCCTCGCTTCGCTCGGGTCCGTCGCTAGGTACGTTTGATATAGATATTTAAAATAGTCATATCAATTTTAATATATATATTTTTAATTTTTCTGATGTTTTAATACTTATTATCCTATTCCGGACTAAGAGAAATCCAAAAATTCAAATATCATAAACATTGGTCCAGCGGTTCTTGAGTTATAAATGGTGTAACTAACACAACTTTGTTTGATATATATAGATTTTAAGCCAGAATGTGGGAGTATTATTTTACTAATACAATTAATATTTCTAGCAAACTATACGAGTTCAAAGAAAATAAGTTTCTTACTATTAAATGAAAAAATTTATGACTAATACAAATGTCAGGTATTACTGTATGAAATAAACCTCCTTTTTCCAGCATAGTAACCAGATTCCAAAATATAATAAAAATGAAAAGCCCATTGAAACCCGTCCAGGCTTCATTATTCATGTAACTTTCTTCTTATTAATAAGTAGAAAGTTACATGAATTTAACGAAAAAATATTGATTTTGTTCTATTTCATCCCAAACAACCTCAAAACAAAACTAAAAAGAATATGCGATATACATTTTTAACTCCGTTACACGTTTATTATATACGAGTACTAGTGTTGTCACGCGACTTCGCTCACATAGTTTATTTATATATTATTGCTCTAGTCCTAATATTTACATTAGCCCCTATATTTCATCCCCAGATCATATACTGTGTAAAACTTTAAATTAGAATAGTTATGATTTTAATTAGAAGGACTATTTCTAATTTTGGTCTATGTAACTTTAAAAATAACGGATTTTCATACAAACTTTTAACCCTTTTTTTCCTCTTTCAGGGGTTGAATTTCCAATTTCTTACCTACTCACTAAGAGGAATCTACTTTTGCAGTTTCAATTTTGTAACATTTATATTTTTTTGATATTTCGGGATTAATCATTGAGTGGCTTTTATATATGGATATTTGTAGTAAAAATAATAACAACGAAGTCTATTCAATGTATTTCATTGGTCTGTGGGCACGAAAATTTAACAATACACCACACGAACGCTATTTGTCAGGTCGCGTATCTGTGGACCGCTAGTGATGGGTATTTGTCGATGTTATAGACAGCCATTAATCGAGATGAAACTGCACTATGCACGCTGATAGATTGCTTTTGTATTTTGGAAAAAGATTGAAAAATGTATTCTATACATCTTGGAAATTGACATTTGGATAGATGGTATTTACTTCATTGTTTAGCTGCTTGTTTAATTTCTCTAGTTTTGCTCCAAAAATCACCCCTTCAGGATAAGATGTGATAAAGATACATAATATATAAATAGTAGTAGTGATGTCCATTATCCTAAGTTATCCTGCCTTAAATAACCAAAACAATGAAATAAAATCACTTTCACTTTTTAATATACATACATAATATTACATATATAAAGATTTTAATGATAATTATTGCAATATATTTTCGGAAATTGTCATTAATAAAGAAGATACTCAGTTTCACGTTTTCATTAAACGGATCTAAAAAATTGGCATAAGCTGTACGTACTGTGACTGTACTATTTTATAAAATAGAAAAGATCTTAGTTCTTACTTTCTTACTAATATATTATAAATTTGAGAGTGACTTTGTCTGTTTGTTTGCAACCTTTTTACATTTAAAGGCTGAACTGTTTTTGATGAGATTAGGGAAAGGACATAAATAGGCTTCTGTTTTATCAGATCAAATAACTTTTGCACAAAAATATCGATATAAATATATTAAACATAATATCTAAAAACAATTCAACCTCTTATACCAATAATGCAATGGGAAATCGTTACAATAGAAGTTTTAATACTTTTCCAAATAAGAAAAGGACGTGACCCACATACAACAATGCGAAATAATTATATACATATTGTATAAAACACTTTGTAGTCGTAATTATTACTTAGTTAGTCGCCATGCCCGTCTCAATAGAACAAGGAATACAATGGCTACTCTTTGTATTCGATATGACTCTTAGTGATGGGACAATATCGATAATTTACCTAAAAATATTAAAAGTTATATACTTTTTTATTATTGTAATTATTATTTTTTAATTATTTGTATACTATTGTTACTGAATCCTAGAAGTATTAAAAGATTTTGAGGAAGTTTTAGTGATTAATACCTATTTATAATATATTATCTTGTCATCAAGAGATTTATTAATCAAACGAAATAAATCCGTAGACGTACCTGAAAATATTTATTCATTTTTACATCACTATAAAGAGCTTAAGTTCAATTTAATCACATGATACGTGAAATATTAAAATTGGAATAAATAAAAAGTAATAACCATTAAATCCTGTTTTTATTGTATTTTTTTTTATTTCCTTTCTCCGGGTGTTACATTAAAATTATTTTCAATTAAAAAATACCCACAAAAACGTAAAAACACCACAATTGTTTAAAGTCTATATCCAGAATATAATTTTATTTTACGTACAAGAATAATCCTGTCATTTTGGAGATTAGCAACCCTTTCGCACGTTTTATTTTAGTCGCTATATTTACTCGTCAAATATTGTTTTGTTCTTATTTGGTTATTAATCGCTGTTTGGCCAACGCTTAACGACCGGTCAATGGTAAATACGTTGGCATTATAAGCTATTAAAGGCTTACTTATTTACATATGTAGTGAAAAAAATATGTTATTTTTATTTTACATATAGGTACGTAGCGTAAAGTATACCTGTGTGGTAGCCCAGGTACTTAGCGGTTATGATTTTGGAGGCACTTCTAAGTAAATGAAGCGTTGTAATAGCTATAGTATTTCGGCTAAGTTACATAACTCTACCTACTATAGCAGAAGGGATTAATATAAACTTAGACTTAGAATAAATAATTGTTTTGACTCGCAGCTTCACTAACGTGAAAAGGAAACCATTCTTTGCAGAACTTAAGTATTAATAAAGTGATATTAAATCCATATGCTAGGCCATGATATGGTATTACTGCGTGCAAAGTTTCATCCTAATAAGTTCAACGCCGACTTGTTTAGCCTGTAATTAATTTATCACTATTGTACAGCTTACACGTGTAAGAGAATATTAGTTTTGAAAAAACGCGTTAAGTCCGCTAACCCTTTACTAACTTGGCTAGTATGGTGGACTATGTCCTGGACCCCTTAAGCATTGAGGGAAGAACCAGGCAGTGGGACGTTAAAAGTTCTGAATTGTAATATTAATTATAAAATATTGTATTGTAAAATAATTATTTATACATAATTACTATACTAACTGAAATTTCATTTCGACCAATATCGATCTAAATATAGATAAACATTTATCGATATTAGTAGAGCACATCACTAATGTGCAAGGCCGGGCCACGATAAAGAAGCATAAAAGAAAATCTTACAACAATAAACAGCGGTTGACGAGTTAGCTCGAGTACCGTCGGGACATAAAGTTTCTTTAAAACAATAAATATTTCAAACTTAATTTTACTTTACTGTACTTAAATTCAGTTCGTTTTATTTGTAATTTGTATAGGTTCAAATGTTTTTATTTTTTTGTATGTACGATAAAACAATATTTGAATTATCTATATTAATATTATAAAGATGTAAAATTTGTGAGTTTGTGAGTCTGTAGGGGATAATCTACTGAACTAGATGAAATTTGGTAAGAAGATATTTTAAAACCCTGGAAAGGACATAAGATACTTTTTATCCCAGAAATCATCCCTTAAGGGTGAAAATGGGAATGAAAGTTTGTATGGGAAATCAATGCATAATATATGTGTGATTTGCGAGTTTATAAGTATGCGAGAAATAATATTTTTAGTCTAAAAAGGAATCTATGATATGATTTTTTTTTGATATGAAGAATAGGATGGTGGCGAAAGGGGATGAAAGAAAGAAGAAGAAGAAGGAAAGGTAAATGATTTGTGTCAACGGCGGCACGACGATACGTATTTCTTTTCACGATTTTTTGTAATTTTAGAGATAGTCGGTGTGTTAATAAACGCTTTTATTTTTATCCCTGGATTCTTTTATATATATCAATTAAATTGATTTTTGGTTCCCGACGTTTCGAATGTTTTATAGCAATCATGATTAAGGGAGAGACTAAGGTTTTAAACTTCACAAAGGTCATTTTTAGGTAAAATAAATATATTAATTAATATCCCGCAAGGACTATTTCGTACATCGACAAAGTAAATAACCTATTTGCTAATTCATATAAAATACAAACATTTTCAGCATACAATATGTACGAATAACAAGTATAATATTATTATACCATAAGTACGTACTTCATTTTTGGCAAGCAACTGAACCCATGGTAATACACTCTCTTGGGAAACTAAGTGATGTGGGTTTAAATCTTGAGTCTTGCATATCTGATATTTTCATGTGAGAATCATTTTCAATATGATTACTATTTGCCTAATGTTGAAGGAAAACATCGTGAGGAAACCTACATGTCTTATAGAACCTAACTAGTTTTCGAAAGACTTGTAAACTTCGGCAGCCACAATAAGAGGGAGGCCCACGTCCAGCAGTGGGACGTCAAAAAGGGCTAGATGAGACCGCATTTTTACTATCACAATAAGTAATACAGTCGACTCTCAATAATTTGACACTCGTTATTTTGAATTTCTCGATAATTTGAATTTTACCCCCAAGTACCACCCCCTCTTGGTTATTTAAACTTGTTATGAAATGTTTCTCTGGTCCCTTGAGTTTCAAATTATCGAAAGTCGACTGTAATAACGTTCTAAGTTTAACGTGCCACTGAGGTGACTCCTTAGGATACTTAATGTGACCAAGACAATGCTTCTTCTATAGTAGATCACTTCAAACATCCACATAAATAAAAAAGCCAATCCAAAGTGCTCTTAAGTTATAATATTATACCATAGGTAAGTTATAATATAGTACTAAATTTTTACCATCGAAATACGTAAGTTACTTACAGTACCTGCGCCTAGCTATTCAAATTTCCGATCGCTATCGAACTTCACAGGATCACCCGATGGGCTAATGTCAAGATTACCTGAAAATTTCATCAATATCCCTTTAGACGTTTTGGAATCCATAGAGAACATATACACATCAAGATTATAACTTGGCTTATGCGTAACTGGCTTTTACCACTTAATATAGTAACCATGGTTACGCTACTCTAATCTATAACACGTGAACATGAGGGATTTAATTAGTTTAATAGTTATGTTATAAAATCAAAATATTCACATATATTTTTTAATATTTCTATTTGTCAAGTAGAAATATCTCGTCTGAACCAGATCGATGCCAACGTTCTTTTCAATGAAATATCAAATACTGGTAAGACGTAATATATAGATACTACATTTTTGTCATCGGTCTAACTTTTCATCTTGTAGTCGTCGAACCCCTATGGAATAAACCTCGTAGCTATTTTCTATTTAAATTTTAAAACTCAGACATGTTTACATGCTGACGGTACGTTCCACGCGAGCGTATTTGCAACAAATTGTATTTTATCTGTGATTCTTCACAAAGCCTTCTTTGACAGTAATGATACTTATACCGAGTGTGCGTCCTTATAGCTACTAACTTCAAAAGAAAAGTTTATTTCAACTTCTACATGTGCACTTCAGAAAAGAAATTAAATAGACCCATTTCCCAATAGTGGGACGACAATTTAGTTCTTTCACAGACGTTTAATATCTCACAAAACCTTTTTAGTAATTTCTTGTATTTCATAGTGTTCGTTTAAATTGTACATAATAAAAAATATGAAAATAGTTTATCTTATAAATAAAAATGAATGGCTAAATGTGGTGCTGAGCGCAAAACTCTAAAACGGCTGGACCAATTCGGCTAATTTTCTTTTTCAAATATTCGTTGCAGTCCGAGGAAGGTTTTTATGAAGAGAAAAATTGGAAAATTTTTACGGAAAAGCATAAAAATCTGTAAGTTTGTGGAGCTGCCACAGTCCAATAGCTTTCGACAAAATGTCGGAACGGACGAACGTCTGTCGGATCAGCTAGTGTAAAATAAAATAATCTCCACCGATTTCGGTTATCGCTGCCAATACATAGATATTATAGTGCACAAGTGTGTGAAGAAACACAAGTGTACTTTTTATTCCTTTAACTTTTATTTAAAGAAATGACAGCTTAACGTGGCCACTTAAAGTGTAAACGCCGCCAACTTCACAAGTCCGGGTTACTATTGAGTATTACGTGACAGAAAAACAAATACATAACTATTTTGTCTCGATCCATATTTGAACTCAGGACCTCACAAAATACAACTGCATATCTGAATCATAAGACTACCTAGGACTTTTTCACAATTTTTATATTATTTAATAATCATTGAAATTTAAACAAAACTATCTTTTCGGATTATTTCGCGGATTTATTTTGGTTTTTGGTTCTGGACGTTATACGTATGCTTTACAGCAATCATGGATGGTCACGGAAGAGACTAGGGTTTTAGATGTCTTAAAGGCATTATATAATTGTTACAGACTAACAAAAATAAGTCTGCGAAAAAATCCGAAAAGATAGTTATGTTTAAAACTAGCGACTCACCCTCACTTCGCTCGGGTTCATCCCTGCTTACATTTTAATATTTATTATAGACTAGCGACTAACCCTCGCTTCGCTAGAGTTCGTCCCTAGGTTGCTTCCCAAAACAAAATGAATGAATTAATTTGGTTTTAATTTTTTTTCGTGGGACCCTATTTTTTTTCTTAAATGAAAGTAGCCTAAGTTACTCCTTATTACGTGAGCTATCTGCCAGTGAAAGTCTCATCAAAATCGGTCCAGCCATTTCAGAGATTATCTGGAACAAACAGACAGACAGACAGACAAAAATTGTAAAAAATTGTGTTTTGCTATATGTACCGTGTATACATTCATATGCACTTAGTAAAAAGCGGTTATTTTAATATTACAAACAGACACTCCAATTTTATTTATCTGTATAGATTTCTCAGAGATGAATTATTTTCCCGCAGTAAAAAGTATTCTATATGTCGACCCGGGTAACCAGCTATCATCATACCAAATTGCAACAAAATTCCTCCAGTGATTTTACCGTGATGTGGTCAGAGACAGACAGATAGACAAAAATTCTAAAAAACTATAGATTCAGCTTCTGTATTTATAATGAATATTTCAATAAGATTTTTCAAAAAATATTTAATGTACAGATTCGACTCAGAATTTTATTATATGTATAGGTGTCAAATATTCGCGTAAATCTAAGAAAGTATTAACTTTATTAATTTTAAATATTGCTATATTTAATGAATACAGCGGTCACATCAGAAAACTAAAATGGAAAACACTAAGAAATTGCGTATGTATCAGTTAGGAATAAACTAACCGTCATTTCACCGTATATTGATATACCTAAAATCCTATCGATTGGGAGGTCAAAGGTGGTATTGGTTCTAAATATAAACTCGTAGAATATGGACGTACAATTCTTGTGATTGACATTAGGCTATTTAGCCCTTACTCCGATTATCAAATAGTGAAATGGACCTGGAACAAGATTTCACGCTTGAATGTAATGAAATTAAAGCTAATGCTATGGATTTTCTGTATGTTGCTTAATAAAGAAACTTTCTTTTTTACAATGTTTAAATTGTGTTATCGATTTTGTGTATAACGTAATATGTTAGGAAATGCCTTATCTATATAGGAAAATGAGAAGTGAAAATAGTGTTAAAGTAAGAGAAGAACAATTAACCCCGTATTAAGGGAAGGTTCCGTTGGGTTTTAGTGGGTACTGGCTTTTCTAGCCGGTGACTACCACGTTAATATCTGTATTTATGCAAGTGGTATGCGCAAATGCATTTTACAATGTTAAGAAAAACAACTACACTAAAAAAAGCACAATAAAGTAAAAATAACTTTTAAGCATAATTTTGATCTTATTCTTATCTAACTAATAATATGTAAAACTGGAGAGATTGTTTGTTTAATTGCGCTAACCTCTGAAACTACAAATTCAATTAGAACAATTCTTTTTTTTTGTATTCAGCCCTTTGCAACGTCCCATGCAAATCTGAGAGAAAGTAACAAGTTCTCGAAAGACGTGCTCAATCTGCTCGCACTTGGCCAGCGTGGTGGACTATGGCCTGATCCCCCTCGTATTGAAGGGAGGCCCATGCCTAACAGTGGGATGTTAAAAAGGGCTGAACACACATAATATAATGCTAGTGGTTAACGTTTTCTGGGGATTACGGTACATGAAATATTTTCTCTACAGTAATATACCTAAATAAATGAATATGTTAGGACATTCATACTCTCCTCCTCTTCGAGAGGGAGAGAGAGAGATTTCTACTTGTTCTGTCCATTTTTACCATATAGAGTATGTAGTATAGTATTCAGCCCTTTTTAACGTCCCACTGCTGGGCACGGGCCTCCCTTCAATACGAGGGGAATCTGGCCATAGTCCACCACGCTGGCCAAGTGCGGATTGGCGGACTTCACATGTCTTTCGAAAACTTGCTAGGTTTCCTCAGACATGCAGGTTTCCTCACGATGTTTTCCTTTACCGTAAGGCAAGTGGTAATCAAGTTAGAAATGATTCGCACATGAAAATATCAGAGGTGCGAGACCTGGGATTTGAACCTGCTTCACTCGGTTTCCCAAGCGAGCGCGTTACCACTGGGCTACCACTGCCATGATGTCCTCCTGACCGATTCCGGCCAGGGCGGCCAATCTCATTGAGACTGTCCAACTGCGCAGGAGATATTATAGTGCACAAGTGTACGCGCAGACACAAGTGCACTCTCTATTCCTGTCACTCTCATACTCCGGTGGGACGACTACTCGACACGACCGGTGAGAGTTAAGGCGCAGGACCGACGGCTTTATGTGCTCTCCGAGGCACGGGGGTGAAACACCGCCAACTTCCCAACTCCGGGCTGTTACTGAGGCTTACTATACAGAAAGACTCAATAACTAAACTTGGCCCGACCGGGGACTCGAACCCAGGACCTCAGGATGTGCAGCCGTACATGCAAGCCACTACACCACCGAGGCAGTTTGCCACTGCCATATAGAGTATATAATTGATAAATCGCACATCACCATACTCATAAATAATTTGAATCATAAATAAAGAAATAGTGGCTTATTTTCGATGTACTAACACCTGCAAGCCTGACGCTGCGTAATACTTTTCGCGGATCAACAATATTTTTCTTGCAATAACTAATTCTATGAGCTTAGCACCATTGATTGAACTTAAGATTAATATATCTGACAATCTTTTCAACTAAACCTTCTTTCAATCTCACATTAACCCATTCTTCTTTTACAGCGTTAAAGATTAACAAACAAACATACTTGTTTATACATAAATTAGTATTGATTTTGAGACAAAGTCAGAGGTAAAGCTAGTGGGCAATAAAATAACATCACCGTACATTCCAAAGGTATATTATCCAGGGTCTATAACTCTCGACATGTATTTAACAAGACACACGGCTACAATAAAGGCATAGTTATGTTCTGCACATTCCGTGGTTAGAATGTACTAGGAACAGAGGGTTTTACATAATTAATGTTAAATAGCTTATAATTTTGTTAAAAATATTCTTGTTCAAAGTAGTAAGTATATTTTCTAGATTTTACAAATCTTAATTTTAATCTATACATATAATAAAATTGTAACTAAGCCGAATCTGTACATTAAACATTTTATGGAAAATCTTATTGAAATAGACATTGTTATTGATACAGAGGCCAAATCTATAGTTTTTAGATTTTTTGTCTGTCTGTCTGTTATCGCATTTTACTGCGGGAAAATATCTCATCTCTGAGAAATCTATACTAAACGTATATATATATGTAGGGACGAACACGAGGGGAGCGAGGGTGAGTCGCTTGTAATATTATAAATGTGAAAGTTTAGATGTTTGAAAGTTTGTTAATCATGTCAAAACGGCTGAACGGATCTGGATAAAATTTGGCATAGAGATAGATTGTAGTTTGGAATAGCACATATGCTACTTTTTATTCCGGAAAAATGTACGGTTCCCGTGGGGTAAATTTGTTATTGTTTTCCTTGAGGCGAACCCGAGCGAAGCGATGGTAAGCCGCTAGTTACAGTTTAGGTAAGTGATATTACTAATAGTTTTTTTTAATATAAGCAAAATAGTACGTTCTATGTTTTAATTAATACCTAGTCTATATATTTATATGTACCTATATATATGTAAAAGTAAAACATTGCTCACTAACTGACTTATTAATCACTAACTCTCAATAAAATAGGTCAAGTGCGAGTCGGACTCGCACACGAAGAGTTCCATACCATAATTTATTTATTTTTTAGTTTGCATAGCAGCCTTTTTGAAATTTGCCATCTTGGTTTTTTTTTATTATTTTTTGGTATAGCGGCAATAGAAATATACACTCTGTGAAAATTTCGACTCTCTATATATTACGGTTTATGAGATACAGCCCTTTGACAGACGGAGGGACGGATGGACGAAAAGCGTAGGCTTAGTAATAGGGTTCCGTTGGTACCTTTTGGAACTCTAAAAATGACTAAGGTTAAAACCAGTTAAGTCAGATGATATTATGTGTTATTGGGGAGTCTGCTAGCAAAAAGGGTGGGGGTTTTAAGCTGATTGAGGGTTGAATTATTGTGAAAGTATCTATATAAGTAAACATTATAAATTAGGACTTATAACCCCTCCAGGACCGCATACACGCCGGCGTGTACGATAACAATTGAATGCTCAGAAATTCGCACGGATTTCTTAGAAATTATCCTGGAGAGGTTAATTTTAACCATTACAATAATAAAATAGAGAAAAAAATAACCAATGTAGTTAAAAAAATACATACAGACGAACATAAAACCTCCTGCTTTTCGGAAATCGGTTAATAATAAGAAGTTATTATGTTTCCAACAACCTAAAATGCTACGCGCGAAATAATTCTAATAAGTTTTAGGTGTATGAGTACATATGTACGTACATATATGTATATATTATATGTATGTCGATGTAGACGGATATAAAAAAGGTAGATTTAGCGACAGCGAACGAGGATATATCTCAAAAAATATATTGTTTCTTCGGAAAATAACGTTCGTGAAACACTTATATAGATTTTCTCAACGTTCATTACTGTGAGGGAACTTTTTTCACATTTTATTTCGGTAATACGCAGAATTTTATTTGACATCAGCTGTTTTTACTCGTATCAAAGAAAATATGTTTTAACAACTTTCGTTTCAAACATTTCTAATAATATATGTTAAAAATATGTTGTTGGGACATTAACACACAACATCATCTAGTTCCATGGTAAGCGACGAGGCTTATGTTATGGATACCAGATAGTTGATACACTACACATCTTTACTTAATTAATATTATAAAGCTGAAGAGTTTGTTTGTTTGTTTGTTTGTTTGTTTGTTAGTTTGTTTGTTTGTTTGGTTGAACGCGCTAATCTCAGGTACTACTAATCCGAATTGAAAAATTCTTTTTGCATTGAGTAGCCCGTTAACTGAGGAAGGCAATAGGATATATATTATCCCGGTAAAATGTACGGTTCCCGTGGGATAGATTTCTTTTGTCTAGGGACGAACCCGAAGCGAAGCGAGGGTGAGTCGCTAGTTATAAGTGGACAGTGGGACTCTAACCCGCGATCGCTTGCACAGCAAGTAGGGACACTAAAAACTGAACCAACGAATATAATTTTAGTAGATACTAAGATAGCAGAGTGGACCGTTGGAGCAACCCTATGGTTGTGGTCTGCTTCGGCAGACCTGCCGTCGGGGTGTCGTGGTTGAGTGCGTAAGCGATCTTCCGACGCTCCATTAAGACGGAGAAGTTTTTGTTGGGTTTTAGTGGGTAGTACTGGCTTTCCTAACCGTGAGTCCCACATAACCACCTGTATATCTACAGGTGGTATTTTTTTTTTTTTTTTTTTTTTTTTTTTAACGTCAGGAAAACCCCTGTTACGGGTACCTGCTCGCCAATGGGGAAGCGAGTCGGGTTATGTGGGACTCCTGCCACGATGTGCGGCAGCCTACCCACTAAAAACCTGACCAAAAACCTCCTCGTCGCCATAAGGCCGGGGCCGCGGGTACCAAAAAGACTCTTCCGCGACCCCGACGGCGAGCGCCTGCTAAGGCCCGTCTCCATGTCAGGGGCTGAGATGTTCGACCACCCCTGACAGCCTCCTCCCGCCAGAACAGTGGACGGCCGGCCTCCCCTAGCCGACCGCCCTCTGGCACCTTCCATTGGTTTGGCGGACACCAAACCAATGAGGCTGCTCCAAAGTCCACTCTGCTAAACAGAGAAGTACCCGGAGCAGCCCCACCAAACCTCACCGCCCACCGAAGTGAGCAACACTACCTCGGCTGCAGAGGACAGGGAGAGCGGCAACGAAACACCGACACGCCTCTTCCCCTGCAGCCCCACCACGTCCGCCCCCCTCTCATCCGATCGCGGGATCGCCAAAAGCGACCCCACAACCAGTGGCCGCAACGCCGTCAGATGCAGCCACGACGAGAGAGAGGCCCCAACCCTTCCACAAAAAGTGGAAACCAATCCACCCACCGAAGTGGGCACCCACCACTCGCCGCACAAGCGGCCCCGTCCTCCTGGCGCCCCAACCGCGTTCGACGGCCCACGGTCAGGGCACCCACCACCATCCCCCCGTTAGTGGCCGCAACGCCGTCAGATGCAGCCACTAACGAGAGGCTCCAACTGGTCCACCGAAGTGGACACCCGTCTTGCCCACCTAAGTGGGCCCCCCCACACCGGTGACCGCAACTCCGGAAGCCGAAGCCTCAACGGAGAGCGGCCCCGTCCGGGGTGCCTCAACCGCGTTCGACGGCCCACGGCCAGAGGCACCCCTCCCCCTGCTGTTGGTCCGCGCCGGATTTCTCCGGTACCACCCGCTGCCCAAGCTGCAACACAATACGGGTGGCGTTCCCCTATCCGCCACCTGGGGACGCGCCCGGTAGGAGTCAGCTCTCCCCCGGGATCTACAGGTGGTATGCGTAAATGCATTTCCCGACATTAAAAAAGCGACTTACTCTCGCTTCGCTCGGCTGTATCCCTTTTCCCTAGGGATCTTTCTGTCATACATTTTCTTGCTTTATTTAAAATTTTTACGCCCCATGCTAATAAAACAACTCAACAGCCACCTCTCTTCTGATTTCAATTAAGGAAAATTTTTGACAGAAATCCTATTTTTTAACCGACTTCCAAAAAAAGGAGGAGGTTCTCAATTCGACCGTATTTTTTTTTTTTTATGTTTGTTCGGGCATTTTTTCGTCGCTTATGAACCGATTTTGATAATTCTTTTTTTGTTGGAAAGGAGATATCCCAAGAGTGGTACCATGATAAGGAAACCAGGATCTGATGATGGGATCCCAGAGAAATTGAGGGCAACTTTCGAAAATTGTAGCGGCGACTAGTGATATTTTAAAGCACTACTATTTAATGAAGGTCTAGAGTCGATCTGATGATGCATCCGAAAGATAGTCGAGGGAACTCCTCAACGATTTACAGCAATTACCTGGTGTTTGGGCTTGATTAATTTGTATTGATGATACGTCTACACTAAAAATGTTTTTAAAAAAAAACCGACTTCCAGGCACTGAAAAGTAAAAAATAACTAAACGGGGGTTTTCATTTAGAATAGATACTTAATCAGATTTTTTCGAAGTCGGTGCCAGCCAATACAAATCAAAGCACACCGACTTCGAAAAAATCTGATTAAGTATCTATTCTAAATGAAAACCCCCGTTTAGTTATTTGTTTATTCTATAAAAAAACCCATTAAAATGTATCTAGGGAAGCACTCCAGCGAAGCGAGGCTAAGTCGCTGATAAAATTATAAATAGCAATTGAATTAAATTATTGAATTGAATTATGTTATAACTGAACTGAATTATTAATATAATAGGTAAAAAGTATGAAATTGCCGATTTGTACTGAAAAATTGTTTTTTTTTAATTTAACATATTTATTGAATCAAAATAATTACCATTATTATCTATACATTGCTGCCATCTAATAGGAAGGTCATTTATGCCTTTGCGATAGAATTTTTTAAAAGAAGAACTACATAGGTACCATGTGAAAAAAGTTTCACTCAAAAATCTCAAAGCATTAAGGTTCTATGTCAAT